>NC_051170.1:112403331-113003331 GCF_013339725.1 Rhipicephalus microplus | reverse complement strand
GACGTAGAGTGAGTACATGATGAACTTGGGTATTACTTTGCTGATAGAGTTTATTTTTATGACGAATAGTGCTGTGCTTAGGATGCACCCTTGTGGCACTCCATTTTCCTGAGTGAAACCTATTGATAGTATTGAACCTAGGCGCACCTGGAATGAACGATTAGATAGGAAGTGTTTGAGGCAGTTCCACATCCTTCCATGGATTCCTAGCTCAGCCAAGTCCAAGAGGATTCCGAACCTCCAGGTAGTGTCGTATGCCCTTTCTAAGTAAAAAAAGATGGCCAGACAATTTTGTTTGTGTACTAACGCTTCAAGGACGGTATGTTAAAGTCGTACTAATGGGTTGGTTGTGCAGCACGAATTTAGATATTTTTTAAACTACACTGACGAATATGAGTTTGCGTGATTCTAAGAAGAATTACTTTGCAAGACAGCTGGTGAGATCTATCGGTCTGTAGCTACTAGCATCGGTTTGTGGCTTTCCCGGTTTCAAAAATGGGATGATGAAGGTCTTCTTCCAAGCTTCAGGTAATTTTCCGGATATACACACTTGGTTGAAGAATGTTAGAAGTACTTCTACAGCACGTTCGGAGAGATGGGCTTACATTTCGTTGTGTATCTCGTCAAGACTCGGTGTACTTTGCTTACCTGCAATCAATACTGTGTGTAGTTCTTGATAAATAATTAGGCAGTTGTAGGGTTCATTTGTGTTGCCACTTGTTGGAAGCCTGTTCTTAGGCTGTGTGCTTCTGTTTCAGAAATGATTGTGTACAATGTGACGAGCTGGAAACATCACAGAAGAATTCACCTTGAATATTCGCTTGTTCTTCAATACTAGTCTGTATGGGAAGAGGTATCAGCAACGGTACAGTGAACGAAAAAAACTTGCCGTTATCTTCCGAACCCGTTTTCACAATTCTTTCGACGTAGTGATCCTGTTTATGGAAGAGATGTACTTTTGCCACGATGCTTTTTTAGCGTAGCGACGGGTGTATCTGGCCTTCGCTCTAGCTTTTTTTTTTAAACTTACAAAGTTTTCCGGTGTTGGGTACCAGAGAAGGGTCCCCCAGGCCTTACTTTGCTTTTTTAGGTTCTATATATTCATATGCGTACCATGCTTTATAATTTTCTTTTGTGAGTCCAGATGTCTGAGGGTTAGATAGCTGGGCAGTTGTTACGATGCAGTTTGTAACACATTCGTTTAGTTCATCTATGTTGAAGCTCTCTGTTGCTAGTTTTTCCAGGCAAGTCTTTTCTTGGAAGAGGGCACAGTCGGCTAAATGTTGCAAATGATTTGAGAGGACGTTTTTTGGCTGATTAGTATGGGCAGATGATCACTTTCGTATGGGTCATTTAGGCCATCCCGCTTAAAATCTATAAAAACAGAAGGCGAACAAAGGGATAAGTCCGTGTAGCTCGTTTTTCTTGAGCTGGTAGATCATTATGTTAGTTTTATTGCATTAAATAGGCATATGTTGTTGCTGAATAAAAACTATTCAACTATTTGCCCTTTAGTGTCAGTTTTTTCACTACCCCAAAAATTGGAGTGTGCAATAAAGAACTGTGACCACTAAGAATGGCTTTGGTAGCTGTTTTAAATGTGTTCTAAATCAGAGATAGATACTTTAAGATGTGGCTTCAAGTAGCACTGCACACTGTAATTGTTTTAAATGTGCGTATGGTGGCCACCACGGCTTCTATTCTGGCTTTAAGTTTGTGTTCCCGCACTGATACTCCGCTCTTGACTACAATAGCAACACCACCTGAGTGCCTACTTGCCTGCACCGGTCCTGCCAGAATACAATATAGTTTTTCAAGATGTTTTTATGTTTAAGACCTAAATTTGTTTCTTGTACACACGAGGCAACTGGTGAAAACCTGGGTACTATGTCCTTTATGTCGCTTAAGTTATGTGGGGATCCCCTGCATTTCCGGCGTAGAAAAGCCATGTTGTATGTCACGGGTAGTGTGAAAATCTAAGCTTTGTTATCAAACCCAGTAATTCTCGGCTTGTCTTTTTCCGATCCAAGGAGTCCCGCCGTCGTTCTAACGTTGACGGTCCGGGACTACCCTGACTTGTGTCCATCGCATCGCCTGACACAATGGAAGTCCGTCCTGATTGTACGGATTTCATTTCGTTTAGCCTCACTGCGTGCATGGAAAGAGGCCTTGAGGCTTGCCGACCCTCAGGTTCGCACAGCCTGAGTTTGAGGTAGTAGTGCAGCAAGAGCTGCGTCCACTTTGGGCGGTGGATGCCCTGCCCCGGCTTCACTGGGTGTGCCCTGGGCAGGCACTAAAGACCGGTTTGTTGCCGTGCCCTGTTGCAGCACAATGGAGTAGCTTCTGCTTTCCATCATCGAAAGATGCTTCCGCGCTTCTCTGAAGCTGATCTTTTCCTAAACTTTGAGAGTAACGATGCTTTTTTTCTTGTTTCCACATTGTACAAGCACAACAAAGTATGACTACCTTCGCAGTTCACACAGTGGTGTGGTTCGACTTCGCAGTTTTCGGAAGTGTGTTCGTTAGAGGCACAATAATTATACGTGTTTTGGCCTGTGCAGCTCTGCAAACCATGGCCATATCGTTGACATTCAAAGCAGCGTCCCGGGTTCGGTATCTCTAGGCGTAGTTTGAGTATGGTGCATCCAACACCCACAGTTTTGGTAGTAGGCTCGATGCGAAAGTTGGAACGAAGTGCTCTGTTTGTATTTCCTTTTTTTCTCGTTTAATTTTGATTGTATACACATTCATAACGTTTGGGCCCTTCAGTCCATTCAGAAGCTCTTCTTCACTCACGTATTTGAAGTCATTGTCAGAAATGACGCCTCAGACGGTGTTTAGTGATCGGTGAGGTGTAATGGACATTGGGATGTCTTCAAAGGCAGTGACTTTTGAAAGGTTCTCATACTGGTGCTTGTAGAGTACTTCTAAAAGAAGGTCACCATTGGCTAGTTTCTTGTTTCACATCCTTGCCCTAAGGTGTTGGTTAGGGTTCTGGATACATTAAAGGGGGAAACATGTCTCGCTGTTTTTTCTGCGTGCTTGCTGTGAATCACGTGGAATCTTGGGAATGTGCATTTGTTGCTAGTAAAAAACATTGATGTTCCATAGGTGCGCGTCCTCTTTTGAGGGTGACTATAAGGTGAAAAGACTTGAGAGTCCATCTAGTTTGTGTGTACTTCAGCCGCAGTAGCAGCCGTCCACCATGGAGCCCAACGAGAGGACGGGACAGGATCTCACGTGCAAGAACTGCCCACTCCAACTGTATACAGCGACTATAACCAAATATGACTTAACTCAGGGTGGTTCGCCACACAAGGTTAACCCTTGCCGGCAGAGAACAAGGAAGTAAATATAAGAAAGGAGTAGACAGGACAGATAAAAAAGGGGGGAGACGGTGGTGTAGGAGGAGGGAGATAGGAAAAGGCGACTGCCGATTTCGCTTGGGTGGTTCAGCCCAGGGGGGGGGGGGCGTCTACGTGAAGCTGGGGTCAAAGGGGTGTCTTGCCTCTGCCTGGGGGCCTTAAAGGTCCAAGCAACCCGCGTCAGCTCAACCCCCTGAATCCCCTTTTTTCCGGACACGGCTAGCCACGCATGGCGAGCTGTGGGAGGGAGTCGAAATCCCCCCGTTAGCTAGGGTCCGTGGTGTCGCTACACACCAAACACCTGCTTGCACAGACACCCCTGCGGGGTAGTTTGCCTTCGCTGAATGGATCGAGACTCTCCAACGCAGCGCTTCCATAATACAATTCACCAATTTTCTCGTGCTAAACAATAAAGAAACGTTTTGTTCACTCTCTCCACACGCAAGACTATCGTCCTTCGACGACATTTGCAGTGAAATATTCATACACGGGGCCAATTTTTTTCGTTCGTGTACGTATCCATATACGTAATTTAGCAACCAAGACAAGCGCGCTCGTGCCGCACTTCTTGCCATTTATTGATAAGCGATCCTTGCTGTTGCTGTTTAGGGCCCATTCGCTAAAGATTGTCACGCAATCTCTGTGGACCTGTGCGCGTTATATATACAATCCGCGATACCTATTTGTTATATTTTGATTACCTAGCGGCAGCCCTGTCTGGTATTTATTTCTTTATTTCTTTTTGCATACTGCAGCTTCAATGGGGCTATTGCAAGAGTGGGAAAAACAAGAACAAATGAACATCTGGTATTATTATTGTGAAGTCTTGGTTTGGAAGACCTTTATTAGGCCCGAAGAACTGGCAGCCGACAGCTGAGATGAACGAACCAAGATGATGATGCTACGTGACAACGATGAGGATGCATGAGCAACACATGATAATGATGATAATGTACAGATGAAGAGAATTGGTATACTAAATGCCCACACTAATTCCCCCCACGTGAAAGCGGCCAGCCTGGCGGCGGCAAGTCCAGGGGACAAAGAACGTCGAATGAAGGGCTTCATACGGGAGACATGGACGACCTCTGTAGTTCGATAACGGCGATCTGCTGGGGCTACAAGTGGCGTCACGCGATAATTCACTGGTGAAGTCTCTTCAAGAACTGTGTACGGTCGATAAACCGAGGCTGAAATTCGTCACACAAACCAAGTGTGCGAACAGGCGTCAAAAGGAGCACTTTGTCTCCAGGTTGGAAGGATATAGCACGATGCGATTCATCATAAACTAGCTTTCTGTCTTGCTGGCGGGCATCAGTGTTTATACGAGCACGTTGGCGGCTCTCTGCGAGCCGTAAAACGTATTCCTCTGAAGAGGATGGAGATGAATCCACATGGCAGGTAAAGAAATAGACGTCCAAGAGAGAAGTAGGGGAGCGTCCATAAACTAGATAAAATGGGGAGTAGCCGGTTGTCCGCTGAATAGCCGTATTGTAGGCGAAAGTGACGAATGGTAGGACTACATCCCAGTTCTTGTGGTCTGGTTGAATGTAGGCGGCGATCATGTCAGCAAGAGTGCGGTGGAATCGCTCAGTGAGGCCGTTAGTTTCGGGATGATAACTAGAGGCAGTCTTGTGAGTCGTGCCAGAGGCGCGAAGAAGTTCGTTCACTAGTTGTGAAAGGAAAGCCCTTACACGGTCACTGAGCAATACACGTGGAGCACCATGGCGCAGTATAATGGCTCGGAGGATGAAATCGGCAATTTAAGAAGCTGAACCGGTAGTGACGGATGCCGTCTCGGCGTAGCGCGTCAAATGGTCAACGGCTGTTACTATCCATCGGTTTCCAGCAGCACTGACTGGAAGGGGGCCATAAAGATCGATGCCTACAACTTCGAATGGTGTGGCTGGGCACGGAAGAGGCTGTAGTGTACCGGCTGGAGCAGATGTGGGTAGTTTTCTACATTGGCAGGTAGTGCAGGACCCAACGTACCGAGCTACACTAGTGGTAATACCTGGCCAATAAAACCGACTTCGAAGGCGATCGTAGGTTTTGTGGTAACCAAGGTGACCAGCCGTCGGATGGTCATGAATTGCTTTGAGGACTTCGGACCAAAGTGATCGGGGTAAAACGGGAACCCAGCGCTGACTGTGAGGATGGTAAATTTTGCGGTACAGCAACGAGTTGTCCAGCTTAAACTGCGAGAGTTGGCGACGGAGCCTCGCATTAGGTGGACGGGAACTGCCAGTGAGGTAGCCTATAATACGTCGACAGTATGGGTCAGCCAGCTGTTGAGAAGAAAAATCGTGTGGGTCATCCGAAGGCAGCTGGTCCATAGAGGCGAGAGAGGAAACCGCCGTAGACGTGGACTCCAAGGGTGTGTAGTGCAAAGTGATTGCGGAAACGCTGAGGGGAGCCGCTGGTAGTGGGCAGCGAGACAGAGCATCGGCATTGCTATGCTTTCTGCCACACTTGTATACGATGTCAAAATGATACTCTTGTAGGCGTAGAATCCAGCGGCCGAGGCGTCCCGACAAGTTCTTGAGTGTCGAAAGCCAAGATAAAGCATGGTGGTCGGTCACAATGGTGAAATGGCGGCCGTGAAGATAGGGACAAAATTTCTGCACTGACCAAACGATGGCGAGGCACTCCTTCTCGGTGATCGTGTAGTTCCTCTCGGCTGCGGAGAGGACGCGGCTGGCGTACGCAACGACTCGCTCTCGCAGAGTTGTCGCGCTGGAGGAGCACGGCTCCTAAACCGTGGCCGCTAGCGTCTGTATGGAGGAAGGTCGGTGCACCATCGTGAAAATGAGAAAGTACAGGATCGATCGTGAGGGCACTCTTCAACCTGTCGAAAGCCGATTCACATTCCTGGGACCACTGAAAGGGCGTACCAGAAGCAAGTAGCTTATGGAGTGGTGCGGCTATGGAGGCAAAGTTTTGTATGAATCCCAAAAGTAAGAGGCGAGACCAAGGAAACTTCGCAAATCTTTCGGCTAGTCAGGGCGACGGAAGCGAAGCACCGCAGCAGTTTCCTCAGGGTCTGGACTAATTCCGTCCTTGCTCACATGACCGAGGACCTTGATAGATATGCTGTCAAAATGGCACTTCTAGGTGTTAATTTGAAGACCAGCGCCCGCAAGGCAAGTCAGGACCTCGTCGAAGCGTTGAAGATGTTGAGGAAACGTCGATGAAAAGACAACATGTCATCGAGGTAACATAGGCAAGTGTTCCATTTCAGGCCACGCAGCACGGTGTCAATCAAGCGCTCAAAAGTTGCGGGCGCATTGCATAGACCAAACGGCATAACATTGAATTCGTATAGGAAATCTGGGGTTGCAAACGCAGTTTTTTCTTTGTCATCTTCGTGCGTGGGGATTTGCCAATAGCCGGAACGCAAGTCGAGGCTTTAAAAGAATTCAGCACCTTGTAAGGAATCGAGGGCGTCGTCGGTACGTGGCATGGGGTATACGTCCTTCCTAGTGATCTTATTGAGTGCTCGGTAATCGACGCAAAATCGTGCGGAACCGTCTTTTTTACGCACCAGAACCACTGGAGACGACCAAGGACTGGTTGAGGGTCGGATTATCTCCAGTTGCAGCATATTGTCTACGTTTTCCTCAATGATTTTTCGTTCGGCTAGGGAGACGCGGTACGGACGACGATGCACAATGGATAATCCATTGGTCTGAATACAATGTGCTGTAGCAGTTGTCTGACCCAGGCTAGATGAATGAACGTCAAATAAGTTTGCATGCTTTTGCAACAAATCAAGCAGTTGCTGCTTCTGCGAGTCTGTCAAGTCCTTGTTGATGGCTGCTGTAAAGGCCGAGGAAGCAGCATGATCTCCAGAATGGCCTTTAGAGGAGGCAGGGGTAAGAGGCACGACGCACACAGGCTCCAGATCGGCAACGCAGGCGACAGTAGTGCCCCACGGCAGTAAAATTTTATCTGGTGTGGTGTTCGTAGCAGCGAGGACAGCTGATCCATTGTTGAAGCGAGCCACACCTGATGCGAGAGCTATGCCTTTATTAAGGCAACGGGGCGATGGAGTGACCAAAATGTCACCAGAGTCGACGTCCTTGGACAAAACTGTCACTAACTGATGTTCGTTCGGGGGTACCTCGATGTCTACAGCAGCGATGAGTTGAAGTGGCCTGTAGGTTTCGTCACTAAGCAAGTGGTCTGTGTCAGTAAGATGGACGACACGTTGTGCACAAGAAATAGCCGCGGAAGCAGACGAAAGTACCAGCCTAAAATGAGTTTGTGGGAGCACGGAGATAGCACAGCTAATTGTATGTGATGAAGAATGTCGTCGATTAGCACATGGGCCGTACAGAGAGCGGAAGGGCGAATCATTGTTCTCTGAGCTCTAACCAGTGTTGGTCCATTATAAGGCGTCGTGACTTTTCGAAGACGGGTACACAAATCAGCACGAATAATAGAAAACCCAGCCCCAGTGTCCACCAAAGCATCAACGTCCACTCCCTCAACTGAGACTGCAATCATATTGTAAGGACGCGCGGGAGGAATTGGAGTACTGTGTTGGAATGCAGTTTGTCCTCCAAAAACTGCATCACTTAGTTTTCCGGACGCCGATCAGAAGCGAGGGAAGCAGGCTGAAGAGGAGAAGAGGAGCGACTGTAGGGCGATGGTGAACGGCGTCTGGTTGATCGATGACTACTGCGCAGTTCACCGGATGCTGGCGGAGATGGAGACCAACGCGGCGGTGACGAATAACGACGGCCCTGGTACAAGACTCCTGCGGTATAGTCTCATTCGCGTATGTCGTACCCTCGGCGCTCATCTTGCTGGCGCTTGCGGCAAAAGCGTGAAATGTGACCACGATAGCCGCAATAATAGCACGTAGGGCGAGTCGATCAATAAGGAGGGTAGTAGCTTGTGTTAGATGCACCGGGAGAGAGAGCAGTGAGAGGGAGAGATGATGGCTCAGGCGGTGCTGATGGAGAGCTCGTGGGAAAGCTTCTGGGAGGTGCGGCAGCAACCGACGCGTACGTTCGTGGTGGCGACGTCGAGCTGACGGTGCCTGATTCTGCGGCGACGGCATGCGAGAACGTTGGGAGAGTCCGAGCGATAGTGGGCTGCAGGTGGGCCATACGGGTCATAGACGTGAGCACCTCCCCGATGACATCTCGCAATGACGTTGAAGAAGACTGAATGGGACACACTGAAGGAAGTGTGAATCCCATTGATTCCAATTCTTCGCGTATTATCACCCTTATTGTGTCTCGTAGGTTTGGATCCGCCGTAATATGGGCCGCGTCACTGTCCGGTTGTAGGTGCATCGACTCAAGTTCTTCGAGGCGCTGACAGGTTGTCGCAACGTCAGCAACGGTAGCAGTATTCTGGATTGCAAGGGCATTGAATGCGTCGGGTCCAATTTCCTTAAGAAGCTGGCGTACCTTGTCTGACTCTGTCATTGGGGTGTCAACCCGGCGGCAAAGTGAAAGGACATCCTCGATGTAGGATGTATACGACTCCCCGATGTGCTGTTTTCGAGTCGCCAGAGCTTTCTTTGCGAGAGCTGAACGAACATCCGGTGTACCAAAGACATGGCGAAGCTGATCTTTGAAGGCTGACTTGTCGGGAATGCCGATGAAGTGGTTGAGGAACCATGTCTTCGCGACACCCGTGAGGTAGAATGACACGTAAGCGAGTTTGTAGGTGTTATCCCACCGGTTAGCAGCGCCGACACGTTCGCAATCGTCGAGCCATTCCTCCACATCTTCCCCGCGCATACCAGCGAAGGGATGGGGCTCACGCTGGAGGCTGTTAATGACGTGAAAAGGCGCTGCACGCGGTGGCGGAGTGGTAACGGCTGCAGCACCGACCTCTTCTTGGTGCGACACATTTCCGGACACCTGGCCCAAGCGGCGACCTGAACGTAGCTCCAGGGGATAGAAGGGTCGAGAGGATGACGGGGGATACAACAGCACGCTCCACCACGTATGAAGTCTTGGTTTGGAAAACCTTTATTAGGCCCAAAGAACCGGCAGCCGACAGCTCAGATGAACGAACCAAGATGATGATGCTACGTGACAACGATGAGGATGTATGAGCGACACATGATAATGATGATAATGTACAGATGAAGATGATTGAAATACTAAATGTCCACAATATTACCTACTTCAAGATTTCGCTCATATTTAACAAACATCACTGAGCGAAACTGCAGTCATTTTCATCGGCCAGAGGGTGCATTAAGGGGGAACTTCCCCCTTTCCTGAGTCACACCATAACCTACCCCTCAAGACTTTTCTCACTGCAAAACAACACGGGCTTGCGCCCTACTGACGCTCATAACTGCCATCAAAACACGAATATCTCAGATTTCGTAATTTGATACTGCTTTGCATTTCTAGTAGACGCCACGAATGGTAGAATGACTGCCGACGCAGCAATTCAAACAGCTGTTCTACAGTAAAAATCTCATGTGTTCTTCGCGAATGCCACAGTGGCAGGAATCAGTGATTCTCACACATATGCTCGTATTAACTGTCATGATCTTTGCACTGCAGAAACAAATCCTAAAGAAAAGGGCAGTCAAGCTCTTCTCTTTAGGATTGTTGTAAAAACTAACGTCCTTTTCCCATGCGGACGAAGCACACCGAGGCATAGAGCAGTACTTCTCCATTGCATTCAGCATTTGATCGCCACTAGGGCGTTCTGTGGAGGGTTCGCAAGTCCACGTGTTTTCAGGACCAGACCCGCACCGGTGTTGCAATCTCCATTGACGGCATCGATCGGCTGCGCACATTGAACCGCGAGGCCTGCCTCGTACGCCACTGCGCCGTCGATGAGACACCGCGACGTTTCTCTTGCTGTATCTACATGCTAGTATAGGCTGGAGAAAAACACGCTCATTGCAATTTTTAAACACTGGAACTAATCAGTATCGCATGGCGGAAACTGCAGATGACAAGCGAGAACGCTCACACAAGGTTTCACTTTCTGACCAGCAATGCGGTCGGCGGCTTCGGCGTGCTCATCGGCCATCTGGGAGGCGAAGTGGTCGATTGGGCTGCAACTAAAACAGCTTTGTAATTGCACTAAAAAATATTTGTTGTGAGCGTGTGTTCACCGTCACGAGGTTGTTCGTTCGATAATGTTCCCGGCCGAAGCAGATGATCTGCGCACAGGAGCAGTGGCTGCTGCCGCGCGCTTAACAGTGAAGTCCACGAACTGACGTCGCACGCGAGAGGGCGCCACTCCAAGATTTCGAGGACAAGCTGGCGGACTGGCCTGCTAGTTTTGCGGCCTCTTGGGCCCCAGTTGGGGCTAGCCCCCGTGAAACTCGGTTTCTCCCATTTCATCTCCCCTTTCTGAATAATACAGTTAATTCCTCCTCTTCCTAGTGCACATCTCTCAATAATTGCAAGCAATACTTCCATGCATTCAAGACGAAATGCAGCAGTTGAGCTCAGTTAAAGAACACCTTCTAGCCTCATGCAAGTTCTGCGTTCGAATCTCACGTGAATCTGACGGCTTTATTTTTCATGTTATTCGCATCTTTCTTATGTTTTTCCCTTACGCAACGACATTTTCCGACGAACGAAATTCCCACAGCTTCGATGTGAAAAGTTCAATTTAAAGATCCCCTCGCACAGATATTTGATGACTGTGTCAATCGAAAAAATCGGTTCTAACCTCCCACATGAAAAATTACACTACTTTATCAGACAACCTTTCTGCCAACATAAACGAAAAGTGACTCTGGCTCTCGGCCGTATTGCCCGGGTCAGGGTCACGTTTGGAGAGCATAGTACTGTACTTATTCCAAGGTGAAAAGAAGAACGCTGTTTCGCAATTTGCTCCAATCCAGTTCTGGGAAGAACGAGGACAGAGCTCGGTCGTCTTTGCTGTATGGTCGACTTTCGGGACGAGCAAAGTTGACGGGGACATAAATAAATACGGCAGCCCGCTGGATAGCCCTCCCTTCAAACGCTTCCGCTTTGAAGAAACGACGTTTGAAATTGCGGTGGTTTGAATTATGTGGGCTTCATCCTAAGCATCCGCAAACATTTGGCTTCAGTGCGCCTTCCCGCTTGTGCAAGAAATTACAGTTTCTGCCGTAGAGAGCGAGATGCCTGCCAACGTAAGTTGCCAAATTTAATTACCCACGTGTAAGCTTGAATGCATACCGTTGAGAAGCCAATGAAGTTAACGCGAAAACTATTTAAAACCGGGCTCTTTTTAAAGGCGTCTGCGTTAAATATAGTCAGGAGCGAGAGAATTGATTGATTATTACGTGGAGTTTAACGTCCCAAAACCATCATATAATTATGAGAATACGCCATAGTGGAGGGTTCCGGAAATTTTGATCACCTGGAGTTCTTTAACCTGCACCTGAATCTGAGCACACGGGCCTAAAACATTTCCGCCTCCATCGGAAATGCAGCCGCCGCAGCCAGGATTCAATCACGTGACCTGCGGATCAGCAGCCGAGTACCTTAGCCACTAGACCACCGCGGTGGGGCGGAGTGAGAGAAAGGTTGCTCACCTGCCTGAGCTCATTTTTCGAGAGGATGAAATAATTAGCGTTCAGGTAACTGTAATTACGAGCAATGATAATTGTATGAAAGTGTTTCTACAACTGATAAAAGTCAACATGAAGCTCATGCATGGTAGTTGTCGTTGCTTCCAATATTTTATTGTGATAGCAATTATGTTGGTACTCACGACGTACTTTAGCCGTTGACATGGGCGTCTATGCGCCTCGTTTGTATCTGCAGGCATATCTGTAAAAATACAAAAAGGATATTTCAGAAAAAATAGTTGTTGAAGCGCACAACCGAGGACGTGAACCCGCTATCTAGAAGAGGCAAAGTAAAGGCTGTTTACTAAAAGTAACAACTGCCATATTTCACGCTGGTATTGACAACACTTGTGCACTTTTTTCACGCATCCTTCTTCGTGTTTGAGCTGAAACAGCAATTGTCTCGCGGCTTGCTTTTCTTCCTGCGACATGGCAATTTCTTCCTCGCTCATTGATGATTTGCGTTGATGGATTCGCTTACTGATGATTTGCGGAAACATGTCACGTGACTATATACTAGCGCTGTCAGCGAGAACATGTCTTGCGATCAGCTGCTGCGTGGCGTTACTTGTTTCTGAATCCCTTAACTACTTTTTACGTGGTTTATTGCAGCAACATGTCACCTGAATAGGTTTAACGTGATACTACATGATCCTTGCACGCATCTATTTGTAACGTATGTTACGTGATCTGTATCACGTGGATAGCTGTCACATTCCACAACATATCGTTTGCCAAACTCTTACGTGATTTTCGACACGTAAGTAGTTGTTACCTGATTTATGGCAGGAAAATGTCGCGGGGACTAGCTGCTACGTAATGTTACGTTGTTTCTGCCTCTTTGAGTAGCTGTCATGGGATGTTACGTAAAATTAGGCACGTTATTGCTTGTTACGAGGTGCCCGTGATTTTCGGGACGCAACTTGTTATTTAATAGTTACATTAATGTTTTTCTCTTGAGTGACTCTAACTTAACGTTACGTAAGTTTGACACGTCACTATATGTCACGTAATATTACGCGTTTTTATTTAAGCAACTACTTGTGTGATATTCCGCTAAGTCCCATGAGTAACTATTTGTTTACATTATTAGGTGACGGGACTAGTTTACACGTGATATTACGGGATTTTCAGTGACACATAGCATGCGTCACGGAAGATTGAAAGGTCTCTAATATGCGTGAAAAAAAAAAAGGCAGCAGCGCCATTATTTCTATGCAGCTTCCTGCGAATTTTACTCAGGTCGGGTTCTTTTGTTTGCTGTACTCTTCAGAAAATGTCATTTTCGTTTACAGCAGTACAAACACTTAGAACAGCAATAATGAAAGGTCCCATTCCGATAGCAACTGAAACAGCTAACTATGAAGACAGCGAAATGAGCACAATACATCGTCAAAAGTTTTTTTTGGAAGTGTTAACTCCACAAATAATTATTCATATGACGTCAATATTTTGTACGCCTAAAAACTGCTTCAGAAAGAACAAGGTCAATGAATAGAGTCTCCCATGTATGCTCAATATTAGATTTAATAAAACTATTGTAAAACTAATATAACTATAGTTTTTCCGTGAACGCAGAGATGTAAGTGTGTATATTCAGTGTGTATTTGCAGTTTTTCTCGCTTAAAGAAGAGGAGAGGTACGCTAAGAACACAGAAAGATCCCTATCAAGATTGAACAGTGCACACAGAAGCTTCATTACATGTGGTTATGCTTGTTCATTGATAATAAGTATGTTCTATTAGGACACAAAAATATATTAGGTACAATGGTGCAGACAAATTGGCTCCTGTTTTGAACTTGTGTCACCCTGTTTCGTTACCAGATTTAGTACACTGCGACAGCTGTAGTATGCTTCGCCCTAGTGAAAATTTTGTAGGCTAGTAGGAATGCGCGCAGAAATAAACTCTGCAACTCTGAAACAAATCTGAAGAAGATAGTCTATGACACCAGGAAAGTTAACAGAACTGGCTCTCGCTGTTCGCTCTGTCCAATCTCACTACTTTAAGCTACTTTCCTTTTGTTCGTTGAGTCGAAGAAGTTAGCGCTACAATTTATTCACGAACACTGCAGGTATTAACTGCAGTGTTCGTGAACTTTATGAACTAGCTCGGGAGCCGTTGGCTCGACTCCGATGTGCGGGTGAATTATTTCTCTCTGACAAACACGACAAACATATACGTGGCAATAGAGAATGTTGAAAACTTGAAAGTCTTGGAGGCTTCAAACTTTAATGAGCTGACAACGAACACAAAAGTGACAAAAGTGGAAGACAAAGTAGAAATAATAAATCGGTCGCTAGATTTTTGACACCTTTACTTTAATTGCTGCAATACTGTTGTTGCCTTTCAGTTCGTGAACTAACAACAAATAAAAGTGGAACGGACATAGATGTGCAAAAAGAAAGAAGACAACGCTATGTAAAAAGGGATTTTACGTTTCCCAGCACAATATGAAACAGCATGTCCGGCAGTCATTGCATAAACCAATCGCTGCCTAGCCAGAGGCAACAGCATGTCGTAGCGGGTGTTGTGTTTTTCGTGTTCCTGTGGTCTCTGTAAAAGAGTGCCACACTTAGCCATATGATATGATGTCGTTTTTTTTTGTTGGTCTTACAGAAATCTCTGAAAGTGAACCACTTTGTCATGATATCCTTACAGCCGTGACTGTAACTGCATGATTTTTGTTAACACATTTAACTACGTCCTCATATTTTCAAGCAATACCTGAACTGTGACGGCAACATTAAAACTCCTGATGGGAAACGGAATAAAGAATCATATCAAGCTTTCGCTTAGAGAGTGAGTGAGTTGGAACATGGTCATTACGGTAAGCGCAGATGAAACACAGACTGAGCTTGCTCTTGTTAAACTATAGAGCGTTTCATATATTACGTAAACTTGTATTACCAGTTCGTTGGTAATGTACGGCTAAACACGTACCCATCGGAACTTTATGAAAGCACGAAAGCTCGTGAGAACACTCTAACGAGAAGTTGAAGCAAGGGCAAAGAGTCTGTGCGGTTATAGAAGGGCTCCCGTTCTTAATTAAGGAACGTACGAATTTCGCCGAGAGACGGTACTATTCGTTGATTGTGTGTCACCCGTGTGGGCAACAGAGAGCTTAATCTAGTTTGCGAGCTTGTTAAGAATATGCACATAAGAAGTACTTTGGTGTTCTTATAGCATGTACCGCATTAACGGGATAATTTAGTACGAGTACAACTGGCAAACGAAAGGCCCCGATTCTCGTGAAGACGCTCTTTATGTCAGTAAATGAGGCTGTAGTTGTACGGCCCATATTTATGATAAATTTTAAAACTTCCAAGTGCCTCGCATTTACAAACTCCCCAATGTATGCTATTCTGAATACTGCCCTGGGCAACCCCGTTTTCTCAGGTATGCCATAAGCCTGAGCTTTGGTTTAAAGTACTACCGATAAAAAAAAACATGAAGTGAAAGCTAGGGCAATTTCCTATAATGGCCGTCAGCCTTGAAGGGCGTGCAAGCAGACAAAAAACGCTATTTTCGTTCTTTCAAATCACGTGAAAAAATGTCTGAGCTTAGGTATTTGGGATTTGACATGTATGCACCTACTCAAGCCATACCTACACCACCATAACGCACCAACTTGCTCAATCCGAAGTACTTGTTACTGTTGTATGCAAACCATGCTGTTGACATTACGTGTTGACATCTAGTCTTCAGCGAACCAATTTTGTGGAAGCTACTTCAGCCAGTGTTCTCTTTCAAATGTCATAAATGTCCCACTTTTTCATAATGATCAAAGCTTGTTGCCTATTTTAAACAGAATATTGTTAACGTACGCGAGTTGTTCAGTTTCAAGATTGATGACGAGGACAATGCACTTCTCAAGCAGCGTATCCCACAGACACTTTATTTGCGTCATAACTCCTAAGTAGAAACTAACACTACAAGATGCATTTTACCACGTCTAAGGGAAAATGTTTGAAGGACCTCAACATTAGGTGTAGGGAATGCCAAAGATGGTAAAGTCGTGTTTCTTCTTTAGAGGCTTCTCCGTTCCTTCCTTAGGCGTGGCTAAATGCAGGTGGTAACGTCCTTCCTCGGATACATGGTCTTTGGCTCCATTCGTCGCTTGGTGATGGGGCACGCATGAATCACTCCATTGATACTTTAAAAGAACTTTGCCACTTTGGTCATATTATCCCCGCTTTCAGCATGGACTATGCACAAATGCTATAGTTTAGGCAATGGGCCTTGAAGAACAGCAAAGTACGTAATAAGTAAATAAATAGCGTTTATTTTATTCTTTTGACTCGCAAGAGGTTCAAGGAAAGTTTATTGGATCCTGTGGAACGCGACTTGGTCGTTCATTCGACTCATTCTCACGTATTGACAGGCAAGCCAAGCCTGCCGGCCACCTGTGAGGCCCACTGGTCAGCCTTGAGAATTTTATCCCCTTCTATAGGAACTTCATCAACGCAAGTGATACTGATAAATTACTGCGTGCGTATGTTAATTTAGAACATTGAATCTGTTTGAAGCGTCCCGCTATCAGTCCGACCTACATTGTAGAGGCTATAGTATGTGGGCTATCGTGCACGTGCCACGTTATCGCGTAAATACCGCAAACCTCCACAGGTTCACTAAAAAGGATAAATGTAGCTGCTAGCCCAACACGCTTGATTTATGATAAGTTCATAGAGGAACCAAAATTACCATTAATAATTTTGCTGCTCGAATAAATGTCTTTCTCACGCGACTGCATTTTCTTGGTTTGTTTTCTTTTTCGCAAAGTCCACTGGCACACGTAAATGATTGAATCGCCGTGGAAGCACAGCCATTCCGCTGAAAACCAACCGGCCAACTAACCATGGAACGTGACAGGCAATGTTGGCTGTGAGAAGAACCCGAATAAATGGAAAGTCTTGTTCCAAAGATGACCTGCACGTACACCTACGAGTGGTGGGAACGCTTGGTTTCAGCGAAAATTTCCGTGTATCGAGTTTTGACAACCGTGTAATGTCTGTGGGCGTGTAGTTTGACCCGAACATTTCTGCGCTGAAAATCAACCTAAAATCCACCTAGCGTGACCTAGCTCAAGCATAGCATTGACATCGACACAATCTCGAAGTAACCAGGTCAGTCCTCAGGCTTGTCCATTTTCGCTGTTTTAGGGCTTGCAAGGCTTAGCACAAGCTTCACTAAATTCGTCCCTGGGACTTATGAGTGATAGGACCTAGCTGTTTTATATACACTGTTTCAAGATTAACTTTAAATCATTCAATTTGGGTGTTTAAAGAACAATACATGATATCATTTGATCGGAAATTATTGCACTACAGTTTAAAAGGGATTTGTCTAATGTAGGCTTGTAGGTTTAAAATCTGCCCTGCAGCGGTGGTATAGTGGCTAAAGTACTGGGCTGCTGACCCGCACGCCGCTGGATTGAATCCCAGCTGCGGCGGCTGAATTTTCAAAGGAGGCGAAAATACTGTAGGCCCGTGTGCTCAGATTTGGGTGCACCTGGTCTAAATTTCCGGAGCCTTCCACTACGGCGTCTCTCATGATAATATAATGTTTCGAGACGTTAAATCCCACAAATAAATCAAATCAATCAATCAATCATTAGGTGAAAAATATTAATAGCGAAACACTCTCATTTGCTAAGAAGTCATGATTCGAGTAAGAAATTGAGGGTTTATAAGTGAATGTCCATCTGTTTGCTGTAAAACTTGAATTGTAATCTTACAGAATAAATGATGACGGCACTGAGAGTGAACTGGTTGCATAAATATATAAACTTTATATACAAGCGATAAAACCCCTTCAGCACACAGGGGCCGCAGTCAATAACACTTCTTGCGTTTTATGCAACAACTGTTGCATTTTTTCGCCACGTCAAGTCGAGCTTTCCTGGCATAGATGTTTTGAACAACGACATAGTTGAGACAACTGCTGCTTTGTTGCTTTCGTTGGTCCCGCCAGCCCGCCATGCTCACTCTAGACGGGTGTCACGGAGCACCTTAACGGCTTCTTTTTTGCCTGGACACTTCCGGGACTTTGTGTGGCGCCTGGGATGGGGTGTGCTTCCCACTCTCGACCGCCTCGAAAGGTGGAGAATAGTCCAGTCAGCAACATGTCCGAACTGCTCCCTTCGGGAAACAAATCAGCATTTTCTGAGGCATTGTGTCATTGCTCGCGTTTTTTGGAGAGCCTTACTTGCCGAATTTCACTGCCTCAGAGTCAATCGCTTCGTTTCTTCTGGGCGTTGTTCGCGAGGCCACTTCGCCTGTCTTCCCATTGTTGCCGGCTGTTTCTGCCTCTGGCGCAACCGCTGCGAGGCGGTTGCAGCGGGCCGCCACCGCCACGCGCTCTAGTCGATCTTAGAACGATCGTACTCGGAGCTGCTGTCTGTTTTGTAGGAGGAGCTCTTCTTACTCGGTGAAGAGGAATTTTTTCGGCCCTGGTCTTGCCCTTTTGTGTCGGTCTATGATGGACGAGTAAAACTTGTTTTTCACCCGGCCTGGTATTGGTAGGCTGATCTGTCAATGCGCCGGCAGAAATGGCATGCCAACATGTAAATATGCAAAATGTACATATTTATATTTTATTTGTGTCTCTTGTTTACCTTGAAGTATTTTTGTGGTGGTGTTTGTGTGAACCATCGAATGTACATGTTCTTTCAACGTCATCTCATATCCATGTTCATGTCAATGACGTCTGTTTTGTCATCATCGTTAGAGTATGTCTAAGAAGGAAATGTTCTGTTGAGTGTTATTGACGTTTGTGGCAATAAATTTTTTCTAAACAAAAACACCACAGCAAAGTGAGCTATTACTATCGAAAATTTTTTTCGTTAGTTCGTGTACGAGGCTTCACGTCCCAAATTAGACAAACTCTATTTCACGCATTGTACTGCAGAGCTTTTCATATTATGTCTTACCTAGGATTCTTTAAGGTGCTCTGCACTCAAATGATACAATCGCTTTAAATATTTCACCGGTCACGAAAGGTGACTGCCTTGGCTACGGTCAATACATCCTTTCTATTCAGCAGCCGATCAGTAAATTAGCTTGGCCTGTTCAGTGGCGTCGTCATTTAAATTAGCACATATATATGTGCTCTATATTATGTGCTCATATAAATGTGCTCATATATATGTGCTCATATATATGTGCTATATTTTGAGCACATATATAAGTGCTCAAATGTTCAGCTCAGTGCGCACCCAAAAATTGAGGCGAATGATAATTGTTCTCGTACGGCAGAGATAGAGCGAGAAGTAATTAAAAAGAAGATACAGAGAGGTCAACCTTGAAGAGCTGGTTTGTTACCCTGCAGAGGGGTGGGGAAATGTGGCTCAGAAAAAGGATTGAGATAGAGATATAATATAAATTAGGAAAAAAATTCACATGCACACATATGCAGGGCGTTCTGATCCCAGTCATTTGTAGAGGCCGGTTGAACGCAAGAACAGGAGTGCCTTGACAGCCTTCTTCTGCAACAAAGTCATGTCGGTAGCACAGGATTCTTTCTTCCGAAAGAGTACGGTTGTCCAGTTCATCTAGTGCATTATAGAGTGACTGTCTCTGCGAGCAGTATTGTGGGCATTCACACAGAATGTGCCAAGTTCTTTTGTCACTGCCGCAATGGTTTCATGCAGCAGTGTTGGCCATTTTTATGCGGAACGCGTGCGCATTGGTAAATGCGACACGCAACCATAATCTGCACACCATAATAGCGTCTCGTCGGCGAAGTTCTGAAGGAATTCGTATGTCACAGTATTGAGTGAAAGATATCCGCTGGCATCACCTCTCGCGTTCGTCCAACGTCTTTCGTTAATCAATAGGAAAACACCGCGAGATGAGTTGTCGATGCCGTTCTCTAAACAGCTGCTACCTGCCCGAAATGCCCCTCCGTGCATAGTTGACGTTCTCCCACACTGGATCTAGGAAAACCAAAGTTAGAAAAAAATAACGAATATATTCGCGGTGAGGCCAGAAGCAGGAGAGGCCATGGTGGGTGAAGGCAGGTCACACGAAACTAGCTCCCCGCAATCGTAAGTTGCCATCTCTTAGACCTCTCAAGTTTAGCTTGGTTTAACTTCTTCAAGTATATACGTATCCACTAGGAAGCGAAACAGGTTTGAACGCATTCGGCACAACCTGGTAATACCGGATTCAAGCGAGTATTTTATTGTGTATTCTTTTTATTTTTTGAGTCTGTGTCTTTCTCTGGTTTCATCACTCGGTCAGGTCACGGCACTTTCAATGTAAGATCTGCCGAAGAGTGCCATGATCTTTTTTTTCCTGGTGCCAATAAGAAAGTGGCTTTTGCTAAAATGTGTCTTTTGTTCCTAAGCGTACTTCATTTGCAAGCTTGATTTATGGATCAACAAACCAAAAAGGGAAGACAGTCGCACCAAGAGGCCTTGAAATATACGGGCTGCATGTATAGGATCGAGTGCTTTCATTATGCCTCTACCTCGTCAAAAGTAAAAAGGGAGCAGAGATGGCTTGCGCGCGCTTTGCGCAAGCACGTTCTCAAATGATATTTGCTACTAGATAACCACTCGTTGGTCTAGTGCTTTCACAGTTGTGTCTTCCTTTCCTGCCATTACAGTGCAAGTTTCTGTGCTAGCAAAGGTGATCGTGAGCCTTCGTTTCATTTTAACAATAATTGTTTTGTCTACATATATTGAATAAGAAGCCACTCACATCGTGAGGCATGTTTATTTGTCGAGGTATTCATGAAGTCGTTTTAGTTGGTGCTCACAGGGAAGGTACAACGTTAACTGCTCCAATTTTTCTGGGCCACGCAGCGACACTGGTGGACATACGTAAAGTTGTATAAGAAACCCTCAATACACAGTAACACCACATAATATATTACTTGCAATGTAGAGTTTTTATTGCACTGCATGGCTTGTATATTGTCACAATGTATTTATACACCCCTTCGCATGAGCTTGACAATGATTTGAACATATTTTCACATGGGTATGTTCAGGTTGAACGATTTCTTTTAGCAAGAATGAATGGCAAGATAATTCACCCTGTATGTATCTAACCAAAAATGATCACAAGAAATGATAAAGAATACATGAAAGTGGCTGTGAAATGTGCCACAGCGCGGCCATTTCTATAACTAATAAAATAGCATTTGTACTTGAGAAATCGGTGTTCTCCATGTAATGCTTTGACAACGCTGGACTAGCTAAACAGAGACTTGTAATTATATACAGCGACTCGTCCATAAAATCCTTACATTGCAAGCAGACGTCCTTTGCCGCTCCTTTGCCGCACGTGAAGTTTATATATCCATTTGAAGCTTTGGCTAGTAAAACCCCAAATACTAACATTTCCAATATTATTCATTATCTCTCACGTATGCAGCACCACTTGCTTTTGTAATCAACCATTCCCTTTAGAGAAATGTCATTGTTCGATGAAATTCTCAGAAATAAGCGACTTACCCTGCGGCGTCAGCTTTCGTGTGCTTTAAAACAGAAAAAGGAAGGTAAATATACTTATGTACATGAAAATAAAGCAAGTTCTAGGCTTGCCGACTTGCAACGAGCCCCGACAGGGTAGATAAGCTCGGTATGCATAATAAGACGGTATGCATAATAAGACATAATAAGTTCTTACATTGCAAGCAGACGTCCTTTGCCGCTCCTTTGCCGCACGTGAAGTTTATATATCCATTTGAAGCTTTGGCTAGTAAAACCCCAAATACTAACATTTCCAATATTATCCATTATCTCTCACGTATGCAGCACCACTTGCTTTTGTAATCAACCTTTCCCTTTAGAGAAATGTCATTGTTCGATGAAATTCTCAGAAATAAGCGACTTACCCTGCGGCGTCAGCTTTCGTGTGCTTCAAAACAGAAAAATGAAGGTAAATATACTTATGTACATGAAAATAAAGCAAGTTCTAGGCTTGCCGACTTGCAACGAGCCCCGACAGGATAGATAAGCTCGGTATGCATATTAAGATGGACGAAACCATGGAGGTGCCGGTCACTGCTCAGCTGGTTAGGATAACAGCGTTCAACTATAGCAGAATAATCCTTGGGGAGGTTGGCCTGGCTCCTAGGATCATGCAAAAATGATGGACAAAACAAAGTCGAGAAGCGAGGCCGAAGCGTACGTCATGGGGTCTTTCCCGTGAAATGTACATTCCCCGTATAACGAGGGAAAGCGTAAAGCTTGTGTATGAGTTCTCCTAAAAAAAGTAAGGGATGACCTATACGCTGATGTTTTTGTTGATGCAGCGCAGTAGAGATACAAGAGGATGTTCACACTGTCCCCTATAGATGGGCGAGGAGCACTTCGCTCCTCCACCTTGGTGTGGGCGGTCAACCCAGGCACAGCTCAGCAAGTCACGGTTGCGTTGTCTTTGTCAGGCCCAGAACGTCTCTACATTGATACCGACTAGAGAGAGGCAGTCAGAGCTTTTGAATATGGCAACCTCGCTCGAGAGGTGGCCTCCATTCTAGAGAAGTCAGCTTGCCCCGGCTCTCTTTTCATCAAGGCTTGGTTCCCTGCTTACAGGGGGAAGAACGTTCTCGAGGGCTTCCCAAAACTCAACGAGCTGCCTCCCCCCCCCCCCTACGTGAGCGAGAGCTCACGCGCCGCGACGGTCTGGAGGCTCTGAAGGGGCAGGAAGATGCTCATCAGAACAATACACTTCTAACAGTCAATGAAATCACTAAATATTACCAGCTTGGCCGAAGAGTTTACCCTTTTCCACACCTGAAGCTTAGCAGATATGAGCCAACTTCTCTGAAAATGTTAAAGACGGGGTCCTTCCCGTCGTGGGGATTTCTCTGTAAATTCAACTCGGACGCTGACTCTAGTTACCCGTACTGCAGTGGAAGATTTTGATACTTCGCTGACAACCTCTGACGATATCCCGCGTTGCCTACCAACCTCCTCTCCAGTGAAGCCGAATGGAACGAGCCCACAAGAAGCACGGCGCTCCCAAAGCAAACCAAGAGGATCCACACGAGCCAGATAAAGCGGAGCGTCATGGCGTTCTTACCTCTACGTGGGCGCGGCTAATCGTTATGATAGGCCCTTCTTAGACGGGGGGTCCTAGAAATCTCGTCAGGATCAATTAAAGGTCATTGTCTGTCTCTTTGTCAGTAGGCAGCTAGCTGTAGCTACATATTTTCAAAAAATAAAGGTGGCTGTTTACAGAAGGATAATATTTTCAGTTTTTGAACACAACCATGGCCACAAGTACATTTGCTTTGTGATGCATTATTGAGTGCTGTTCGACAAACATACATACATAGCCTATGCGTGGGTTTATTTCGAATTTGTATAGCGCAAATCAGTATATTTAGTACATACTTGCAAGCAGTCAATTTCAAATAGAGCTTTTCGAAGAAAAAAAGGCACACTATTTCAATAACTTCCTACCTGGATAAGGTAATGTAACACGCCTTGCTGACCCGATTGACTAACTACCTAGAGGACAATAACGTACTTCTATGTACAATGATAGCATGTTAGAAAAATATCTGTACACAAGACGCGATGCTACAATTAAAACACGAGATCATAAATGACCCTAGCAGATTAACTCGAGCCATCCTCGGGCTTGATCTAAAAGAGGTATTTGATGTCACCCACCAAGTCATACTGAATCATGTCAGTAACTTCGGTTAAGGTGAGTGGATGTATAATTACATCCGGAACTTCCTAACAGATAGACATGCCAAAATCGTTGTAGGAGGCCTCACATCCGAGGAAATATCTATGGTTAGCGCAGGTACACATCAAGGATCAGTTATATCACCTGTGTTATTTAACTTAGTCCTAACTGACCTCCCATATAGATTAGAATAGACAGAAGATTTGCACCATACAATATATGCAGATGATATTACTTTGTGAGCAAGCAACGGCAGCGATGGGTAAACAGACAACGTTTACAAGAAGCGATCGACACCGTAGAGCAATTCCAAGAAGGAAATGGTCTCAGGTGCTCAGCCGAAAAATCTGAGCTGCTACTATATAGACCAACATTAAAGGACCGACCTCCCAAGCACCACAACACACATACCTACACAGACATACAACTTAAAACACGAGATGGACACACAATACCCATTGTCGACAATATAAGGGGACTGAGGTTAGTAATAGCACCAACGAGGAAACGGTACACAATATCGAACGAAGGTTTCTCAAACGATGCGCCTAATCAAAAGAATTACGAATACGCATAGCGGCATGAAAGAGGCAAATGTCATAAGGCTCATCCACGCGTTTGTCGTCAGCAACATTACGAATATTCCTGCATATCATAGATGGCTCGCAGCAGAAAAAATCAAACAGCCTCATAAGAAAAATCTACAAACAAGCGCTGGGGCTTATGCAAAGCACAAGTACAGAGAGGCTGTTGGAGCTAGGTTTGCATATTACACTTGAAGAACTGATAGAGGCGCAACGTAGTGAACAGTACAAGCGCCTCTCTAAAACCAAGACTAGTAGATGCATCCTGGAAAAATTCAGCATCACTTGCCACACACAATTTTGCACCATATTCGGCATTCCTCGTGACGTACGGGCTAAGCTCACAGTGCCTCCGTTATCTAAAAAACATGCATCCCGTGCACAACACAGGTAGAAGGCTGAGCAGAGCCAAGACGATGAGAAAGAGCTACGGAAACAACAAAGAAGCGTTCTTCGTAGATGCCGCTCGTTACAAACACAAAGGCTGCTTCGTTGCGGCTGTAGTTAACCACAAGAAACAATGCAGCACCAGTCTGACAATACACACGAGATGCGTCGAAACGGCGGAAGAGATAGCTATAGCTTTGGCCATATCACAAAGTGACGCGTGTTATATAATCAGCGATTCACAAGCAGCTGTACGCAACTTTGCAAAAGGGAGAATCTCCCCTGAAGCACTGCGTATTCTTAGAACAGGCAAAACAAACCAAGACGACAGATGCGTCTGCATTCTCTGGTTCACAGCTCACATACCCAACGCCACGGGAGATATCAACCCTAACGAGGTGGCACACAACGTAGCTGGAGGACTCACTTTCCGGGCTACGACTAATGTTGATCCCTCGTCAGAATTTCCAAATGTGTGGAAGCTGGAGAACCGAATGACAAGGTTCAATGAAATTACGAAACGTTATAAATTACAGAGGCGTGTTTGCCCCCCTCCTCACCAAAAACTCAACAGGCCACAGTTTGTCTAATGACGACAATTACAAACCAGACCCTATAGGAATCCAGCACTACTATTTGCTAAGTATCCAGAGATCTACGCAACCGCTCAATGCAACGATTGTCAGACACGAGCATATTTAGAACATATACTATGGGAATGCCAGGGATTAAAACACAGTAATGAGAACGCTACCTCCACCGACAGCCTCCGCGCGCGTTGGCTGGCCGTGCTGCTTAGTTCAGCCTCGGACGATCAGCTATGGGCAATCTAGCGGGCCGAGGAAGCCGCTAGGAGGCAAGACCTTCTAGCCGACACCTAGGCGGAGCCCAGCCCACTAACACGCCGGATACAAAATAAAGTTTATTCCTTCCTTCACCATTAAGCGTCATAGCTTACGCCTACTCTTGCATTTGCTGTGCCCCTTTACAACATTAAATCGTTATGCTTGGCACTTTTTGAGGAGACATTGTTCACGAACTGATATCGTTCGGCCGTGATAAATAAAAGCAGTTTTGATATCGCCAACCTGATTATCCGTGACATAGGTGGGTAGTAGCTAGTTAGTGCTGGCGCTCTTTGGCCATCAATTGGTCCTTGCTCCATTAAAAACCACTCATCATCATCAACTACTTAGTGCATACTACATAACAAGTCTAACGTGGGTCAATTTTCTTTCATCTGTATAAAAAGCTTTCAGGCTATTTGTCGTTCTCGTTCTGATAATTACATATCATCTTTTCGCTTGGTCACCGTTTTTGTTCTGTGGATATCAAATTTGCCTTCCTGCTTTGCTTCAGGTTCCTTTTCTTTCGGGTGTTTTTTGTTATGTCTATTTGCTTCTAGGGTTTCACCTCCCCCGAGTTGTGGCCACTGCAACCGGATTGTAATCTCGATATTGAGGTCAGAAACCAAGCACTAAGCCACTGCTGAGGCTTGTTTTCAGTTTCACTGCCTAAAAAGTAGCTGCCTCACGTCAGATCATTTGAATAGCCCAGATATGTAATTAGCCTGCGTGAACTAAAAGTAATAAATCTCATAGCGCAACTTGAAAGGAAAGCACAGCATTGTATTCATACATGTTTTACATCAGAAGCTCACCTTGCATCAGAGCTCGTGAATGTTTTTAGCAGTGTCAATCAAGAAGATTCGGTTTAATGTGACACGTTGCCTGGACTTGTAGCACCGATTCCAAAATGTTACTGCTGATCAGTAGGTTTCGTGCGCGCGCTTTAAACAGTGCATTTGTTTAGGGCGGCAGTAAAAAAATGTAGTGTTCGTGAAAACCACAGGTGAGTTCGCGTCGCACGATTTCGGCTAATTTCACTACAGAGCACCATACATGAAAACGTTAAGCAAAACATCGGCTCAGCGAAGAGGAGCAGGCAAAAACACGCGAAAGAGAGAGAAAGAGGGCGAGATTGAAAGAAATAAAAAATACAAAAAAAGCGGCAAAAGAAAACAAAGCGATGAAATAAAAAGAGTAAGTATATGTCCAAATCAAGGAATGACTTAGAGTAATTAGACACAGCGATAAAAAGAAATGAAACAACCAGACTTTACAAAAATATAAAAAAACGAGTGAGCAAGACCGAAAGAGCAAGAAAGGGATGGATAAATGAAAACATAGAAAGATAAAGATGCAGAGAGAGACGCAGACCTGAACAAGGAATAGAATAGAACAAATAGCAAGGTAGAAAGGCACGATAGAAAGAAGTGAACGGGAACAGAGCGAGAGAGAAAAAAAGCAGACAGACAGAAAGGGAAAAAACAGCAATAATTATAGAAATATCTACAGAAGCAATTGCAAGAGAGGTAGATAGAAAAATGAAAAACACTAGTTGAAAAAAAGGAAAAAAAAGGTAAAGATAAATATGGAAGGCCTGCCAATCAGGCTTGGGGCCACATGTGTAAATCTGTCATAATATTTTATCTAAAAAGCACTTAAGGTATGAGGCCAAGCGGCGAATAAAAAAAACAAGAAATTAGCACTAAACTTTATTAGTCTTCAATAAAAAGCACGTCGTTTTAGGCACGTGTCAGTGTTACAGAGGAAGTAATATTTTTTGTTCACTTTTCATAATTAAATTTTTCATAAAAGTATGCCTCGCGCGATCGCTCCTAACTCCAGTTCCGTTCGTTAAAACTTTTTGTTTTTTGGGGACATATATGAAGAGCTTTTGCCTGTGCTACGAACTAAACAAATGAAACCTCAAGAATGGTGAAAAAAATTATTAAATACCTAAACAGATCCATAAGTACTAGGGGCGACTTCGTATAACAGGCGCCCATGCATTTTAAATATTGTCGAAAGGTTTTATGTTGAGGTTTATTGCACGCCTGCTACTGTGATAGGAAAGGGTTCCAAGTATAAATGAAAAATCTTAATCAGCGAAAGACCTGCGACTGCTTGCGTAAGGAAAAATACAAGAAATATAAGTTCCAAGAAAATGAACAAAAGGCTTTCAAACATGCGCAGTGCTTGAACAAAATACTAAGGAGGGCCAAGATTCTCAATATTTGTAGCCAGTTCCCTTATTACTGTGTGCCTTTTTCTAGCGGCAACTCAATTTCTTTGAGCTTGCTTGGCAGCGTCAATGGCATGACTGGGAATTCTCGGGTTACGGCGCGGATCATTTTAAAGGCACGCTTTTGCAGCGAAGGGGCCAGGCTCGATCTCAATTCGCTAAACAATATTCAGTGTATTTCTGTTGCCAATATATTGAATGGTACGCATCCTAAAACAAAGAAAAATTTATGGTTTACAGGCTCACATACATGTTCCTGAGTGTGAACAATGCATGCATCGCTTTACGTGTTCATAACTTTCATGATCGAAAATGATGTCTTGACAATGCTTTTAGCAAATTACTACATGTTCCCACTAGATATGACTCCTAAATAGGCAATAAATTACTACATATCAAGCTAAGGTTATGATGCACACAAAACTGTCACTTCAAGTTTGGGGTTCGGAGGTGGTGGGTCGTCTATAATTTTTGCTTGTGTCTTTTAAAAGAAGCTGCTAGACTGAAGCTTCATGAAGCAAAGTGACGAGGCAAAACTTAGGTATTTTTAACCAAAAACCGAAAATGCCATTTTGACAAAAATTCTTTTTTTTTCACTTGGTCTAGTATTTTAGGAGAGAAAACAGTGAAAAGGTATAAAAATCTATTTTCAGATCAAATCACTATACAATACCTATGTTAATGACACTGTTAATTTGCATCATCTTTTTTTGCCCATATAGCGCCCACTGAATAAGACACTTACCCGGTTGTGAACTTCTAGAAGCTGCGCTGATTTCCGTGTTTGCCTGGCATCCATACTAAAATGACGCGAAAGATCACGAGAAAGACGCAAACGTGCAGCTTGAAAAACAGTAAACCCGGCATGAAAAAAATAATCGCGCTAATTTTCTGAGTGAGAATCAAGCTCTTAAGAGTTGCGATTCTCTTACTCCAGGCAGACTATGACGCTTAGTAAAGTGCTCGTAGTTGGGTGAATTTTTCGCACATTTTCGCACATATTTCAACTTGTATGCTGTATTTCTTTTTACCTTCGGTATATATTACTAGCTTGCTTTCGAAAATTAACGCAGATGCTGGCTTTCCTCGTACTTCGTCTTCAAGTGTGCACCTGCATGCGTTCAGCCTTTCCTCAGGTCCTTCAATTTCCCGTATTGCACGCTTGTTTCGCAAATGAAATCCTTCCAGGCACAAGAGCTATATCTTTGGGGTGGTGTTGGTAACGGTCATCTTAGCCCAAGTGAGGGAGAGGCAAGAAATAGTTATTTTCTTCTAAAAGGTTTTCAACTGTGCTTGCAGGGTAAACAGCACTAAAAAGGTTTGATGTTTGCCGCACAAATAAAGAAGAATCATTCAGAAGAGAAGGAACAGTGTGTGCTCTGTTATAACCAAAAGAGTGCAGTGGCACTGAAGAAAACGTTCGGTGTTTGGAGGAGAATGTAGGCAGAACGATAAAAGATAGAACAATCTATTGAGGACGATCGTCTTGCATCAATGAACTGAAAGCTGTTATCAGATCACTACAATGGTGGCGTTCGTCGTAGTTGTCCGCCACAGGTGTCTGTAACCGATATCGCATAAAATAGATAAACATTATATGAAAACACCAAGGACACGATGGGATTCGAACCCCTGCCAGTCCAGTGTTCCACCAATGAGTCACGCCGATTCTTGAACCTACTTTGCAAACTGGCCTTAGGCAGGCTGGATGTCGGGAAAATAATCGCTCTAATATGACTAATAAAGCGTTTTAGAACTGCAACAGAACGGCCGGGTGTCACACAGTGCGAATGGCGCAACGAGTCGGTCATCAACTGCTCTAACCTATTGCAAAAGCTTGATCTAGTTTACCTATAACTGGGGCGCGTAGCCACAGTGGGGATTTGCTCGCTTGCTTGCTTGTTCCTTTCTTTTGTGGCTTTCACCCACTAAGGGGGATTGGCCAAGAAGCCGGTGGTTAATGCAAGTCAATACCTTTAGATTTTCTAGACTAGGGGAATATGATTACTGTGTTTTGACTGTGAAATTAATTTGATGCAATGTAAAAAAAGCAAAAAAGGGGGGAGAGAGAAATAATAGAATTTGTTGAATATCTGAGGAGGAGTCGTTATCTAAAATTCTCCTGAGAGTTGAATCGTTGCAATGTATCAGCTAAATAATAAGTGGTAGTGTGGCTAGTAAAATTCGAGAGCTGATCGCTGACTCAGCAAGGTACTCTTCTTGTGTTATATATGAATTCGCAGAGAGCCCCGCAGATGTTCCTGTTGCTGTGTCCCAATGAAGTGGCCCCAAAAGACAAAATATTGGGAGTAGTAAGTGATATTCCTAGTTTTTTGAATAAACTTTCGAAGCAGTTTTTTCTTTGATTTGTGGGCAATACAAAAGCTTGTGGAAATTCTTCATCGGCACCAGCTTAAAAACATTGCACAAGATTCCTTGCAAGTGTGCAGCTGGTACTACGCTTCTCCGAAAAAGGAAGAAGGATGCCATAGTGAACACAGTGAGTTATAGCTAGTGGGTGCCCTGCAAGTATGATTACATCAGCTACCAAAAGTGTGAAAATAAAATAGCTCTTTAAGGCCGCTCTTACAGTGTTCGCTGCAACAGTGCCATGCGTTCCGCGAAGACCTGGCGATTTTTTTGCATATATTTTTGGGAAATTTCTAGCGTGGTTTGTGTTTATAACGCATGTATGTATACGCAGTTCTCGATCAAAATCATATTGCCACCTACTTCTAGTAGTGGGCCGTATGTCAAGGTGAAGGCTCACACCACAGAGAAGAAAGAAGTGCACGTAGGCCCCCGCTCTGGAAAACAAGCCCGACTGACGCGCTTGGTTAGAGCCCTGTTGCTGACACGTCAATAAACCTTGTCGACACCCCCTGGAGTGACGTGACAATTGGTGGAGGTGCTGGCTAGGCCCCTCAAGGATGTTTCAGACCCCTCCTGGAAGCGGCACTACAAGCCCAGTGCGAGTCAACACTCCCGTTTATCGGACAAGCCGCAGGATCAGGGGATTGCCACCCGAAGCTGACCCTACAGTTCACACCAGTATGATGAGCACGTCCGTTCAAACCACTTTAACAGGTACGGAAAACTTACCGGTGACTCGGTACACCCTCGAAAGTCCACAGGTTCCGACACCGTTTCATAGCACCGAGCTCGAAGATGTCGAAGACTGGTTGGTCGACTTCGAGCGCGTGGTTGCTTTGAACGACTGGAACGACGCGGCCAAACTACGACGTGTGTACTTCTATTCGGAGGATGGAGCACGTACCTGGTACATGAATCACGAGGAACAGATGACATCGTGGCCCGAATTCCGCCGCCGGTTGTTGGATACTTACAGAAGTGCTGATAGCCACGAACGAGCGGAGCGAGCGATCCAGGCCCGCATCCAGATGCCCGATGAAACTGTCATGACCTATGTGAAAGATATGACGCGCCTGTTCCGACGGGCTGATCAGAGTATGACAGAAGAAAAGAAGGTGCGTCACCTGATGCGGGGAGTTAAGAAGCAGCTTTTCGCTGGCCTTGTACGGAGCCCTCCGAACACGGTCGCCGAGTTTTTGTCCGAAGCCGTCACGATGGAAAAGATGAATCAGCATCGATCCACCCTGTATGAGCGGCAAGTGAACACGTCCACTGCTCAAGTTCTCACGACTATTGCGAGCAACACCGAGTGTCTGCGCGACCTTATTCGCTCCATAGTACGCGAGGAGCTGCAAAAGGCTGCCACACCACCACTACCTACGGTGAGTTCCATTGCAAGCATGGTCAAGGACGAGCTGCATCATGCCCTTCGTGACCCTGTGAGTCTGAATAACGCCACACCCGCCCCGGCTGACTACCACCGTGCGACCTATGCGGAAGCCTTGAAGCGCCCAGCTTCCTCTTCCCCGCTGTTTGTTCAGGCACCTCCTACGGTTTTACTTTAGTCGGCGCAGCCTCTCCGGTACTACGAGAACACACGCACACCCCCACACCTCGTTTACGCCAGCCCTGTGCATCTTGCGGAACAACCAGTACACTACCTTGACGACAGACGTGCTTCGCCTCGGAAGTCTGATGTTTGGCGCACTCCTGATCGCCGACCTTTGTGCTTCCACTGCGGTGAAGCGGACCATTTGTACCGCCAGTGTCCATACCGGCGCCTCGGGCTGCGCGGATTTTCAGTGTATTCAGCGCCTCCTCGGTATGGCCAGTGACCGCGGGACATTGAGGACTACCTGGCTAAACAGCACATGCCACCGCCTTCTGGACGGCAGTCGCGCTCACCGTCGCCGAGGCGCTTTTCATCTTCGCCACAGCGCCAAGCTGGCGCACGGTCCTCCAGTCCCCGCCGGGAAAACTAACGCAAGCGACCCTTGGAGGCGAGGTCGCTGGCAGTCGACGTGCTGAGACCTCCGATAGACGCTAACAGTAAAGGGTGTATATTCGACTGAGCGATATGTGCGGCTTTCTTTGGATATACCGGTGCTGATAGACGGCTATGCAGTAGGTGCTTTTAGTTGATACCGGGGCTGACTATTCGATACTAAGCAGGAAAATGACCAGACTACTAAAGAAGGTGATCACGCCCTGGCATGGCTTCGTGATTCGAACGGCTGGTGGCCACACCGTCTCTCCGCTTGGAACCTGCACGAGTAGAGTTCGGGTCTGCGGTTATACTTTTGTAGGAAGTTTCCTTGTGCTCCATGAATGTTCAGCGACGTTATTCTTGGTGTTGACTTCCTGCAGGAGTTCGGAGCTGTCATTGATATTCAAGAGAATCGCATCACCTTCTCAGCCGACCGAGCAATCGACAAGCAGGACGACCAACAGCGTACCGACGTTCTTCGTGTTTCTGCTGAAAGTATAACGCTTCCTCCAAGAGCCAGTGTTATTGTCCACGTCACATGCTGTGGATTGCGAAATGGTGAAGAGATTGCAGAAAGTAATTTTGAACACCTGCTGACTCAAGGTGTTTGTGTGGCTAGGAGTATGATACAGCTACGTGATAGCCGATCTCAACTGCTCGTTACAAATTTCAGCAACGAACACCGACACCTTTTCCGTGGCACTTCGTTAGCGTTTGCAGATGAATTAGGAACCGTTCTCATCTGCTTCTCGTCGGACGCAGTGGAGGCCACCGATACGTCTCTAAACAATATTGACATTAATTCTAACCTCACACCAGAAAACCAGACAGCACTGCGAAAACTCTTGCTTGAATTCAAGTCATGCTTCGCTGCTTCCTCTAAGGTGCGCCAGACTTCGATCACTAGGCACAGAATCATCACTTACGACGACGCCCGCCCAGTACACCAACAGCCTTACCGTGTGTTAGCGAAGGAACGAGAAGCCATTCGTACGCAAGTTCGAGAAATGCTTGACGACGGCATCATCGAGCCTTCCAACAGTGCGTGGTCCTCTCCGGTCGTCCTAGTCAAGAAGAAAGACGGAACGCTACGTTTTGCGTCGATTACCGGAAGCTGAACAGCGTGACTAAAAAGGACGTGTACCCGCTGCCACGCATCGATGACTCGTTAGACAGATTACGCCGCGCCCACTATTTTTCCTCTTTGGATTGAAAAAGCGGGTACTGGCAGATTGAGGTTGACGAGCGAGACCGCGAGAAAACGGCTTTTGTGACCCCTGATGGCCTGTATGAATTTCGAGTCCTTCCTTTTGGTTTGTGCTCAGCGTGCGGAACCTTCCAACGAATGATGGACACTGTGCTTGCTGGTCTGAAGTGGCAAACTTGTCTCGTATACCTTGATGATGTTGTCGTTTTTTCTGAAACCTTCCAGCAACATCTTCACCGCCTCAGGAGTGTGCTACATGCTATTCAATCAGCAGATCTTACACTCAAACCGCAGAAGTGTCACTTTGGTTATGAAGAGCTCAAATTACTTGGCCATGTAGTCAACGCCAAAGGAGTCCGATCTGACCCCGACAAACTTGCCGCTGTAGCCGCGTTTCCGCATCCTACAGACAAAAAGACTGTTCGGCGCTTTCTGGGCTTGTGCGCCTACTATCGACGATTTATTAGAGGGTTTTCGAAGATAGCGGAACTCTTGACTCACCTTACACGCGACGACACACCGTTTGTATGGGCTACTGAGCAACAGGCTGCTTTTGCCGAGCTACGACAGCGGATGCAATCAACCCCTGTTCTTGCGCATTTTGACGATGATGCTGACACAGAGATGCACACTGACGCCAGTAACATCGGCCTCGGCGCAGTGCTCGTCTAGCGTCAACACGGCAAAGAACTCCACCAGCCGCTCACTGTCCCGTACCGAGGTGAATTACACGACCACAGAGAAAGAGTGTCTCGCAGTAGTGTGGGTGATCACCAAGTTTCGCCCGTACCTCTATGGTCGTCCATTTAAAGTGGGGACAGACCACCATGCCCTCTGCTGGTTGGTAAACATTCGTGATCCCTCTGGACGACTGGCCCGATGGAGCTTGCGTCTACAGGAATTTGATGTGACCATCGTATATAAGTCTGGACGGAAGCATGAAGACGCTGATACGCTGTCGCGTGCACCTTTAGTCAATCAAAAAGAAGAGGATGATGACGGTTTCCTGGGCGCCCTTAGCTCATCTGACTTGAGCAGACGCCAGCGAGAGGATGAAGAGATTCGACCGCTCATCCACTATCTGGAGGGTCATAGCGCCGTTATACCTTGCCATATATCTCGAGTCATGACGTCTTTCTGCCTCCGAGATAATGTCCTGTACAAAAAAACGCCCGTTCTACGAGCCGCGCTTACCTCCTCGTCGTTCCGAAGGACATGCGGGACGAAGTTCTCTCCGCGTGTCATGACGAGCCCACATCTGGTCATCTAGGTTACTCACGAACGCTCGCCAGAGTAAGTGAGGCAAACTACAGGCTCGTACTTTCGGCAAGCGTGAAGCAGTACTTTAAAAGCTGTCGTGAATGCCAGCGTCGAAAGTCGCCACCAAGCAAGCCGGCTGGATTACTTCAGCCAATTGATCCACCCCACAAGCCATTTGACCAAGTCGGCATGGACATTCTCGGCCCATTTCCTTTATCGTCCAACGGCAACAAGTGGGTCATTGTTGCAACTGACTATTTGACCCGCTATGCTGAGACACAGGCGATACCACGAGCCACGGCTTCTGAGCTAGCACAGTTCTTCGTGTGCCACATTGTTCTGCGCCACGGTGCTCCATCTACAGTGATAACGGACAGAGGAACAGCGTTCACTGCACAGCTTATTGATGAAGTTTTTCGACTAAGTAACACTAGGCATCGAAAGACGACTGCTTACCATCCGCAGAGAAACGGCTTAACTGAGCGACTAAATGAGACAGTCACAAACATGATCTCCATGTACATCGACGTCCAACACAAAACACGGGATCGCATTTTGCCTTTTGTGACGTTCGTTTATAACACCGCCGTTCAAGAAACAACCCGATTTATACCGTTTCGACTTCTCTACGGCCGCAAAGTTCAGACGATGCTAGATGCGATGCTTCCTTGTGAAGGCGCCGATCAATTAACAACTGACGCAGAAGAATTTGCAGAGCGTGCCGAGGAAACTCGCCAGCTCGCCCGGCTACACATTGGTCAGCAGCAACAGGTCGATGCACGACGTTACAATATGCGTCACAATGACGTATCTTACAGTCAGGGAGACCAAGTTTGGGTTTGGACCCCTGTTCGACGCCGTGGCCTCTCCGAAAAGTTGCTCAGCAGATACTCCGGTCCGTATGAAGTATTACACCGAGTGAGCGACGTAAACTACGAAGTGGTTCCGGACGCTACGTCGTCACGATGGGTACAACGAAAAAACCGACCTCTGACAGAGTTCACGTGGTGCGCATGAAGCCTTATTTTGCGCGTTCCTAAGAGACCACTTTCCCTGTGTTTTTTTCATTTGTGCTCCCACAATTGCCTCATCATTGGTGAACTTATCGCGTCTAACATTTGATTATTGGTGCCCTTTTAGGGGCGAAGCTCCTTAGGGCGTGGGCTGTGCGTCCCCTGTAGCCTGTATGTAGCCACCTCTAGTTTAGTTCTTGCAGTGTTCACTAGATGGCAGTACCGTCACCTGTATGTAGCCACCTCTAGTTCAGTTCTTGCAGTGTTCACTAGATGGCGGTACCGTCTCCTGTATGTAGCCACCTCTCGTTTAGTTCTTGTAGTGTTTACTAGATGGTGGTACTTGTAGCTGATGATGAAAAGATGCAAGATGTCATAAACTAGAAAGCGGTACTTGTAGTTGATGAAAGACGCGAAATCTTATAAAATAGTAATGATGTCACATATAGCGCGTGTCATTGGTTGAAGGCAATCGTTCGATTTAGTGCGGCGACGTACGCTAAGGGGAGCGATGTAATAAAATCGAGTGGGCAAAATGTACAGAGGATTCATGGTTTACCAGGTTTACCTCCGGAGCCTCGCCCACTGATCATCATTCACTTCGTGGATATGGCGGAATTTTTTTCATTGTTTAAATATACTTTGTTTTGTTTTTTTGCAATAACTTTACAGCATAGGGACGATGCTCTGTTTTTTTTTTGTTGAGGAGGAATATCGCCACCTACATTTAGTAGTAAGTCGTATGGCAAGGTGAAGGCTCACACCACAGAGAAGAAAGAAGTGCACGTGGGCCCCCGCTCTAGAAAACAAGCCCAACCGACGCGCTTGGTTAGAGCCCTGTTGCTGAGACGTCAATAAATCTTGTCGACACCCCCTGGAGTGACGTGACAATATTATAATCAATGGGACTAACTTTCAATAGCTGCGGAAAACACTGTATTGGAATGTGGTGGCTTTCTCGCTGGATTCTTGCCCATACTGCACAGTTTTTCTGTATTCGATGGTGGATAATGACCCCACAGGGGTCAGTGCTGGGTCCTTTGTTGTTTTTAATTTTTATAAATGATATTTCCGCACTTGTCGAAAGCCCGGTTAAAATCAAACTTTTTGCAGACGATTGTTTAATTTACGCTCCTGTAACTAACGCAAACGACCAAATCAAAATAATCACTGTCTGCAAGCCTTGCATAATTGGTGCGCCCAGTGGCGGATGGAAATTAACTTTTCAAAGACTACGTTCACCCATATAACCAAGAAAAAATCTGTACTCGCATATTATTATAAAATCAGAAATAGCCTTCTGACCAGAACACACAGCTTTAAATACCTGGGGGTGACTATTACCAGTGATTTGGAGGGCACACTCAATATTGAGGAGGTGTGTTCAAAGGCCTACAGGAAGTTGTTTTACTTGAGGAAAAAACTCGAACATGCACCTAGAGATGTCAAATTATTTTCATATAAGACATTTGTTCGCCCTATTTTGGAGTATGCGTCTTCTGTATGGAGTCCTTATCAGCAGTCACTGAGAGATAAAATAGAAAAAATTCAAAGGCTAGCAGTGCGCTTCATTTGCTCGCGGTACCGGAGGACAGAATCCGTCATAAATTTGTTAAAATCATGTGCGCTAGAACCCCTGCAAGTGTGCCGCGAAAAGCAAAGGTTAAAACTCCTGTTTCAAATTATAAGAGGCGAAATGAAAATAAATAAAGGCACATACATACAACTTGCACCCAAACGAGGAGCTCGGTTGAACCATAGTCACCCAATGAGGCCTTTTTGGGCGCGTCTGGATGGCTTTAAAAATTCTTTTTTTCCGTATAGTATAGAAGTGTGGAATAGACTTCCAGAGTACGCTGTTACTAGCGCAAATGACAAAGCGTTTGAGTGTTAGCTAGAATTGTACTACCGGCAACATGAAACGTAATGTCTGTTTTGTTATTGTGTGTTGTTTTTGTATTTTGTTTATATTCCTCCCTGTAATGACCCTCCAGTGAGGGTTACAGTATTAATAAATAAATAAATAATATAGGAGGTCGTGATGCGATACTAGAGTGGGCAAGTTGTTGGAAGGAGGACTTGGAGGAGAGAGTTTTACTCTGGCGTCGCGGAAATAGCTGCACGCGCATCTCAGGCAGTATCTTCTCGTGCCAGCTGTCGGGGGAAAAAAGACGGTGGGTTGTGCAAAACAAACGCAATGGTTATCTCGATACCCTTGCTTTGGTATGCGTGGCAGCTCCCCTGGTGCTTGTGCTTCCGCGTTATCTAAGGCGGGCTACATCCTTCTCTCTTTCCACGTTTCACGTTAGCGGAGCTCAAATGCTCCTCCTGTAGTCTTGTTGCTTGCGCTCTGCTCAGGCGACGGCCCGATTTGGGATGGCGGCTGAGCGGACTGGCTCCATCGGTGGGCGTAGCTGATAAGCGACAGTATGTCATGAAACAGGCGCGGAGTTTTTGTTTTTTTTTTGGTTAGTAGGGAAGCACTAACTACGCCATATGCTGATAAGAGAGGTGTCCTCTACACAATGGGTCTTTTCCTAGTCCGAACAGCACCCCAAGTGGAGATCACCGAAATTAAAACTGGTGGCTCTTGGACTCCGAAATTGCCTTCCACATGCTGTATTCAATCTCTGAGGCGTGCGTACGCGCCTCTCTTCGGTGACAACATTTGCATGTTTACGGCCCCAGATGTCACTTGGTCCGCCCGGGTCGTCATGTTTTGGTGACCGAAAATCATGGCACGTGTCGTGCGCGTGCCTCCTCGCTCGAGACAGGCGGGCATGCGCAGCCTATCAACCCGGAAAAGACCTGGTCGAACCAATTGAGAAGCTAGGTTTAAAAATAAACGTGGAACTAATTTTATCCTTCGGAGGGATTACATTAGGTTATAGCCACAGGGAAGTTTTCTCTGCTGTGTGCGAGTACATAAGGGCAACAAAGAGATTACCCTGTCATCCTATTGTTATTATCTATGGCTACGAGACTACCTGAATGCCTGACTTAGCACACTTGATGATCCTGCTGCCCGGCTCTTGGCCGATCGGCCTTTGTGGGCGAGTGCCAGCAAATCTGAAGGTTTATCATCATCATCAGTATCATCATCATCAACAAAATACCCATTATTAGGTGCGTTGCGTTGATAGTTCATGTGGCTCATGGCAAGAAATAATTATAGAAAAGTGCTTTGCAGAGTATCGGAAACAATAAACCACACACTAGTTGCACCATTAGCGTTGCGTGGCGGCTTGTTGTTATATCTCTCTTCAGCAACAGTACATTGGTGAGATTAAAGTAATTCGATGGCCGGTGCGACGCCTCTACAGGGTTCTTTCGCAAGTTACTTTGAAGCACTCGCGTCACTCTGTCACGTAGCATCGCACTGCTACGCAAAGGACCCCGGTTCAAATCCCTTTCAATCGAGAAAGATTTATTCCTGTTTCAGGTTTTCCTCAATCTCAATTACAGCCATGCCAACGGTGCCACGCATCAACGCAGCTTCTGCGCTGCGCTCTGAAACGGCTATTGTGCAAACTTTCTTATATCGTCGCGCACTTATTTGTCCCGCTATTTGTGTTCTAAGTAAGTAAGCACTACGCTGGTTAAACTCTGTGCTGTTCTGATGGAACTTCATGCAAAAATATATCACCCCTCTTTGATGTGACTTCCTTGTTCTTTTGCACTGATCGCGCAGTGTTTTATTGATGATATCAACTCTTATCTGCCATAGGAAAAAATCTGACATACTACCTTCATTGCTGGTGACATTTGTGAAGCAGCGGACAATTATATTGATGGAGTGTGTTCCACAAAGCTGAAAAGCAGTTTCGTGAAACGACCCTATTGCTCGTCAGCTTCTCTAATTGACTCCTGTGTCTGCCGTATATTGCATAAATGTGAAGAGCACTCCACAAACCGGTACGCTGAGTCAGAGAAGTACTCCTGAAAACTCGCTAAGTTCTGCAATATCCGAAGGGAAAGGCGTTATCTGGTTTACTGGTTCGAAAATTGACTGGTAACACCAAAAAAGTTTGTTTCAAGGCCAACTTGGTGCAACAATTTTTGCTACATTAAAAGAAAAAAAATAACTCGCAGCATTATTAAAGACTATTCGAACAAAACTCTGACGTGTCTTGATATTAGCAACACTATAGTACGTGCATTTCAATATCCTAAAAGAGCGTTGAAGAGCTCGTTTTGCAGTGATTCTGGCATCAACGACGGTGTCAGTGTCAGCGACGTTCTAGCCAAAAACTTATCCCCTTGTGCGTGACCAATAATTGAGACCAATACGGTTAAAATAGATATACAATTTTTCGGGCACAGTGTGGGTCGCACACGACTCACTTGTGTGGTAAGAAGGTGTTCTACTACAACGCCACGCGTCTGCAGAGAAATACAGAGAAACTAGCTTTCTCCTGCTTAGAAATACATTCAAAATACCACTCATTATACAAAAGCACTTTAGTCTTGTACGCAGGATTCACAACAGAACATGTAATCTCGTCGTACTATTCCGTGGTACAAGCGTACATTGCCATCCTCGACTAGAAAAGGCGATTACAATTACTTTACTTCGCGATTTGAAGCCGGCCACTCATTACAAATCGCACACACACTACTGCGCATATTCTCTAAAGACGAAGTAATGGGCTCATAACAAGCAGTAAAAAATGTCACGAGCATAATTACTCATGGTTTAAAACATGCAAACCATTACACCAAAAGCAGTGATATGTGAAAGCTTCGCTGACCCAAGCGACTTTCCACATGATCGGTTAGATTGTGTTAACGCACAATTTATACATTTCGATGCACATCATCATCAGCCGGACTACGTCCACTGCAGGACAAAGGCCTCTCCGATCTTCCGCCAGTCAACTGCTTCCACGTTATATATCAAAAATATCTAATCTCATCTGCTCGCCTAACCTTCTGTCTCCTCCTTGCCCAGTTGCCTTCTGTGGGAATCCAGTCAGTTACCCTTAATGATCAGCAGTTATCCTGCCTACAGGCTACATGCTCGGCCCATATTCGTTTGTTGTTATACAGCGAAAGCTGTTAAGAGATCACAACTCGGGTCACGCGCAGTTGTCTGCCGCAGCCTCCGGTGTCCGTAAACACATTAGAATAGGGCTTGAATCCCGGATCTTTTGAGTGCCAGCCCAGTATGCTACCACTGAGCTGTGCCGGTGCTTGTGACTTCTTGGCAAACCTAGCGCCTAAGACACAGTGGGGCTCGAGCCCGGGTCTTCTAGGTGCCAGCCCAGTATTCTACCACAGAGCTACGCTGATGCTTGTGACTTGCTGGCAAACTTGTCTTATGCAGGCTTGATGTCGGCAAACCAATCGCGTTAATACGACGTATAAAGCGTTTTAAATTTGCGAAAGAACATCCACTTGTCGCACAATGTGAATATCGTAACGAGTGGGCCGTCCAATGCCCCAACCCCATTACAAAAGCTTGTTCTTGATCCCCTAATAATTGTGGCGCATACCCACTTCAGCCATAATTCGTCATTGTCGTCAGCCACTGAACAATTGACACGAAATTCCTTGCAAGTGTTTAGCGAATACCATGAATTCTCAGAAGAATGACAAAAAATAGCATAGCGAATACCAGCCTACTATCAAAAAGTTAATTAACAATACCCTAGTGGGTATCAAGCAAGTGTGCTTGCAGTAGCTACCCAATGAGTGTTTTTCAAAAGGCTCTGAAAGGCCGCTCTTCTAGCTTTCGCTATGACTGGGCTGCAGCCTTCTGCGCTGTCCTGGCGTTTTTCTTTGCATTTGCCGGATCGATGCTACCAATGTCGGGTATTGCTGAACGCTCACACGATAAAATTGCCCATGTGTATTCTCGTCGTTCCTGGGTCAAGCACCTGTGGCACATACCCGCATACCAGCGGCACATACCCGCCTGTGGGTATGTGCAACTATCTAGCGGGAAGGTTTTGATGACGTATGCGACGGGATTGTGACATTATTCTTGTCTTAACACGCGCATGATATTCGTCAAATCATCTTACCCTCCATGCTAATTTTGGATCACTGCAAGTTAAGGGGATGACCACGAGAGCACCCAAAAGTAGTTGGAGATAGATAGATAGATAGATAGATAGATAGATAGATAGATAGATAGATAGATAGATAGATAGATAGATAGATAGATAGATAGATAGATACGCTCAAAGCCGCCAAAGTTCGCTAAAAATGCTTCGCATTTAATACAGTGGCACATAAACGGGCGGGTATGTGCCACTGCTATGTGGGTATATGCCACAGGTAATACACAATTTATATCAGCCTAGGAACGGCCAGAGCACACACGGGTACCTTAAACGATTGACCGTTGAGAAAAAGTTGACATAGGCAGTGTTGACCAGACAAATGCAAACAATAAATTTCAGTGTCCTAGAGGAATCAAGCCTAGCATTCTTTGTAACAATGAATTATTCTACCACAGAACCATGTCAGGCCTCAGATATACTTTTAAAATCGACTCTAATATATGTGTAACATCAGTTATGGTTGCAGTACTGTCTATTCGATTTTTAGACATTACCTATTTACTCCCATAATACGACCGTCATGTCGGGTTGACGTAAAAGATAGTTAGGCTCCATCCGCTGAATTTTATCTGTGTAGTAGTGTTCAGGGCTAGCATCCTCGCACGCTCCGGTGCAAACACCAGCGCTTTATATCAACTTACCGCGTCTAGTATTGCTAATATCCACGTTGCCATTGGCATCGCCAAGCAACTGTGAACTACTGCTAATATAAAACACACTTGGCTTTGTAACGTACGTCCGGGCGTGGATATGTACATATATTTACTGCCACTTCCTAAAGCCTCACTCATTAAAAACTTTGAACATATTTACCTTCTATTCGCATATTTCGCATAACATTGATTCCCAATTAGGGTACGTGGTATCTGCTGAATTTATTTTTGTATTATCCTACGGAATACCCAGTGCAAGTAAAACCTTTAAATTATAAAACTTGCATACTCATTGTCAGTGTAAGCGAATGCCAAGATGAACAAATTTAGCGACTGCGCCGGTTATTTGAAAGATATTTCGATATTTCAATGATCTTTTCTCCCGCGTGCACTTGGAGTGAGAAAGCAAACGGTGCATTTGACGGCCACCGCTTACTTAACTGCCTACACTTTCGTGGTCTCCTCTTTCGAAGCCCTGACAGTACATGGCCTGCGCAGTCTGGCTCCCTCATATTATTTCCTAACGATGTTTATTTAGCATTTCCTAAGCAAATGCTCTACCGAGCTATCATTCAACACATTGCCGTAAACAGCGTTTATCAGAACCTGAAATGAGCACCGTGGAGCGTCATTTGCACAAAGGGACAAAACATGGAGCTGAAATGCGTTGAAAATATTTGTAAATGAACATATTCGCAGGTGTTCCTACGTTTCCACACAAAAATATCTCCATTTGCGATTGTATTTCTGGGAAAAAAGGAAACTCTAAAAAAACAAAACACTATATTCAAAATCTGGTATGCCCTAACTAATTTGCATATCAACATATGCAGAACGCGCTGTCTGTCCAAGAAAACCTCTATTCCTTTTTTCTGCTTTTCACTCATTTTTTTTCTACGTCTCCTGATAATGAATCCGTGCCAGCGAAGACTTCTGTCGACGCTCTTTTTCTTCGATAACTTCTTGTTTTATCATTGCTTTAGGTTGGCTCATCTGCATCATTTCACGTTGCTGTACTGTTTGATTCATCACCTGCAGCTGAACACAATAGAGCGCGGTCGTTTGCGTATGTCGAAAAGCAGACACACCGGACGACAATGAAAAAGGAATGGCTCACTCCGCGCCAGATGGTGACCGACGAGAGAACAATGTCGTTTGCTTGCTCGCAGTCAGACACCCGAGCAGCTCAAACGACGAGATACAGTCTGCATACCGCAGCAGCACGTGGGTGGCAGGCTGCCCGAAGTACACCACCTGAACGAATCACTAGGCGACCGTTGTTCAAAATCAATTGTTACCACGGAGCTACCTGACATCACAGATGCCACCATACCTTCCTTCCCAAAGTTTCACACTTTGGAATATATTTTAAGAACGTCCCGCTTCATAGAGAATTCTTCACAATTAAGAATAGCTCATTTTTGGCATTTGCGTATATTTTCTTGGAACTTTCTGCATAAGTTCGCTATTCCCAGCGTAGTAGTCATTGAATAGCTTGACAGCTGTGCATGAACAGAAGGTCCCCTAATGAGCTGACGACAGCTGACACACCGGATATAATAGCAATGCGTGAATTAAAGAAAGACTTTCGTTACCACTTAAGTGTCCGGATAAACGTTCGACACTTTATCAAACAAAAAAGAAAACAATGAACAGCTTCGAGCATTGACAGGAATGCCAAGATTGAACGTGCAGCTCACTACTGTATATATGACTATAGTATTAGCCCCGACAACCAACACTGGTGGTCCGATAGTTGCGCTGATTTGACGTCCTTGCGAGGACTCGCTCACTCCACAACCTAGGATCGCGTTTTTCTCCATGTTTGAGGCAGCGGGTCTGCGAACGAATTTAGACAAGTGTCAGATCGCAATGCCCTCAATACGTTACATAGGACACGTAGTATGCTCCGGTAAGCACAACCCAGATCCCGGAAAAATCAAAGCCATAAAGGGACTGAAAGCTCCTATCACAAAGAAAGAGCTGTGGAGTGCGCTAGGCCTCTGCAGATACTACCGCAGTTACGTCCCTAGTCATGCTGAGGTAACCCAGCCGCTGAGATAGCTCACTGGCAAGAGTGTGCCCTTCAAAAAACCTTAGTTCGAAGAAGCCGATGAGGCTTTCGAATCCCTAAAGCGGGCCCCGTGTGAGGCAACGTCTCTCGCCACGCCAAACCTCCAAAAGCCCTACGTGCTTTGCACCGATGCCTCAGCTATATCTGCAGGTGCATGCTTGGCGTATATTCAAGATGAAGGCTCCGAGATGCCGATTGCCTTCGCAAGTCATCGGTTCACACCGACGCAAACGCGATGGGCTATATTTGAGCGCGAAGCATTTGCGGTAATTTGAGCTTTAAGAAAATTTGAGGTATCAGTTTTTGGGGCGCAGGTAACCGCCATCACTGACCACAACCCGCTGTCATACCTCACGTGCTGCATGCCCCAAGGGAAAAGCTCACGCGCTGGGCCTTCGCACTTCAGCTCTATGCCGTGGTAATACAGCATGTCAGGGGTAACGCTCACGTCGACGCTGGCGCGCTGTCCCGATTACCTAATCAGTGTTGGGGTGAGGAACCAGCCCGAGCAACAATTGAGGTTCTGGTGGCTGGGAGTGTTCCCACCCTTTCGTGCTAGTGATGGCTTGCAGAGTGGACTTTCGCCCATCGGACGGACTGCCGCCATGTGATCTCAAACTCAATGTGTCTGTTGCCTCACGGCAAGTTGAGCGCGCTGCGTGGACATTTTTTTTTCCTCAGGTGGTGCAGCCTCTGGCACGAACCTTCTTTTCTTCGTTTAATTCGTTACATCCTCTCACCAATGAACAAATATTGAGAGGAAGGTGTAATGTCGCGCATGACGTGACATCCCCGCCGCCTTCCTTCTTGGTAACACGTCATTCCGAGAAACGGAACCGGCTCAACGTGGCAACTCCTTCCTCGCTCGCCTGACGCGTTCCCGAGAAACAGTGCCCTGCAGCTTCTTCTGGCTACCCTGCTCCTTCCATGAAACTGCCTGTCCGGTGTCGACGAGGGCCACGGGCAATGAGGCCGGGGGATAAAAGGAGCACCAGGGAAAAGACGGGGGTCTTTTTGCACCTAGGAGACCTTGCCGGCTAGACACCGGCACGACCGCATTTGGCCCCACTGCGTGTCATACTCATGCGGACATCTCTGCACTGTAAGAAGTTTTGTACATAAAGTTCTATTCGCAAAACGTCCAGCGGTGAAGGCGTCTCCTTCCCGAGAAAAGTCACGAAGACGGAGGTGATCATGCTCGCGAAGCAACGAACCCAACTTTGCTTCGCCACCAAGAATCTGGTCCAAACTGTATTCCGAGTTCGGACGAAAGTTTACTCCCTCCCTCAGAGCAGGTGCTGGTTGGGAAGTGAATTCCGCTGGCTGGGTCTTTAGGCGTAGAAGCGCTGCGTGTCTGCATTCTTACGAAATAAAAATTTTTTAAATTACCATTTTTTAAAGTGACATGTTACTTCCTTTAATGCACGATTCTGCTAGGTGACGATATGGAAGTTTGCTCATTGTAGATGACAGCAGTAATAATATCTCTCTTCGAACACGAATGTTCTGCATGTCCACAGTGATTCACGCATTGAGAAATGTTTGAATAGCATGAATGCAAGCGTACTGAAGTTCTGTCGCGACATGTGCAATGCAGTTTTAAACGGTGTAGAGCATTGGCGGGTAGCATTGCTTCGAGCTGCTCCGCACGAGGTCACGGATAAGATTATCATTCGTGGAGCAATATTCTTATCGGAGATAAAAAAAAAAGAAACAAGAAACATGGGAACACTTTCACTTTGCGTCATCCGTTAGACTGACATAAATAAATTCACGTGCAAATTACAGCGAAATTCTTTCATGGCGTTATTCTTACACCACTGCAGATTTTTGCAGTTTTAAACCCGATAACCTAATTATATAAACAATATATTTCGTAGTCACCTTGCTGCATCTCATGCCTACAACGTGTTTACCTACTTGCATTTCTCCTTTATACCTGATACACAATCTTGTAATGAGAATTGTCACTTCATAAAAATTGAAGCGTCTAGAAAGAGCAAGCATATGAGAAGCAAGAATCTCCGCTGTTTTCATGTGAACGCATAACCGGTAATACAATTCATACCTTCTGTATGTTTGCATAATCACAAAGGTGAAGCGCACACGCAGATTTGATAATGCTACAACATGATTGTAGCTTATGCGTACTCGTTTCTTTAACTCGGAGATCATGCAGTTTTTTTTCGGAGCGAATGCAAACCACACGCACACAAGAATACATAGTTTCAATGTGACTCCACGCATAGAAAACTCCTCAAGCGAAGCATACCTAAGCTACGTTTCACTAATGCGTTTAAAACATCATGTTCTCATGCCATAACATGACGCGTAATTGTATAAAAGTAAGCTTGATTAAAAGGCTTGCGCTACGTCTCCAAACACGCGTATAAACAGGTGGTATAATATAGTGCTATGGGTTCAAGCGTACTAAATTCATCCTACAACACAGGTGTTCTCCTGTGCCAGACATGCAACTGCAAATTTGGGACTATATATACCCCACACCTACTTCATACTGTACGCGTAAAGCAATAGTGAGCAATAAAGAAAAAAAATAAAGCAATAGTGAATCTGTGACGTTTATGTATTCTTCGCTATCATGGCACACAACCCTTCATTAACCGAAGTTGTGTACTATATTGACATTGATTGACCAAAAATAGCAAAAGGAAAATATATGCCAAAATAATGAACAGGTTTTTATCTATCTATCTATCTATCTATCTATCTATCTATCTATCTATCTATCTAACTATCTATCTATCTATCTATCTGTCTATCTATCTATCTATCTGTCTGTCTAACTATCTATCTATCCGCCTACAACTTTTAGCTCTCCTGGCTGTTTAGATCATGGTATAAATACCAAACTTGGTATGGCATAACATGAATGTTTGAAGAGCTTATTTGACTAGTCGTAACATAAATATTATGACATGTATATCATCTATGTCATGATTTACATTTCATGGTCCCTTAGCTCTTGCGGTGGTTTCGTTCACATGGCATGCTGCAAAACTGGTATAGCATGGCATGATTGCATGGCGAACACAAGTGACAGACCCTAACATGAAAATCATGACATGCGTGTCATGTAAGAACATGACTGCATGCCACGCTCATGATGCGCTCGCGGCCATTTCACTAGCGGCACATGTACTAAATTTGGTATTACAGTATGCGAATAGATGGCGAAAGTATGTGACTGGTTCAGACATGATAATCATGAGTGCGTACCATGTTACAACATGACTATATGCTACGCTCATGATGCGCTGGCAGCCGTTTCGCTAGCTTCACTTATACCAAATTTGGTATTGCGGGACGTGAATGGATGACGAAGGTATGATACTGGTAGAAACATGATAAACATGAGATGTGTGTCATGTAACAACATGACTACGTGCTAGCTCATGATGCGCTCGCGGCGGTTTCGCTAGCTTCACCTGTACAAAACTCGGTATTACGCGACGCGAATGGACGACATAGGTAAATGTCACACCCAAACTGGATAATTGCGACATGCGTGTCATGCAACAACATGGCTACACGCCACACTGATGATGCGCTCACGGCCGTTTCACTAACTTTACATATGCCAAATTTGGTATTACGTGACGCCAATGAAGGACGAAGGTATGTGACTGGTGCAAACATGATGGTCATGAGATGCGTGCCATGTGAGAACTTGACTACATACCAAAGTCAAGGCACCAATATATTTTGACGTGACGCGGTGCGCGTGCTCGCGGGGGTTCATTTCGTCGCGTCATGCCGGCGTTGCCACGCTATAGGCGCCGGTCCTGCCATATACTCGCAGGCGCGCGCTGCGCTGCGTTGCTTTGACGCATGCGCATTTCAGCGCATTCAGCGTCCCTCCGTTACGAAAAGAGGGATACGCAGTGTTGTCTGGGTAACGCGTCGGCGCAAAATGTAGCATGTCGCATTTCGATCTGGTTGCTGTCGGGCCGCGCCGACGGGCGCTGGTCGCGCCGGGCGTCATACTGCAGAGTGCTCACGTTGTGCTAACGTAGCGTCGCTGTGCCCAGCGTGCGCGCGTGTCAACGCTGCCTTGCAGTATATTGGGCCGCTCATGATGCGCTCGCGGCCGTTTTGCTAGCTTTACATATACCAAATTTGAGGTTACGTGACATCGATGGATGACGAAATATATGACTGGTGCAAACATGATAATCCTGACACGCATATTATGGAATAACATGACAACATACCTTGCTCATAGCGTGCTCCTGGCCATTTCGCTAGCTCCACATATACTAAATTTGGTATCACATGACGTGAATAGATGACAAAGGTAAACGACACATCTGAACATGATTATCATCACACGGAAGTCATTTACGGCGTCATTTACCTCCCCCTCCTAACGTTGTGCTGATTTTAAAGTCACATATTCGCATATCATCGATTCCCGCTTTACCTGGGATCTGCAAATTTTTTGTCCTTTAAACCTTCCTTTAAAAGTTAATACCCATGAATGGTAACAGCTACGGTAGCGGCAGGTACACTAAATGCTGGTAGTAACAGCAAAAGTAGTAACTCTTACCACCCTAGCCATGACGAACTGCGCTTACTACCACGGTTGTAACATATGTGACAAATCATTACTACCCCAAAGTTAGCAAGCACTACTTACTACCTTTTTTCTAAGAGTGTAGCTTTAATACGACTCCACGCATTCAAAACTCCTCAAGCGAAGCATACCTAAGCTACGTTTCACTAATGTGTTTAAAACATCATGTTCTCATGCCATAACAGACAGCGTTAACGGACAAGCCCTTTGGGTAACTAAGACGGGGTTTGCGCAAGTTTACGTTAAACTCAGTATTTGAAGGTTTATTCAGAAATGAGCGTAGCCAGTAGCGGAAAAAATAACAATAAATAAACGTATGTGAGACATGGCTTGCCTTCTTAAAAGACCCTTTTATCAATTCGCGTTCCGCTATGACTGACGAACGGCAGCATTATCATTTTTATTTCTCTTCCGGTTCACTTCTCGACGTTACTGCAAAATACTAGGCACCTACTTTGATGCCACACCTGTGGTGTTGTTCCATAGTTATTCTATAGACCAAAGAATAACGGTGAGCTCCACCTACAACCATACCTCACCCACCCCGAGAATATTTTGTTTATAAAAAAATTTGCAGATCCCACGTACGGTGGGAATCTATGACATGCAAAGAACAAATGAGGAAGGTTGATATGTCACTTTGAAATCAGCACAACGTTACGAGGCGGAGGCAAATTATGCCGTAGATGACTACCATGCCATGATTATCATGTTTGGATGTGTCGCTTACCTTCGTCGTCTATTCACGCCACCTAATACCAATTTTGGTATATGTTGAGCTAGCGAAACGGCCACGAGCACACTAGAGCGCAGTATGTAGTCATGCTTTACATGACACGGATGTCATTATTATCATGTTTGGATGAACTATTCACCTTCGTCGTCCATTCACGTCCCGTTATATCAAATTTGGTATATGTGTAATTGGCGAAACGGCCGCGAGCGCATTATGTGCGTGTTATGTTGTCGTGTTCTTAAGGACACGCGTGTATTTATTATCATGTTTGCATCAGTCACACACCTTTGCCATGTATTGATGTCATGTAAAACCAAGTTTGTTATATGTGGAGCTGGCGAAACAGCCACCAGCGCCTCATGAAAGGCCCAATATACACCGACGTAACCTTGACGCGCGCACACGCTGGGCACAGCGACGCTACGCCAACAAAATGAGAGCATAGTCTGACGCCAGGCGCGAAATGCGACATGCTGCCTTTCGTGCCGATGACGTTACCCATACAGCACTGCGTCTGCCTCTCTTCGTGACGAAGAGACGCTGAGCATGCTCTAACGCGCATGCGTCAAAGCAACGCAGCACGAAATCGGCGCCTGGCACGGCGGCGCCGGCGTGGCGCGACAAAACAAACGCTGGTGCGCACTTGCGCTGTTCACGTCGAAGTGTATTGGCGCCTTGAGTGTGGCATGTGGCCATTTTTTTACACGACACGCATCTGACTACTTTCATGCTTGCACCAGTCACATAGCTTCGTCATCATTCACGTCCCGTAATACCAAATTTGGTATACGCGAAGCTATAGGGAAACGGCCGCGAGCGCATCATGAGCGCGGCATGTAGTCATGTTTTTGCATGACACACATCTCATGATTATCATGTTTGCATCAGTCACATACCTTCGTCACTCATTCACGTCCCGTAATACGAACTTTGGTACATGCGAAGCTAGCGAAACGGTCGCAAGCACATCATGAGTGTGGCATGTAGTCATGTTGTTACATAACACACATGTCATGATTTTCATGTAAGGGTATAATCCTTGTGTTCGCCATGCAGTCATGTCGTACCATACCAGTTTTGCATTATGCCATGTGAACAAAACCTACCGCAAGGGCATCAAGACTATGAAATGTAAATCATGACATTAATGACATACACGACTTGCAGTAGGGTTCACAGGCGGGCTAGTTGGTACAAATTCATAATGGAATAACTGGAAGCGCAAACCAACGGGACACAAAAGAAGAGACAAACTGCGCTTGTTTGTCTCTTTCTTGTGTGCCGTTCGGTTTGCGCTTCGCAATTATTCCATTATGAATACACGACTTGATTTCATGTTATGATTAGTCATTTATGTTCGCCGTCAGAGTTACTGTTATGCCAGACCAAGTTTTGTGTCAATACCAATTATAGAAACGGCCAGCAGAGCTAAAAGTCGTAGGCTGGCTAGATAGATAGATAGATAGATAGATAGATAGATAGATAGATAGATAGATAGATAGATAGATAGATAGATAGATAGATAGATAGACAGACAGACAGACAGATAGACAGATAGATAGATAGATAGATAGATAGATAGATAGATAGATAGATAGATAGATAGATAGATAGATAGATAGATAGATAGATAGATAGATAGATAGATAGATAGATAGATAGATAGATAGATACGCTCTAAGTCACCCAGTTCACTAAGAAATTCTTCGCATTCAAAAGTGCTAAAACAATTTAGAGTGCATAATACTTCACTATGGAAGAGCATAACACCATCGCAAATAAGGACAATGGGGTGTTTAGAAGAAGTAAATAATGATTTCGAGTACTCGGTACTCTGCTATGGGAGAGTATTAGGCCGTTTCATGAGCCTCGCACTTCATGAAGGAAATGGCTGTGTGTTTAGAAAAAGTTCCCCACGATTTAGAGTACTTGGTACTCTCCTATGGGAGAGCAGAAAGCCGTCCCAGTGCAATGTCCCCTGCATCCTCAACATCTCTACACGATCTTTGTATGGTTGCTGTGTTTAGAAAAGCGGTTAACGATTTAAAATACTAGGTGTTTTACTATATGGGAAAGCATAAAGCCGCCCCGGGGGCCTCAAAACCCATGTGATATATTTTTAGAAGAAATGATTAACGATTTAGTATACTAGGTACTCAACTATGGGAGTGCAAAAGCCGTCCCGCGAAAGATCTGTACGAACAAGCAGTAAGTGCGAATAACCAAGGTTCATTAGACTGCCGCCAAGTAAAGTTCACACAATTTAGATCTGTAGTTACCTTATTGAAACACATTTTGGTGCCGCTAGTTTTTGGTGAAAAAACGTTGACTTCATGCGCAATTTTCACACATATTTCGACAACATGTTCTGTGAAGCGAAGTTTTTTGGTTTGATGGTCAGAAGTGTTAATTATTATTGCGCGTACTTTTTACTATAGTAGCAATAAAGCACTTACGATTGCAACGGAAAGCACGAAGCATGAGCCGCAGTTTCGGGTTCAGTGCTCCTGCTTTTATTTCTATTGTGATTTTATTCTTGGGTTGTAACCGACTATAGAATATTTTAAGATTTCAAGCGTTGTACTCCAGAAAACTTCGTTGTACTCCAAAAATCCGGAATGCCAATGGAGCCAGTTATTCGCCACTCGAGCGCGCCTCACCAAGGAGCAATGAGCGTCCAAGGTCGAGCAGCCGAGCAGGTACTCCTCCCAAGCCTCTCTAGTTGGGATGGATAAAGGGGGTGAAAAAGGAAGGGGGTTAGTAGGGCACGAAGCAACGAGATGGTAAGTGTTGGCCAGAGCTGGCAAGTCGAGCAGGTGCCACTGATTTCCGGCAGAAAATGCCTGGTGACCACTGGACTGCGATAGGTGTTCGTTGTTCGTTTTAAGGCGGCGTAGTATTCGATCGTGCGCTTTCTTCAGACGACTTGTGGAGTCGGGTTACAGGCGGCGCGAAGCCCGGTAATAGGCAAGAAATTCGCGAAAGGGCGTCAGATTTGTATTGCCAGATTCTAACTCGGGACATGGAGGGGCAGTGGCCCGGATGAGAGAAGTGCGGGCAGCGGCGTTCACTGCCTCGTTTCCGGGCCCGCCCGAGTGGCCCGGGGTCCATACTATACGAATGGGGTGAGGGTTGAAGCGCCAAGAGGGTGCCCGAAGTAGGCGAGCTGCCAGTGGGGCGATGGAACCCTGAAGGTATTGGGATCAGGCTGAGCGCGAGTCCGTCAGGATGTTGCGTGAGGTGGGATGCGAGGTGGCCAAAGCAATGGCAACCTCCTCAGCTTGCGTCACAGAGTTGGCTCTAAAGGAAAAGCCATCAATGTGTTTTCCCTCTGTGATCACGGTGGCCGTGAAGTGACCTAGGGGGGGGGGCGAGACGTCTACGTAGAAAACGCAAGGGCGGTTGGACTGTCGCGCCTGAAGGGCCGCGGAACGTGCTAGTCTACGGCCGGGAAGTACCTCGGGGTTCATGTCACGGGGTAGTGGTTCCACCCATAGTTTTCGCCGCCAAAGTTCCGGTATGGGGGACGGAGTGCCTTGATTGGAGATCGCATTGAAGCCGAGCCTGTGTAGTAGACGTCGACCAGAGGACATCTGCGCCAGACGATTAATTTGGCTAACACGATGAGCTTCCCGCAGCTCTGCAAAGGCGTTATGTACCCCCCGTGCCACGAATCGGCAGTTGGAGGTGGCAACGGGAAGGTCGACTGCACGTTTGTATATTGAACGAAGGAGGACGTTGAGCTGGTGCTCGTGATGACGACGCAGGCGAAGGTAAGGTGAGGTGTACAGAACGGGACTGGTCACAAAGGCATGGGCCAACCACATGGACTGGGTCCCATGGAGGCCGCCGCACTTGCTAGATACCCGCCATATCATACGGATCACCTGTTCGCTGGTGCATCGGAGGTTTGCTATTGTGTCCTTGGGATGCAAAGGTGGAGTGATGTGGAGCGCAAGAACTCGAATTTTCTCGACTGATGGAACGGGACCAGACGGAAGCAAAACCTTGGGTGGAAGTAATTCGGACACTGAGAGAATAGCCGATTTAGCTGTAGAGCACTCTAGGCAACAAGAAGCAACGGGACTGGTCACAAAGGCATGGGCCAACCACATGGACTGGGTCCCATGGAGGCCGCCGCACTTGCTAGATACCCGCCATATCATACGGATCACCTGTTCGCTGGTGCATCGGAGGTTTGCTATTGTGTCCTTGGGATGCAAAGGTGGAGTGATGTGGAGCGCAAGAACTCGAATTTTCTCGACTGATGGAACGGGACCAGACGGAAGCAAAACCTTGGGTGGAAGTAATTCGGACACTGAGAGAATAGCCGATTTAGCTGTAGAGCACTCTAGGCAACAAGAAGCAACGGGACTGGTCACAAAGGCATGGGCCAACCACATGGACTGGGTCCCATGGAGGCCGCCGCACTTGCTAGATACCCGCCGTATCATACGGATCACCTGTTCGCTGGTGCATCGGAGGTTTGCTATTGTGTTCTTGGGATGCAAAGGTGAAGTGATGTGGAGCCCAAGAACTCGAATTTTCTCGACTGATGGAACGGGACCAGATGGAAGCAAAACCTTGGGTGGAAGTAATTCGGACACTGAGAGAATAGCCCATTTAGCTGGAGAGCACTCGCGACGGAAAATGGGCGAACAGCAAGTCTGGCAAAGGCGGCACAGGTTCTCGCGCAATCAGAGCACGGGCTTTTCGTTGTCTTCCGAAGGCGCATACGCGTTGGTGCGTATGCTCCACTACAATACCCCCGGGGTGAAGGGTAGCCATCCTGGCGACTCAGGGAGTAGGCACAATGAGGGGGTCGTAGTAGGGCTTGAGACGGTCGACGTGTACCGTCTCGCGTCCTCGACGGCGCAAATCTGGTGATTGTGTTAATGGCTCGATGATGTAATTCACCGGAGAGGTCGCGTCAATGACACGGTAGAGACCATGGTACCGGGCCAGAAGTTTAGAAGACAGGCCAGGAACGTGCGGGGGCACCCAAAGCCACACAAGGGAGCCAGCACGAAATGTAGGAGCTATGCGGTGAGCGTCGTCGTGTCGAGTCTTTTGTAGACCTTGAGCTTCACTTGTCAGAGACTGAGCCAACCCACGGCAGTCTTCAGCGTATCTGGCGACTTCCGAAAGCGGGGAGCACTCAGATGCATCAGGACGGTACGGTAGTATAGTGTCGAGTGGGTGGGAAGGTTCGCCGCCGTACAATAGAAAGAACGGGGAAAAACCAGTAGTCGCTTGCGTCGCGGTGTTATAAGCGAAGGTAACAAAGGGCAATACAGCGTCCCAGTTAGTGTGGTCGGAGGAGGTGTACATCCTCAGCATGTCCCCAAGTGTGCGGTTGAACCGCTCAGTAAGACCATTTGTCTGTGGATGGCATGCGGTAGATTTCCGGTGGATAATGTTGCATTCAGCGAGGATAGCTTGGATGACCTCCGACAGGAACACTCGACCCCTATCACTGAGTAATTCCCGCGGAGCACCATGGCGTAGAATGAAGCTGCGGAGAATGAAGAGTGCAACTTCGTGGGCGGTCGCTGCTGGTAGAGCTGCAGTCTCAACGTAGCGTGTCAGATGATCGACTCCGACAATAATCCACCGGTTTCTAGAGCTACTATATGGGAGGGGGCCATAGAGGTCTATACCCACGCGGTCGAATGGGCGAGCCGGGCACGGGAGCGGCTGTAACATGCCAGTAAGGTGCCGCGGAGGTGTCTTGTTCTGTTGGCAAGTGGTGCAAGATTGAACGTATTTCTGCACAAAGCGATACATTCCTCGCCAGTAATAGCGTTGGCGCAGCCTTTCGTAGGTTTTCAGGATATCTGCGGGAGCACTTTGGGGATCTGCATGAAAATTCATGCAGATGTCAGAGCGCATATGAGTTGGAACAGCAAGGAGCCACTTCCGACCACCAGGCATGTAGTTGCGGCGGTACAGAATGTTGTCTCGTAAGGAAAAGTGGGCTGCTTGCCGGCGTAGCGCTCTCGTGGAAGGGACAGCAGACGGATCGGTAAGGTAGTCGACTAACAAGGCAAGGTATGGGTCTTTACGCTGCTCCGAAAGCATGTCAGTCGTGTCGAGTGGTGACAAGGTGGTAAAAGGGGGAGACAGAGAAGCCACATCTGGTGTTAATGGCGATCGCGAAAGTGCATCGGCATCCGCATGCTTGCGACCGGAACGATATACGACACGGATGTCGTATTCTTGCAATCGAAGTGCCCAACGCCCCAGGCCTCCGGACGGGTCTTTCAAGGTGGACAGCCAACATAGAGCGTGGTGGTCTGTGACCACGTCGAAAGGACGGCCGTAAAGGTACGGGCGAAATTTCGTCAACGCCCAGATTATGGCCAAACACTCCTTCTCTGTCACGGAGTAATTCAATTCAGCCTTCTTGAGAGCGCGACTTGCATAGGCGACTACGTATTCAGCTTGGGTGCCTTTCCGTTGCGCCAAAACTGCACCAAGACCGATGCCACTTGCATCGGTGTGAATTTCTGCGGCCGCAGCAGGGTCGAAGTGACGAAGAATAGGTGGTGAGGTCAGCAGGCGGCGCAGCTGGCGAAATGCGTCGTCACATGCAGGTGACCATGCAGATATGCCCTTGCTGTTGGAAAGCAGACTCGTGAGAGGTGCGATGATGGACGCGAAGTTGCGCACGAAGCGACGAAAGTAGGAGCAGAGAACGACGAAACTTCTTAGGGCTTTCAGTGATGTGGGCAACGGAAAGTCAGCGACAGCTCGAAGCTTATCGGGATCCGGTAGAACACCGTCTCTTGTGATGACATGTCCCAAGATGGTTAGTTTTCGTGCTTCGAAGTGGCACTTCTTGGAGTTAAGTTGTAGGCCTGCAGAAGTTAGACACCTCAGAATCTCGTGGAGGCGAGCAAAATGTGTCGGGAAATCAGATGAAAAGACTACGATGTCGTCCAGGTAACATAAGCAGGTTTTCCACTTGTGGGCACGCAAGATGGTGTCGATCATGCGCTCAAATGTGGCAGGCGCGTTGCAGAGCCCAAATGGCGTGACTTTGAACTCATAGAGGCCATCCGGCGTTACAAAGGCTGTTTTAGGGCGATCACATTCAGCCATTGGCACCTGCCAATACCCACAACGCAGATCCAAAGATGTAAAGTACTCGGCGCCTTGTAAACAGTCAAGTGCATCGTCTGTTCGTGGTAGCGGGCAGACATCTTTTTTCGTAATATTGTTTAAGCGGCGATAGTCCACGCAAAATCGTACGGTGCCATCTTTTTTCTTGACCAGAACCACAGGTGATGACCAAGCGCTTTGAGAAGGCTGTATGACTCCACGTTTCAGCATGTCATCTACTTGCTCCGTAATGACGCGGCGCTCTACGGCGGAAACGCGGTAAGGACGCTGTCGCAGAGGCGAATGTGAGCCGGTGTCAATAGTATGAGTGATAGTCGTGGTGCGGCCCAAAGCAGGTTCTTGAAAGTCGAAAGAAGAACGAAACTTGTTAAGGAGAGCAACAAGTTGGCGGCGATGCGAGAGGGGAAGGTCTGCGTCAATAGCATTGTCGAAGGCTGACGAACTTGATGGCTCAGACGCATGAGTGATTGCAGCAATGTGACATGGCGTTTCGTCGGGAAGAATAATATCATCGATATGGTCGACAGGTTGCACATATCCTAACGTTTCACCACGAAGTAAGCCAATGGGGTAGTTGCAGTGGTTGGTGACCAGCATTACGGTTAAACCAGACGCAATTGTAAGAACAGCAAATGGGAGAACGATGCCCTTGCGTTCAGCAAAAACCGGAGATGGCGTAAACACCACCGTGCCGTCAGGTTGCGCCACACATGAAAGGCTAATAGGGACCGAAGCTTCAGGAGGCAAGGTGATGTCGTCACCAGCGATGAGTTTGCAGAGCAGAGGAGAGCGGTCGGGTGGTGGAAATTCACATGTTGGCACACGGGACACTTCGGCACGGGAACAATCGATGACGTGATAAGAAATCACTTCATGACGTGATAAGAAATCGCAACCCAGGATAAGGTCATGAGAGCAAGATGGTAGAACAAAAAACTGTACGACGTACAAAACGTCTCGGATGACGACGCGCGCCGTACACACAGCCGAGGGATGAATGCATTGCGCGCTAGCCGTGGACAGCACCAAGCCACTGAGAGATGTGGTCACGTTCTTCAGTTTCCTACAAAATTTTGCATTCATCACGGAAACGGCGGCCCCGGCGGCCACGCTAATGTGGCGACTCCCTCAACATCGACATCAACAACATTTTGCGGCGAAAATGGAGGCATTGGGAATTGCGCACAAGGTGCAGTTCTTGCCTCCGGAACTGCACTGATTAGTTTCCCTCCTCAGGAGGTGGTCGACGACGCATAGGCGATGGCGATCGGCGACGAGGTGATGGGAAACGAGCAGTCGATGGGTGCCGATCCGAGTCGGAGTGCCTCTGTTCATATGCACACGTGGTGGTCTGCTGCGGTGCGTAGGTAGGAGCTCCGAAGTATGCCTGCGCAGGTGTGGGACGGCGGCGGCAGAAGCGTGCAATGTGGCCAGCGATGCCACACGCGAAGCGGATGGGACGATTGTTTCGGGTGCGCTACTCATTAGCTGGACGGAAAAAGCGAGGTGGGGGCCTGTAAGCTGGAGGCGGGGCCGGAGGAGGTGGAGCCAATAAGGCGACTGGATGCGGTGGGGGCCGCGCGACCACAGCTGCGTAACTGAGAGGTGAAGGCGGCGCAGTTGGTGCCTAGCCAGCAGTTGAGAGATCAGATGGCACCGAAGTGCATGGGTAAGAGGCCGGAACTGTAGGGAGGGCATTGCAAATTTCAGTGCGTATGGCTTGCTGCATATTCGAAGGGAGGCTTGCCGTGGGCGCGTCGCTATGCGGCAGCAGGGAGAGCTGTCGGGCGACTTCCTTCCTGATGAAGTCTTTAATCTGGTTCGACAGAGTTCCTTGGTGAACGTTGCCATTTGCGAGTGCGACGGCCGAGATCGAATCTGGTGATAGGACACTCTGCCGGGCGATGGAACGCTGACGACGCAATTCATCGAAGCTCTGGCACAGGCTTATGAGGACTGCCACCGTGGTCGGGCTTTTCGCCAGCAACATCTGGAATGCGCCATCCTCGATGCCTTTGAGCATATGTCAAATTTTCTCTTCTTCAGGCATGGATGAATTAACACACCTGCAGAGGTCGAGCACGTCCTCAATATAGCTAGTAAAGGTCTCGCCAGGCTGCTGGGCTCAGTGGTGCAGACGCTGGTCAGCGCGGATCTTGCGGACCTCTGGTCGGCCGAACGCTTCGGTCACGAGGGTCTTAAAGGTGGACCAGTTGGCGATGGCGGTTTCGCGGTTGGTGAACCATAGCTTGGCGACGTCAGCCAAGCAAAAGATAACATAGGCAAGCTTAGAGTCGTTGTCCCATTTGTTGCTGGCACTCACGCGTTCGTACAAGGAGAGGCAGTCTTCGACGTCTTGCTCACCACTGCCGCTGAAGATTGGAGGGTCCCGCTGACGGGTAGCACCGGGGCAGGTCGACGGGGCAGCCGATGGTGCTGGCTGTGCTGGGATGGGCTGGTTGGCGACTGCGTCAGTCATGTTGTACGGTGGTCTTTCGGCCAACTTGCTAGAGCGGAGCTCCAGGTCTGCTTTGGGATCTCAGCAGCCTCCACCAAATGCGATGATGTTTATTCGAACAGAGGAGTCGCAACGAGGTCGCGACGGAAAATGGGCGAACAGCAAGTCTGGCAAAGGCGGCACAGGTTCTCGCGCAATCAGAGCACGGGCTTTTCGTTGTCTTCCGAAGGCGCATACGCGTTGGTGCGTATGCTCCACTACACCTGGAGTGGAAGTAAGTCGGACACTGAGAGAATAGCCGATTTAGCTGGAGAGCACTCTAGGCAACACGAAGCAGCGTAGCCCTTCACCAGAAGGGCAGCCTTTTGTAGGTGCTCTTAGATTTGTGCTGGGGAGCTGGTGTTGGTACAAATTGTAATATCCTCGGCATATAGTACGTGGTGTATTCCCTCAACCTCGCGCAGAAGGAAGGGGAGGTTCTTCATGGCCAGATTGAAGAGTAGGGGTGACAGAACTGCACCTTGGAGTGTACCACGTGTGCCTAATAGGTACGATTCATTTACGATAGAATCGAGGGGGATGAAAGCGGCGCGATGAGATAGAAAGGCTCGAATGTAATCGAAAGTCTTCTGGCCGCAGTTTGCGGTAGAGAGGCTAGAAAGAATACTACTGTGTTAGACGTTATCAAACGCTTCTCTACGATCGAGTGCGAGCACGGCTTTATCGTTACAGCGCATAGTGGTCGGTTCTGTGATGTGCTGAAGCTGGAGCAGGATGTCCTGCGCGGACAGATGTGGGCGAAAGTCAAACATCGTGTCAGCAAAGGTCCCCCTGGCCCCCACGTAGACAGAAAGGCGTTCCTGGACCATCGTTTCCATGAGCGTTTTGGCGCAGGAGGTTAGTGAAATTAGTCTCAGTACATCGATGCTGGCCGGTTTCCCCGATTTGGGTGTGAATGTGACTAGTGATGTCATCCGTTCTGATGGAAGCGGGGAGCCGTCCCATACGAAGCTTATCAGGTGGAGTAGCGAGTGGTGTGCCTCGTCGGAAAGGTTAGCTAGAAGAGACACTGTGATGCTATCTGGCCCAGGGGACCGTGCCCCGTCGCATTTTCGTCAGTGCAGCCCGTAAATCTGAAAGTGTGTATGGCGCGTCGAGCTCGGCGTTAGGGGTGCCGGAATACGTATATTCTGGGCCTATGAGGTCGGCATGTTTCTCTTCCTGCCCTAATAACCCCCCAAAGGCGTAGCTGCACAGACTAGCAAGGGTTAAACGTACAGAAACTTTCTCAGATACATTTACGCGTAACTTTCGAATCAAATTGCAGGCCTATAAATTATTGGCGAAAGCAAACACTTCCAGAGCTAAATGAATTGCGTTGGTCACAGCATTGTACCTACACCTTGGACTTGGAAGTAAGGCATATGGTTACTACCACATGGTAACGTAGAATAAATGGGTGACTCTTCATATGTTGCTGTATGCTCAGGCCGAATATCGGGAAGAAATTCATTGGGCAACGTATCCTCCTATATACGTGACCTAGCCCACAATTAAAAAAAATGTCAGATCCCACGTACAGTGGGAATCGATAATATGCGAAGCGCTAATGAGAAAGTTGAGATAAATGAGAAAATCATTTATTGATTGATGTGTGGTGTTTAACGTACCAAATTCACCATGAATATGAAAGACGCCGTAGAGGAGGGCTCCAGAATTTCGAAGACCTTTGGTTCTTTAACGTGCACCCAAATCTGAGAACACGGGCCTACAGCCTTTCCTCCTCCATCGGAAATGCAGCCGCCACAGCCAAGATTCAATCCCGCGACCTGCGGGTCAGCAGCCGAGTACCTTAGCCACTAGAACACCATGGCGAGGCACACTTTGAAATCAGCACAATGTTACGAGGTGAAGGTAAATGATGCCGTACATGACTTACGTGTTATGATTATCATGTTTGGATGTGTCGTTTACCTTCGTCCTCTATTCACGTCACGGGATACAAAATTTAGTATATGTGGAGCTAGTGCAACGGCCGTGAGCACGCTATGAGCGTGGTATGTTGTCATGTTCTTAGATGACACGCTTGTAAGGATTGTGATGTTTGCACCAGTCATATGCTTTGGTCATTTATTGACGTCACGTAACATGAAATTTGGTATATGTGGAGCTATTAAAACGTCCGCAAGCGCATCATGAAGGGTCCAATATGCTCCAATGTAGCGTTGACGCGCACGCACGCTGGGCACAGCGATGCTGCGTTAGCAAAACGTGAGCACTCTATAGTCTGACGCCAGGCGCGACCGGCGCGACCAGAGTCCGTCGGCGCGGCCCGATGGCAACCGGCGCGAAATGCGACATGCTGCGTTTCACGCCGATTCTTTACCCAAAAAACCTTGCGTCTCCCTCTTTTCGTGATGGAGGGACGCCGGACACGCTGAAACGGGCTTGCGGCAAAACAACGCAACGTGGCGCGCGCCTGCGAGTGTATGAAAGGACCGGCGCCTGGCGGGGCAACACCGGTGTGACGCGACGAAATGAACGACTTCGAGGACGCGCACCGCGTTACGTCGAAATGTATTGGCGACTTGACTGTTGCATGTAGTCATGTTCTCACATGACACACATCTCATGATTATCATGTTTGCACTAGTATCATACTTTCGCCGTCCATTCACGTCCCCTAATGTCAAATTTGGTATAAGTGAAGGCTAGCGCAACGGCCGCCTGCGCATCATAAGCGTGGCATGTAGTCATGTTGTTACATGACACGCATGTCATGATTTTCATGTTAGGGTCTGTCGCTTGTGTTCTACGTGCAATCATGTCATACCATACCAGTTTTGCAACATGCCATCCGAACGAAAGCACAACAAGAGCTGCAGGACCATGAAATGTAAATCATGACATTTACGACATATATATCGTGATTTTCATGTTATCACTAAATAAATATGTTCTTCATACAGTCATGTTATGCAATACCAATTTTGGTATCAATAATATTATCGAAATGGCCGGGAGAGCTGAAAGTCGTAGGCGGCTGGCTATACAGATAGATAGATAGATAGATAGATAGATAGATAGATAGATAGATAGATAGATAGATAGATAGATAGATAGATAGATAGATAGATAGATAGATAGATAGATACGTTCAACGTTGCCACAGTTTGCAAAGAAATGCTTCGCATTTAAAAAGTGTGTCACCTCACCCTCTCGTACTTTAAACAATTTGATCCAAACTATACACTCAAGAAGATGATGGTATAATAGTCGCCGTGCTTGTTCCTAATAAGAGGAACACTCTTGCAACTCCTGCGGAAAACTGCAACAACATTTATGGCAAGGCTCGTAACAGTCAAAAGGAAACTAATATATGTAATATGTAAAGAGTAAAGGCACCAGGTTAAAACACCAGACTCGCTCGGGTGAGGTTAAGAAAGGAAGCGACCACATCTGCGCAGGTTGCCATATTCTTTCAAGTTTCCGCAGACTTATGAGAAAGTGGGGTACCTAATTCACAGAGAGATCTTGCATTATAAATAAAGTGAACTTGCGGACGCAGTATTGGTGCAATATCAGTTTCACTGTTTCCCGCAAAGAAGGTTTCATAATTCGTTATGTACGTCTTTTATTGCCGTAAGAGTGCTCTGAAGATGCAAGGCAATTAAGCGCGCTATTTGTGACGAAAGAGTTCTCACTCTGGCGTAAAGCTCCCCAACAATGTTACAGTTTTTTTTTTGTCAACGTCTACGCGTGCGGAGAAAGCTTCAAACCATGAAATCTGCCGGGAATCACCGCACAGTTTGTACGTTGTTGTACGGCTAAGCTCGAGGTCAATGTTCGATTATCGACTCCGATGATTGTGTATCGACAGGGATGAAATGCAAAGCATACATGTAACCCAATTTAGAGCCAAAGGGAAGGTATTATGAAGGGCAGCATTGAAAGTTAATCCGCAGCTCTTCATGGTGACATGCTCCACAATCCTGCGTGTGCTTTGCGCGTAAAATAACCTAATAATTAGGGAATACACGCTTTGGCACAGTCTTCTTTGACCATTGCTGAACATGCTTGCGTATGCGAGTTCTGACACAGTCATTCAGTGTGCGCTTGTGGTTGTCTGATAAGGAGAGTGAAAGTTAATGTTTGCCAACAAAACCGATTTCACGAGAATACAAGGCGAGATTCTCTGCGTCGGCACGACAAGCATGCCTACTTTCGTGGGGAAAACATTTTCTGGTTTATACTGCAGCGTAGTTGCGAATGTACGTGACGAGTTAAGGTGTAAAGCCCTTCGCAAAAACTTCGTGTGGCAGAACCAGAGGGAGCAATCACAGGTTGAAGGAATCCCTTGTGGCCACCAGACAAGCGCACAAAATAAACCAAGTTTCGTTAGAGAATGAAAAATAAATACTTCACGTCTTGCTTGGTTTCGTGAGCACGCGCTTCCAGTTATTTCTCAGAAGTGAAAAAGCCCTGGGATGCAAGCCTTTCCAATCACGTCTTCCTGCTGAAGGATGCTGAGCTGTTCGTTCATTTGTTTTTATTTTTGTGTGTTATTCCTCACAATGCAGCACTGGAAGCGAAGCTCTCAGTGAAGGAGTTTCTGGGATGGCTGTGGTTGCGTACAATGAAGCTGGGCAACTATTAGGGAATATCTTACGAGCAATAAAGGGAAGGCTTATACGTGCAGCGCAACTGGTAGCGCTCCAGACAGAAACCACACGAGGAGTGAAACTTAGACCAGACGAAGATGGTCCCCAGGCATCTTTTTGTCTGACCTAAACGGTGCTATTTGCTGTGCTCCCAAAATTAGCATTATAAATATACAGTAAGGTAGAATACTAGGTATTCAAATAGCGCTTGAGCATACAAAGATTGTAAGTAAGGCGTATGTGAAGAACTTCAAAGAATAGCGCTTTCCATTGATGCCGACGCCTTGATCATAAAAGTAAGCTCTATGTATATAACGAATATCTAAGTTTGTGTTGAGGCTAAAACACACAAAAGGGAATTACAAATGAGGGGGCTGTAACTATTTACGCCTTGTTTGTAAAGCCGGTTTCTTCACACACGTTGTTTATATGCCTCAAAAACATGCAACGTTGAAGAATGGCAAGAAAAAAGAGAAATATGTGAAGCTTTTTTTTTTTAGAAGACGGAAACCATACACCCATACTTGCCGAAAGTTCACGGTAACGTAAAGCACGCTCAAGTACCCCCAACGTTTTTAGCATTTGTAGTAAGAAGTGGCCAATTCCTGGTTTATGTTAGGCTTGAAAAGGTGTCAACAACAAAAATAAAGCAAAAGCCACACTCAGAACACATCTTTTTTGTCCAACGAGCATCCCTGCAAGTTGATACGAAGCTCAAAGACCAATGATTGCTTCCAAAAGCACAGGGACGATATTGTTGTGTATTTGTCGCTTTCAAGCGTTCCATTCATCAACACAACTAGTGGCTAACCTGCTGCATAGCATAGAAATGCCGGGGTCAGGTACAATTGCACGCTTTTATTTAAACAAGATCAATCCACATGAGTGGCATGTTTTTTATAGCAAGTTCAATAAGCATGAGGTGCTCGTAAGTACTACACTGCTATTAAGTCGGCCACTTCGCAACGTACTGTGCAGTTTTCTTATGTACAACTTCGTGGGATAAATTGGGTCATGTAATTTGTAGTGTTATCCCATAATAACAACATTTGGTCTATAACAAGGGATAAACGTAATCTTAGTAGGTTACCAGGCATCTGCATCTACTTTTTCTTCAAGACGTCAGTACAAGGTAGTCGATTAAAACCAGAAAATCTACAGGACAAGTGATTCTACTTTTACGATAGACGACTGTCTATGCTATAATACCTGAAGTTGGCCGATTTTTTGTAAATTATGCCGTTACTGTGACATGCAGAGCACCTTCAACGCAATTAAACAAGATGTTTTAGCTAGCACATCGCCAAAGAAGCAATGAAAACACGCGCGTTTCATGTTTATTCTTTGCTTTGCCCTGTGCATTTTCTTTTACTTGTGTAACCTATGAACCAACAAATGACACATTTTCCCCTTCAGAGGAGTGTTTCAAATGAAACATGTTCACCCTAAAAGAGAGAAACTACGTGAGAACATTTTTTTTTTTCATTCAGCAGAGTTACTCACAATTTGTTGACGCAAGTAATGAGAAGGCATGCTTGTAACTTCGATAAAATTGCGCGGAAATTTATTGAGGTCAATATGCAGAACAATGCAAGAAAATATAGTAGACTAATTACTCTATTAGAACCTCTGATCGGGCGAAATAAAGAGATTCCTTATTTACGGTCACAGCGATAGACAGACCAAGACATTCATTTTTCCTTCGCCATGTACGGTAAGTCGGGTTTTGGTGCAGAGAATGTACCGTGGCGGCGGAAGTGGCCCTGCTTTAACTCCAGCTAGCACTGGATTTATTCGACCATGGGTAATCATAGGTATCTCAGCTAAGTTCTCCGGAGCTTCTCTGTGTGCTAAGTAATGTACAAAGCTACCACAAACTCCTTGCTGGCTGTCATGGTTTGAGGCTTGCCAGCGATGGATTTTTTTTTTCAAATTGCAAGGACGGGTTAAGGACACAAGGCAGCCATCATAATGTCACATATGATCAGGCAACACGAGAGGCAAAACAGACCGGCGTGGTGCTAATCTGGTTCTGCAGTTGGTTTACTGCTGCAAGCTCGGATGATGAAGAAGGTGATTGCTCTCGATTGATACCTGTGACTCTGCAAATATACGTAGCGAAAGAACAAGGATGATGTGTGCCACCTTTAATTACGTGCAGCAGTTGCCGTACACCAGGCGTTAATACGTCCAAGCAGACTGCGAGGAGAAAACTTCGTTGAAAGAGAAGTAATAAGTCGTACTTGACGACGTTAGCTTTTGAAAATTAGGTTGTGGTGTGAGTGGTTCTGAACGGGGCACTCTTGGTCATATCAGCCATTTCTATTTACTTGACACTAGAGTAAACAAAAAAGTCGTCCTCCTTTTACACATGCAAGAGTAGCTCTAACCCAGCATTTCAAGCTACATGAAGGTGACCATTTGGTCCGAGTGTAATGCTAACAGGCAAGTTGAGTTCTTTTGTGATTATCGCACAGCGGGTTCTTCATGATGACACGAAAATCTTCTTTGAGAAAGCTGTGTCACATATGTATGAAAGCGTGAAGTTTGGGGGTCCGGTCCGGTGGTCATGAAGAACACGTGCGATGGCAAGTGTAATTTACCTGCGTTGACTCAGCTCAAAAAGTAGTCAGTTCGTTATCGTAACTACTTACTTGCTTGACGTCTGCTGCGTAATTGAAATACATACGATAAGAAGACGGGAGCAGGCGAAGCTCACAACATAGATTCATTTTTCGCACATCGTATATATATATATATATATATATATATATATATATATATATATATATATATATATATATATATATATATATATATATATATATAAATGACTAAAACAATAAAAGGAGAGCTTGCTCTTTAAAACATTAATAACTAAAATTTTAGTACCAAATGCTAGAAGCAGCAAAGCGGACTCCTTGGCCATGCGTGCCGTTTCCAAGAAACTGGATCTCTTTAAAGAAAGAATGGATGATTTTCTGACGGAGTTCTCAAGTTCTCACGCCACTTTCTCACCTTCAATGATTATGCGGGTATCCGATAGCCTTTGTGGTTCTGCATGATAACAGCTTCCTTCTTGAACGCTTGATGGGCTTCTTTGCTACCGCACAGTATATATCAATTATGAACCACCAATTGACCCATTTATTCACTTTCATTACTGAGTTGCATCACTGGAACCTCCCATGTATCTATTTTTTAAGAAACGTGATATCATGAGCATGGTGGCATCTCCACTTGTCTACACTATTTCAACAAGTGAGAGCATGTCATTTTTAGGCGCTTATTAAGAACCCCTACCGCTAGTGTGTAGTACAACCCTACATATATAGGCCTGCTAGTCTACAAAGGCTACAGTGTATCTTACCTACTTGCGAAGGTTTTGATTCCTAGAAGCAAAGAACACCTTAAATCAGTGTATGCACCTGTGGAGAAAAGGGCAAGCTGCCGTCCCCTTGGCGAAGCCCTCCATCTAGTTCTTCTTTATTTGAGTACTCTGATCTGATTTACTCCTAACGATGATAGCGTTGCACGTTGTCATTTACGCAATACCCAACATTCTCCGCGCCCTAACAGTGACGCCTGGTGACGGAGAACACTAAAAGCACAGATGGTACCGAATACAGAATGCTCTTCAGTACGAATTCTGTGTCATTCCTATTGGAATTGTCCAAGTTTCTTCCCGCGCATGGCCTTCCAGCGATGTTTGACGAAGCCCACTGTCGACTTCTTTATTAGAATACTTTGGTTTAATTTACTCCTAGTGATGCTAGCGTCGCTCGTTGACGTTAACAAAACATTGAACAGCAACCGCCTGTATGAAGCCCGTCACGGAGCGAAGTTTTTATTTGAGGGGGGAAGGGATGGCCACGTAAATGGAAGCCTGCCGGCCACACATGCTTTATTTCGAGTCGTAAGTACAAGAGATATACGCGCTTTAACGCTATCATTGTGCCAAGAAAAGTGTACTTTGCATTAGACTGTCAATCATTAATGAGCGACTACTGCCGCTTAGGTGCCGAAGTGTTTTACCAACCTTCAGATTGCCTTCGGTAATTCAGTCTGCCGATTAGGATCTTTCTGGGCATCAGTCTCAAAACGTCACTCTCATTGAACTATATATGTTTTCGTGATCGTCTTTTTTTTATTAGACTGAAACACGAATAAAGCGGACTACCAAAATGTGTGAACTTCTTTTTGTTGACCACTGCTATGTACGTGCAAAGTGCGCACACATCAACTTTTTAGGTGCTTATCATGATACAGAAAATTCAATTTTCTTGTGAGCAAGCTGATTTTCAGTAAAAGCAACCCACAAGAGATCATACACCCTGATGTGTTCTTGTTTGCCCAGCTCACCGCGTATCGGAATCGGTCTAGGTGCGCTCACATTAATTTCCGGTCATTCTGCATCATTTCTAACAAATATATCTGCACTTAGTATGTCATTATTTTTGAATGGCACTTTTTTAATGTTCTTCTAGGTCAAGCAGAATAGCAAAGATCGCCACCATCCCGATTGCTTTCATACAATCACACACAACTGCACCACGCCCAGAGACGGAAAGAGAGAGAAATCTGGTAAGCTAAAAGGTGAACGGAGACCACACTATCTATGTAAGTCGCGTTTCGGTCGTTCAACATCATAAAAATCTTACATGTGGTCATATGGAGTTTATTATTCGTATTCACGCACTATAATAAAAAGCTGCGTGCGTTATTTTGTGGTGGCAGCAAAATAAACACTCCTACAGCAATGTTCTAACGTTTCCATTTATTCTTAAACTTTTCTCCTAGTCCGACACTTTTCCTGGAAACATTATTTTCCTTCGTTATTCAATCTGTCTAAGAGAACAAAGCGACTGTCCTCTAACAAGTTTAGCGAACAAATTCTTTACGGCTTGCACAGTAAAGCATATTGGCAACAAATGTTTCTGCGCCAGCGAGGCCAGGGGATGGACCTTACTGTTGCTAATTACGCATTCTGTCTGCATTCAGCCATCGTAGAAGCCGTTCCGCTAGCACCAAGCGGCTTTTCCTCTGTTGTTCAACCCTGTGTGAAGCGGCTTTTATTGAAGAGTTTACCCGACAACCAACCAGATCATAAAACAAGCACATTAAGACTGTGAGTGTTCCGTGCTTCTGTAATTCAGGTCTAGCGAGCAAGATCTTGTATAGAATTGTTTTCAGAACATTTTCTCTGTGATTCTCATTTGTTAGTGTGGTTCTACAGCACCGGCATTCAGTGCAAGCCTTTCAGAGAATGCGTTCTAAAGAAGCCACGTATTCCTCAGTGTTCTGTTTTGCATGACTGGCTATTGCTGGATAGCAAATAAAGGCAAGCGCGCTTCGCGTATATGTTATCAAGCTGCGATTCACAATTTAGCGTCAATGAATAATCGTGTCACGCGTTATGTTTATGTTTTCCTACTCTATGTTCTAGAAAGTGACTTCCACGCTGTTTTTTAGCACTTATCTATAGGCTCACATCTACTTGGCCCGATAAGTATCTCAGTTCAAGTAAAAAGCCCCAAGAGATATAGGTTAGTTGTATATTGAAAAAAAAACGTGCAGATGTTTAGCTTTTGCAAGTCACATTTAATGATGATAATTATACCGTCATGAAGTTTTTATTCCATGAGCTGCATATCTTTAGAAAAGTCTTAGAAGTAGATGATAGATCATCTATTCCCTTTATCGTACTCAAATAAGGTCTAAATTTATACGGGAACAGACAGATGGAAACACGTAGCGGGATACTCAGGTTGAACAGTAGATGTGCCTCAGACAGGCTGGCCGACATTTCGGTAGGAGGACCTATCATCGTCAAAGGCACCTTTTCATCTTTGGCGTGTTAGTTTTAACAAGGTCAACAGTGACGTCATCTTCTGGTGGTGGGGACGCGCGCCACCACCAGAAGATGACGTCACTATTAACCCTCTTAAAACTAACACGCCAAGGATTACAAGGTGCCTTATAGGTACTCCTATCGTAACGTCAGCCAGCCTGTCTGAGGCACTTCTACTGTTCAACCTGACAATCCCAAATAAGGCCTGTAAGAAAAATCTACAAACAACGAATAAACGAGGTTACAGTTTCTGGTACAAAAGTTTAAATAAATGGCAATAATTTTTCAAGGCTCCCCAGTCGCGAAAAAAGGTAGGTTGTAAGCGAGTGATGTCCATGGCAAAGTTCGTCTAACGACTCAGTATACGTGGTTATCATCACCATCATCATCATCTACACCAGCAGCAGAACCAGCAGCAGCCTTACTATGCCTCCTGCAGGGTGAAGGCCTCTCGCTATCCGCCAATAAACCTTGTCTTGCGCTTTCTGCTGCCACGTTATACCTGAAAACTTTTTAATCTAATCAGCCCAACGAACTTTATCTCCCCTTAGTGTGCGTGGTAGCAAATATAAAAGCTTGTTAGTTTGAAACTTTATTCTAAAATACAGGGCGCCCAATACGGACACAAGTAAAAACGTCGACACCACATACGCCAACTACCAACATAAGAGATCACTACAACACGAGAGTCTGCTAACCAGATGTTTATCTTTTATCTTTCTTCACCATGGCGAGAGTGTAACTCTACGCCTAAATTATTTATTTATTTATTAGAATACCCTCAGGGCCCGTAGGGCATTACAGAGGGGGTGGGTACAACATATATAACACACAAGAAAAAAGACAAAATAAAGAAACAAGTATCAGATGCGCAAATCAGGAAGGCAACATAAGTCAACTAAAAATGTATAAGAATTCAAGCACATACAAGACAAAGATAGATAATGGAAACTGCGTATAGTTACAAGCATTGCTGAGAAATTGCAGTCTTGAATAACAAAGGGTCTGTTATTGATACTGTTATTGAAATTAGATGAAATCCCAAACGCGTCTTATGATTGAGGCATGACATATGAATAGTATAGTTGTAGCGCATACAAGGATGAGCTAAGATAAAATAAATTCTATAAATAGTTATCTTTCGCGTAGACCTCCAAGCTTGTCGCATATATAGGTTTACCTATTCCATGAGCATCTGTAGATATGTTTTCCTGTCTTCATTTTTTTTTCGCCGTTGTGCACATCCTCCGCTTTTGGCGTTTGTGATGTCTTTACTGTCTTCACTTCTTTTCTGTGTGCGTGTTGGCATGCCTTTGTCCTTCAATAAATCAACCAAAAAATTTTATTTGTCCTGACCAACTTGCTCAGCTCTTCATTATTCTTCGCTTTACTAACGCGATACTTACATAATCAGGACCTTCGTTTAGCCCAAGAAAATGGGTTCAAACGCCCGTCAATGCAGTTCACTTTGATCACTATTATAGGACGCATTGAGACGTTTGGATTTAACACCTAGTCTGAGAGTACTGGTTCTCAAACGTTAACAAAGCAATGTTATCATATGTTATGCTGTTATAATACGTCATGCTACCTGCAGCTATAGGATAGCTACCCCAAAGGTTCGCAGAATGCGCATGTGGATAATTTCACTCGCAAATGGCTGCCTATGGCATGTATGTTATTTATTATACAATGCTATGTAATGTTATTTTATAAACGCGGCCTTCATTCCAAACTTAAGCCGAACCGGACTACTTCGTGGTGGAATACATATGCAGTAGCTCCACCTCAAAACCTTCCCTCTAATTGCCAAGAAAACGTCTCAGTAAGTGTAGTGGCGCTTACGCGCACCGCGTCAAGTTTCGGGGTACTTTAGGAAGCTATTGAACTTGCTGTGCCTTAATGTGTTGAGTCATATTTCGCTGATTTTTTATTTATTAGCTTCTTGGCCTCCGTCACAGCACTTGAAAGCCACCGCTGGGTAAATGGCTCGCTGCTACGAAATATCTCACACCAACCAGGGAACTTGCTACAGAGAAAACAAGAGGTGAGGTACAAGAAAAGGAAGGATAAGTTCTACTAGTGGTAACCCTTGACCGGCGGAGCGCGACAGACGATGCACCTGCAACACAGAGCAAGCCCTATTGAGAGGGTAGGAGAAAGAGTCGGTGAATAGAAAACAGGAGTCTGAAAGGCAAACACACAAAAAATGCTGCCATGTCAGAAAACATTATCAGACCCTTAAGAGCTAGCCGAGAATATTCTGATATCAGTGTACGCACTTGCTTCAGCGGCATCATTTACACGACCACCGAGAAAGGATCATTTACTTTTGTTAAAAACGCGTACCCATTTCGCCGGGCACCTCTAACGTTAATAGGTTGTTTTTCCGCCAGTAGATGTACAACCCTATATAACATGTCCTACCATACTCAGTTTCTACTTGAAGCAGTGTATTATGCAGCTCTCTGAACATCAGCGGTAACCACGCGAAAAAATGCACGCTTGGTAACGCAAAGCACCGTTGGGTATTCTTTTGATAATCACATAGCCTACCGATAAGTGCAAGATCAATTGATTATACTGGCAGCTACAACAAGCGTATCTCCACGCCGTGTTCGCCAGCGTAAAAAGCATCGTTCGCCTTTATATATATATATATATATATATATATATATATATATATATATATATATATATATATATAGTGGATGGAGGGAAGGCCACTGTGGTAGCTCAGTGGATAGAGCATAGAACGCGTTATTCGAAGGTCGTAGGTTCGATTCCTGCTCACGGCTGGTTATTTTTTCATCCACTTTTCTTCTTATCTACATTCTATTGGTTTCAAGAACTTCCCCTGTGCATTCCTTGGCATTACTGTCTGTTAGATCTCATTAATATTGTGTCAAAACACGGAAAAACGAGCCCTTAGGTATACGCATCTTTCCCTTATTTCATTTAACGAGGGCCTCATACTGGCAGACTTGGTGTCATTAGGTTGTATACGAGGGACTATTAATCAGCTGCCCACTCGTAATATGTTAACGTGCTACGTGAAGCCAAACGTGCGCCTAAAAGAGTGGTTCACACTCGTCGCTTGGCTTATAGACGGCGCTGACTGTAACTCCTACTTCTAAATTCACATATAAACCCAAAAAAGTGGATGAAGGGAAAGCCGCTGTGGTAGCTCAGTGGATAGAGCATCGAACGCGTTATTCGAAGGTCGTGGGTTTGATTCCTGCTCACGGCTGGTTATTTTTTCATCCACTTTTCTTCTTATTTACATTCCATTGGTTCTAATAACTTCCCCTGTACATTCCTTGGCATTCCTGTCTGTTACATCTGATTAATATTGTGTCAAAACACGAAAAAACGAGCCCTTAGGTATACACTTCTTTGCCTTGTATATATATATATATATAAGGGAAACAAGTGTATACTTAAGGGCTCGTTATATATATATATATATATATATATATATTTATTTTATTCATACTGCAGACTACAAAACGTGGTCCAAGCAGGACGGGATATCAGGAATCACAAAAACAGAGGACTAAGATTGATCACGAACGTAATAAATAACAAAGTGAGTAAGATGAGGAAATATATACAGTGCTACATCAACAAATATACACTATGAGACAAACATACATACTATGTAAGGCGGTCACACTCAGACAAGGTGTTCCACTCAGACACTGTTCGCGGAAAAAAGGAAAATCTATATGTATCTGTTCTAGCAAAATATGGTGTAAAAGAGTTTGATTGGTGATGTCGTGTATATCTGGTTGACAAAGGGGTTAAATACAATGAAGGGTCAATCGCCACTCTATGGTTAAGCAAGGAACTCAGGAAGTCTAAGCGCAGTTGCCTTCTTCTAGACTGAAGTAGTGGAATGTTGTTAGCTGACATTAGTTCAGATGGAGAATCCGTGTGACGAAATTTAGAATATATAAAGCGAACTGCTTTTCTCTGAATTCTTTCCAATTTGTCTATGTTACAGTTGGTGTAGGGATCCCACACTACGCATGCGTACTCCAATTTTGGTCGAATGTAGGATTGATAACACAGAAGTTTTACACTTGATGGCGAATTGCGGAGCTTGTGTCTCAGGAAGCATAATTTTCTGGAAGCAGATGCACAAATGTTTTCAATGTGTGAATTCCAAGACAGGTTAGTAGTGAACGTAACACCTAGATATCTGTAGTTATTGACCTGTTTAAGTGTAGAAGAACCAAGGGAGTAAGCATAGTGAAGGGGATATTTTTTTCGAGTTATACGCATGGAAACTGTTTTTTCTGTATTTACAATCATACCCCATTTGTTGCACCATTTGTATATGTAGTCTAGATTTTTGTGTAGCTCTATTTCATCATGTTTGTTATGAATTTCACGGAATAAAACGCAGTCGTCTGCGAACAAACGAATCTGGACGGTTGGCTCAATTACATCTGCAATATCATTTATGTAACACAAGAATTGCAAGGGCCCCAATACACTGCCTTGGGGCACACCCGACGTGACTGGCAAAAGACTCGAATTTTGACCCTCGATGGCGACGTACTGCACCCGATTATTCAAGTACTCAGCTACCCATGCGACCAATACCTTCGGAAGACCTATTTTATTTAATTTGTAGATTAATTTCTCATGAGGAACTTTATCGAAGGCCTTACAAAAGTCTAGAAAAATGGTGTCTATCTGAATGTTGTCATCGAGGGCGCTGGCAAATGCATGCGCAACGGTAACAAGCTGCGTCACGGTCGAACACTTTTTTCTAAACCCGTGCTGAAAATGTGTTAGTATAGAGTGTGTTTCAAGAAATTCTGTAATCTGGTTCGCTATAATGTGTTCTATTAGTTTACAGCATGAGGAAGTTAGCGATATTGGCCTGTAATTAGGTACTGATAATCTGTCGCCTTTTTTGAAGATAGGCGCCACTCGGGCCATTTTCCAGTCACGTGGCAAAGTTGCTGTTGACAGGGAAGCATTGAAGATTATAAAGAGGAATTTGCCAACGTATTCGGCATAACGTCGGAGAAAGACATTGGGCAGTTCGTCAGGACCACAACTCTTTTTCGTATTTAGGTTTACAAGCATGGAAACCAATCCAGCATATGAAATGAAATTGACCTCGAATGGTTGAGATGACACTGCAGAAAACGTAGATGCTCCGGAAACATTAAACACGCAATGAAAGTATGTGTTGAATTGATTTGCAATGTCGCCAGGATTTGTAACTATGCGGCTGTCAAGTACAATCTTTGAAATGGGTTTCTTCCTATCTTTAAGATAATTCCAGAACTTGGAAGGATCATTCTTTATAAAGTCGGGCATTAAGGTTTTAAAGTAGTATTCTTTTGAGCGATGCATTTTTTCAGCAAGGACTCTTTGGTGCTCCTTGATAACTGCGCGCTGCGAATGCTGCTTCCTTAGCCGTGTAACTTTTCTTTTTAGTTTAACAATTTCATGCGCCATCCATTGCGTACGTTTATGCGTTCGTTTGGGTTTGCTATGGATAAAGTTGTTAATACAGTATTGGCACGTCTCAACAAATTTGTCCCAGAGAGCGCACGTGCCTAAAGCGTCATCGTTAAATTCTGCAAGTACAGCTTCCATGTATTCTATTACACGGTCATCATCAGCTCTCGAGTAATCCTTAAAATACTGCATGGGTGATTTTTGGTGGCTACTGCATTGGAACAGAGGAATTGTCACGCTTACAAGTTCATGATCTGAAAGCCCCTGTTCCACGACTACAGTATATCCTGAAAAAGCACGTTTTACGAATACCAAATCTAGGATAGAGCTTGCATGTCCTTGCACGCGTGTTGGTTGCCTGACTATTTGAGTTAGATCGTGAGCGAGCATAATATCAAAAACAGTGTTAGCATTTTTACTGAACTGGGAACAGGTCAGCCCCTCCCAGTCTACACTTGGCAAATTTAGGTCTCCTATCAAAAAGATTTGCTTATTAAAAAACCTTGACATATGTTCTTTCAGAAAAATTAGGTACTCCGGGATCGCATCTGGAGGCCTGTAACATGCGTACAAGATAAAGCTATGTCCCCAGCAGGACAATTGTACGCACAAGCATTCAAGAATGCCAACATCAGCAGCAATCGTTGCTTCGATATCTCGTTTGACAAGGATGGCTACTCCCCCTCCTCTGGCAGATCGGTCTTTTCGATACACGTTGTAACAGGGGGGAAATACCTCGTCATCACTAATCTCGTCTCGCAACCACGTCTCCGTTATCACCGCAATATGGGGATCATACTGCATGAGCATGCTTTCCAAGGAATCTATTTTATTAGTGACACTGCGCAAGTTTATGTTAACTAGTCTAAGTTCTTTTCGTTTGTAGGTGTTCCCGCTATTTTTACATAACCTAGCTTTGTTTTTATTGGGAGGGGTGACAGAAGGCATTTGGTCTGTATTACATTCCTCAGTTACGATTGTCGCGGCTTGTGGCTTCGCGTATTTGGCCGACGGATTTCGGTTTCTACGGTACTTCTGGCATCGTTTTTTTGAACGGGCACTATATCATTTTTGTCTTCGTCCCAGACGTATTCCTTCTTGTTGATATATAGCTTGTTGTACACTAGCGAGGCTTTATCGCCATTATCTCGATTCGTTTTACAGCTCCGCCATAGTTTTCTTCTGATTTCCCGTACTCTTACAGAGAAATCCTCCCCAATAGAAAAATCTGTGTTTGTTAGTTTGAAACACTGTTTCAAAATTTTTGTCTTGTCTCTTGAATCTAGTAGTTTGAGAATCACGGGCCTGACCTTTCCGGGTGATGGCCGCCCCAGTCTATGGATACGTTCAATAGTCACCGGATCTAGCTCAAGAATGCCCTTTATTATATCATTGTTCACAGTGGACTCTAGCGACTCGTTTGTCTCTTCTTTCGATTCAGGTAGTCCGTAAACAATGATATTGGACCTTCTGCTTTGGTTTTCAAGATCATCAATCCTTGCTTCAAGATTCGCAATCTGTTGCTGACATGACGTGACCTTTATTTCTATGTTGGCTAATGAATCTAATTTTTTGTCTATATCGGTCAAGCGTTTTTCCTTAATTTCCTTGATGTCAGTTGCAATTTCACTAAGTTGCTTTGCTATTTGTTCTAGAGTAGGGCCGGGGTTGGTCTCAATATCGCCACTTAGCAGAAGGATCCTCCTAACAGATGACGCCACATCAAACAATATGCAACATATTCCGCAACCGAACAACCGTGGGCACGGCAACATCACCAAGAATGGATCGCTAGAACGAAAGCACTTTCCGTATCGTTTGCTTACCTGTACAAAATACAGGAAGGGATTGGATGCGACCCACATGGTGGTGATGCCGCCGTGCCCAGTGCCAGCCCAGTCCTCGGGAGTGCCTTTTATAGCCGAACCAGCAGATGACGTCCCCCAGCTACTGGTCACGTGGTGATGTGGTGGTATCTTGCTTTGGAAAACCGATGGGCTTGTCCACGATAAAGCCGGGAGATTGTCAGTCGGTTTGTGGCAGTCGGAGGCGTTCCACCCATGCGACGGCGCAACTTTCGTCGCACCAGCGCACGTTTCGTTGATGATGTGCACCAGGCCAAATATCTGTACAAAATACAGGAAGGGATTAGATGCGACCCACATGGTGGTGATGCCGCCGTGCCCAGTGCCAGCCCAGTCCTCGCGAGTGCCTTTTATAGCCGAACCAGCAGATGACGTCCCCCAGCTACTGGTCACGTGGTGATGTGGTGGTATCTTGCTTTGGAAAACTGATGGGCTTGTCCACGATAAAGCCGGGAGATTGTCAGTCGGTTTGTGGCAGTCGGAGGCGTTCCACCCATGCGACGGTGCAACTTTCGTCGCACCAGCGCACGTTTCGTTGATGATGTGCACCAGGCCAAATATCTGTACAAAATACAGGAAGGGATTAAATGCGACCCACATGGTGGTGATGCCGCCGTGCCCAGTATATATATATAGGAAAGAAGTGTATACCTAAGGGCTCGTTTTTTCGTGTTTTACACAATATTAATGAGATCTAACAGACAATAATGCCAAGGAAGGTATGGGGGAAGTTATTAGGCCAATTGAACCTAAATGAGAAGAAAGAAAAGTGGGTGAAAGGATAACTTACCACGGGCAGGATCCGAACCTGCGACCATCGAATAACGCGTTCGATGCTCGAGCATCGAACGCGTTATTCGGAACCCCTTTTCGCAGGGCAGTGACAGCTATCATTAGGCCTCAGTGAAGAGGACAGCGGCCTTCGCCATCTGGCGTCACACATTGCTGAGACAGCAACGGCGGCCATAGTTGTCAGAACTCCCTTGTTTCATGTTGATGAGAACTAACAGACAATAATCCCAGGGAAAGCATAGGGCTTGTTATTAGAAATAATATCAATGTAAAGTTGAAGAAAGAAACGTATACGGAAAGATAACATGCTACCAGCAGGATCCAAACCTTCGACCTTGGAATAAGGCTTTCGATTTTCTACCACTGAGCTACGGTGGCAATCATCTCTCCATTCACTTTTTAAGGTATATACGCGCACTTCAACGGCGGAGCTTCAGGCAGCGCGACCTGATGGCACTGCGATCAGTGAAGAGCACCCTTACTGCTTAATACCATTAATAGTGCGTCTAACAAAGAAAACAAGCCATTCAATACCAAAGCCTCTGTTCCATTTTTGCGACATGGGAGCCGAAGAATGGCTTACCATCAGGCTTCGTTTATTTTGCTCGTTGTTTGGCGCAATCTTTTTTTATGCTTCCAAGGGTCCACCTCAGCCTTTAACTGTGGTGCATGTAGGCCGAGGTTCATTTAAAAGCCGTAACGCTCAAGGACACGTTCTTGTATAGTAATTTGTTCTTTGGACTTGTTTCGTCGGTGTTTGGCCGGCGCCGAGAGAGCTCCTGCAATGTGCGGCGACCATATTAGACAATAAAATGCGTACACCTCCCGTGAACCCCCCCCCCCCATCGCTATACAGCACTGTACTAGCTTCTACTAAGGTTTACCCTGCTACCCACTCATTTCCCTTTCCTTCTTTCTGATTCTTACATCAGAACTATTAGCACTCGTTTCTCTTTTCCTACCTTGCTGAGCTCTACTCTACAACCTTATGCCATGTTTTACCTGTTGCCCCCTCCCCACCCCCTAATCTTCAAACCACTCCTACATACATTTTTCTAACTTACCCCTTTTCTAAACTATACTATGTATGACTATGCTATACTAAGGGCGAATTGGCGTAAACTACTTTCTTCAAATAACAAAACAGCCAAGTAGTAAATCTTGATTATAACAAATTCAATAGTATGACGCAACACAACAGACAAAGGACGTAGAGCATACGGACATGCCTGATGGTAAACTGAAGCTTTAATACACACGGCACAGGCATGAACATGTGAATTGATTCAAGCAAAAAAATGCGAAGAGAGAGAGAGAGAGAGAAAGAGAGATAAAAGTGCCAGGAAAGGCTGGAGGTTAACCAGACGCATATCTGGTTTGTTACCCTGCACTGAGGAAGAGATGAAGGGGGGGGGGAAGAGATTGCAGAGAGATAAGAAGGTACACACATCCACGAACACTCTCGAGGGAGCCCACGCAGTCTACAGGTGGTCGCTCAGGTTTGTTGTCTTTGTGTAAAGTAGGAGCGCTTTAGTCACTTTTTGCGCAATTGAGGCTGATGCCCAAGGTCCCAGAATCTTCTGCACACAGAATGGTCTAGAGTCAAGTTCATTCAATACCATCCGGAGCTGGCCTCACTACGTATCGTGGCAAGCGTAGCTGCACATGACGTGTTTAATGGTCTCTTCCACTCCGCAGGAGTCGCACGTCGAGGTGTCTGCCATACCAATACGAAAGGTGTACACCTTTGTGAATGCAACACCCAACAAAAGGCGGCATAACAGTGTCGCATAGGAGCGGAAAAGTTGTGATGGTAGCTGTATCTTGAGCGAAGGATCTAGTTCATATAATTGACACCTTTAGAAGCTAGTATACGACCAGAACATGCGTGTAAGATCTCGAGCCAGCAAGTGAAGTTGTCTTACTGCATCAGTCCTTGATAGATGAATCGGGACCACATGGGTTCCTTTATGGGCTGAGCGGGATGCAACATCGGCTAAACGATTTCCGGTAATACCGATATGTCCAGACAGCCATTGATATATATTATCATGTCCTTGTGCTAGAGCTTCATGATAGCAATGTCTCATTTCATGTACCAATTGTTCATGATTCCTCCTACGCATGGCAAACTGCAAACTCTGAAGTGCTGCCTTTGAATCACAGAATATGACCCATTTTCCTGGACGCTCTTATAGCAGCAAGCGCTGATGTCGTAGACGTAGCCATATGTGACAACTTAAATTTGATTGTCATTGCTGCTGCTAGAATTACAGCGGCACCTGATGAGCTGCTGGACGAAATGGACCCGTCAGTGTATATCTGCGTTCGGTCCAAGTACAACTCATATAATAATAGCAGTGTCACTTGCTTCAACGCTACTCTGGAGTGTTTTTTTTTTGATACCCGGAATTTCTAGACATACTTGCAGCTGGTCGAGGCACCACAAAGGATATGCAATTCTCGTAGATGGCGTATATTTTGATGGAGTGCTGTTTAGGTGCTTGGCTATGACGTGTGAAAACGTAGCACGTGGTCTTTCGGAGGGTAGAATGGCAAAGCGGTGGTCGGGGACAAGGCTAGCATGTTAAATGTGCGCTCTTAGGCAATCCACAACTCTATATGTCCCGACCGAATGGTCTTTGGCAAGTACGATTGTGGCATAAGTGAAAGCGCATCGGGGCAGTCCTAGGCAGATACGCAGTGCCTGACCCTGCAAACTATTCAACGAATGAGTATTGGATTTGCAAGTGTTAGTCAGTACCGGCAAGCTGTAGCGCAGTAGACCCAGAAATAGGGCACTGTACAGCTGTAGCTAGAGGCCACAGAAGTTGCCATGCTTTCCCGCACATGAATTTCATTATATGCACAATAGATAGCAGTCTCTTCTTCAAGTAGTTTTTTTTTTGCCGCTGCCCACGTCTCTGCAGCTCTGAAGCGGTTCCCAGGCAGCCACGCCTTTTGGGGCCATAGCTGTCGAGGCGTGTTTTTCCTACCATGAGCCAGGAACGCCAATCCACTAGCTCGTCCAAGGTACGTTTTCTCAACCTGAGCGCCAAGGGCGTTCGGCCTGTTAACCGCTCTGTTTCGATGGAGCATTTTACTGCCTCCACGACAGTTATCAACGAACATGAAACGCCGTGGCCGACGGCGAACGCCGACGCGCGTCCCTCGGTAGCAACGCGGACACCCGAGGCGAATACTGCGAGACCGGCAACTGATCTTGCTGTCTCCAATTCTTTCTCCCAACAACCTGAAGTCGACACTCCACCCGAAGAAAGGATAGAGGAGGTCACTACTCTTTGCGACAACACGGACAACGACGTGGGAGGTTGTTGGAAGACGGTCCAACACAGGCAACGCGCCCGCCATATGCCCGCCGAGGCGCAACCCCCCGAGGATACATCGGGCTCTCCTTATATACCTCAGCCAACCACACGCAAGCGGAGCCAGAATCAGATTCCGCCTCCGCTTCCTTTACACGATGAAAAGATAATTCTGCGACCCCACGGCGGACTTTGCCTCGATAGTTGGACGCGCCCAGAACTCGCCAACGCTTTATGGAGCGCGGCAGGCTTGAGCACCGAAGATCGTCAGAACATCATATTCCACCTGCGGCCTCAGCAGAACTTGGCAGTCATAAGCACACCCAAGTCACATGTTGCCGACGCATTATACAAGGTGCGGGAACTGAGGCTTGGTCAGCGAGTGTATCCTATCACAACGTATTTTGCTGCCCCAGACAACTCATGCAAGGGCATTGTTCCTGGTCTTGTACCCGGCACGCCGTCGTCCACGCTAGTGGACGAGCTTTTGACACTTAGAACCCAGATTCTTCAAGCACCTATGATGGGGCAGAGCAACGTTGCGTTAGTCACCTTTGAAGGATTGAAAGTGCCTCGCTATGTGCGATTCTACGGCGCTGAACTCCGCTGCTACCCTCATCACCCTCGCCAACTGGTTTGCAAGATACGTCACCGGCTTGGTCATTGGGCCGACCACTGTCCCATGCCACACGTGCTTATTTGTGCAACATGCGGGACTGACAACCCAGCCCCGTCGCATCCGTGCACCCCTCACTGCAGGTCCTGCGACGGAAGCCATCCTACATCCAATCCAAACTGCCCCCGGCGCGCTCGCCAGACACCGAACAAGGCGTGGGTGCGCAAAGCTCTGAAGTAAGAACAGCGTGAACTGCAGCTCCCCAGCACATCTACTGCTTCCAGGGATATGGCGGCGATTGGACACTCACGGGTCTCGACCCAGGACACTGCGAGCGCGTTCGAAGTCTAGATCCCGTCGCAGATCCCAGACCCATTCCAAGTCTCGGTATAGATCCCGCGGAGCATCAATGCGGCCGCCCGAGAAACGCTCTCCTGACCAAACTGCACCACCCTCACAACAACCCTACAAGAAGGCCCTGCTTACCAACGCCTCTGCCAAGGTGGCCCAGGCCCCCACGGAGACGCAGAGAATCTCGGCGCAAAAAACATCCACACAGTCACCTCGGGAGGTAAGTCGAGCGGCGGATCTCCCACAGCTCGTTATAGCCCATACTTCACTTTCTACTCTGTCCCCTCTCACTACCTCATTCTCTGCTCCCGATCCCTTGGTATAAATCGCCCGTTTACGCCGTGACATGGAGGTACGCTGTGAGCACTTGCAAAAACAAATGGGCGTGCTGGTGGCAGACATGGGTACAAGTATGCAGGCGGCCCTCGACCGAATCGAACGGCAGATGAAAGAACTTCGTATAGGAATTACGGAGCAAGTAAAATTATGTATAGAACGTACTCTCGCGCGAGATAATAACATACAAACTCCTGAACCTAGCAGTTACAGCGCCAGCCTGCCACCCGACCACATCTCTCGGCCGCAACATTCAAACGTGGGTAACTCTAACGGGGGTAACCGACGCGCGCATCCCTGTCCACGCCCCTCTGCTTCCTCTCGTGATGATGATGGCGCCGCGTGACCCGCCACAGCTAGTGGCGTGGCAGTGAAATTGTAGGGGATTCCGTAAAAAAACGAGGTTCCTTGCAACAGTACGTTGCCACATCCACAAACCCTCCGGATGTCATCCTCTTACAGGAACTCAATTGCACCCCTTCATTTTCCGGTTACAGCCCGCTCTCGGGTGTCTCACCTCTTGTGGGAGCCCTAGTCTCGAAACTCGTTACATGTCGCATGCATACGACGAGTAGCGACATTCCTCATCAAATATTGGAAGTTATTACGCAAGGCAAACGCGGCGACAGTTTGTTTATCTTCAATGTGTACAGTTCCCCTCGTTCGCGTACACACTGTTTTTACCGTCTGTTAAAAGAATTTGGCAGCATTGGACGGGTTTGTGTGGTATGTGGTGACTTCAACGCTCCACATGTCGCATGGGGTTACGTTAAATCGCAAGCCAAGGGAACCTGCTTATGGAATTCCATCTGTAACATGCGATACACACTGCTCACCGACCCAGAGCACGCCACTCGTATAGGCAATAGTGTTTCTCGCGACACCTGTCCTGACTCTACCTTTGTCCGCAATACTGGCCCAGTCGTAGCGCACGGGCCTTTAGAAGAGCACCTTGGCAGTGACCACTATGTTGTCGCAACCATCCTGTCGTTACGAGGCGCTCGCAGGCAAGAGCGAAATGTGCGCATTACAGATTGGACAAAATTCAGGGAACGCCGCCAAGACCCGCCTGAGGGCCAGGGCTACGAACGATGGCTTGAGTCTCTCGCTGACAATCTTGAGGCCACCACGCGTACAGTGCGTACTACAACTGAGACACCAGACAATGATCCGCATTTACTTCATCTCTGGAACGCCCGGAGAGGGTTGACGTGGCGATGGAAGCGACAACGTCTCAACAGAAAACTTCGGAAACGTATAGAAGAAATTACACGGGAATCCGAGGAGAACGCAGCGTCCCTCACCAGTAATAACTGGCGACAATTTTGCAACCGCCTCTCTGGCACATTAAGCACAGCTAAAACGTGGTCGATTCTACGTTCGCTCACAGACTCCAACACATCAAAGAGAAAAACATTTCAGCAGCTGCACATCTTCATGCACGAGTACCGGGATGATCCTGACTTGCTCCTCACGGAACTAGAACATCAATTCAATCCCATAGGCCCGCCACCACAATACCCTGATTACCCGTATGTGGGTGAGGAGAATGAATTGCTGGATGCCGACATGACCCCGGACGAGGTGCGGGTGTTCCTACAAGACCTACGACGAAACACGCTCCAGGAGCGGACCAAATCCGATTTTCCACCCTTCGTAACTTGAGTGACGCGGATATCAACCACATTACCCATATCTTTAATGAATACTGGCGCGAAGGCACACTTCCCCAAGCGTGGCGACATGCTGACGTTACACTTATCCCCAAACCGGGTAAACCTATAAAAGTTCAAAATCTACGGCCCATCTCTCTAACAATATGCATTAGTAAGCTAATGGAGCACGTACTCTTGCGGCGCCTGCAACCTTTCCTGGATGAACACTCTTTCTTTGCTAACAAAAAATTCGGATATCTAGCTCATCTGTCTGCCTAAGATGTCCTTTTACAATTACGGGAGGAAGTCTTAGGACCACCGTCGCGCGCCCAAACGAAAGCACTTGTCGCCTTAGATCTCAAAGGGGCGTTCGATAATGTTGCACATGAACTTATCCTTCGCAATGTTGCACAGTCGCATTGTGGGGTTCGTATGTACAACTATATCCGCGCACTTCTTCGAGATCGCACAGCTACCATCGGAATCGGGCCGCATCGATCAGGTACAATCCGCCTTGTAGGGCGTGGGACACCACAGGGCTCTGTTCTTTCCCCCACCCTATTCAATATCGCGCTTGCAGGGCTCGCCCAGCTTCTCGATCAGATCCCCGATGTCGCTCAAGCTATTTATGCGGACGACATCACTATCTGGTGTACACGCGGTTGCGACGGTGCTATCCAAGAGCGACTGCAGCAAGCAGTCAGCACTGTCTCTGAGTATGCGAGATAAGGGGGGCTTAAATTGTACTCCGCAAAAGTCGGAGCTCATAATCATTCGTTCCCGCAGCCCCTCACCTATGCCGCCCATCACTGTACACGTGGATGGTATACCCATACCACAGGTCAGCCGTGCTCGCATCCTAGGCCTACACGTCCAGGCGGATGGCAGGTCTAACTATACTGTTTTCCTTCTATCCCGACAAACTGAGCGCATTGTGGCCGTGATCAGGCGGGTCTCTAACAGGCACTCGGGTCTTCGAGAAGAGGACCTGCTGCGCTTGGTGGAGGCATGCATCATCAGCCGTCTTACATACCATCTTCCCTTTCAGCGGTTGACCCAAGCGCAACTAATTCCCGTTGATGCCCTCATTCGTAAAGCGACGAAGCTAGCCCATGGCCTACCGCACTATACTTCCACATACCGTCTCCTTAATCTAGGAACGCATAACACAATAGGAGAACTACTAGAGGCGCATTGGGTCAGTCACCGCCAGCGCCTCTTGCTCACACGTACTGGCCGCTATCTCCTTGCACGGTTAGGGCACTCTGTCCCACCACTTGAACCTGAAGCCCACCCAACGACCTTATCACCCGCCCTACGTAAGGTACTGAATATTCATCGCTTGCCGCGTAATATGCACCCAGTGCATGACAAAGGATGGCGTAAAGCTCGTGTGCGATACCTTAACCGCATGCTCGAAAACATCCCAGAATCCCAGGCTTTATACACAGACACGGCGTGCACTCAAGAGGGCTATACATCCGTAGTGTTGGATGGCACTGAATTCCTGAAGGACTCTGCTGTGATGCGCGGCACTAATGTCACGTACGGAGAAATTCTCGGCGTTGCTCTCGCCATTCGACACGCCGTTTGTGTCCCAGGGGAAGTGTATATACTGACGGACTCGCAACAGGCATGCCGGGCGTTCCTATTAGGACGTGGGATTCCGAGAGCAGCCTAACAAATTCTCAAACAGATCCCGAAAAATGAGTCAGTCACACCTTCCAGCATCCACTTAATGTGGACCCCTGGTCATGCCTCGCTGCCGGGCAATGAACGCGCACTTGCCGTAGCCCGCGATATTTCCCTCCGGGCGGCCCGGCGTGGTGAAATGACCAGTTCAGGGTGGGGGGATTCCTCGCTTTCTTACGGAGAGATTCTCCGTCATTATAGAAGCGTTCGCTGCACTCACCGTGCGTTACCACCATCCTTCTCGAGAGAGGAAGCAGTGGCACTACGCCAGTTGCAAACCGACACTTTTCCTAATCTTGTCTCCCTGAACAAATTCTGGCCACACTGTTATGCCGACAATTGTCCGGGCTGCGGTGGGTCACCCTCCATCTTCCACGTCACTATCGAGTGCACGGCAAGCCTTTTCCCTTCATTACCACCCCTCCACTGCCCGCTGCGCAAAAAAGAGATGTGGGACGACGCCCTCCGCGACGGACCTCCGCGACGGCCCTCCGCGACGGCACACCGACTTTGGCCGAACCTCCGGCAGACCAATGAGGGCAACATTAAACAATGTAGAGCTTAAAACGCTACCCTGAGGTACTCCGCTGTAGGTGTATTGTTCAGAACTTTTACCATCATCTGTTTGCACACACAAAAAACCTGCCGGTTATATATTCTTTTATTCATTCAAACATTCCTCCACCAATGCCCATTGCTGCGAGAGAATTGAGGATGGCATCGTGAGCTACATTATCATATGCACCTTTCACGTCAAACAAGAGTGCCACTGGTATACGCTTGCGACTTTTTTCTTGCTAAACAAATGTCGATACGTCAAAGACACAGTCTATGGAGGAGCAGCCCCGACGGAAGCCTGCCATGCAGGAAGGATAGTTGGTGTATCGTTCCAAGTACCACTCGAGACAAAATAAAATAATTCTTTCCATCACTTTCCCGAGGCAGCTTCCGAGGGCAATACGGCGATACGCTGTCAAGTTCAATGATGATTTTCCCGACTTACGAAGTGGTATTAATCGACCTATTTTCCATTCTCGGGGAACACTGCCGCTGAGCCAGAAGCTGTTGAAGCATGTAAAAGTTCTTTTCTGGCTTCTTGTTCAAGATGTCCCGACGCACTATAAGTAATACCATCAGAACCTGGCGATTACGTGCGCTTAGAAGCGATTAACGCACCTCCCAGTTCTTTCATGGTAAATTGATTGTCCATTTCTGTTGATCGCGTCTCAGGAACGATCACGACGTCAATGCTCTCGTTCATAATATTCGCGACAACACTCGTGCAAAAGTCTTCAGCCACCTTGAGTTCTGTTTTTCCTTGATGGAGTGCCAAAGCTTTAAAAGGGTGCCGTTGTTGTGGAGAGGAGCGAAGGCCATGAACTGTTCTCCAGATATATGAAAGCGGTTTATGAGGATCTAGAGATTCGCAGAATGCTTTCCAGCGTTCGCTCTCCAGCTTGTCCATGCGTCGTTAAATCATCTGGAGCCGTTTTGCTTCCCTCAGGTCGTAAGTTGATCTTGTGCGTCTGTATCGTCGTTCAGCACGCCTCTGTATAGCTCGTAATCTTTCCAGTTCGATGTCTAACTGTGTTGTTTTAGACGAGAATGATAATTTACATTTGGACACTTGCATAGCTTCCGCGATGGTATTTTGCAGGCTGCAGACAAGGCCTTCTTGGCAAGCCTCTTCAACACGCAATGTAAACATCGACCAGTCAGTGCCAATTACAACACCGGAAGAGAAATTTTTTCGGATACCATAGATCTTCACGTAGGTGGGTATGTGATCACTCCCATGTGTCTCAATATCGCAAAACCATTTAACTTTCTGAGAGAAGCACCGCGATACCAATGTCAGGTCAAGGCAACTGCCATACGTGAGACCTTGCAGATATGTTGTGGTACTATCGTTCATGAGGGAAAGGTCGTATTTGGAAGCAAATGTAACAATATTCCAGCCCCTGGCATTCATCCTAGTGCTCTTTCAAAGCATGTGATGGGCGTTGAAATCACCGGTGATCATCCAAGGCCCATCGGTCCTCAATAGGATGTATCTTAATTTGTCGCAGTCAAATCGCAATGACGCAGATATATATCCACCAATAAGTGTGGACGAAACAGCATTCTTTTTTACATGAAGACACACGTACGGATTGTCATCGTTTGATCTTATTGAGTGTGAAACATAAGTCCAGTCCGTGCGGATGTGAACAATTACTTTGCTTCGTTCTTCGCAAGCGGCTGAACAAAAAGTTTCATAACCGGACAATCTATAAGGCGTTGATACGTTTGCTTCACATATGAGAAGTGTAGGAAATCGCTTGGCCTGAACAATTTCGCGAAAGTCTGAGATACGGGACTTTATGCCTGTGGCCTTCCATTGCAAAATTGACGCACTGTTAATTTCAGTGCGGATGATGAGACTTTGTTGAGCCATTGTGCTTATACGATGTTTGCAAGCACTGGATTCAGTGCATCCAGTATTTGCAGTGCACCTTTAGCAGATGAAGATTGTATGCTACTCAGCAGTTTGATAATCGTGGCAGAGATCTCACACCGGGATCCCGGGCTGGCCATCAAGAAACTCCTTCGGTTCGCGGTGGCTTCAAAGAATCCATTACAATTCGAGCATTTGACAGTAGCGACGCACTTATCCGCTGCATGGGGCTCGGCGAAGCGGTGGCATACCACCGAATTCTCGCAGACGCTGCTCACATGTCCAAGTTTTATGCATTTGAGGCACTGGAGTGGCTTTGAAAGAAAGGCCGCATAGCATGTTTGAAGTACCCCGCCTTCACATGAGAGGGGAAGGATGTGCTCTTAAACGCAATCTTCACACAGCGAGACTTGCCCAGCCGGGTGACATCAACAATAGGAGTATCAGTTGTTGACAAGAAATTGTAAGTCATTATTTGAAATAGCCACTTCTATGTTGTAGATCACGCCGGTTACTACATCACATCCTAAGGGAACATAACAGCGGACCTGATGGCCGTTCAAGTCAGTTACACTGCGCGGAACGCCCAAAGCACTTGCGTGCGAAACGTCAACAGCCAGTATATTGTTTCTGGAATTCACACTTATGTCCGTGATCTCATTTGGCACGAGCACTCCCAGATACCACGACACAGACTGTCTGCTAAGGGGTTTCATGCTGACGGTAGAAAGTGCAGGCACAAACAGGATGGTATAAGTTTTCGACTTTGGCGCTTTACTTACAGTTTGAATACTTGAGGATGAGGATGTCCTCATATTCTTACTCTTTGCTTTGCGGCTCCGCACAGATTGGAAACCGTCATCTTAAAAGTCATCACTGCTGAGATAGTAAGCATGAGTATCTTCACTGTCGCTGTCACTCGCTTGTCCCATCCGCTTCCTGGAGGCGGCCGCCGCTGACGCCGCTGGTGCCGGCAGGCGCCCGGGGTGGTCTACATCCATCACCTCCAAGGGAGCAGCGAAAACCGATCAACAGACTTAAATTACCACTGAAATACGCCGGAGTACGCAGAAGTAGCTCTTATGATGATGATGATGATGCCTTCACTATGGCTCTTGCCCACTCGGGGGGATTGGCCAAGAAATATGGAATTCAAAGCCTTTCGACTGATACCAAATCCTAACCGGAGGAGGATAAAGCACACGTAAATACAGAAAGAGTGCAATATTCTTTTGTCATTTCGACCAGACAGAGTAATATATATCTCGAATTGTAATCGCAGTAATTTCAAACACGTTTTAAATTGATGTTTAAAATTTACTTAGTAATATCATGATGACAAATAAACAAATTAGCATTCAGAGGCGCATTCGTTTTGTTTCACGAAGATAGCTGCAAACGGCATTAAAGGCATTGCTGTGGCTGTAGTAGGAAGGAGGCGCTACGGTCGCCAGTGGGAGCAAACGCATGTCACATCGGCTCCGTCGATTTGTGATTGTTTCCGGAAGTTTTTCGAACTCTAGTCTTGAAAATGGCGCACCATCAGACAGATAAAGTAATCGCAAACCCACGGATACCAGCTTTTTGGGTGAGCGTGAGCTTTACGAGCTGTAAGGCCCATAAACTGCAAGAACTATACGAGTGAGTGTCTAGGCCTAACGGTGGTTGGGCCTGGCGCATACCGCGTCTAACTCGAAGACTGAAAGAACAGCCGAGATGGATGTAGACGAGGCAGGGACAGGGGAAGCCACGGACCACAGAACTGAAAAAACAAGAAGTGTTTCCACGAGTGAAGACGAAGACGCTGACAGCGTTGCAGATGGCTGGTTTGAAGTTACACGAAAAAAAAGGACACGCGAGCCAAGCAAGGTTGTGAGACAAGAAGACGCCCGTTCACCAAGCCCGATGCGTCAAGGCCGCTGAAGCGCTGTCAGCAAGGTTCAACGAGCAAGCAAGATGCCCAGACTGCCCAGGGACGATATCAAGGTAATTGTTCGACCGAGGGACGGGCTGAATATAAGGAGAACGTGCGATGCGAGTCTTGATGAGGCAATACGCAACGAAGCAGGAGTGGGCGACGACGAGATGATCACAATCTGCCCCAACACCACGGAAAAGATTTTGGTGATAAGTACACCAGAGGAAAGCACAGCGACGAAAATTGCCAAGATGAAGGTATTGCCTATCAATGAAAAGAGGTACGAAACGAACGCATATGTTTCAGCGCCTGAGAATATGACAAAAGGAGTCATACGGAATGTACCTCTTAAATATAATCAAGATCAGCTCGTGGTAGCACTGGTGAACACAAGAAACCCCTCTCTAACGTATGCGAAGAGGCTCGGTAGTACGACAAACGTGATACTGCTTTATGAAGGAAACCGAGTTCCTTCGTGCATTTAATTCAACAGTGTTATGATAAGAGTATCTCTGTACCGGAAAAACAGATAGACTTCTGCAAGGAATGTGGCAGGCTCGGCCACAAACCTGACGTGTGCCCAAGACTGGATATCAAACTGTGCCCAAATTGTGGTTTAAAGAACACCATCAATGGACCGAGTGTACGCCCCAGCGCCGAATATGTGGTGAGGCGCACCCCACGGCTGAGAGGATCTGCAAGGCCAAATACAAGGTGCCGCACATATGGAAGCAGAGAAGGTGGAAGGCCAGTTTCAGAGACTTGCAAGAGCGAAACCCGTCACCATCGGATAGCAATGCTGGTGCGGTGGAAGGAGGCCGCCCTAGTCACTCGAGATCCATAACCCGCTCTCAGCAGGTCATGGGTCCGGATCCTGATCCCTCTCGCTGGTAAAAAGATGGAGCAAAAGTTGTAGTACGAGCAGAAGTCGGAGTCGGAGCAAAAGCCGCAGCGAGAACGAACACCACCCCCAACAAGACATAAGAGGGGCCACACCTGGCGGGAAACAGAAAGGGCCGCGCAAAATCACCTGGCGTGACATTGTCACGGGAACAAAGGTGAACTCCGCACAGGGGCCCCCTCTCTCCGGCCGCCCGCGGGCAGCCGCCGACCCCGGCCTGGCAGCGAGGATGGAGAACATGGAGAAAGAAAATAGGGAGCTTAGACAAGAGTTGGCCAAGGCCAGAAAGCAGGATGAAAAATCAACACGGAAAATTGAGGAGCTACAACAGACACTGAACGAAATCCTCAAGCGAATGGGAGGACACCCCGCAGAGACCACATCCTATGGCACTTCCTCGTCCTATGGAGCTGCCGATGAACGCGACACAACTTCAGCAGTAGGAGACGGGGACATAGACATGGGCTGTGGAGGTGAATATGAAGCACCGGTGGCGGTGGGCTTTAAGCGTAAGAGCCCAAGCGATTCTCAACAATTTGAAGGCGCCGAAAATCCCACACAAGAACCGAAGCGGGCACAACCAGCAGGCCGAAAGATAGACGTGATCGAAGAAATGGTAGACAAACTAACCAACAAGACAGAGCGACTGTTTGAGACGCTCCTCATTCGGCTGAACGAGTGTGACGCCAAAAGGAACGCACAGTATGCCGCGGTCAATAACCAACTTGCGGCCGTGAATAAGCGTATCGAATATCTGGAACGCGGTACAGCGCAGTTGCAGAAACAGGGACAAGACCACGACGAATTGGGAGGGGACGCATCGATCATTCTCAACAGAAGCAGCAATGTCAACACCACCCACACTGAAACAGAAGGGACGCATGGACAGTCGCGTTCCCCCAACGCCTTTGATTAGCAATTATGGCTGCGTCCCGCAAGTTTGTTGGCAGATGCACCGTCTGGCAATGGAACTGTAGGGGCTTCAATAACAAAAAAGCTACAATGGTGCAATATATGAAAACTCTCTCGAAAAGCAAACTTCCCGACGTGATTGCTTTGCAAGAACCTTTCGATCGGGCTCAGCTTCCGGGCTAAGTGACATGTGGCTCTCCGTGTGAATGCACGCGGAAAGACATAAAGGTGTGTACCCTAGTTAAGAGAGGGAAGGCCTTTATCGACCATTCACTTGATATCAGCGAGGAGTCGGACGTAAACCACAACCTCATTGAGGTCGTGCCCTGCATTGGAAACCTGAATACCGGCCTATTCATGCTTAACGTGTACAGCCCCCTTCAAAAGGGGCCTCACGCACAACTTTGGCGCTCTTTTTCGCGAAGCGATGGCGAAGGCCACCTCCAGTCTCCTCTTAGTCCGCGTAGACTTCAATGCACCGCACATGCAATGGGGATATGGAGCCGACTCGCCCAAATGGAAGAGGCTAGCCGAACTGATGGACGAGCTTGGCTTGGTTCTACTCAATGAACCGGCATCGCACACCCGGATTGGACGGGGCGCGTGCTGCGACACGTCCTCTGATCTCTCCATTTGGTCAGACGCGGGCGCGATCACCTGGTCAAACACATTTGAAGATCTGGGAAGTGACCACGGTGTCCTGTGCATGACAATGGGAGATGATAGATGCAAAATGGACGGCTGCCAAAAAGCTAGAGTCGTGGACCGGGACAAGTTTCGAGAGCAAAGAGAACGAGAGAAGCAGGAAGGGCCGATCGAGGATATCGGGGAATGGTGCAGGGGGAACTACTCGCGGACGTAGAAAAAGCTACAAAAGAACTAGAATGGCCAGGCAGGCGAAAGGAGACTGAAGGAGGTGACAGGCCCTGCGGAAGCGTCGACGACAGGGCCCCTGACCCGTCCAGGGTGGACAGCCGGCTTGCGCATCTTGTAGGGGCCAAGAAATTTTGCAGCGAAGACCGAGTCCGCAGAAACTGAACAGGAAGATACGCAAGAAAATTGCCGAGATCAACCGAGAGATTGAAGCCCACTGCGTTCGACTGTGCAAACAGGAATGGCAGGAGCTGTGCGATACGATGGACAGAAACATGAGTGTAGGGCGCTCATGGAAGATTCTCAGGCACCTGCTGGATCCAACCAGCACGAGAACGGCGACTCCTGTCCAGATGACCAAGCTGCGACACAAGTACAAAGAGGACCCCCAGGCCTTCATGGAAAAGATCATCCAGACGCACCTCATTCGCCAGGCAAGAGAGAGTCACAAGGAATATTGTGGGGCTCCCAACGAGGAACTAGACGCGGAATTTTCCATGCAGGAAATTAGAGCAGTCCTCCGGCTATTGAAGTCTAAATTGGCGCCCAGTCCCGACAAGATCACCAACCGAATTCTGAGGAACATGAATGATGACGCCATCGAGAAGCTACGTCAGTATATCAACGCATGCTGGAAGGAAGGCCGTATTCCACAAGAATGGAAGACAGCGGATGTAATACTAATACCCAAGCCAGGTAAACCGCTTCAGGTTCGAAATGTGCGGCCGATATCTCTGACGTCCTGCGTGGGGAAAGCCATGGAGCACGCCTGCCTCAACAGGCTGACGGCGATTCTCGAGAAGCGGAATGCCTTCGGCACTCACATCATCGGCTTCCGCAGAGGACTTTCGACGCGGGATGCTATGCTGCAAATCAAAGAACAAGTCATTAACGCACCAAGCACGCACGTGCGCGCCCTCCTCGGGTTAGACCTCAAAAGCGCCTTCGATACAGTAAAACGTGCTGACATTTTGGACAAGATCAGCCAACTAGGTCTTGGTTCAAGGTTCCACCGGTACGTCAGCAGCTTCCTGACCGAATGCAAGGCGACGGTGAAGGTCGATGGTGCCCCACCACGAACAGTTGACACGGGGGGTGCGGGTACGCCACAGGGCTCGGTGCTCTCCCCCATGCTTTTCAACCTCATTATGATCGGACTACCGGACCGTCTCGACGCAATAGAGGGCATCAATCACACGATCTACGCAGACGACGTGACCGTGTGGACCACAGCGAATACCAGCGTTGGTGAAATGCAAGAGAGAATGCAGCAGGCCGCCCGGGCCGTGAAGCGGCACCTCGAGGGCACGGGACTCGCCTGCTCTCCCGATAAATCGGAAATACTCCTGCATAGACCAAGCAAGAAAAGACTTCACCCGCAGGCTGTACTGGACGCCCATCGCTTGGGTATCCGCGTCATGACGAAGGAGGGGACCCAAAGACCAACGGTGTCCAAAATACGAGTGCTAGGCCTGTGGCTGGAAGAGAACGGTGCGAACCACGAGCTGGTAACACGACTGCAAAAGAAAGTGGCTGCCGCAACGCACCTTGTGCGTCGGTTAGCGAAAAAAAGAAAAGGGCTAAAGGAACACAACGTGACGAAGTTAATACACGCATATGCGCGGAGCTACAAAGCGTATGTCACTGCGTATGCCGACAGGAACAGAAGCGAAACCGAGAAGCTGAACGCGGCGATTCGTCAAGCGTTCAAGGTAGCCCTGGGTGTGCCCCAGTACACGGAAACCCGTAGTCTTCTGGAGCTGGGTGTGCACAACACCCTCGACGAGATAGCAGAAGCCCAGACGATCGCGCAGCTCGAGTGGTTGTCGGGCACAAAAACGGGAAGACGCATTCTTGATCTGCTGCGATATCATGAGGCGCGTGGACTGAAGGAAGCATTGCTACTGGAAGTCAGGGACGCCATACTGACAGAAAACATCCCCAGGAACATGCACCCCGTTCACAACTTGCAACGTTGTAAATGCAGAGCTGCAGCAATTCTGATAGCGCATGGAAGCCAAGAGGGTGTCCTCTTCGTCGATGTGGCCAGGTATCCACTGTCAGCCGGCGGCGGCAATCGGGGACGCTCGGAACCCCCGCCGCTACCCGTGAACGAGCGAGGCGAAGTCGAGGCGCTAACACTACCACTACTGCTACTGCTACGACAACGACGACTGCAGCGACAGCGGCAACATCAACAACGAGTTCGGTCAGTGGCGGAGGGACCTGCTTTCTCTATGGCGGTCCTTGATACAACAGGAAAGGTTCAGGTCATGGCATCAGCACGGCTGCCATCATCCAAAGCTGCAGAAGAAATAGCCATAGCTTTAGCGGTACTCCACAGCGGTGCAGATGACAGCCTGATTATTAGCGATTTTAAATCAGCGACTCGGAGCTATAATAAAGGCTGGGTGTCCGAGGAGGTGGCACGCATGCTTAACGCCAGAGCTGGGGACTTCGCATCAGGCAAGATTACTGACAAGGCCCTCAAGTGGTTTCCCGCTCACATGGGGGACAGTGGAAATATCAACAACAACAGCCGTAAAACTACCAGCAACAACGCCAACAGCCAAAGACTAACCGGCGACCCACCCAACCATAACGAGCGCGCGCCTACCTCGCCGCGAGGCAACTTACCCGCCGCGACGCAGCAACCCAGAGAGCAGCCGGCACCGTGGTTGGGAGGACTATCGGCCGAGGCACGGTGGTGGCCACAGGCACTGGTAATGCCGAAATTACCACCCCCACCACGTCCGTTGCTGCAGCAACTGAAGTTGGTGCAGAAGAGGTGAGACAACAAAGGTGCGCCGACTGCTATGGAGAAGAATTTCCTGCCAAGTACCACGACGTGCTTGCGCAATATAGGAAAGACCGGAAGAAATTTCCGCAACCCCGCATGCGCCTGAACAGGTCGCAGGCGATGGACCTGATATGGCTGCAGACGGGCACGTTCACCGACTCCTACCGTCTGCACCGCTTAAGGCCCACGCTGCACCAGTCGCCTGGCTGCCCGTGGTGCGTGCACAAACGGGCCGATATGGCACATATACTTTGGCAATGCGAAAGAGATGAAGAAAGACCACGAGAAAGGATGACGTCAACTGACGGACCCACCAAAATGGGGCACCTTGCTGAGCGATGGCAAGTCGCCCTTCTCAGCGAGGCCCTCGAAGACCAGGTGTGGGCCGTCCAGCGGGCCAGGGCCATCGCCGAGGACCTCGAAAGATGTACCTCGAACGATGTGTCTCTGGCAGCCTAGCCCCGGGTACAGCAACAACCGTTGGGCAAATAACGTTTATTCAACTCAACTCAACTGTTGCTGTAGCCCAGAACCGACGCACCAATGGAGAGTACATTCTCAATGGTGAAGGGCAGCCTAAGCTTAGCAAATGGGATGGCAAGGAGACGTTTTCTTAATAGACTGTATCGGCGACATGACAAAAAATAATATTCCATTGATTCCAGATCTGTACAAAAGCTGCATAGCGGGAATATCCCCCGATCAGCCTTGTTAGAATATATATTCAAAGGGGGCGCACGACATCGCAGTCTTGTTAGCATAACTTCCAGTTGTCAAGTATGACACCAGCCGGATTTTCATCGATATTTCAAATGTCTAAATTCAGTGCATGGTGTTACTGATTCTAGGGCATTAGCCCTGATTGCAAATTTTTTATATCTTATAGCCGTTATACTGCGCAGCACCGGAACCACAGAAAGTATTAGGCCATTTAATGGCAGTCGAGGTAATGATTCTGCCATTTCATTTAACTCTAACCCGCAATGTCCAGGTACCCATATTAACTTTAAGAGCTTAAGCTGTGGAGGAATTAGCGTAAGGAATGTCCTTAAGGCATCTGATTGAGATGAAGCTGTCAGTGACGTACATAGGGACACGGAGTCTGTAATTATTATTGCTGTGTGGGCGTCCAAAGTTAGTTTTTGTAGTGCTAGAACAATTGCCAGAAGTTCAGCTTCAAAAATAGGTGTAAAGTCTGGTAGTCTCACTGAAAACAACCAGTCAAGTGAAGTAAATACTTACTCCTGCCTTCTCATCTATTACTGAACCATCAGTTACTATTACATTATTTGTTTCCACGTGTGCAAGGTAATCTTACAAGTGGCTATTTAGATTGAAATTGTGTGATTGAAATTTAGTCTTACAGGGAAAATTTTCATCTTATTTTATTACTAGGTTTTGATTTGGCTCATTTGCTGCGGGTATACCTCAAATTTTTACGTTTATTCTGTCTAGTTGCTACAGGACAGAATTATTTTTGAAAGAGACTGGGTCGTTATTGATTACATATTGTGATCATCTTACCGAATAGCTACAAAATTTTAGATAAGCCTGAACCATCAGAATACGGAATCGTCAAGGCAAGGTTGTTAAGCGCGCCTCCTGGTACAAAACATTGTTCGCAACAAATTATAGAGCCCTAGGCATAAAAGCAGGGCATCACGCTCCAAAACAATCAAAGGTTTAAGCTTATAAGATGGGCCGCCTGAAAATTACGCACATTCAAATTTTCGAATGGGATGCATATACAATTTGTAAATCATAAGCAGAGTGTCCCTGCATAAAGCATAGCGTCTGCTGGTGAATCTGCGAATTATGCCTAAGGCACATTGTGCCTTACATGCCCTACTCTCTATGCAAGGAGTCCAGTTTAATTTATCATTAAAAATCATTCCCAAATATTTAAGCGACTCAACTTGCGGAATAAGGTCTTCTTTAAAACAAATAATTGTTAACGGAAATAGCAACATTGCACTTTTGTTTACATTTAGTGACATGCATATTGTCTTTAGCCACATCTCTAGCAAATTCATATACCTCTGCAATTTTTTGATATGAGGAATGAATAACTATGTCTACTGCAAAGAAGGCAATGTCATATGCATTCACATATAGACGCACATCCCGGCTGTATGGATTGAACTCATCAAGTTGTTGATAAATATCGGAGACAAAACAGCCGCTTGGGGAACTTCGCGAGTTTGTTTAAATTTTGTCGAAGCGCAGCTATTCCTAAAGCAATAAAATTTTCTTCCTCTCATACATTCTCCCAGCCACGCAATAATATACTTTGGGAAATTCTGGCTTAGAAGTATCTCCTATATCACTGAATATTCCACACTGTCATATGCTTTGGCTTTGTCCAAACTTACTAGAGCAGCATGTTGCCTTCTTTAGTGAGCGAATTGGATGCGGCTTTCTAAATCAGCGTGGGCACACCAAAACACACTTCTTAGTCTTCCTCAAAAAATGCGAAGTACGACAAGGTATTTACAACCTGTACCTGATATCCAAAACATTCAACTGCTCCAATGATTAGGAAGATAACCCACTGGCTCGTCACTTCATTACGTTAATAAGGTCATCTTGTATACGAGTTCTCGCGCCACTTTTTTCCGCATGTGGTGTATACTATACAAGACTCTGCCATATTTTATTATCTCGCCTGCTTCTCTTCTTCCTCATCAGCTTCATCTTGATTTTCTTGCTGCTCACTTTTCTTTGCCACCCACTTGCCGTACTATATCTATGCACAGCTCTGTACGTATATGATCATGTGATTATATGCATCTTCCAGAACATAATATTCCCATCATCGCTATAAACATGCTGGGAACTGTTTGACAAATACCTCATTATTGTCGCACATGCATTTACATAGACTAACTGGCCACTCATTTGTACATATTGTTTTTCTCTCCCTCACTACTGTATGAAATGTTTGTTATAAAACCGGCACCGTAAATAACTACTACGAAACGGTATAATACGTACACATGTTTTGAAGATTTTAAAAAGTGCAGAATAGTAGGTACAAGACAGTGAGGAGAGCCTTCACGGCTGTTCCTAAGAATAAGACAACTGTTGGTGCCAAAACAGCAACGAGTATTGAAAAATTCATCTTGAAGCGATTTGGTTGCTATGGTGGAAACCATTCCCTTTTTGCGCTTTCTAGCTGGCCGCGTTCATTTATCATGTGCTTCTGACTCTTCCCGGCCCCGGAAGTACTAGACGTGCCCCGGCAGAGCAAAACATGAGTGGTCTGAATATTTGTTGTCTTGAGTATTAATGATGCAAGCTTGTAAGTTTACATGATGGTGAGGACATATATAAAGTATTTGAGCTAGTGACCACGAAAAAGTCATTCTTTGTTTCGTCTCGCAGAACTTAATATTGTCTAGCGTTCAATTTTGGTTCATCGTTTAACGCACCAATAAGCACACCCTATTTCCAGGAGAAGCTTCGTACTCCATACTTGCACAATGTTTCCTCCATCTTAGATCCAGATGACTTAATAGCATCTGACAACGCTCTTGCTTCCTTTCAGTGTAGTATCAGGCCAGAGTGAAAGTGCACGTAGGCTGGTAGACAATGAGTGAGTATAAAACATCTTGTGAAAAATTGAACCATGCCTTGCCAACGTACCTGTGTACGTCTATGATATATAGGATTCGATTGCGTGTTCAACTTCTAACTTCGTTGACTGTTTCTCGGAAAAAGTTTCCCAGTGATTTACTCAATCAGCCGGATCAGCTTTTGCATTCAAGCACCCCACAAAGGCCACTGAGATTAAGAAACTTTCACACTTTTCGAAGCTTGAGAAGAAATCTAGCCAATAGTGATCTCTTGATGCCTTTACTTACATCACGTTGTTCCTTTCTTGCCTTCGTGAGCGTTACTGCGCTGCTAAAGTACAGAGTGAGAGCCAATGCTGTATTATTGTGAAACCTAAAAGCGAAAAAAAAATATTCGATGTGAGGCACTCCACCACTTCAAGAGGTACCCTCTGGCTACGCAGGTGCTTCCGAAGCAGATTGCCCTGTAGTAATCAGTAAACCTTGATGCAGTATGCCTCTGTTACTGGCAAAGCTCCTTATAAGGACGGGGTTTGTCCGCTGTCTGTACTCATGTTGACAATAACCATGACGCTGATGATGATGCAAGGTACTCACTATATGCCATTTTGATGACGTTCATGACGATGAAGAATAGGCGCGTTCAAGACCTCGGGCGTCTAAGGGCCAACCAACCAACATCATCCTTCTGTCATTGATGAAAATGAACGTGAACGCGCTCGCAAACAGGAAAGGCACGCTGACGTAAACACCCGATGGCACTCAGGACGATGAAAAATAAGTTCGCTCCAGACCTCACATTTTCTTTCTCTTCACACATTTTCTTTCTGCCATTTTCATGGCCCAACAGTTTGCCCCGGTTTTCAGCGTTACCAGTATATTAAGAGTCAACCGTGCAACCACCTTTATGCCATGGATAATAACAAACGTGAACGCACTCTCGCCCAGAACAGACCACGTCAATGGAGAGAAGCTAGCCCGGAGGTTAGGGTTACCGAAGCAGCAGCAAAGTACCAACGCCGACAAGCTGCTTGTACGGAGCTGAGACTGCGGCATATGGTGGATCAACGACAAAAACACATTGCATTTATTGTGCACATGTGTTATCACTCGTTTACATGCGTGACTGAGCGACGACGTGGTTGATTTAGGCTACACCGCCATCCTCCGGTGGCGTATGTAGCCACCGGTGGTACATACCTGAAAGAGTGGTCCTTAGAATGTCCGCTAGATTGCGGTACTTGCATATGATGAATACATAATGAAAATATGTGAGATGGCTGTACTTGGAGTGTTCACTATATAGGCGGATGGACGGATGGGCATAGAGATAAACGGACGGACTGATTGATGAACATACACACAAACAGTGAGGCAGAAGCACGGACGGACGGAGAGACAGACAGAGGGATGGTCATACGAACAGACGCACGGACGGACGGATGAACAGACGAAAGAACAGACGCACCGACGGATGCATGGATGGAAGGAAACAAGAAGGAATAGTGGACGAAAGCACGGACGGACTGACGAACGCTTCGCCCCACCAATCAGCATTCACTCCGTGTATATGCTGCGATATTTTTTCCGCATTCCCCTACTTGGATCGTAATCGCTTACGGACACCGAATTTGGTGATAAGCTCTTTATTTTGCCCTGGTGTCTATAAAAATTCATAAGTGTGGGCAAATTTTCGATAGTTGTTGCATATGGTAATGATACGCTTCTTAATAAAAAAAAACTTGAACAAAAAGATCCAGGGTTGTTTTCACATTCCCGGACCCCAGTGGGCCCTGCTGCTTGCCCGGCTTTATTCAGGAGACGCCTTTCAGTCTTCAGGTCAGCTCGAGTGAGGATGGCCTCCGAAGAATCCTCCAGCGTTGTGAGTATCAGAGGTGGCTGTGCCTTCGTATGTTCTCATGTGACCTGATGCAACGTCGGTCTCGACACGCACCGTGAACATTGCTGTTTATATGGTGCCATCTTTCCAAGTATGGATATGAGTTAACCTGAACTTGTGCAAGGCAGTCGGTTTCATCAACTTCAAGTCAGATGTGCCCTGGGCCATGCCGCTGTCTGCTCTCAGGTCAGCCATCCAGTAAATCACATGCAATGTGACCTTCGTGCTCATTATAACCGTTGCTCCTCACTCAGTCACTCAAATCACGAGTAAAACTCTGTGCCTGCTCACTAGCCAACATACCGTCGTGACCTAGGCACCAGGTTCAGACACAGCCCTGTGTCAGCTTGTCACCGAGTATTCTCAAGGAGACATTCAGGAGCCCACCACGTAGAAACATTCGCCAGACTTCCTGCGAATGGAGCAGGGCTAGTGCGGATTTATTCTCCGCCTGTTAAGTTCTAAAACTGGGGCAATACCCTCTGCTTCCGTGGTTGCAGCAGTAATGTATAAATTTATCTAATGTATTGCGAAGATCGCAATAAGTATCAAAGAGCCTAACCAGAATTCATGGCGTCAGTCACGTTGTACATGCTCACTTCAAGCCCATATTTGAGGGGGTGCTTTTAATTTTTAATAATAATTTCAACAAAGTCACTCAGAAGATTCTTAGCAAGATCTACACTCTCAGCATCAGGCACTGCTAGTTGGTGCAAAAGAACACTGCCTATAAATAGACAAAAATAGAGGGAGTGTGTGCGATTACTGTTCATATTTTTAGGTGGCACTGAAGTAGCAGTGATGGGGTAACGCCTATTTAACTTCAATATCTTGTTTGAAGCAATAGTGACGCACAGGGAACCCGTAGAGTGCGCTGTGGGATGAACAGTACAAAAGTACTCACTCGCTCTTATTATCACAACGTTTCGTGTGTATGAAATCTCTCATTAGCACAAAGCATGTTACCGAAGAGTGTAGCAGCGAATTCAACCAAACAGAAGGTCTCGCTACGCCTGCCTTAAGTATTTAAAAAAAGCTGGGCCGGAAACCCTACCGCCACTGCCTGTTCTCGCTACCACAGTCAGAAAGAACAGTGGAAAAGCATTGACTATGAAGCTACGAGTGCAAGCAGTTTAGCTAACAAGAGGAAATGACGAGCTTGTTATCGGAATAGAGTGGATGAAAGAAAAAGCTCGTACACACCAACAATCACATATAAGCCAGCGTACGAGAAAAAGCAAAGGAAATAGTGGCAACTAAGAATAGAGAGTGATAACGGGGTAGGTATTTGTTTGTTTAGGTGGTGAGTGAAGGGAGAAAGCGAGGAAGAGTGAACCTGCGTTATAACAATCGCTATGCTGCCGACAACACACTGAGTGACTGGCGATGATTCTTCGAAGACGCGTCCACTTCGCGTTACTGCACTCAGCGAGCTTCGAGTTCCCAGAGCTGTGTAGAGAGACATAGTCCAAGCCTGTTTACACGACTAAAACCCTTGTCCTTGGTGTATCTGCGTGCTTTAAGAGAGACAACGTTTCTCAAGCAAATCTCAGACGAATATTCTTTTCTTGAATTTCAGCCGCCGCTGGAACTACAAACCGTCATCCATCGTTTCGCGCTGATAAAGAGCCCTTGAAGACGCGCAGCTCCATCGGCTGTGCCCTTCCTCCAGCGTTCGTTACCCTCTTTCCCTCTCTCTCACTCTTTCGTAAAGCGAGTGTTAAATTCTAACCGGTTTCCTTGTTGCATATAGTATACACTCCCGAGAGCGTCTCCTGGCACTCCGTGCAGTATAGCCATAGCCGGGTCATCACCCGATATTCTCTGCCCCCCACCTTCTCTCGTTACAAAGGGCGGAAACCTCGACTAACGTTTGTTTATCTTTAAGACGCCAAGCTCCTTACCCTGGGCATGAGGGCGAGACTGAAAATGTGGTTTCCTATGGATCTTTTTTTACATATAGAGGGATTTTCTCGATTCTGGGCTGTTGCACGAGAGTACGAAACCCAACGTCACAGTCTCGGTGGTGCATTTCTTGGGGGTCAAGCGCACTAACAGCAGCCCAGAGAGAACCAAGGCGGTGCCCAAAACACCTTCAGTGAAAATGTCTATACGTACACATAAAGCGCATCTTCGGGAGTTTTCAACCGACAGGCAGGCTACGTTTAGAAATAGGACAGAGGTCCATGACACAGAATACCATAGAAGGTGCACACGTTTTTTAGGGGCGAAGCTCTTTAAGGCGTGGTCTGTGCGTCCCCTGTATGTAGCCACCTCTCGTTTAGTTCTTACAGTGCTCACTAGATAGCGGTACTTGTAGCTGATGATGAAAAGATGCAAGGTGTTATAAACTGGATGGCAGTACTTGTAGTTGATCATGAAAGATGCGAGATGTTATAAAATCGGAATGATGTCACATATGGGGCGTGTCATTGGTAGAAGCCGAGTGTTCACTAGACGGTGGCACCGTCCCCTGTTTGTAGCCACCTCTCGTTTAGTTCTCGCACTGTTCAATAGATGGCGTTACTTGTGCCTGATGATAACACTAAAGAAGCATTGTTAAAAGCAGTAGAAAAAAGCTTAAAGGACGGACAAATACCGGACAGTTGGCGACAAAGTAGAATGAACTTAATCTATAAAGGCAAAAGAGAAAAGGACAAGATTCGCTCGTATAGACCACTAACCATTACGTCGGTACTATACAGGATGGCGATGCAAGCAGTAAAAATGAAAATAGAAACATGGGCCGAACATAACGATATTTTGGGAGAACTTCAGAACGGATTTCGAGTCGACAGGCGGTTAGACGATAACCTGTTTGTTCTCACTCAGTGTATAGAAATATCTAAAATAGAGAATAGGCCCTTGTACGTGGCTTTTCTAGACATCACTGGGGCATACGACAACGTTAATCAGGAAATTTTGTGGGATATATTGAAAGGAATGGGCATGGGCGACGGCTGTATACAGCTTTTGAGGGAGATATACCGAGAAAATACAGTTTGCATAGAGTGGGAAGGAATGCGTAGCAAAGAGAACGTTGAGGTTAGCAGGGGTCTGAGACAGGGATGTCCTTTGTCCCCGCTGTTATTCATGCTGTACATGGTGAGTATGGAAAAAGCGCTAGAAGGTAGCAACATTGGTTTTAATCTGTCACACAAACAGGGCGGCATGATGATTGAGCAGAAGCTTCCAGGTTTATTTTATGCGGACGATATCGTCTTATTTGCGGACAGTCGAGATGATATACAGCAGCTGGCGAATATATGCGGAAGGGAACGTGAAGCTCTTGGACTAGGATTCAGTGTAACGAAGTGTAGATTGATGGTATTCAATGATCCCTGTGATCAGACGGTGTCCATACAAGGCCAAGAAATACCGAGGGTAAGTGAATACAAGTACCTTGGAGTATGGGTAAATGAGAGTGATAGATACATGGAGGTACAGGAAAAAGCCTCGGCAGCAAAAGGAAAGAGGAATGCGGCAATAATGAAGCACAGAGCGTTGTGGGGATACAATAGGTATGAGGTGCTACGAGGTCTGTGGAAGGGTGTAATGGTTCCAGGGCTTACTTTTGGGAACTGAGTGGTGTGCATGAGGGCAGAGGTGCAATCGGGAATGGATGTAAATCAAAGGACTGTGGGACGCCTCGCGTTGGGTGCTCACGGGAAGACGACAAACGAGGCTGTAAAGGGCGATATGGGGTGGGCAGGTTTTGAGGCGAGGGAAGCGCAGAGCAAAATAAGGTTCGAAGAAAGGCTAAGAAATATGAAGGAGAGTAGATGGGCAGAGAAGGTGTTCCGTTATTTGTATAGGAAGAGCGTGGACACACAGTGGAGAAAAAGAACTAGAAGACTCACTAGTAAGTATACGGCTGGTATTGTAAGCCATATGTCAACAAAGAGCGTTAAGGGAAAAGTCAGGGAGGCGGAGAGGATTTACTGGATGGCAGCTATGGAGAAAAAACCGGCTTTGAGTAACTACCGAAAGGGCAAAAATGAAATAAGGAGGGAGGCATTTTACGATAATTCAAGGGGAAGCGCTTTACTGTTTGAAGCGAGATCGGGTTGCCTTAGAACGCGTAGTTATAAAGCAAGATTCAGTAAAGAAGAAGAACAATGCACATGCTGCGGGAAAGATAAGGAAACGGCGGAGCATGTTCTGATTGAATGTGGAGATATCCACCCAGGTGTACGTTTGGGCACGAGCCTACAAGAAGCCTTGGGTTTTAGGGACAACAATGGAAAGCTGAACACACCCGCGATTGAAATAAGTAAGAGACGGTTAGAGTATTGGTGGCAGAAAATTAGAGAGAAAGGACAAAAATAAATATTGGAAAAATAAAATATGGACAGTGTGCCGTAAATGGCAGAGAACTTAAGCTGAAAATTTACCTTTTTTTTCATTAAGATAGAATTTATCGAAGTAGAGGCATTAGGCCAACATAAAAAAAGAAAAAAGGTTTTTCTTTTTTTTTGTCGAGCCTGGTGGCATAATTGTCACCACCCCGTTATAAAGGGGACGCTCATAGCATCCATCCATCGATAACCGTTCAGTTCGGGCTGTCAAGGTGGATGGACGTGTTTTTTGAGCGCTCCGGATTGACTGCGCAGATAAGTGTTTTTGCTTGTTTTGAGCTTGTCTTTATAATTATAAGGCAGCTGTTGAATTCTTCGTAGCACTTGTTTTATGGTACGGCTTTTTCGGGGGCCAGTCACCAGGTATTTATTAGTTAGTGCGGGTGTGTGTGTTTGAATTTTTTTGTTGTTTTTTTCGCCACCCCATGGGGGAGGTGCGCTACATTGAACACGCAAATTTTTGTAGTAGAGCTTAGACTTTCTTTTTTTTCGTAGTGCAGGGCTCGAGTTTAGTAATTATCGAGTATAGAGACAATTGGTGTCAGAAAGGCATGGTTCAAAAGACTGTAAAGTGTTCAGGATGTGGAGTGGGTTTCAAAGTGTACCCAAACGTAGAAGCGGATGGAGAAGAGGCTGACGCGAAGTATAGGCAATGTGAGGTCGAGGAAAAAACGGAGAAAATGTTGGTTGCACAGAGTGAACTGCTGATGAGAATCGCCGAGCTCGAGACTGCGTTGGCGACAGAGCAAGAGAAAACGAGGACAATGGGAGAAAGACTGAAGTCCGCCAAAGAACCGCTAGCGAAGCTAAACAAAGAAGCGACCTACCGAGAGAACAGTAGGGAACCGGCAACCAGAACGGTGGAGAAGGAAAAGCAAGCAAGTTTGGAAAAAACAGGTTCAGCTGGTTCAACTGTCGCAAGGCCCAGCTTCAGCGAGGTAGTGGTGGGGCAGGGAGGAGACAAAGCAGCCGGCGTCACAAGGCCCGTTTACATTGACCCGACGAGGGCACGTTGAGTCGAAATAAACAGGTTTTCTGGACTCGCCCTCCCAATGTATAAGCGGACGCGTCGGGCCGGAGAGTCGTCGCGGCGAGTCCCGTCGACCCGGAGACAGGGGGTAGGTTCACCGAACTCGCCGCGCTCAGAAAGGGCATGTATAACCGGTCGCGCTGAGTTGACGGCTCGTGACCTCTCCCGCCCGTCGCGGTCTCCGCTTCCCCTGTCCCCATCACTCCGACGTTGCTCTTTCTCTGTCGGCCGGTACGCGCGCGCTAGGCACGATAACATCCTCGCGGGCTCCACGCACCATGTGGACAGATGATGAAATGACGACGTTGCTAGCTTTAGTCAACGAGAAAAAAACTGAGTGATTTGCTTGATAGCAAGCGGCAAAAAATAAGGACATATTCATGGACCTGGAAAGATGTTTGAAGGAACAGGGCCTGACGTGGACGTGGGAGCAAATAAGGACCTGTTGGAAGAATTTGAAGAAACGCTTACGTAAGCCGATAGAAATTTTACTCAAAAATGTATATTGCATTCCAATTGAAATTACAAGTCCTCAGATTAAAAATTCGTCGTGTAAGGATCTCACTGTCCAGTCCAAAAGCCACAGAAATCAGATCAGCCAAACAGGGTGAGCATGTGAGACAAGAGGAACACGGTGCACTTAATTGTGGTGGAACTATACACTTTCTTCCAACAATTAATGTGGATCTTTAGTCATTTTCATTTAAAAACTGCTGATTGTTTTCAATTTAAAATTTTCAACGAGCTTCAGGGCGCCGCTTAATTCGTATTAGCGACAAGCCACAACTATTGCAAAAAATGACTCGCGTGTAGGGCTTCAAAGGATTTTCCACAGCATCAGGTACACAAATGAAAGGCGTTACAAGCCATGAATCACGGCGAATTCCTGGAGAGACCAGCCAGGGGTGAACAGGGGACGGTGCGTCCGGCTGTGGATACGCCTGCGGCGAGCGCTGTGCCGCAACAGAACCGCTGCTGCCATCGCGTTGTGCAGTGTTAGCCAAGACACCAACACAACCATAAAGTACAGCTGGTGCAAACTGAGAAAAAATACCAAGACAGTCATCGCGGTGGCGGAGCGACAACTGCGTAAACAACCACAGCCCACAGAGGCGAGGGCGCAGGCTTGGAGGAGCGGAAACCGGTACCGGAAGATGGGCTTTCGGTTCGCCTCGACGCAAAGCGTCGCTGCGATCACCGCTCACCTCAACTCGTCCGTGCGAGTTCATATAAACTCGGGCGCGTCGAGGTAAGCTGAACCCGCCACTCAACTCAGCCCGCCCCCGTCGCGTCCATATACACGGGCCTACAGGTGCAAGTAGCCCCCAGGTGCAGAACGCTCCAGCTGAAAAGTCACAGCATGTGATAATCGCCGTAGACTCGAATTTAAATCGATGCACAGAAGCAATCAAAGAGAGGGTAAGAGGTGACAAGAGGGTTGCAGTAGGGGCGTTCCCAGGACGCAAGCTGGAAGCAGTCATGAGGCAAGCGAGCACAAAGCTCAAAACGACAGCTGATAGACGAAACCTCGTGATAGTTTCAGGCGGTTTAAACGATGTCCTAAATGAAGATGCAGCAAGACTAGCAGCCACACTGGCGAAAGGCGTCGATGACATGTGCGCCACTTTTCCTAGGGCACAGGTAGTGATATGCACAATACCGGAGGTACCAGTGCGTGATAGCAACCTGCAAAGAGCGGTGGTCAACGCAAACCAAGAGATATGGCGGATGAGTCGAGAGAAAGGCTTTGAGGTGGTGGAAATAAACAGAGAGGTGCATAGGTGGGGGGGGGGGGGGTTTCAACGAGACAGAATTCACTTCGATGGGCGGCTAGGTCATGAGGTGAGTTGGCGACTTTCAGGACGCGCAGTAGCTTTTTATATTTTATTTATTTTATTTATTTATTTACAAATACTGCTGTCTCACAGTTCGAGACATTGCAGGAGTGGGTCCATAACAGTGAATACACACTAAACTAACAAAACACATGGTTTGGTAGTTCATTCAAAAAACTATTGGTAGGCAACTTTCGGAGAGAAACATCCAGATTATTCCACAATTCCACTGTGAAAGGAAAAAATGAAAACTTAAAACAATCTAGAAATGGCATGAAGGGTGTGATGTTAATGGGGTTGACCTGCGAGTGTTTGCAACGGAGTTTGCAAAGGAAAAGGGCATGTCAATGGTGATTATCTTGTTCACGATTTTATGTAAAGTGCCGATACGCTCGCAAGTACGTCTGTGTTCAAGTGATTTGAGTGATAGTCGTACAGCGTGTGACGAAAGCGAAAAATTGTGATCATAACGTTGATATATGAATCTTATTGCTTTTTTTGAACACCTTCTAAGTGTGCTATGTCGCATGCGCAGTGAGGTGATCAGACAACGGAGGCGTATTCAAGAACAGGCCGTATCAGGGATTTGTATGCTGTTAGTTTGCATTCGTGAGTTGCATCTTTTAACGTTCGCTTCAAGAAGCCCAATTTTCGGAGCGCTTTCGAGCAGATTAGGCTTATATGTTATGCCATTTTAAGTTCGGTGAGAATGTTACGCCAAGATACTTGTATTCGTTGACATGCTTCATGTTCTGGCAATAGGAAAAACCTAGGGGTTCCTTCTTGTTTGTGAATGTCATGCTTACCGTTTTGTTAAGGTTTAGTGCCATTTGCCACGTTGAGCTCCAAGTACGGAAAGAAGAAAAACATTATTTAACTGTATTTGGTCATGGGAGGTACTAATACAAGAATAGAGGACACATTCGTCGGCGTATAGACGGAGTTGTACCTTTGTATTTTTTGTTATTTCGACAACATCGTTGAGATAAATTAGGAAAAAAAGAGGCCCAAGGACCGAGCCCTGCGGCACACCTGATGTGACAGGGAGGGATGACGAATGCGAATTGTTAAACGCGACAAACTGCTGCCTTAAATTTAGGTAATCTGAAAGCCAAGATAACAAGCGAATGCCGTGAGTGCCGCGCAGAAAGGCTTTTAATTTGAGGAGGAGTTTATTGTGGCAAACAGTGTCAAACGCTTTCGAGTAGTCAATAAAAATGGCGTCCACTTGACCGCGATCGTTTAAAGTCGAAGCAATGTCATGCGTAAACCCCAGCAACTGCGTGACTGTTGAAAATCCTGCACGAAAGCCATGTTGATTTTGGGAGAGGAGGTTGTTTTCAGTTGAATATGTGACTACATGTTTGTGAATAATGTGTTCTAAAATTTTACAGCAGGTGCAGATTAATGAAATAGGTCGATAGTTTGGAATTACTTGTTTGTCGCCAGATTTGAACACCGGAACAACTTTTGCATTTTTCCAAATCTGCGGTACGATTCCTGTCTCTGAAAAATGACTGTTAAATACCTCGCATTCCATTCAGCGTAACGTTTTAAAATTGTGTTAGGGATGTTATCAGCGCCGGCACTCTTATTTGTGTTGATGTTCAGTAGGAGATTGACAACTCCAGCGTAACTAATCTGTAGTTCTGGGAAGGCAGGCAATGTACTGTCAAGACCGAAAGCGGAACTGGTGCCATCATCTGTACTAAACACTGATTTGAAATAACCATTGAACGCTTCCGAGATAGTTAAAGAATCCGAAGAGGGCTGCTCGTTCACAATAAGTAAGGAAGATGTCGGGCCTGCAGGATTAAGAGTTTTCCAGAATTTAGATGGGTCGTTTTTCATAAAGGTTGTTAAGGAACTTTCATAGTAGAATTTGCGGGCAGCATGCATTTTTTCTCTTAGCTCTGTTTTCAGAGAGTTCAATAAGTGCTGGTTATTTAGGAGAGTGTTACGATGCCTTCGAAGTCACTTTATTCGCCGAGTAAGCTGAATAATTTCTCTGTTTAGCCACGGATGCCGAAGGTTTCGTTTTAGGCACTTTTGTGGGACATATGTGTGTATGCAGTGTTCAACAATCTTATAAAACTGATCAACTAACAAGTCCACATGACATTGGTTGCTATTGAACAAGAAATCATCAAAAGACGCTGCTAGAACTGCAAGAATTGAATTGTCGTCCGCGTGGGTAAAATCCAGAACCGTTTTGTACGTCGGAAGTTTGGGTTCACAGGCAACATTCACAGCAACAATTGGGGGGCAAGCGAGCTCTTCGGGGTGCAGGATAGCTAGTAATGAGGAAAACAACCAGGGAGACTCTTCAACAGGTGGTATGGACAGATACAATTCCAAAGTGGCACAAATGTCTAAGATAGGTAGAGTCCGGGGCATAAATAGACGTAGCCACGAGCGCCGAGCCAATTCAGACATAGGGTATAATAACATGCAGGGTGGTAGGAACAGGCTGAAGTGGGAACAGATAAAAGAACAGCTAAGGGAAGAGAGGCCGATGGTATACCATTTTATAGAAACACATCTCAGGGACATGGAACAACCTCCGAACAATCCGGACTACGCGTGGGAATATTGTAATAGAACAGAAGGCAGCAAAAAGGGGGGTGATATTGGGGCATTCATTCATAAAAGTACAGACTGGCAAAGGGTCAAGCAGGAGTGCAAGGAACATTTATGGCTAAAAGGGAAAGTGGCAGGTCACATGACACTCCTTTGTTTTGTGTACTTGTGAACGGGAGCAAAGGCCAGAGAGGAAAACCAGACAATGGTAGAGTGTATATCAAAGGACATTCAGGAGTTAGGAAGAGAGTGCGAGATAATTATACTAGGAGACATGAATGCGCACATAGAAGATATAGATGGGTATACCGACCCAACAGGCAAAATGATCATGGATATGTGTGAAAGGCTTGATTTGATCATTTGCAACAGTACCGAGAAGTGTGAAGGGCAAATAACATGGGAGGTAGGAAGGCTTCAGTCGACGATAGATTATGCACGGATGTCACATAGGATGTATGATAAGCTCAGGGGAATGCACATAGATGAAGGTGGCTCCAGAAGTCTGGGTCACGATCACAAACGTATCAAGTCAAGTTTTGGAAGAGCAGTGAAAGTGGGAAGGAGACAAGATGAGCAAATACAGGAAAATTGTTATCCAGAAAGGCGAATTGAAATAGCCACTAAACAAATTGAGAAAGTAATCACGGAAGATAATAAGACAGTGTGGACATACACGATTCTAATTAGACTCTTTGAGCTAGAGCTTGCTAAGACACGTGACAAGTCACCCTGGAAAAGAAGACACAAACCCAAAAGTTGGTGGGATGAGGAAGTTAAGAGAGCCATAGCTCTCTTAACTTCCTCATCCTCATCCTCTCTTAACTTCACCTTCCTCTGTGTTAAGAGAGCCATAGCTCTCTTAACACAGACATGCTAAGCAGCGGGGTTAACCAACAGATGATATTGAAAGAAAGTGGGCAACCTTTCTAAGCTGTAGAAGGGATGCATCCCTTCTGATCAATGAAAAGATTAGAAGGAAGGAAGCTCAGTGGCTGGCAGAAGTACATAAAAAAGATAGAAAGGCAGCTGCGAAATTTTGGAACTATCTAAACTCCCTAAGAAATGAGACGAGCCTAGAGCAGAGTTTTATAACTACAGCCCAAGGTGCTAGGCTAGAAGGGGACGAAGCTATTGAATATATAAGAACAAGGGAGACAGAAAAAATTTAACAAAGAAGTACTTTACGCACCACAATTGACAAGGACGAACCAAGTGGTGCAATGACTCCATTTTCACAACAAGTGTGGGAAAGGGCTGAGCAAAGGGTTACTAGTAGTACATCAACAGGCCCAGATGGCATTCCAATTAGGCTGATGAAGACATTAGGTCCGAAGTCTAAGCAGGCTTTGAGAGAGACAGTGAGCACAATAATAATCGATGGTGAAGTTCCCGATGGATGGAAACTTAGCAGGATGAGCATGCTCTATAAAGAAAAGGGGGACAAAGCTGACATAAACGACTACCGTCCTATAACAGTGATATCAGTGGTCTACAGGCTGGCGATGCAGATTATAAAAGAAAGATTGTAGGCGTGGATAGAGGATGAGGGGGTGCTGGGGGAACTGCAGAACGGGTTTCGGAAACACAGGAGGTTGGAAGACAATCTGTTCTCACTGATGCAGTGCATCGAAATAGCAGACGAGGAACACAGGCCCCTGTGGCTAGCATTTTGGATATCAAGAAAGCGTAGGATAGAGTGGTTCAAGAGTAATTGTGGGGAATACTGGACACACTAGGTGTGGAAGATGTAGTCACTAATCTTTTAAAAGGTATCTATAACGGTAACAAGGTAGTTATAAAGTGTTAAAAACAGGTATCCAAGCCTGCAGAGGTAAAACGGGCGCTTAGGCAGAAGTGTCTCCTGTCACCCTTATTATTCATGATGTACCTACAAGGATTAGAGACAAAATTAGAGGGAAGTGCACTGGGCTTCAACCTCTCTTTAGTCAAACAAGGAAAACCTATTGACCAGGCACTACCAGCATTAATGTACGCAGATGATATAGTGCTAATGGCCAACAACAAGGAAGATTTGCAGAGATTGATGGACATCTGCGGTAGTGAGGGAGATTGGTTAGATTTTAGATTCAGTAAGGAAAAATCAGCAGTCATGATTTTCAATGACAACGAAGATAGTGAGTGAGCTTAGAATACAGGACGTCACGCTAGAAATAACAGATAAATACAGAGATCTGGGCATAACGATAAGCAATGGGACCGAGTATCTGAGGGAACACGAAATATACGTGACGACTAAAGGTAACAGGGATGCAGCAGTCATGAAAAATAGGGCACTGTGGAATTACAATAGGTATCATGTTGTGAGAGGAATATGGAAAGGGGTAATGGTTCCTGGGCTGACGTTCGGCAATGTGGTCTTGTACATGAGATCAGAAGTGCAAGCAAGATTACAAATTAAGCAACATGGAATGGGTAGGCTTGCTTTAGGAGCTCACGGGAATACACCAAATCAGGGAGTACAAGGTGATATGGGATGGACATCATTTGATGGCAGGGAAGCTAGCAGCAAGATAAAATTTGAGAAGCGATTGAGAGAAATGGGGGAAGAGCGTTTGGCTAGGAAAGTTTTCAGCTACTTGTACATGAAGAATGTCGATACAAAATGGAGGAAGCGAACCAGGAAGTTGACTGGTAAATACTTAGAAAACAGCAGGTGGCCAAACCAAAAAGAACTATCGGTTAAGAAGAAAGTGAACGAAACGGAGACTGACATGTGGAGAATGGGCATGATTGAGAAGTCCGCACTAGAGATCTATCGAACTTGTAAGCAGAAAATTGCCAAGGAAAGGATCTATGATAATACTCGGGGTAGTTCTCTACTGTTTGAGGGCAGGACGGAAGTACTGCGAACCAAGACAAATCGGGCCAAATACGAAGGGGTAGACACAGTATGCAGTGCGTGTGGATAGGAAGAAGAAACTGCCGAACACTTGATAATGTTCTGTAAAGGGCTTCACCCTATAGTTCAGGATGATGGCGCAGAGTTTTTCAAAGCATTGGGGTTTAGGGACCGGGAGGGCAAAATAAACTTTAAGTGGGTAGACTTAACTCGAAGGAGGTTATCTGATTGGTGGCAAAAGTCAAGGCACGAGTGAAAATTAAACTCTTCATTGCAAAGTACGAGTCCTCAAACTCACTTTTTAAGGAAAAAATATAGTTTTTGGTTCATTAGGTATTACGGCTCGGTGGCGCTAGCCACCAGCCGATCTAAAGGGTACAACCATATCCATCCATCCATCCATCCATTCATGATTTCCCACTCCATTTTCACAGCAAGAGTGGGAAAGCGCTGAGAAAAGAATTCCTAGTAGTACATCAATATGCCCAGATGACATTCCAACTATGCTGATGAAGACATTAGATTCGAAGTATAAGCACGCTTTGAGAGAGGCAGTGAGCAAAATAATAATCGATGGACAAGTTCCCGATGGATGGAAACTTAGCAGAGTGAGCATGACCTATAAAGGAAAGGGAGACAAAGCTAACATAAACAACTACCGTCCTATAACAGTGACATCAGTGGTCTACAGGCTGGCGATGCAGATTATAAAGGAAAGACTGCACGCATGGATAGAGGATGAGGGGGTGCTGGGGGAACTGCAAAATGGGTTTCGGAAACACAGGAGGTTGGAAGACAATCTGTTCTCACTGACGCAGTGCATCGAAATAGCAGACGAGGAACACAGGTCCCTGTGGCTAGCATTTCGGATATCAAGAAAGCGTATGATAGGGTGGTTCAAGAGTAATTGTGGGGAACACTGGACACACTAGGTGTGGAAGACGTAGTCACTAATGTTTTAAAGGGCATCTATAAAGGTAACAAGGTAGTTATAAAGTGGTAAAAACAGGTATCCAAGCCTGCAGAGGTAAAACGGGGGCTTAGGCAGAAGTGTCTCCTGTCACCATTATTGTTCATGATGTACCTACAAGGATTAGAGACAAAATTAGAGGGAAGTGGACTGGGCTTCGACCTCTCTTTAGTCAAACAAGGAAAACTTATTGATCAGGCACTACCAGCAATAATGTACGCAGATGATATAGTGCTAATGGCCAACAACAAGGAAGATTTGCAGAGATTGATGGACATCTGCGGTAGTGAGGGAGATAGGTTAGATTTTAGATTCAGTAAGGAAAAATCAGCAGTCATGATTTTCAATGACAACGAAGGTAGTGAGTGAGCTTAGAATACAGGACGTCACGCTAGAGATAACAGATAAATACAAATATCTGGGCATATGGATAAGCAATGGGACCGAGTATCTGAGGGAACACAAAATATACGTGACGACTAAAGGTAACAGGAATGCAGCAGTGATGAAAAATAGGGCACTGTAGAATTACAATAGCTATGATGTTGTGAGAAAAATTTGAAAAGGGGTCATAGTCTTGAGTCTGGCATTCGGCAATTCGGTCTTGTGCATGAGATCAGAAGTTCAAGCAACATTAGAAACTAAACAACGCTGAATAGGTAGGCTTGTCATAGGAGCTCACGGGAATACACTAAATCAGGGAGTACAAGGTGATACGGGATGGAACATCATTTGAGGGCAGGAAAGCTAGCAACAAGATAAAGTTTGAGAAGCGATTGATTTAAAGGGGGGAGGAGCTTTGGACTAGTAATGTTTTCAGCTACTTGTGCATGAACAATGTCGATACAAAGTCGAGGAAGCGAATAAGAAAAGTGACGAGTAAATATTTAGAAAACAGCAGGGGTCCAAACCAAAAAGAATTATGGGTTAATAAGAAGGTAAAGGTAGCTGAGACCAATACGTGGAGAATCAGCATGATTAACAAGTCCGCACTAGAGATCTATCGAACTTTTAAGCAGTAAATTGCCAGGGAAAGAAACGGTAATAATAGTCGGGGTAGTTTTCTACTGTTTGAGGCCAGGACGGGAGTATCACGAACCAAGACATATCGGGCCAAATACGAAGGGGTAGACACTGTATGCAGTGCATGTGGAGATGAGGAGGAAACTGCCAAACACTTTGTCAAGTGTTCTGCAAAGGGCTTCACGCTATAGTTTAGGATGATGGCTCAAAATTTTTGAAAGCACTATAGTTATAGGAACAGGAAGGGCAAAATAGACTTTAAGCAGGTATAATTAACTAGAGGGATGTTATCTTATTGGTGGCTAAAGCCAAGGCACGTGTAAAAATTAAACCCTTCACTGCTAAGATCCAGTCCTTTAACCTTACTATTTAAAGAGAGAAAGTAAATCAAGTTTTTGGCTCACTAAGTATTATGGCTTGGTGGCATTAGCCACCGCCCAGTTCTAAAGGGTACAGCCATTTTAATCTATCCATTCATCCATGAAAAGATGCAAGATGTTATAAACTAGACGACGGTACTTCAGTTGATCATGAAAGATGGGAGTTGTTCTAAAATAGTAATGATGTCACATATGGCGCGTGTCATTGGTTGAAGGTAATCGTTGGATTTAGTGTGGCGACGTAGGCTAGGGGGAGCGTAGTAATAAAATCGAGTGGGCAAAATGTGCGGATGATTCATGTTTTACCAGGTTCACCCCCGGAGCTTCGCCGACTCATCATGATTCACTTCGTGAATATGGCAGCTCTTTTTTTCTCGAGGCGCTTTCCTTTGGTATTGTGTGTGTATTTTTAAGCTGAGTGGTCCCCCGTTTGCATGCATTTTTACTAAAGCGAACGCTTCTCGATGTAAGCCAAGGCTCGAGATCGGCATCTCTATACGTGATGTTAGACGCGATACGTCATCATGCGCTTGCATCTTTTTCAAATCAGCTACCGCACGCAGCGTGTAGATGAAAGTTTTTAGTGAAAGTTCTTAAATTTTATAGACTAAGAAAAACGTTAGGTGTGCGTGCTTTATCTTCAAATAAAACGTCACACTAAAAATTATATTAATTTTTTAGTGGATCAGCCAGTTGGTTTCCTCGCATTGTTACTTTTTTAGAACACACTAGGATTTACCATAGTATAGTGTATATCTCTTTTATCACACAATGAGTTTCTATCCCCTTCTTAACAGACCGGAGCAGTACGTTTGTCAGAGTGTGCAAAATTAGTTGGAAATTAGGGGAGAAAAACAATAATGATTTTTGAAAGTGAATATTTTGTAAACCACTCTGCAGCTGGAAAGAGTTGCGAAAGTAAACAATAACACTACAATGTAAAGAGGTTGGGGTGGGGCCGAAAATCAAATAAACACAAAGTAACATCAAAATTATATTGAGTGGTCGCAGTTACCTCGTCACCACCATGCCGAGGAACGCCGTATGCGGAGCACCCTCACGCATAAAGCAACAAGCAGCTGAGTTTTCCGACAGAACCACCAGTGAAGCACGCATGCTGTATTGCGCTACGACTTCATCAAAACAACTGCAAAAGTGGTTTACATTCTCCCTCCACTATTGTGAGCCATTTATATTATAGTCACGCCATGAGACCCGCGATGACGGCGTAGCAAGCGGCTAACACGTTATATCAAGCATCAGCCGCGGCATCGGTGAACATGGAGGTTCTCTGAAGGGGGTAACCACATGCAAGTGTTGTGTAGGAGTGAAGGATTATCCAGTACCTTGACCCTGCGATTACACTATTCGTAACCACGTCTGTCGGTTTCGTATACCCGACGTTATCCTTCCATGCCATCTCCGTTAAGGCGTCTGGCACCAGCAGGCCCGTCCTAACCGGTACCTATAAATCAAGCATAAACGTTAAACCAAATGGCAAACTGTGCAAGGGGTTCGGTGGTACGTACAGTGCAGCGAAAAGACCTCCGCACCCCGCTGGGTACAGTGATCAGACCGTGCCTACGCAAACTCTCCGTGTATTCGGAGCAGCTGACCGCCTGCTCACACGTACTACATAAATATGTGCTCTATACGCACGCATTATTAGTCGACTGTGCAGAGGTCACTGGTTATTCAATTCCGCTTCTTCGTTGGTACGTTCTGGCAGTTTGTGTTCATATTTTTCAGCCTGATTACGTCTACACAATCTGATAATTCTGGGGAAACGTTCCAGTAAACCACTACCATGTCCCTTGGGAGTGTCCAACGCTTTTTTTTTCTCCGATATGGTGGTGTGTGGAGCCAGTTCCATCATCGTAGCTTCATGCCTGTGTGAATGCGAACGCCAATCCTGTCCAGCCGGCGCCAATTCTGCACTAGTCACGTCTTGTCTGCCTCGCCCGGCACAACGCCTATCCGTTTATCTTGCACAGGAGCAGATCACCTAACTTGTCGATGGTGATGCACTTGAGCAAGAAAACTAGAAGTGGCCAGAAAAAAGAAAGGCACGCTCGAAACAGTCTTTTCAGAGACAGCCACATCATTTCCTTTTGCTGCAATTTTCCTCACCGCAACTATTTTCCTCCCGCGCTTTCTCCGAATTCACGCGTCTAATCTAACGGGACGACTCAGCGAAGATGAGAAGCAAAGGAGAAAGATTGAGAGAACGTGACCTTAATTCAATTTCACGTTGTCTTTTTTTCATTAACTTCAACTTACCCACTGCCCCCCGTTTCTTTTTTTTTCTTTTCTCGGTAGTGGCGGGCAAGCGCTGAAAGTGTTCCTGCTTCAGAGCTATGACCCTTCATAGGCAACAGCATGATAATACCAATGCCACCTAACCAAATCATAGTAAAGAAAGAAGGCAATCCTTCTAACTTATGACGCCGCCGCCTCTGCTTGCTCCAGTCCATGTTGTGGTTGGATAAACCCGCCTTGCCGTGTTGCTTACATAAGCTTGCCCGGTCGGAAATAAGGAGGCTGAGGCAAGTGAACGAGAGATATGGAAGTGGTAGCCTGAGACTAGTTTTACAAAGGTGTATCTTGTATGCATGCCGTCCGTTAGAACACATGGGGTAGCACAATGTTGCCCGTTCAGCGTGGTAATGTGATCGCACTACCGAGACGAACGAGAAACAAATTAAAATGAAACACAGCTTGCAAAGAAAGATGACATATTGGGATGGGTTAACCATGGTTCATATTACAATTTAAATGTATTCTAGGCCAGGAAGTCCGCAGCTATAAGTATGGTGCAATTTACTGCGCGTGCTCGCTCATTGTTCATTAATTTAGAAAAAAAGACGCAATAGAAAGTAGACAATACTTTCCTCTATAACATAGCATGATACTGTGCAAGTGGGCACGAAGCTTCTATTATTTATTTCACTTTATTAAATTTTCAACTGTGGTAAGAGTGCTTCTCACAACCAAAATCGAAACTGGAAGTGAAACCGACAGCGGAAAATAACCGACGAAGACGAAAGTGTGCACGGGGTCAGACGAACGTGAGCGCGTGAGCTTCGGAACAGCGACGGGCAGAGGAAGAACGCGGCCAGCTAGCAAGAGCACTAGGCGTTGGGCCTCAGGGGACCGAACCAACGAGCGGGTGTCACCAACCCAACCGGGACGAGCGTGGCATGTTCCTGAGGCGAGTGGCGGTTCCGGGCCGGGCCTGACATGCTGTTCCTGTGGCGGACGAGCGTGCGGGCCAGGGCAAGCGGCTGATCCTGTCCAGACTCGGGTCCGGCACAACCAGTCAGCGAGATCGTGGCCACGGTGCCACGTCGGAGCCGGTCCGGCACAACCGCCAATTGAAGGTGCGACCTCGGTGTTGCGTCGGCCGCAGCGTGGGGCTGCCTGGTCCAGCACGAGCAGCTGATGGTCTGCTCGTGAGCTCCCGTGCACTTGGCAGCCTTCCCGTGGCGAGGTTGCGTCGTCGACGACATCGTCTTCAGGGGAGCGTGAGTGGCACCCGACGAAATTAGACTTCCGAGTAGTGAGGACGCGTGGGTTACTCACGGACGCGTAGACATAAGGACTGTATGACTGAATTACGGAGCCAGTGTGTTGTACAGATAGCCACAGTGTTGTGATTGTTTTGTGTGTGAAGTCAATAGATGTTTCTCTTGTCCTTGTCTTGGGTTTCTGCGTCTGAGGGCCCAAGAACCACCACAATTGGCGAGCCTGCCAGGATCAGAAGATTCCAGGATCAGAAGATTCCAGGATGGCTTATTAAAATCTAAAGCCATTACTCAGACGCAGCCTTTGTCATGGACAGGGAGAAATTTATTGCACTTGGCCGACAGCTAGGGTTGCAGAACGAGGAGCTCAGAGAGTGGGTTGAGCGAGAGTGCGTTGAAGCTCGAGATTAGCGTGCTAGGGAGCGCGAGATCGCGAAAGAAAACGCTGAGAGGCAGCAGAAGCTGTTAGAGCAGCAGCAGAAGGTGCAGGAACAAGAGCTGAAGATCCTCGAACTGAAGCTTCGACTTCAGGAGAGCGCAAGCAGGGTACAACCAATGGTGGCTGACGAACAAAAAGGATCCAGCATGAGCACCAGAGGAATAACAGAGGTCTGCAGTCCTCATAAACTGATTCCGCCTTTCAATGAGGCTCGGGACGACCTCGAAGCGTACCTGCAGCGATTTAAACGGGTCGCCACGTGTCAAGGGTGGCCGCGTGAAAAGTGGGCTCTTTCGCTTAGCCTATGCATGACAGGAGAAGCGCTAACAGTCATAGGCCGGTTAGATCCAACAGCTGTGCTGAATTATGATCAGCTGAAAGCGGCGCTTCTTCAGAGGTTCCGGGAGCTAGCGTCTCTCAGACTGGTGTGCGGACGCACACCTATCGCGCTCCGCTGCTAATGCCAATTCTGACCAGTCAACGGCCTCGAATCTTCCTGAGCTGCACGGATCCTCTTCCGCGAAGTTCACCTGAACATTTCGACACCTGGTTCACCAAGGTGGGCTCGTTTTTCATCATTTTAGAGGCCTTTTCGCTGCACCAGCGAGCTAAGCCTAGGCGAGGTTAGGCCAGCCTCCCCGCCTACGGCGCTCGCACGCCAGCTGCGATATGCCGCAGCAGATTGCCATGGAAGGGGACGACGTCACCCCTGAGGAATTACAAGGAAACGGATGGTTCTCCGTTCTAAAAAGACGGCAAGAATCGCGAGCGAAGTCACACGCAGCCCGCCAGTCTGGAACGCAACGAGGCGCGACAGCGACGCCGAACGCTACTCTACGACGCGTCGCAGCTGCGAGCCGACTGCCGGCGATGCCACGTAGTCACAATCGAGTCATCGTGCGACCGGGAGGCGGCCTCAACGTGCAAGCCTGCAGCCCGCACAGGATTCTCGCCGCACTAACCATGGCAGCTCAGCTAGCGCCGTCGGTAACGGAGGAGGACATTATTTGTCCCAACTCGATGCAAAACATTTTTGTCGTCAGTACGCCCAGCGCTACTAATGCAGCAGCGTACAGCCGAGTAACAGAGATCATCCTCACCGACCAGAGACACCCGGTCACGGCCTACCTCTCACCTGCCGGTATCACGAGCTGAGGCGTGATTCGCGGCATCGACACTGACTTTGACGACGCCGCACTCAACCGCATGCTAATCCAACCGCGCAACTCAAGCCTACTGGGAGCGCGTCGCATCAAGAACACTGAAACTGTGATTCTGATCTTCAACGGGCTCAAAGTGCCCAACTACGTCTACTGCGGCCAGGTCATCTACTGCTGCACGTTGTATAAGCGCCAAATAGACACCTGCCGTACCTGCGGCCAAGTGGGCCATCGCCAAGACGTGTGCCCCACTCCTTCAACCAAGGTCTGCGACCACTGCGGTCACTTACCAACGGACAATCCACACGTGTGCAACCAACCAGTGTGTGCCTTATGTGGTGGAGCACACCGCACGGGCGACCGCGAATGCCGACATCGCTACCAGCTGCCTTACCTGGTGCGCCGTCGTCGTCAGCGCCGTTGCCGAAGAAAGCAAGCCCAGCAGAAAACACCCACCCCAGCAACCAGCCCGGTTCCTGCCAAGACCACCAAACCGCAAGGACCTCCTCTAGGCCCACGAAATCCTACTCCCACTGACCAGCCTACCTGGGCCGACAAGGTGGCATGCAAAGGTGAGGCCCACGCAGCGCAGCGTCAGGGACACTCGCCACAGCAACCTGACCCAGAACTAGCACAGTTAAAACGCATGTATGCGGAGCAGGCTAAAGAAATCCAATCGCTTAAAGAAGAGCTAGCAAAACAACGGGCCCCCGAATCGCACGAGAGTAGCATTATCAGCGGCCCCGTCTCGATACGCGGCGCTAAGAAACGGGCAGGCCCGACGCTCCAGGCCGAAGAGCAATCCGATTTTGACCGGTTTACAGCCAATATATACGCGATACTAGAGCAGTACCGCGCAGAGACCACGGCCGAGTATAGCGCTTTCAACGCTAAACTAGAGAGCATGCAGAAACAACTTATCGAGTTGGCTACATGGCCAGCACAAATAGACGCGAGGACTAAGGTGTTGGAGGAGGACCTGGCACGCAGTAAGCGCGCTGGGCAAATACCTAGACCCTAAAATGGCGTCGTCACAATCATTCACAATTTGGCAATGGAACGCAAGTACCCTCCGTACGTGGAGAGAAACGTTACAACAATTCATTGGCTCTATGACCCAACGGCCGGCCGTCATTCTCCTGCAGGAAACGCGTATCGAGCAATTCGCTCTTCGCGGATACAAAGTCGAGGCCGTCTGTGGGAACAAAGCTCGAGGAATAGCCACTTGTGTGGCTAAGCCTTATGCTTACACGACACATGCAGTACGCCCAGACCTCAAAATAGAGCATCAGATGATAGAGATTATCCCCAGCGCTCAGATTAAGCAATCGGTATTTATCCTTAACGTGTATAGTTCACCTTCACACAGCACAGAAACATTCACCACACTACTAACTAAAGCGACGCAGATAGCAGGCAACCATCCCCTCATCATCGCGGGGGACTTCAACGCCCCCCATGTACAATGGGGTTACAATCGCACAACACAGAAAGGACGCCACTTACAAACACACATCACCCAACACAATCTCATGTTACTTAACGACCTCTCTACCCCCACACACATAGGTAACTCAGTGTCACGGGACTCATCCCCTGACCTGACCCTAGTACGCAACGTTTCGAACCCCACATGGGTTAATCTGCAAGCTAACCTCGGTAGCGATCACTTTATCTGTAGCACAACAGTCAATATAGGCAGCCTCGAGCCCAGAGACTTTAAAGTAGTAGACTGGAACTTTTTTAGGCAAATACGCAAACAAGACACCAACCATTACTCTTCACTCTCTGAACTCTTTGCGAGACTACAGCGGGACGTAAAACAAGCTACCAAAAATATTTCTACAACACGCAACATAGACCACATGGACAGCCACCTCGCACATCTCCTGGAGGCTCACAAAAGTCTTCAAGAAAGATGGAGAATGCATAAACTCAATCGTAGGCTACGAAAAAGAATTGCATTGCTCAACCGACAAATCGAAGAGTACAGTCACACACTAGCACGCAATCAGTGGAATGAGGTGTGTAATTCGCTTGATGCACGCATGAGAAAAGGTCTAAAATGGGACCTTCTCAGGCATCTGCTCGGCGACAAGCCCACCAAGTCAGAGCAACGACTAACTCTAGATAGACTGTTACACAAAGCGCGAGGACAGCAACTTACCGACGCGCAGATTTTAGATGCTACAGCAGCCCGGTATCTATGCACAGAACCTACCTCACATGAAGACTATCCACCTTACGCGGGGGCCGCAGACGACCCATTTGAGCATGCTATAACTAGCGCTGAAATACGCGTGGTAATAGCAGAGCTCAATACTAAGTCAGCCCCGGGTCCTGGCGGAGTCACCAACAAGCTACTCCGCAACCTGGCTGACCATGACATTGAATCACTAGCCACCCACATGAATGAGGTTTGGGAGCAAGGGAGCGTCCCGCCAGAATGGAGGGCCGCGACCGTCATACTCATTCCCAAGCCGAACAAACCCCTGGAACTCGACTCTCTACGACCCATCTCCCTCACATCCTGTGTGGGTAAGGTCATGGAGCACGTCATTCTCCGTCGAGTCACACAATATTCAGAGCGAAAACACCTCTTCCCATTCAATCAAGTAGGGTTCAGGCCGGCTATGGCCACGCAGGACGTACTTCTCATGCTGCAGGAGACGTTACTTAAAGTAAGGAGCAAAGACCTCCGAGCAATCCTAGCTCTTGACTTAGAGAAAGCTTTTGATACCATAAGCCACGCTCATATACTACACGAGATTCAGGAGGCAGGCTTAGGCCGCCGTTTCTACGAATACGTCCGCTCTTTCGTAAGAGCCAGAACGGCCACACTTAAAGTTGGGGATCTCAAGTCACACACCTACAACCTAGGCCCGCGCGGCACCCCGCAAGGGTCGGTGCTCTCACCGTTTCTTTTCAATTTAGCCCTCAGGCAACTTTCGCAAAAGCTTCGACACATCGAAGGTGTAGAACACGCGCTCTACGCCGACGATATTACTATTTGGCGTACTGGAGGGAGCGATGGACAAATCGAAGCGAGCCTTCAGGAAGCAGTCACTGCAGTACAAACATTTTTAAAGCCCACGGGCCTCAGACTATCGGCATCTAAGTCCGAGTTGCTGCTTCTGCCACCACAGTACGGCCGCACCAAAGCCGAACCTACCATACACCTCTCCACAATGGATGGCTCGGTTATCCCGATAGTGTCGTCGGTTCGAATTCTGGGCGTTACCCTACAGGAGAATGGCAAAAACGACTTAACCATCACACATCTCACCAAAAAAGCTGAGGCAGTCATGCACCTCGTCCGACGCGTCGCTAATAGACACGCAGGACTCACAGAAGAAAGCTTACTACGCATCTTTCATGCGTTCTTAATGTGCCACGTTCACTACGCTGCCTGCGCTCACCCGTGGAGCAAAGGCGATGAAACTAAAGTAGACAACCTCATCAGAAAATGCACAAAACGAGTACTTGGTCTACCCATGTCCACAAGCACGGAGCGCCTGCTATCCCTTGGGGTACATAACACGTTCCAAGAAATCATCGAAGCACAAAGAATGTCCCAACTCATGCGCCTGTCTTCGACAGCTGCGGGTCAGGAACTCCTCTCACACATAGGTCTTCCTATCCCAACTCAAGTGAACGAAGCAGAATCATTACCGCAACACCTTCACGCTAAAATCACAGTGCTACCCTTCCCCAGGAACATGCACCCGGTGCACAATCAGGCTCGAAGAAGGGCACGAGCTCAATCCTTACTAAAAGCGGCCAACCTACACGCGACAGACGTGGTTTTCGTAGACGCCGCTAAATACGTGGACAAACCCTACTTTGCAGCTGTGGCGGTCGCCCCAGACAGAAAAGCTCTTAATGCTCTTACCGTAAAAACTCAGAAAGCCTGCGAGGCTGAACAAGTGGCCATTGCCCTTGCTCTAGCACTCCCTCAGCGCGACACAATATTTACCGACTCTAAACCCGCTGCACTGGCATACCGCCGCGGTACACTTTGCCAGGCGGCATTAAGAGTTATAACATCTGTTCAGATAACTGTAGACAAGCATATCCACTGGTTCCCTGGTCATGAAGGGATCAACGTTCAACCAGGGGTCCCCAACGGTAATGAGCTGGCCCATAACCTCGCGCGTGATCTTACGTGCCGCGGGGGGTCGCGGTCCGGCTCACTGGCCGCGGACACCAACACGCACCGGGAGCCGCTCCTATCATATCATGAAATTTGCTCGCACTATAAGTTATTTAGAAAGGAATTCCCCTCACCTCACTCAGCACTAAATAAAGCACAACAATTAACGCTTCGACTGCTGCAAACGCACAGTTACCCCAGCCCTTATCTGCAGCAAATACCTACCAGATATAAGGCCAGAATGCCCCAAATGCCAAAATTCAAGGTGCGATTTAAGTCACATGCTGTGGCAGTGTCCCGTGCTAAACGCTAGCTTCGGGTCCCCTGCCACTGAGGACGACTGGTTCAACCACCTCAGGAGCCCCGACAGGGCCCTTCAACACCAGGCCGTCCAGAAGGCCCAAAAGGTGGCTGGCGAGCTCCGACTCCCAGTCCCCACATGGGCGGAGCCACCGGGCTGGCCCCCGTAAGGGGTGCCCAGGCCCCTTCAGGACCTTTATTAAAGTTAATTCTCTCTCTCTCAGAGGTTCCGCTATACTGCGGAAGGCTACCGCGAAAAATTTCGTAAAGCGAAGCCCGAAGAAAACGAGACTGGTCTGCAGTATGCTGCAAGACTTTCCGGCTACTTTGACCGTTGGCTTGAAGTCGGAAAAACGGAGACAAGCTTTGCTAGCCTGCGAGATCTGATGATAAGTGAGCAATTCATGAAGGGTTGTTCTCCGGCACTCAGGATCTTTCTCAAGGAGAGAAGTTGCAAAACCCTGAGTTCGCTTTGCGAGACTGCCGATAACTTCATGGAAGCACAGGCGCTCACAAACTTAGGAAGAGAACGGATTCCCAAGGATCCGGGACCTTCGGTGTCCAAGCCGGAGTCCACGAAGAAGACGGAGAAGCCTGCAAGTCGCTGTTTCCTTTGTGACAAGGCAGGCCATCGCGCAGCCGACTGCTGGTCCCGCACGAAAGGGAATACCTTCAGCCGATGCGGAGTATGCAAACAAAGTGGACACAGCAGTGACAGATGCCCCGGTAGAAAATTTGGCAAAGACCAGGCATCATGTATGCTATCGGAAAAACGCGAAGACTTGACACCTGAACACCATAAGAGTGGCTACATTGTTCTCCAAGACGGCGGAACAATACCCATTGTCAATGCCACATCAAGTCGACGATCCGCGAACGTTGGAGTCGCTGACATGCCTGTTGTGGAGGGGTTCCTAGAGGACAGACCAGTGCATGTGCTTCGCGACACCGGCTGCAACACGGTCGTCGTGCGGCAATCCTTCGTTCCGAAGGAGAAGTTCACGGGAACGACGAGCCCAGTGTACTTACTGGACCGTACTGTGCGATACCTCCCAGAGGCAAAAGTCCTTTTGCAATGTACATTGTTTACTGGGGAAGTACTCGTTAAGTGTATGACCGACCCATTATACGACGTAATTTTGGGCAACATCAAGGGCGCGGCATTGCCGGATACGTTACCTAGGAATGAGTCAGCACCACAGCATGACCATGGCCATGTGGAAACAAGGCGTGCACCATGCACAGACTCTAGCAAAGGGAATGCTGTCAATGGTGAGCAGGATGTATCTGGCAATTTGCACGCAAGCCAACCAAGATCGAATGCGGAGGAAGCGTATGAGCCACCACATGAAGCCATGGAAAAGTGGCCCCTACCTGAAGAAGTCCTCGTGGGAAAAGCAGGAGAAACGAAGAAGCACACTTCTTTACCTGTGATGACTCTGCCTGCTTTACAAGTGGGAAGTGAGGCGCTTAACAAATATCAAGTGGATGACGAAACTTTGCGAAAGTGTTTCGAGGCGGTTGGCAAGAAAATCATGTCGAACGATCGAGAAACGGTGTTTTTCATTCCGGACGGAACCTTATTCCGCAAGCACAACTTGCCAGATGGAACTAATTTGGAGCAACTTGTTGTACCACGACAGTTGCGTGAGGTGGTGCTGAAACTGGCCCACGAAGGCATCTTAGCCGGCCATCAAGGTATCACGAAGACAGTAAGCAGGGTCACTGGAGAGTTCTACTGGCCGGGTGTCCAATCCGAGACAAAACGCTTCGTGAAATCTTGCGACATCTGTCAACGGATGGTGCCATGCCACCTGGTGGGACGCGCTCCCTTGGGCACCACGCCTATCATCGAGACACCGTTTACGAGAGTTGGCATTGATATTATCAGCCCATTGTCACCAACATCTGAAAAGGGCAATCGCTACGTACTGACAATGATAGATTTTGCGACGCGATACCCCGACGCGGTAGCACTTCCCTCCATTGAATCGAGACAGGTTGCGGAAGGTCTCCTGGAAATGTTCTCTCGCGTTGGCATACCTAAAGAGATCATCAGTGATCGCGGCACGTCTTTCATGTCAGCAGTTATGAAGGAATTCAGCCGACTGCTTTCATTCAAACAACTGCCTACTACGCCATACCATCCGATGGCCAATGGTTTGATTGAACGTTTTAACGGGACATTAAAACGCATGATAGGGCGAATGTGTCAAGAGCGTCCGAAAACCTGGGACCGTTACATTGGTTCGTTACTGTTCGCCTACCGAGAGCTTCCCCAATGTAGCACTGGATTCTCTCCTTTTGAATTATTATATGTAGATACGTGCGAGGGCCAATGGCTGTTCTCAAGGAGCTCTGGACGAACCCTCGCCTCGATGACGAGACCAAGACGACATACACGCATATGATGGAGCTGCGGCAACGTTTAGAACGCACCTGTGCGCTCGCACACGAAGAATTGATGAAGGCGAAGAAGCTGCAGAAAGGGTACTACGATAAGAAAGCGAGACAGCGCGAACTTGTCCCTGGTGACCAGGTGCTGGTGTTTTTACCAGCCGATGCTAACAAGCTGGTGCTTTCTTGGAAGGGCCCCTTCCCTGTTATTGAGAAACGCAGCGAACTGGATTACCTATTAAACCTGGGCCACAAGGTTACGCTCTTTCACATCAACCTGTTAAAGAAGTATGAGGAGCGCAAGCCACTAAGCCAACGAACGGTTGCAGGCGTTACCACGACGTTGCCAAGTGACACAGACGAGGTTCAGTCCGACGAAGTGCCCCATATCACACTAGAACAGACACAGGACTGGACGAATGTTACCATAGCATCGGAGCTCAACGCTGATGCACGACAGCAAGCCACAGCGGTTCTTAAAGAATTAAGAGACGTTTTCTCAGATGTACCTGGGAAGACTGACATTGTTCACTGTGAGTTGAAGCTTACATCAGAGGCTCCCATACAGGTACGACAGTACCCGCTACCTTTTACAGTCAAAGGTGCCGTCGAGGAGGAAGTGAAGGACATGCTGCAGTTAGGTGTCATTGAAAGGTCAACGTCAGCCTATCACTCGCCCATTGTGGTCGTCAAGAAGAAAGATGGCACCATGCGTTTGTGTATTGACTTCCGACAACTGAACAAGGTCATACTTCCGGATTGTGAGCCGATCCCTCGCACAGATACGATGTTCGCTAAGCTTACGGGATGCAACTACTTCTCGCGCTTTGATTTTACTAAAGGATACTGGCAGGTACCTATGGCCAGTCAGTCGAAAGAGCTCACGGCTTTCTCATGTGAATCTGGCTTGTACCACTTCAACTTTATGCCCTTCGGCATCAAGACTGAGTATTTAATCGGTTAATGCGAGTCGTCACCGAGGGGATTCCCAATGTGCTATATTACTTTGACGATGTGCTCGTCGCTACTGAAACTTGGGAAGAACACTTGGTAACCCTAAAGAGCGCGTCAGAGCGGCTCGTCTAACTATAAAACCAGCGAAATGTGCGGTCGGCTGTCCGACTACCACTTTTTTGGGCCACACTGTTGGGCAAGGTATGCTGCAGACGAGTAAGAGCATTACTGATAAGATACAAGCAGCTGTGCCGCCAAGCACCAAGAAGGAATTGAAAGCCTTTCTCGGCCTATCAGGTTATTACCGCGACTTTTTGCCCAATTACGCTGAGTTGACATTTCCGCTCACAGAACTTACAAAGAAAGGCCACCCCAATAAGTTATTTTGGGGTGAAGAACATGAGAGAGCGTTTCGACAAGTGCAGAATCTATTGTCCACGCAGCCTGTGCTGAAGTCACCCGACTTGCATAAGCCATTTGTTCTGCGCACGGATGCGTCTTCGCGGAGCTTAGGAGCAGTATTGCTCCAGGAACACCAAGGCCGTCTGCACCCAGTTTCCTACGCGAGCCGTAAATTACTACCCCGCGAAGCAGCCTACTCCACAATTGAAAGAGAAGGCCTTGCCGTAGTCTGGGCTGTTCGCAAATACCACATTTTTCTCTATGGCAAGCCGTTCACGTTGCAATGTGACCACCAGCCATTGACTTATATTCAGTCAGCTAGGCACCTAAATAATCGAGTCCTGCGGTGGAGTCTCCTTCTTATGGAATATGACTTTCACGTGGAACACATTCGTGGTGTGAACAACGTTGGTGCCGACTACATGAGTCGTGCGGCTTTTACCGAGCAGTGACTTATTGCCGTTGTACACAATTTTTTTATCATGTTGTCATCATAGTGCAATTGGTTTTTTTTACATCTAAACTGTGACATTTAAAGTGCGCGGAACCTTTGTTATATTCGGGAACTGTGTGTTACGTGTGTACAACGTACTGGAAGTTGGGGGGAGTGTGGTAAGAGTGCTTCTCACAACCAAAATCGCAACTGGAAGTGAAACCGACAGCGGAAAATAACCGACGAAGACGAAAGTGTGCACGGGGTCAGACGAACGTGAGCGCGTGAGCTTCGGAACAGCGACGGGCAGAGGAAGAACGCGGCCAGCTAGCAAGAGCGCTAGGCGTTGGGCCTCAGGGGACCGAACCAACGAGCGGGCGTCACCAACCCAACCGGGACGAGCGTGGCATGTTCCTGAGGCGAGTGGCGGTTCCGGGCCGGGCCTGACATGCTGTTCCTGTGGCGGACGAGCGTGCGGGCCAGGGCAAGCGGCTGATCCTGTCCAGACTCGGGTCCGGCACAACCAGTCACCGAGATCGTGGCCACGGTGCCACGTCGGAGCCGGTCCGGCCCAACCACCAATTGAAGGTGCGACCTCGGTGTTGCGTCGGCCGCAGCGTGGGGCTGCCTGGTCCAGCACGAGCAGCTGATGGTCTGCTCGTGAGCTCCCGTGCACTTGGCAGCCTTCCCGTGGCGAGGTTGCGTCGTCGACGCCATCGTCTTCAGCGGGAGCGTGAGTGGCACCCAACGGAATTAGACTTCCGAGTAGTGAGGACGCGTGGGTTACTCACGGGCGCGTAGACATAAGGACTGTATGACTGAATTACGGAGCCAGTGTGTTGTACAGATAGCCACAGTGTTGTGATTGTTTTGTGTGTGAAGTCAATAGATGTTTCTCTTGTCCTTGTCTTGGGTTTCTGCGTCTGAAGGCCCAAGAACCACCACATCAACATATGAAGGTTCAAGGCATGTTTTTTTCCAAAACATTGCTACAGCCCACGATTTGAAGTTTGAAGTTTGAAGTTTATTCATCATCATAGTTTTAAACATACATCACTTATCCAGTGGTTGAATGGAAAGGGCTGGTGAAAAGGCAACTGAATGCCTGACAATGCACCGATCCCCGCCCAGACCACAATAATGCACAACACTCAGCATGTGTGTCTAGAGCATAAATACATAGATTCAATACAGTGAAATATACAAAGTGTAGACGTAGAGCGTGGAAAAGATAAGAAATAATTACACATCTATAAATGCACTCTTACACATAAAAAAACAAAAACGTAGTTCTGAACAGTTGTGAGGAAGTGAAAAATTTACAGTGCGTTTCAGCAAAGCTACACGAGTTGCACTTCATTAACACACAAAAAAGACATATCACGTTTGAAGCATGAGTAGATAAGCGTGTATCTTCTTTTTGAAAATTGCTGGGGATTGACTTTCATTCACTATGGTGGTGGCCATGGTATTTAAGTTTAAAAACGAAGGAATAAGGTGCGCTAGCTTTTGTCTACCGTAGTTGGTCCGAGTCCTCTCACTGTAATAGATGGCTTTTCTAAAGTTATACATTGATAGTTTCCGGGAGTAAGCATCATGAAATTTAACTGCGTTTGATTTGATTTGATCGTAAATGACTGTCGCTAGCTTTTTATGAAAGATATTTTCAAATGTTAGGATTCCATGCTTAAGGAAAAGAGGAGCAGAAGGCGTTCGACGCGGAACATTCTCGATTATACGTAGCATTCTTTTTTGCATTCGGTGAATCCCAGTTTTATTTGTTTTTGTTGTCGAGCCCCAGATTAACAGGCAGTATTGTATGCGTGAATAAACTAAAGCGTAGTAAAGTTGCTTTGTCACCCAAAGGGGTAGAAAGCACCTAATTTTTCCAATCACACCAATGGACCGTGATACCTGGGTACGTAGTTTATCTATGTGACTAGACCATTTAGAAGTATTCAACATAGTTTATTAGAAAATTTCCGTTTTCTCTTGAGAAAGCAACCTTTTTTGATTTATTTGAGTTATATAGTAATAAGGAGTCTGTTAGTTAGCACTACGAAAGCAGCTGGCATGAACATTACAATCATTTACAGATTGTAATTGAGCACTACAACGTGTAAAGTCCAGCGAATTTTGTGGAACAGGCATTAGTTAGAAAATCATCACGCTGTAGCATATATCTCCTATCTTAAACACAAGCCGTACATCGCTGAGCATTATATCCCGTTCTGGCATCACGTCAGACCACTTTAGAATCACTTAACTGCTTGTTCAATTCTCTTTATCGAAATTGTTTATTGGCACATTACTTCGTTAAAAAATTGTTAACTTTCCTGAGATCCTAGTTGTAAGAATGAGTACCAGGTTAACTTGAGCACTTCGTACATGATGCTATAGGAATGGGGTAATATAGGAATGCAGAAATAGGAAGCGAAGACATAGAGGGAGAGAAAAATATCTATAAAAAGGAACACTAAGCAGTAGCTTAGTGTTCCTTTTTATAGATATTTTTAAATGTGTAATAATTGTGTCCATGAGTTTTTCTACGTTATCATAAAACATCTAAGCATATACAAACGCACACATTGGCAAGTACATCATAACAAAACTGTTTTACAAAAATATAGGTAATAAGATTTCGTAAATATCTTGCAAAGCACTGTTTTACCAACAAATATAATTCAATAAGGCTGAGTACTGAATGGTTCTTTGTCCTAGCACCAACGCAAGCAACTCACATCAACCATTACAGTGTTGGCTCATACTACTAGGGTATAAGTATGAGAAAAACCCAAAGATGAAGTTAGAATATTAAGGTTTCAGGCTGAAAACACTAATACAGACTCCACTTAACCAGTTTTAAAAGCGAAGCATTTTTTTGCGTACCGCAGGCACTTCGAGCATCTATCTATCTATCTATCTATCTATCTATCTATCTATCTATCTATCTATCTATCTATCTATCTATCTATCTATCTATCTATCTATCTATCTATCTATCTATCTATCTATCTATCCATATATCTATCTATCTATCCATATATCTATCTATCTATCTATATGTCTATCTATTTATCTATCTATCTATCAATCTATCTATCTACCGGTCTATCTATCTATCTATCTATCTATCTATCTATCTATCTATCTATCTATCTGTCTGTCTGTCTGTCTGTCTGTCTGTCTGTCTATCTATCTATCTATCTACCTATCTATCTATCTATCTATCTATCTATCCATCTATCTATCTATCTATCCATCTATCCATCTATCTATCTATCTATCCATATATCTATCTATCTATCCATATCTATCTATCTATCTATATGTCTATCTATTTATCTATCTATCTATCAATCTATCTATCTACCGGTCTATCTATCTATCTATCTATCTATCTATCGATCGATCCACGTACGTCTGCGTGCTTTCGTGGCTTGGGGTGAATACAACTTAGTATGGGAGGGTAAGATGGTTTGGCCAATATGGCTCACTGGTCATGACATGAATAAGGTCACAATACCTTGGTGTGCGTCGTTAAACACTTTCCACCCGACAGTAGCACATACACGCGGGGGGTAATGTGCTGCTGGTATACGGGTATGTGTCACAGGTGATTGACACTTAGAATCTACCCAGGAAAAGCGAGAACACACATGGGGAATTTCATCGTGTGAAAGTTAAGAAAAAGCATACTTTGTCGACGTTCACCCGAGGAATGATAATGATAAATGTTCGGGTCCCTGCAGGAATCAAACTCCATCATTTTGCGTGTCGATCAAGTATTCTGCCACAGAGCCACGCCAGGCCTCGAAACTACTTTTCAAACAGACCCTAATGTTCGTAAAACTTCATTTTTGTTTAGAGTATCGGCTATCAAATTTTTATAGATTACATATTTACTTCTCTGTTACAGACATGACGTCAGTTAACGTCAATTGTAGTTAGGTGCATCCGCTGAAGTTGATTTGGTAGCAGTGTCCATGGCTAGTGTGCTTGCGAGCCCCACTGCTTCATATCACCATAGCAATACTGGTATTTCTAATATCCATGCCGTCGTTCGCATCGTTATGTAACTGTAAAGAACTGCTTATACAAAACATAGGTGGCTGTTTAACGTATGTCTGGCGTGCACTTATACTTTTGCGCCAGTTTGGGACGTTTCGCTCAATAGAAAAATTGCAACACAGTCACCTCTCACACCCATGCTTCAAATGACATCGATTTTCAAGGTACGTAGGTTTTGACAAACTTTTATTCATAATATTCAATTTTTTGATAGTTTACGGTGGACTAGACAATTTTTAGTGAGAACATGAATTGTAAAGTGAGCGATTTATATTCGTTGTTTGAAAATAAAGACGAATGAACTCGCAAAATTGATCATCGCTTGCAGCGTCCACTGCTTGAATAATGTTCTCACTGTTCTTTTATTTGTTGATTACTTAAAGTTGTGAATACAATGCATTATATATATATATATATATATATATATATATATATATATATATATATATATATATATCTTGGGCAGCGAGTTCGTAAAAGCACAATTATTGTTAAATACTATACTAACCACATCTCTTAATTTATATTTATTCAAATTGAAAGTGTTTCTCTAATCCATGACCCACCTGCTCTCGGGTTGTATACCAGCTACACTGTATATGCACATCTCTTAAATTCAAACAAATTAGCTGTGATTCAGAAGGTGTTCATGGTATGCTACCATTCCCGTCTTTTACACGTGAGAAGTCTAAATCCCCTGCAAATGGACATCCTCACAATGATGCTGAATTAACGACGCGTAGGTTTTGGCAGGGAGGGACGAAAGAAGACCGTCTATTTTCCAACGATTAATCACTTGGTCGATATAATGTAACGGCTTCGAGTCGCTCACAGAAGGGCATCAATTACTTGTTGCAGAGAAAGAACCGCACAGCGGCAATAGTTTCTCACATTCTAAAACCATTAACGTTTTTGATGGTCAAAACCGGAGGAGTCGCGTACGCTTGTGTTTTATTTGTCTCCGTGCTCCAGTGCGCTCCTTCTATCAGCGTCTTTGCGTTTCTAATATTGGTGTGGTTATTCCGGGAAAAAACGATGAGTTGTTAGGAAAACACGGTTCAACCCTCCCTCATAGGAATCGGCATAACACGGCAGTCAACCGTGCCCTAAAAAAGGTAATGTAATGTTTACTGTACAATAATATACAAGATCTTGCACAATGCTTATGGATGTTTCACAGGTACATCACCGTTTTAAGTGGACAAACCAGCGTACCTTTCCATGTCTATGAATAATGTTGAAAGAAAACTTTGTGTTAGCTCCAGTAGTACCAAACAAACTAACTCAGCACCATCTACCGGAAAAAAAGCCCTTTCGATCACGCATTTGTGCATGCTTTGAAAATTACGAAAGTCCTTGGAAAATTGGAAGACGCTTCAGCTTCGCCTTTAACAGGAAATGACGGTAGCGTAATCAGGCCTCGTTCCCATCATCTTCTTAATTGTTAGCCCGCTTCCGTTCTAAATGCAAGCTTCAACCGTGCTGTGAGGAGACAAACGAATGTACGCGTCACATTTTCCGTTGCAATTATCTTTGAATGGCTACTACAAGCCCAGTTGTGAAGTTCACACTACGCTATCATCATTTTTTTGCGAACCATAGAAGGGCCCAAAGCTCGTTTGTATTGTGACATGCCACCTGAAGCAGCTGTTTGCTTTGCTGATGGCCTTACTGCTAATTATGATTAGATGTGTCTCAGCGTTTTGTAATGGGAGGCTTTTGAAACACCCACTTGCTGCTGAATTCATATTTCAACACCAGACATGAATATGCGTTTCTGCTATGCAACCTATGATGCGTTAAGGAGGCTCCTTCCACTAAACGACATTCATTTTGTGGTTTTCAAGCAGTTTCAACAGGTGTAGGAGTTTGGGCTAGCTGGTTTTGGTGCATCCTGGTGCAATTGCCGGCGCATGAACATGCGAAGAAATGGGGACAGAGTAGAAAAAAAGAGCGTTGGTTTTTCTACACTGTCTAATTTCTTCCTGTGTTCGCGCGCTGGGAAAATCACCATTGTGTTTTAAAATATCCTGGCTCCGTCGCAGCCACGCACTCAGCCTGGGTTCGATACTCACTTGGACACGAAGATTTTTATCTGATATTTGTTTTATTTGCATTTCTCTCAATATGTGGCTCACTTACAACACGATTTTTCACTCTCAAACAATTACACCAATGCCAACGGCAGAATACCTGCAAAACGAGTGATTGCGTTAAAAGCGTACTCGCTGCGATCAGCGCCCTCTATCTACAGTGTCTAAAGCTTTGATAACCGCCACGTGTGAAATGGCAAGCAATAGTTAGTCGAGTTTGGACTAAATACTATAATAAGCTTCTCTGGGGCTAACAAGCTTCTCTGGGGCTAACAAGCTTCTCTGGGGTTCACTAACAATTATGAGTCATTCGCCAAAATGGTAACAACCTTAATATGCTTTTTGTCCCTCGTAATTTTACTGCTGAAGAGAGGGCGTTGCTTACAACTAAACAAAAAAAATATTCGTGAACTCAGTGACAAAAAATATGAAAACTGTCTGTACGATTATGTTTCCACAAGCGTCATCACCACTTATTATGCAATGCTTTAACGCATTATTCCTCCCAAATAAATGAAATTATAGTAAATATTTCTAATACCGTCTTATCGATAAAAGAGTGGAGTTTTCTTTACTGTGGTCTTTGTCTTGCCACTCGTGGATATGAATTCCAGCAAATCAGTGACTAGCCAAATTGCAAAAGAAACGCGTTTACGTAAATATTTTTACGATCAGGCTACATCTAACGCCACTTTTTCTCTACTAAGCACAGCACTCCTCCTTCACAGAGGAATAAATGAGTCAAGTCTCAATTTATATATGCGAACAGTTAAGCATGATGTACCTTAAATGTTCAAAAAGCCATCACCATTTGTAGTAAATTCAGTGCCAAGGAAGGTAAGATATCAAAACCCTAGCTAGCCGTGACAACATTGTTATTAAGCCAGCTGATAAAGGTGTCACGAGACTGTTGTAAGGCATAGAAATGACTGCTTGATCACGCATTTTAAAGTTTTTTGAGTTGAGAGTTGCGACGCAATCGAAGAGATCAAGACCAAGGAAAAATGAACTTCAGGAGACATATATGGTAGAAAAAATATTAATTTGCAGCATCGACACTCAAAATATTAGTTGCTTTGAGCCCGGTTGCTGCCCGAATTTATTTGCTCCCTAAACGTCATAGCAAAATAATCTATACCAATCAATAGAAATAGAAACCATCGTAGTTTCATAATTATATCATTATAGTTTCAGTAATATTTCCAAGCACGTAAAGTCTGTCTCGCTATGTAGAAAGCCCAAACAATTCTATTCCTCCTAACGTTTTTTGGGGCGAAGCTCCTTAAGCGTGGGTCTGTCCATCCCTTGTATGTATGTATGTATGTATGTATGTATGTATGTATGTATGTATGTATGTATGTATGTATGTATGTATGTATGTATGTATGTATGTATGTATGTATGTATGTATGTATGTATGTATGTATGTATGTATGTATGTATGTATGTATGTATGTATGTATGTATGTATGTATGTATGTATGTATGTATGTAGTACTAGCCACCGGTGGCACATCCCGCTCTAGAGCGACTATTAGCGACAAGGGAAGCGAGATGGGAGATGGCGGTACTTGGAGTGTTCACTAGATGGACGCATGGACGGACGGACAGACAGACTAGCCGATAGACGGACGGATGAATAGACGCGCAGACGTACGGACGGATGGAGCACGAACGAACAGACAGACAGACAGACAGACAGACAGACAGACAGACAGACAGACAGACAGACAGACAGATGAGCGGACGGACGCATGAACAGACGGATGGACGCATGGATGGACGCACGGATGGTCGCGCGGACGGACGGAAGCGAGAACTAACGAACGGACCGATGGAAGCATGGATGGGCTGACGAACGCTCTACCCCACTCTTCATCATTCACTCCGTGGATATGTTGTGATATTTTTTATATATGAGGTGCATTAACGTGTGATTAGTCTGTGCCGTGTTGCAAGCGATGCTGTTTCGGTCGCATTAGACGTCGCTTAGCTGTACACAGGCATTCATCGTTGACGAGATTCGGTTTGTACTCCGCGCTTCTAACGACTCCGTAGATGACAAGCCCTTGATGGCTCCGCCTTAGGCATTATTTTAGGACTGATTCTTGAACCTAATATCTGTGAAGTAAATGGTGAACATTCTGTATAAACCAGCGGCACCTCCGTGGGCACGGCAATAAGTTCCAATTATGCGGGCATTTTTAAGGTCGTGCTAGAAAACTATTTCCTCGCCACTCGAACTTCATCAATGAAGTATTTCTAAATTATCAAATTGGTGAAACCGCATGGCCTTCGACATTACTGACTTAAACGGCACAAAACTATCAATTTTCTTTTCCCACTTACATTCCCCAGTCAGCATAAACTTAGTCGACGTGACTGTTTCTTGCGCAATAGAAAGCACATGAGGAACCTTTGCAGGTAGCCAACTGACTGGCAGCAATATCTAAATTCAGAAAGCAGTCTATGTCAAAAATTAAAAACATGTATCCCCTATAGTCGAACCATCCGTTACGGGAGAATTCTTTTGGACGACCGAAAATTGACTCCCGACTTGGACCAGCTCCGTAAAGCACTCACAAAACACATTTTTGCTGCTGCTTGATATATATGAGGAAGTTCTCTAGAACAACCTTCTATGAGTGTGTATTTTTCTTGGATTTTAAAGAATTTTTTTTGGGCGAGTGACACGTTTGAGACAATCGGCGTAGAATGACTCACAGTTTCCACATGACATAGCCCATGGTTCACAGGCAAAGAAAAAAATGGGCGTGTACAATGTAGGACATGTAGCTAAAATAGCATGTACCTCCGTAAAAAACGCTGCCTACGCAGTAAGGAAACAATGACGTCAACAAAACAAGAATTCTAATCTGAAGAGTACGGAAACCCTGTTTGGGCACGTGGGTACGTTAGGAATAAAGACAAGCAGATGACGTCTTGCCCATCGAAAGGAGTTTAAGCTGGTCGGGATGTGATTCTCAATTATTGACATTAAGTATCTTGTGTTGTCTGTATCCTGTGTACCATTGAGGGTAAGCTGTATACGTTTCCAGCTTTTGTTTTGTGTCTTATGCGCTACCCACTCGATGTCATGCACGAACTTTTCTTAGCTAGCAAACCTTAATTCTTAAGCGCAAAAGGGTGAATATACAATTTGCTATATACCCACAATTTTTATTCCTTATCCAGTGTCCTAGTTTTCGCAATGTCACAGTATAAAAACTCCTTTCCATTTTTTCCCCGTGTAGTGCTCTCTCTAGCTACAGTTAGTTTCTGTTTCAATCCTAAGAGTAGCTCGTCGTTCACTACCCTCGTGATATTTCCGCCCTACTATGCTAGTCGGCGACCCTTTCGAGCATCTACAAAATAAAAAAAGGACAAGTGCCAAAAAAGAAACATTCATTTCTATAGCCTTAACCTAATACGCCTCACTTCCTTTTTCTGCAAAGCAGCCTCATTTATGTTCGTTTTCTTTTCGTGTATGTCATATGCGTCACTAAAAACGGGCTGACGGCATCTTTGTATTGTTCGTGTAATTTCGAAGCTCTTGTTCATGGTGTATTGCCAAGCAACAATGCGGGCAAAAAGCATTAGGAAGACCGAACTCCAAAGAAGGCGTCCAGCAAACGGAAAATGCAAACAAATTGCAGAAAACAAAACTTTTAGGAAACAAAGCGTATCCTTGTTCTCGCGCCCATAGTCTTCATTGCGGCCGTCATTGCGCAATACAGCAATACAGCCGCACACAAACGCACATCCAGCAAATACGCACGCACACTACCACGCCAATTTGAACAAAACAGCAAGTCGGAACGCCAGCTTTAGTTCGTTAGCGGCGCCTTCAGCATCGTCTGTACAAAGGGGTATGAACAGTGCGAAAGCATTGAAAGCGTCTCTTGTGACATTTCATGCAACCCGTTCCATTTTGTTTCCTCTTGTTTTTCAAAATGCACTCATTCCATTGCACGCAGGAGAAACAGCCACTCCCTGGCGACACTTTGGAGTAGCTCCAAATGCAGAAGGCAGTATGGAATAGAGCGGTTTCATAGAAATATCCGCTCGAAACGAGTGACAACCGAAAACAGTATAATCATAACTGCAAAAAAGGGAATCGTCACGCCTTCATTGCACTTGGCGTGTGCCATTTTGCGGCTGTTGGCTGCGAAATGGCGCTGGCAATGGCGTGTCTCAGCTAGTAAATATTGATTCCCCTTTATACTGCCTCACCCAGTATAGAAGTAAAAAATAAGAGACACCTAAATCGAGCTTCACCAGGACGCGACGGCGCAGATGGAGTGGTGGTTAACTAGCTTGCCCTTGAGGGACTCGAATGTTCCAGGGCTCGATTTTAAGAGTAGAAAATAGTTCGAAATCTAACCACATAAATTGTCGCAGGGAAGGCCTTGTATAACGATTAAGACGATGCAACAACAAACATAACCATATCATTGGGCATGTAATCACATAAGCGTTGCGTCCGCCTAAACTTTCAGGTAGTAGTAATCATGAATTGTACGTTTTCTAGCAATAGCAGTCATTTTGTAACTTTTCCTGTTTGTCTTGCTGAAGTATTGACAGAAACAAACATTATATTAAGTTGCTGCAGATCTATACTCGATCCAGAGTTTTTGCTTTCGTAGAGTTCGTTATAGTATAAACTCATTGTAAGCTTGGTATTGCTCGGTAAAGATATTTTAATCAGAGAACAGCCATGTTGAGCCATGCATGAAGAGATGATTTATTTGAAGACAAAGAGGGCAACTAGTTCACTTTAGCCTGCTACTTTGCACAGAGCAAGGGGGACAGGGGTAAAGAAGTCATGAAGGGTGATAATGGGGACAATGAAGTCTAACTAAGCATACTTTAGCACACTCTCACTTAATGAAGCTGAGTGTGACTACGTGTGTGTCAGGCCTAACTTACTAAAATGAATCTAGCAATCAAAGGCGAATTCTCAATGATGCTACCGAAGCCAGGCTCACCTATATACATATTGCTTCTCACAGAGTAGAGCGCAATAAACCCTAAATAAATTAAACGAATGTTAAGCAAGACTGAGCGCGTTTAACACAATTAATTTATACGTAGCCAAACTAGTTCTACCTCAGATACTAGATTTTAGGAGCTTGAAGCTTCCTATGCTTAAGCCTTGTATGGCTGTGGTGGCCAGCGTGTGCACCAGTGTTGTCAGTCTACACTTCTCCGGCCACCGCTCACAGCTTCTTCCCTGCTGATTCCTACAATGCTCGCTAATTGACGCGCCGTTACCCATGGTATCGGTTTTCGATGAACCACGCGCTCACCTCCTCGCGTCTACGTCCACTTCGTCCTCGTCGCTTCGTAGGCATGGCAGCACGTGACAAGTTCCTACACGATCGGGTTACGCACAGGTACCGATATCCTCCCAAGCCCGCTCACCTGCCTGCTCTGAACGCCTTTGAAGAAGGCCTGAAGAAGACGTCTGCCATGTCTGCCATTTAAATAAGCGTTAGCATTCAACTGACGGCAGCGGCCAGTATGACATAAAAGGGCAAGTGGTTAATGAGCCGATTGACGTGACCAACATTGTGCAGTGGCAGCCGTCAAGTGTGCCCGACAATGCTGCCTTCTACGTACGCATCATGCGTACAAAAATGGTCTTGCCATGAAATGCCCCATGCACGTCCAACAAAGTTCTCTTGCGTAACGGCGTTACGGTGTCGGTGTCGGATATGTCGGTGATTTTTTTATACGACATCGTTATCATAAGTATCAAGGAAACATCTCTTCCCTTTTACTGCTCAGTAGTTGGGCATGCTGACGAAATGGAGACTGGGCGGGCTTTTCGGGAACGACAACAAACATGAAGTTGACTTCAGCAATGTCTTCACGCCTTAGAAAAATCCATTGTTTGTGGACCTGCTCAGAAGTCTTTTCGCTCTCGTTCAAGGCATGGTGGGCTGCAACGCTGGCTCACAAACATGAGAAATGCAGTCACAGAGTGATTAGAGTGCGAGAACCATGGTACGGAAGCGTCTCCGATTACGAGCCAACGCAACAGCTCTAAGCAACAAACAGAGATCTTCGAGCTTTTACCCCATTAATTGCGGTGTCATTAGCCACAATCTCGGAAAAAGATCTCCAGGACAATAGCTTTGGTCGAGAGACCCAGCCAACTGTCATCGGTAGGCATGTGCTAAGTTTATTGTGCGATTATTGTGTGGTAAAACAAAAAATGGCATCAAACTTTCAGGAGCAGGCGCTTTGAGACCGGGCTGCTAAACAGAACTGGACTGTGTTCCTGCAGACCAGCGTTGCATGGATGGGGTGCATGACAGGGCGCCCAGATGGACAAGAGGGCACTCTACCGTAATGGTGTGGAAAATTCGAAACTAGGCCCTAAAATAGAAGTCGTATCCTCGAGAACAGTGTGTTTGCAGGAAATTGTGGTATTTTACGTTACTTCAACCTATGTAAGATGCTCCACTGGGGAGGGTACTAAATACTACTGACCAAGTCAAGCCTACTCATGTGCTCCCAAGGCAAGTTCGGGCTGACAATACTGCTTTACCTCTTGTGGGGACTGAGGAAGGTTGGAACGCCTTGTTGCATAGGAATCTTGGATGACGTCGGAGTCGTGATTTTTGTCGTGAATAGGTGCACTCCTGGTGCTGCTTGTTGGCGTGCTTATTGACAAACTGCGACAGAGTGCCTGAGTACTTGCGGTGTACAAGTAGTGCTTCCGTGTCCTTCTCGGGGTTTTCTTTGGTGTCGAAGTCGGTGTAAAAGCAGGTGCAGGGAGCGTCTCTGGTGACTTTCCTTTGTACGAGAAAGTGTGACGTCTGTCTTGGAAGGGTCTTTGACTTGGAGATCTTATTTTTCGATGTTCTTCAATTGGTGAGTGTGCTGCTGTTGAATTTAGTGTTATTCGAAGCCTTCGTTGCAGTCTATCTTGTTGTCGCATGGGTTTGTGAGCTTGGATTTGCTTGCTTTGTTGATATTGCTCAGAATATGGCTATAGTAGAGCCCCTTTCAAAATTGGGCAATCATTTCTTTCGCGAGTTGACGCGTCATGAAGACAGCTGGTGCATTGTTAGCTGGTGTCTTGCTTGTTGGGCTTAGTTGCGGGTACGCCATCATTGCTAGCATGCTCTTCAGAGGCTTCGGTGACGTGGTTCATTACTGGACGCTCCTGAAAAACAACTGCGGACGAGGTTTAATGTATGATGTACTTTTGAGTTGATTCGATTCTTGAATTGGTGAACACTGCATAAAGATATTGCAGGTGACGTGGCATTACCAGGCTCGAACTGCAGATTTTGGCAAGTCTGCGGTGCCGTAGAAACAAATTCCTGCGACGCAAAACACCCTTTCGAGTCATCATGGCGTGATTGAGTATTTTTCGATGTGTCAGTTCGTTTACCGTAAACCCGGCGTCCTTATAAGACAAACGGTGAGCGTTAGAAGCACCTGGCAAGCCGCGTGACAGAAAACCGGGTGGTGGCTCACGTATGCGAGATGAAGGATGAAGGGCATCAGATGAATGAGCAACGTATCGCGTCATGTGCTGGAGTGACAACTTTGGAAATGCCGACTTTTGTGCAGAAGGGAGTCACGCTTGATGGTTAGGTTTTTTCCGAAATACGCTTGGCCGCCTGCCAGTGAACTCATGTTCCACGTTGTGTTGTAGCAGTGGTCGATTCATGCTGGGCGTTGGTATGCTTGAAGACTGTTTGTGAAAATGACGACTGAGTGCGATTGCCTGAGGATTGTCTGTTATAAACGAGTCTTTAAAAGCGACCGGACCGGAGCTCTAGGGGCGACGAATAGAGCACTAGGACTTTGGAATCACAGCACGTTCAACCACTTGTGAGGCGACGTCAGGTACGATTAAATGACCGTTGTATTCTCCAGCACAGACATGAGAGCCACAAGCAGCAAAGCCCGCGCGTCTAACAATGATGATGATTACAACGGTTTCTGTGTATACAGATGAAGATGAAGCAAATACTCAGCGCTCACAATATTACTATCACATGAACTGTGACACATCTGCACTTAACTGTACTTCAAACAGAGTTACCGTGCGCAATTGTGTGCTTCGATTCAAGAACGCTTTAAAGAGACCAAACGTTGAAAATGAATTCAGGCGGCATTCCTTACATATATGATGTCATATTATATATCTGAAAAGTTTTTTTACATTGTTTTCAGCTTTTGTGTGGCATTGTTAGTGACCGACGGAAAGCAGTGTCAGTTTTTGTCTGAAAAAAAAAGAACATGCTTATCTCATTAACCAAGCCTTTGTTGTAGCACTGTCATGCACGTAATTCATCGATGAAAGCTTTCTGCTTAAGACCTATATAAAGTTCTTTATATCTTTACTGGTGCAAGAACATGTGCGTACACGTGGTAAACGCAGTGCAGCGCAAGCACTGTCCTCCACTAAGCTTTCCTGACTAGATTTATTGACTGTTCCACATTTCATGGGGAACGGAACGAGAGAAAAAAATCATATGCGTATGAAGTGCGAACGGTGGTACTGAACTAATCACACAGATAAGCGGGCTTTCTATTATCTTTCTTTCTGCCTTTTTCGTAGTATGCAGACTGACAATGATGTAAATAAGTAGTTCAGTCAAGCTACAGCAGTGCGTAACAGGTGGAACACAAGCTAACTACGTGCAAACAACACAGCAAGTGTGGAAGTTAGTGCGAAAGCATTAAGAGAGTCACCCAGGACGAGCATTTCTATGAAAGGCCAAATGCGCCTTACTCGCGGCTAATGTTGACGTTACATAGGCGTCGTGCATCAATTCAGTATAGAAAAACGTAGATATTAACAGTAAACTGTAGTCAACGCAATTTATCCGCCGGCAATCAGCTCAGACCGCACGCAACGAAGCGCCGCTGCGCAAAATTGTATTCGCGCCGCCGACCACCTTTATCGACACTTTAGCGGGAACGCTACTGCCACGTATAGCCCGATCTCGCCGCAAATAAGGACTATGTTCACCCAATGCCACATAAAATCCCGCTGACACATTCATGAAAGAATGAGCATATTTTGCTGATTTTTTTATCTTCCTCCATCATCTTAACTGAGAATAATAAAGCAAAACTTCAAAAAGCCATGTTCAGCAAATGAGGTCAGGAATATTCCTGTATATTTTTTCAGGCAAGGGCTATAAAATAGGCACAAAGAAGTAATAAACATGATCGAACACGTCGTTGTTTTAAACGACAGGTATGTAAAGTTAACGTTCTGCGCTTAATAATACAAATATTCAGTTTATTTCCATCTTTGTGAGATACAAAAGGAGATTGTAGGAAAAAAAACTGTCTCTAGACAACTTGACTAGCCTAACAACCTATGTATTTGGCAGTGCGGCAATATTACATACAAACATAATACATAATGATATAAATACATAAATGCTCCTGCACTTTTACATAATTATACGAACACAAAGCCAAACACATACGCATGTATACAGGCGCATGCTAGTGTTTTAACTTATTTCAACAAACGCTTTCCTCTTAAAAGGCACCAAATAAAAAACGTCTGTATTGCACTTGAATCTATGCAGAAACCACATGCAATCTTTTAAAATCTTTGAAAGAGGCCGTAAGAAAATCAAACTGTATCAATTTATAGCTGTATAGTAGTGTAGGTATTGTGCTTCTAAAAAGAATTTTCGTGTATCGCCATGTGTCAAAGACGCGCAGATCACATACTCATAGCCAGCCAAAACGGAATTCAATGCTGTGATATCTGATGCGTGACAAACTGAATTCACCGAAATTTGTTATCGTTGATTGATTGATATGTGGGGTTCAACGTCCCAAAACCACCATATGATTATGAGAGACGCCGTAGTGGAGGGCTCCGGAAATTTTGACCACCTGGGGTTCTTTAACGTGCACCCAAATCTGAGCACACGGGCCTACAACATTTCCGCCTCCATCGGAAATGCAGCCGCCGCAGCCGGCATTTGAACCCGCGACCTGCGGGTCAGTAGCCGAGTACCTTAGCCACTAGACCACCGCGGCGGGGCGAAATTTGTTATCGTGTTCTACAAGCTTAAAAAATGAAACATAATGAAGAATATATTACTTTTAACAGCACAGCCGTTCTTGCGACATAATGTCAATTGTCCAGCAAACATACAAAAAATAAACGCAAATGATAATTCCAACAGCTGCATAACGTTGCCACACACGGGGATGAATGGTGCGCATTGAGGCACGAACACACCTAAAGTATAAGAACACTTTAGGTGCTCACAGTGTTGAGGCCGCTCTTTTGTAACCTCTGCAACATGCGCTGTCCATTGTAACACGCACACCCGTGCAATCGCACTTACCTTACAATTGGGCAATCTGAGGAGTCGTGGAAGTGCCACCGAGAAAACCCCCACGGTAATTACGTCGAAAAACGGCACCTGGCAGCTACTCGTGATTCAACGGGATGTGCATCACTAAGCAACCCTGAGAGCGGTTTCGAGCTTTGCCAGTGATATATCGTGCATGCGCTGACGCAATCGTTGAAGCCTCAGAACGGTATTAGCCACTAATTACCAGTGGTCTTTACGTAACACGAGTGGGCCTCGCACCAAAGTCCATTTTCTACCCTCTATTCTTGACTTGGTGCGAAAAACTTCCGTGCAACGTAGAAGCCCTGTTGCGATTAAGGATTTCTTTGGATCGAGACTCCAAGTCATAGCGTCACAGCCTTCGGGTTCAGAAGCTGGTGCCCATGATTTGGGAAAATGGGGAAAAACAGGCCTAATGACACTTCATGTAAACTTATTCCTGTAGTGAGAAGGTAAGAGCTCCGCGATGAATCAACTGGATGACTCATGATTTCAGAGATCAGTGCGTCTAATCTCCTCCCACAGCACCATCGTTATGACACCTCAGGCTCGCTCATCCTTCTTTATGGTACCCAATCTTACGCGAAGTAACACCCACCAAGGCGCCTTTCACTGATACAGCCGCCATTAGCCATTAGAACCCTAACATACGCTTACACTCACCAGCGTTTTCAACGCAAGGACTGTCATAGTTAATATCAACGAATATTTATTCATAATCAAACTTGGTGGCAATTGAGAATAATTTAGCGAGCACAACTAGATCGTAGCTGTCACTACACTTACATTTGTCAGCATTCCAACATGCTCATACTACGCAAATTAATGGTGGGCCAGTGCGCCGTACTTCGTTTTTACTTCTATACCGACAGTGTATCTTGCCATACATATATGACTTGACACAATAAAATATTGCATATCTTGCCTGAAGCCGAAGTGATTACTGATGCTAAGAGTATTCGAGATGCGCAGCATGTGCGTTTCGATGTTTCGATGGCGCTTATATACACATCCAGGGAAATTCGCTTCCCAGCTGTGCCAACAAGGTATAACGTTTCCCAGCTGTGCCAACAAAGTATAGTATAACGTGCGGCTGGTGAACCATGAATAAAGCTCACTCGATGACCAGTAACTGGTGATCTGGCAAGAATAGGCAGTTTCTGCTTTGGCTTTGAGCGCAAGAGACACGGCGTACCGACACAACTCCGCAGGGTAAAAGTCTCATCACACTATTCATAATATTTATGCATACGCCCATGAAAATATGGCCAGAAATAAAACATCACACTTCCTAATGAACTCACGCTCATGCTTGTATATTGTACCACGTCCCCCTCCCCCTTCCGTCCCACTCACCCGTGAAATGCGACAACGGTAATCTCGAATTGCACCCGCACACGCTGTATATAGTGAGCAGTTAATACTTCTCTTTATGTGTATGTTTGGCAGTAATGTCCTTTACGTCTTTTTACCCAAATTTCGGAACGAAGTGTAATGAATTATTGATCACACATCAACCATCCAGGTTCGGACGCTGCTACCAGCAGCAAATGCAGTTTTGAGTAAATGATTCACCTGCTGACAGCTGATAGTGGGCTAATATTAGGAATTGTTAGTCAGAGATGATAATTATTTGTTTTTTATTGAAATAGAAAATAAACGAAGCAGTTTTTGTCACCGTTACTTGGCGAAGGCCACTTCTTTCCACTTGATTCGTACAAATAAAGAAAATAAAAAAACAATAGCATATATACATATATACAGTCCTACATGGGTGAGAGCAAAAGTTCTCCTATGGGCAGAACAAACACGTAGACGCCACGCTCACTTTTAACTTTTGTCCACTCACCAGTTGTAACAAATCTTCATTTCTACGAAGAAGTGTGGCAGCACCTTCATTGATTTGCCATTTGTTTCGGATGGCCATGGACCTAGTATTTTATTCAACGCAAATGGCCGCTCGGTATCTAACTTATGGAGTTCCTGTTCTAGTCGCCTTCGGTGTGTGTCGGGTTTCGGACAGTCGATCAAGAGGTGGCATATATCCTCGTCATCGTGGCTGCATGAACATGCTGAAGATGTTTCACGCTGAATACGAAGTAGGAAGTGCTTTGTGTAAGCAGTTCCGAGTTGATGGCGATGTATGAGTGTGTATATTCGTAAATGTCGGTTAGTGGAAACATATCAAAGCGTTAGCAAGTTTCTTTTAGTGCAAAGACAATGACAGAAGGCAATGACATATTCAATGTGGAAGAGATCGCAAAATTGGCGAACGTGTTTTACAGAGAGCTCCACAAAAGCCGAAACAACCTGGAAGATATCGTAAAAAGCAATATTAGCCCAGAGGAATTCGACATCCTATCAGTAATGACAGGGAAGGTAATGGAATCTCTGGAAGGAATGCAAAGTGGCAAAGCCACTCATGAGGATAAGATAACAACGGACCTGATGAAAGATGGCGGAGAAATTGTGTAAAAAAAACTGGCTACCTCACATACGAAGTGTCTCTTGACTGGAAGTGTGCTACAATCTTGGAAGAATGCCAACATCATCTTAATCTGTAAAAAAAAGAGATGCCAAGGACTTGAAAATCACAGGCAGATCAGCTTATTGTTTGTTATCTACAAACTGTTCACAAACAACAATGGCTAATAGTATGAAAGCCACATTAGCGCTCAATCAATACACGGACCTAGCAGGATTTCTTACAGGCTACTCCACCATAGATTATATTTCTACTATAAACTAGATGATAAATAAATGCGCGGATTAAAAACAACCATAGCCTTCATAGATTATGAAAAGGTGTTTCACTCAGTCGAGACATTGCCAGTGATGCAGGCACTTCGGAATCAGGGCACCGATGAACCCTACATGAACATATTGGAAAATATCTACAGCGGATCCACAGCCACCATAGTCTTCGAAAAAGAGAGTGAAAGAATCTCAGTAACGAAGGGTGTAAGGCGGGGAGACACGATGATTCCAATGCAATTAAGCGAGTGTTTATAGGAGAATTTGAGGTCGCTAGACTGGGAAGAGTTAGAGATAATAGTTCATGGAGAATATGATTGTGACGTGAGGTTCATAACTCAGGTAATGAATTACAGCTCATGATTACTGAACTGGACGCGGAAAAAAGAACAGTGGATCTGAAAATTGATCTGCATGAAACTAAAATATATAATGCCAATAGTCTCACAACAAAAAAAAAACAGAGCTTTGAGATGCGTGAAGAGACGCTGCAAGTGGTAAATGAATAAGTCTACTTAGGACAGGTAACAACCACGGAGCCGAACCATTAGAGTAAAAGAACTATAAAAATTAGAATGAAGTGAAGAACTTTAAAAATTTTACTAAAATTATGAATGGTAATCTACTACTAACCCTCAACAGGAAGGTATATAACAGCGGCATATTGTCCGGGCTTACCTACGTAGCAGACACCTGGACACTAACAAAGAGGGTTCAACTTGAGCTGAGGACGACGCAGCAAGTGTTAGAAATGAAAATGATAAGTGTAACGTCAATAGAGAAAAAGAGAGCAGATTGGGTCAGGGAACAAACCATGATCAAGGATATCATAGTCGAAAGCAAAAAAATTCGCCAGGTCTGCGCGGAAGGCCCAGCACTGTCAAAGCTTAAGATAGAAGGGTGGCCTTACAGAGTCTTTTTTAACACTTTTTTGGTTAGCTGCTGTAAGCATATTTGCAGATTACCCACCACATCATGAATAATTGTGCAGGAGGCAAGCATTCACAATGTCATCCTTCGTCATTCTTTGGAGAAGTGGGATACACGCTTTACAGTTGCAAGAAACATTCTGCAATTTTTACAGCGAAAGCTGTGATGCGATCGAAAATTGGGGAACCCTTAAACTTCGCCTTTAATATTTGAACGCGATAGCGCAATCCGGCCCCTAGTGTGCCCTTCAACCCCTATGTGCATACTTATTATGTTTTGTTACACACACACACACAAACACACACACACACACACACACACACACACCCAACACACACACACACACACAGTAGATTGTACCACCACACGCGCGTGAAGGGTACTTTTGATTTTAAATAAGAGTCACGTGGCCTCGAAGATACACGACACGCGGTCGCCATTGCAAAAACGATAAAGAGTCTCACAACGCCTCACAGATGGCAGCACATTATCTAGCGTTCGCTGTTTGCTTGATCAACGCCTCTGGAAAGGCATGATGTATTTTCTGCTAGATTGACATAGTTGTGCATTTTAGAACTGTTTGAAAGTTGTTTTGTGCATATAGCGGCGATGGCCACATGATTACGGCTTTTTTCGACGTAGTTTGATGGCCTCCCAAATGCGCCTACAAATCACCGATTGGGCTCGTTTTCATCATGACACCTGTCGAACAAAATGCGTTAAGTAGACTCTTTCTACTACATGTCATTTATGTTGTGTTTTTATCTCGAAGAAGCTGCAAGTAACATCGTAGCTTTGTCTTGGGACACTTGCTTGCCGCACGAATTTGATCCTCAATGGCACCGAAAATTTTGTTCTTTATTTTATTTGCTTCTTTCTAATTTTTTGCTCGCGGATGATTTTTCGCTCACAACCAGCTCTCTAACGCTATCGCGCTAAAACTAGCGTCACGCGTGGCGTCGAAGTTGTCCGCCGCCGCCACCAGTGTCCGTAACCACTCTCACACGAAATAGAAAAAAAATAACGCCAGGCCTGCGCGGAAGGAACACCACAGTCATAGCGAAAGCTAGAATAGCGGCCTTTCAGGGTCTTTTCTAAACACTCATTGGATAACTGCTGCAAGCAAACTTGCTTCATACACACCATGGCAGCGTGTTATTCACTAAAGACTAGCAAGGAATTTTCGGCCAATCGTTCATGAAGTGGCTGGTGACGATGGGGAATTACGCCAGAAGTCAGTATACGCCACAGTTCATAGGTGGTGGTTACCACCACCACCTATTCGGTGAACAGTAACAAGTCTTTGTAATGGGTTGGAGGATTGAATGACCCACTCGTTACGCTATTCGTATTGTGAGACATCTGGTTGTTGTATCGCTGTTTTCAAACGCTTCATAAGTCGGGATTGCTAACCTGGTATCTCGTAAATTTTTTAGAGCGTTTTCGTTGTAGTAAGTGGTTAAGAAAAAAATTCTCACTTTTTAAACAATCAGTATGGATCACAAATAATATACAACAAAAAGTAACTTAAAGCTTCCGATTCGTTCCGTCTCGTTCAAACTGTTTGCAACCCTCAGAAAGTCTCGCTACTCACACGCCTTCATAGTGCAAGTCTGGTGTTTTAGCGGTGGACCACTGTAGGCTGTGGGCGAGCATTTATCAATGATTTCTAATACGCAAGAAGACAGAACAAGAGCAAGCTATTGTTTTTTTTTTTTGCATACCCTGGGTAGGCTGCTTCCCCTCACAATATTTTTATTTGTCCCTTCGGGAATTGCTCGGAAGCCCATTCTTCATCGAAGTTGCAATGCGTTTGTGCGTGCATGTGCAGCGCTTATCTTCCGTGGGCTTGAACACGCATGATTTGTGCGATGGGTGATGTGTGTAAAGGTGTTGATAATCGTAGTGATGATTGCGAAAAATAAAAGGTTAAGCAAACTGTAAAACGACAAGGCCCCTGACCAAGAGACGACGCTAGTTCACCGCTATATTGCTAGTCTGCGTAGCTTTCTTCGCGGCACTTTCTGCCCTACAGCTTTGCGTGAGCCGTTACTATGTGCCTGGCGTGGATGAGGTGCTGCGTCAGCCAACACCTATGTAAACATCGCATGTGCCAACCCCACCTGCCATCCCACAGCTATCACTGACCGGCTAACGCAAGACTGCGGTTAAGAAAAGGGAGAGAGACATGGATCTTGCACTATCCTATCTAGAACAGAGCGCCATCCTTCGCCCGAAGATGTCAAGCCCCATACGCATGCGTTTATGCCTACGGCCAGCCGCTTCTTTCGAAGTCACTTGCGCAAAAGTGCCCGACTGGCATGAGAAAGCACCTTTTTGCTTGACCCGCTTAAGCGGATTATGTCGTTCCTTGAATAAATTCTTTCCCATGATCACTTGAACCTCCTTCCCAACTCTACATATCTTACTGTTCCTCTCTCGGAGCTCCGCGAGTCTGCGTGGGTCACTGCACAGAGATACCCAGAAGGTCGCCAGCAGATCTGCTGAAACGTGCGGTTTTCAAGCTAACTGGAATTTCACGGGAATGCAGGCTATGCCTGTGCTTTAGGCCGTCGTGGGTCGTCATAGAAAACAATAAATAATGAAAATGTCTGGCGAAGGAGGACTATACTTCTGCGGACAAGGACTTATCCTACAGTTTGAAATTTACAAGTCTGGTTAAGACTCTTCATTATTGACCATCACGTTGTTTTACATCATTTGAAAGTAAAATGATTTTGTTCTGAGCCATCTCTATAAACCTAGTCCAACCGTGATGGTGCAGTAGCCAATGTACTCGGATGCTGACCCGCAGGTTGCAAGATCGAATCTCGACTGCGGCAGTTGCATTTTTCATGGAGACGAAAACGCTGTGAGCCCGTGGGCTCAGATTTGAGTGCACGTTAAAGAACCGCAGGTGGTCGAAATTTTCGGCGTTCTCCACTACGGCGTCTCTCATAGTTATATGCTGGTTTTGGGACGGTAAACTTCACATATCACTATATATTTATAATCCTAGAGTAAATTATTCGCTCTTTTTTTCGCTCTTCTCTTATACAGATGTATTTTAGTCAAGCTGTGTTACTCATGTACTGATCGCGTGCTTTCTTTGTTTTGATGTTTCTCTTCTACTCGCTCTCCTCGTACACAGATGTATTTTAGTGAAGCTGTGTCACTCATGTACTGATCTTGTGGTTGTGTTTGTGGCCCTCCTGCTTGGGCCTTTTTGGCCTGCAGTATTCCACAAATAAATAAATAAATAAATACACATACGCAACAGCCCTTCATTCCGCTCCTAAATGAACTGCAGGTGATCGCTGCGCAGTTTTATTATCCATTGAAGCATGTGTGCTTCATTTATAGGTAACTAATGTTGTTAACCAAATGTGTCGGTAAAACAGAATAGCAGCTCTGAAGTAAACATTGTAGCAGTACACAATGAACACAAGGGCACTTTACGAGCCCTGTGCACGATTTACCACAATATCTCCATAAAACCTGTGCATGATTTACCACAATATCTCAATACTTAGTGCGGATTAAAATCTTTCTCAACAGTCACCGTTAGAAATGCGCTCTAAGCAAACACTCTGAACACCGTATCTCCCAAGCCGCCCACATTGATCGATTCTATGCTGATTCACGTACGTAACCAGGGGGCATTTTGTTCTCCTGATTGTGCCCGCAAGAGCAACAGCAAATCTGTTGTTGTGGGTAATGCTGCGGTCAATGCACTTTTTTCTTGCTCTTCGTGCGTCAATGTTTGTTCCTTTTCCCACATGAAGGCACCTCCAGCCAATTAGCTTTGTCTCACTCGACTCTGCAAGTTACAATAAGCCATCTGCAAACGTAGGCCCAAATGTTCTTGAAGAGCATTGCTTTTGGCGCTTCATGGAAGAGCGATCATACAGTCTTACCTAGTCCTCCATGTAATAGACAAAGCCAATCCGTCTCGAAACAACCAGTTCTTCAGCTGTTCGTCCCAAATGTGAATAATAACTTGGGCGTACGTGACGTTAGTGCACACAAAAAGGGCAAAAAAATTATCGGGGGGTCTCGTACTGCGTTCCTCGACATTCGTGTGTTAGCTCGCATTACGCCTCAAACCCAAGCAGGGAGACTTCTCATTGAAGAACAAATAAACATAAAAGAATATACCTTCCTTCTCTTCCGGCTTTTTATAGCGAGCTCATCTCGAGGTGTGGGTAGTCCTCCTGGTGCCTGCTTGCGGGCATACAATAACCTTACAGCGGTTCCAAACACACCCCTTCAATCTACCGCTTATCCTATACTCTCTGACATTATGCCTGCTCACAGATACCTCAAGTGACACTCGTGTACGGTTATTTCGGATTTCACCGTTCATGCTAACCTCAAGCACGTTATTATACCTCCACTGCATACAATCACCAATCTTCGATTTCACCACGCCTAAGGCGGTGGTGACGGCGACCATTTGACGCCCACCACCAACGTGAGTGAACTTGCATAATACTGCTGTAAACCGCCAATCCCGGCGTTACCGTTCACGCCGACCTTTCCGCTCCCGGCACGGTAATTACAAAGCGCACGCAGATTTTCTGAACAAATCGATTCGTTACGAGCCCGACGCGCTGACTGAGTTGAGAAGTTCGTGCTGTGTGTGTCGCTTCTGCAACACTAGTTGTAATGTAATCTGCGGCAAAATAATTCGCTATAGACGTAGAATTTTGTTGGGGAAACAAGAGGAAGCTTGCTGTAATTGGAAGTTTATTAAAATTGTTCAAAAGTTTGTTTGTTTAAAGTACTTTGTATACGTCTTTGTAGCGACATTGGCACCCATGCTGTGACAATAAACGTCATGCCGCCACATACCTTGTTCATAGGTCACGCTATGTCACCGTGACCTTAAATTTAGACCCAGTAACAGGATTTAAAACACTGGTACTGACAAGTACGTTATCTACTAATGTTAATACCAATGTTTGACTACGTACTGTGAAAATATGAGTGCTTAGAGTATTACATTGACCACTGGAGAGCACAGAATTGTTCGGCTACCCAAACAGATTCCTTTTCCTCTCATCATGATACTGCTGCTCCAAACTGAGCGACGCCTCCCTCTATTATAACGGTTGGGAAACACGCCTGTCGACGTTAACGCATATTTCGAACAGCGAGGTAAGCATCAAAACAAGAAAGGCGGCAGGCGTCAAGTAGAGGAGAAGAGAGAGAAAGAGAATAAAATGAGGAGAAAGGCAGGGAGGTCAACCAGAAAATGGAGCATCCGGTTTGCTACCCTTCACAAGGGGAAGGGGGAATGAGGAAGAAAGATGGGAAAAAAAGCGAAGAGGGAAATAGGCGTGCGCACAAAAAAGGGGGGGGGGGGGGAGCTAGGGTGCTACAGTCTATACAATAGGCCGCTGCCACGCAAAAAGTTCAGTAAGGCCTTCACTGATTTTCTGTGAGCACACAAATCATGTCGTCTTTCCAGCACTGATTGTTCAGACAAAGGTCTGTCGTCAAGGCAAGCTAACGCAGCAGCTAGTTGCCGTCTTTGCACGCTGTAACGAGGGCAGTGACAGAGAACGTGCTCTATAGTTTCATCGCTGCCGCAATGACTGCAAGCAGCACTGTCTTCCATGCCGATTCGGAAGGCGAAAGCTTTGGTGAAGGCGACACCAAGCCATAGTCGGCAAAGCACCGTTGCCTCGAGTCTAGAGAGTGCAGACGGAGGCCGGAGTCGACGACACGTGTCCAGTCTATGCAGTAGTGTGTGCCGTAAGCGCTCGGCATTCCACAGGGATTTTAATTCTGCATTAGTGATTTTTCGAATGGTCATTGCAGCACCAGTCCTTCAAAATAGTATAGATTTTTCTTCACCATCTTCGTGTGCTGATCGAGCAGCTGCATCGGCATGTTCGTTGCCCAGTATGCCGCAGTGACTTGGAAGCCACTGAAACGTGATCCTGTGTTCTTCGTCGAAGAGGTGATGAAGCAGCTCTATAATTTCTAGCACTAGTTGTTCATGAGCTCCCCGGCGTAAGGCGAATATCACACACTGTAGTGCTGCCTTAGAGTCCGTGAACATGCTCCATTTCTTGGCTTCTTGGTGTTTAATGACTTGAATTGCGCTACGTAGAGCAGCAAGTTCCACAGCTGTCCATGACGTCTGGTGGGATAACCGAAACTTCACCGTTGTCGCTGTTGCAGGAAAGATCACCGACCCTGCAGACGCATCCACTTTAGTTGAAGCGTCAGTATATTTTTTTTATTTATTTAAAATACCTTACAGGCTCTCGTTAGAGCATAGGTTAAGGCGGGCTTGGAGAAAAAAAAAGAAAGAAAAATGAGAACGTATACAGTTCAAATATACAAATAAATGCAACATAACAGCGACACTAATAACAGTAATAGAACAAGGAAAATACAGTCACCAAGTATATGCACCTTCATACAAATGTCTATCAAATGATGCTAGATGTAGTGAGAGAGTAGTTTCTTGCGGAACGCGTTGTTGTTAGTGACTGAAACTATCTCGTCGGGAAGATCATTTCACAGTGAGATTGCCTGTGGCAAAGCAGATAAGTTGAACGCGCGTGTTCTGCCAAAAATACGCTTAAAGCTGCGCTGATTTCGCATGCGTGCAGACATGCAATCTGGTGTGTGTAGAGGGAAAGCGCATGGATATCTGCTATTATTGTACTTGTGAAATAACAAAAGGAGGGCTATCTTGCGGCGGATATCCAATGGTTGTAAACCGATCTTGCGTTTAATTTGAGATACACTGCTGTGACATGGGTAGTTCTGAGTGATGAAGCGGGCTTCTCTGTATTGAATGGCTTAGATCATCTGTATTAAATCGTTTTGATAAGGTGACCAAACTGGTGAGGTATATTCTAACTGTGGATGTACGAATGTTTAATAGGCTATTTTGCGGACGCTTGATGTGGAGTAATAGAGATTTCGACGTAAATAACCTAGTGTTTTGGATGCCTTGGAACAAACGGAAGTTATGTGGAAGACCATGAAAGTTTAGAGTCAATAATAACCCCTAGATATTTGTATGATGTGGTACGAGATATTGCAGTATTTTTAATTTAGTATGAAAAAGTGAAAATTGGGGTTTTTCAGGAAACCGACATTATTTTGCATTTTGAAGTGTTCAAGCTTATTAACCACTTATTACACCAACTGCAAACGAGGTCTAGGTCACCTTGAAGGGCCTCATGATCAGAGGGAGATGTTATGGTTCGATAAATGACACAGTCGTCTGCAAACAGGCGTATACGGGATGAAATGTTAGTCGGCAGATCGTTGATGAGATTAAAAAGAGTAGAGGGCCAAGGACGCTACCCTGCGGCACTCCTGAAGTGACTTCTGCGATATCTGAATGAGAATCATTTGCAAATGTGAGCTGTTCACGAAATGAAAGAAACTTTCGAAGCCATGATAGCGTTAAGGAGTCCAATTTAAGAGAAGACAGTTTGGAAATCAGGCGACAACGGGCGACACGGTCAAAGGCTTTCGAAAAATTGAGGAAAGCGCAATCTGTCTGTGTGTTCATGTCCAAGTTAGTCTGTAGATCTGTCGTGAATTCAAGTAGTTGTGTATCGCAAGAGAAACCTTTCCTAAAATCATGTTGGGTGGAACTAAAAAAATTGTTTGATTCAAGATGACTGTAAATGTGAGAAGCAATGATATGTTCAAGTAATTTACAGCTGATAGAGGTTAACGAGACGGGACGATAATTTTCAACCTGATCTTTACATCCTGCTTTAAATATGGGAATAACTTTTGCGACTTTTCAGTCCCTAGGAAGCTGACCGGTACACAAAGACTGTCTGAAAATGTGAAATAATATTTGAGAGGACGTGGGAATTGTATTTTTAGCATCTTTGAATTGATATTATCTAGACCACTAGAAGTAGAAACTTTGAAGTTGTTGATTAGTTTAGTGATGCCCTCAATGTTAATATCTACGAGTGCCATGAAAGGGTTATTAAGTTCCGGAAACTCAAGAGTGCTAGAATGATCTTCCCGTGTGAAAACAGAAGAAAGAAATGTGTTAAATGCAATTGCACACTGCTCTCGTGAAAGAAGTAATTGATTTTTGCCTTTCAAAGTATTATCTGTCACAGCAGAAGCAGATGATAATTGTTGCCAAAGTTTTCTGGGATTGCATTTTAATAATGATGGTAGGTCATGTTTAAACTACTTGTCTTTAGCAGTGAATAACGCAAAAGTATCCCTTTTAAGACATTCCTTATATGAATTTCAAGCAGAGGCACTACAAGCGTGCATCGTGGTCCTATACAGCCTTTTTTTTCGATCTCTCAAAGTTCGCAAATATTTGTTAAACCATGGGTTTCTTTTATCATTAGATATGGCAATTTCAGCGACGTATTTGTAGACTAATAAAGTAAACTCCTCTCTAAACAATGAGCACTTTTCATCGACGGTACGACTTGACAATGAGGGCAAGAATGTGGTGTGATAGAATTCTTCAAAGTCAGAATTCATACAACTAGAATTAGCCTTACTGTAGTCTCTAATCACTTTTGTAGTTTTACCCGCAACTTTGAGAGAAATGTTTATTGATAATTGAACGAGCTTATGGTCACTAAACCCCTCAAGGCAACAGATTTCACCTACATTATCAGGATCTGAGGTAAGTAATAAATCCAAAATATTATCGCTCTGTGTTGGCTGGTTGATTATTTGAGCGAAATTAAAATGAAGGGCAAATTCACAAAGTCAAGAGACATTTTTGAGGTGGATGAACAATTGATCCAGTAAATCTGTGGTAAATTGAAGTCACCAAACAGATAGACATTAGTAGTGCGGTATTTCTCAATAGCTAATGTGGTGCTGCTGCGAAGGTGATCTATAAATGATGGTTCAGAATCGGGAGGAACGGTAACATACGCCTACTAGTATTTTAGTGGCACAAATAGTGCACGCGACCCAGACAATTTCTAAGTTTGAGTTTGTATCAATGACAAAAGTAGGTATAGATTTTTTATAGCAATAAGGACACCTCCCCCACGTTTGCTTTGACGATCACGTCGGAAGACGTTATAATCGGCATTCCCGTGAAGACTTTCACTGTCATCAACATCCTGAGTAAGCCACGTTTCAGTGAGCAGGAGGACATCACTTAGGCTATCTTCTAAGAATGAACAAATGAGATCATGCTTGTGCAGTAAACTGCGAATGTTAGTAAAGGAAACACATACAGCCGGTGCAGATTTACTCCGAATTTCTCTAGAGACATGCGCACGCCAATGCCTCAGCTATTTAGCAGACAGCTTGACTGCGTGAGTAGCACTATCATATATGTACGTTTTATCGCCCATCCGCAGACGATCAACAACGAGCTTGTAGGGCTTGTTTCCATTTTTGGCAAATTCGATTACCTTTCTTCTGGCTTGTAGCGTGGGTACAGAGAAATCTTCACGTACTGAAAATGTCGATCCCTTTAGTTTAAGAGCTGAAGCAAGAACGCTCTGCTTATCTTTGAGAAAAGCAAATTTTGCTATTATAGGCCGGTGTTTGCCAACAGCGAAGCGACCAAGTCTGTGAACTCATTCAAATTGCGCGGCACTTGTATTCTTCTGTAGTTTCTCCGAGCAAACTTTAATCACCTTCTGCTCAGATGCATTCCAGTCCTCGTTTTCATCATCTTCTATTCCAAAAAATAGCAAGTTACAGCGCTTGAGTCTGTTTTCCGTGTCATCACATCTGGATGTGATTTCCACGAGTTTGTTAGAGATGGAGGACATAGCGGAAATTGACGTGGCGTCTGTGGTATATGAGGAGTGTACACTACCTTCCAGCTTCGACCCCCTCTCTGAAAGAAGCTTTACCTCAGCGTTCGTGTTTATATGGCCTTGTTTAATGCCCTTGACCTCCTCAAGCAAAGCAGTTTGACTAGCTTCAATTCGACGCACTGTTTCGAGTACCGCACTATCCGATTTGGGCTCAAATGTAGGAGAACCAGTATTACCTTCGAGTACTCACACTCTCTCCGATATGCTTCTCAAATCAGCTTCCATGCACTGCTCAGTCGACAAAACACTACTCAACATATTTTTGATTTTGGCTCCAGGCCCGGGATTTAACTCAACGTCACCCGACAACACAAGCAACAACCCTAAGTACGCTGAGTGCACATTTGACAGGCAAGATAGCACTCGTTTCATAGCGCTGCAAAGTTCAGGTGGGCACGACAACGCAACAAGACAGTAGTCATTGCTTTTGCAACATGAAGCATTTGCGAAATACCTAACCTAGAAAAGCAGCATATTTAAGTGCGCCGTTTTCGCTGTGGTGCCGTGCCCAAGAAAGGTTGGTCTCGGTGGGCGTATATATGTGTTCGCTGCGGTGCATATCCCAATGGACGCGTCACTGTACGACAAGGGTTGCTTGGTGAGGCTCGTGTTGTCGAATGAACTTGGCTGCACGGTTAGATCCGATGCTGCAGGCGCCAGTAGATCCATTCGACTATTAATCCAAGCATTTGAAGTCGAAGCGAAGTTGAAGCAGGGCAGGACACAGAAGAGCATCACCTGGAAAAGCAGCATATTTAAGTGCGCCGTTTTCGCTGCGGTGCCGTGCCCAAGGAAGGTTGGTCTCGGTGAGCGTATATATGTGTTCGCTGCGGTGCACATCCCAATGGATGCGTCACTTTACGACCAGGGTTGCTTGGCGAGGTTCGTGTTGTCGAATGAGCTTGGCTGCACGGGTAGATCTGATGCTGCAGGCGCCAGTAGATCCATTCGGCAATTAATCCAAGCATTTGAAGTCTAAGCCAAGTTGAAGCAGGGCAGGACACAGGAGAGCATCGCCTGGAAAAGCAGCATATTTAGGTGCGCCGTTTTTGCTGCGGTGCCGTGCCCCTTAGATGAGTATGGTCACTGTACTTCTCATATAACAAGAGAAGAGAAAGCTGCTTTAGCGCTGGAGACGAGAGCCGGGCTTTTGACCCTATGCCTTGAACCGTGAGTTCAACATGCGCATAGGTCATACTCCATGGGGGAGTTGAAATTCTCGATGGAGTTGTATATCCCGTAGGAATGCGTGTGCAATATGACAAGACTATCTGACAAATTGAGGCACGAGGTCGGGCTTCTGGCAGTGAAGCTAGATGATGGGCAGGGGCACGAGTAAGATGCCTCACGTGTGCTCTGAGCACTTCCATCATGATATCCGTCTTGAGCGGGTAGCCATTAGAGATCTCGATTGTCTGAGCTGTTGATGAACATCGCGGTAGCCCCAGACAAACTCGCAGAGCCATCGCCTGGATGCTTTCGAGAGTCCGAATGTTGGTTCTACAGGTGTTGGTCAACACAGGCAAACGGTAGCGCAAATAGCCAAGAAAAAGCGTCTTGCACGATTGCATCATTGCATGTACTGAAGTCCCCCAGGTTTTTCCTCCAAGATACTTGAATAAGTTAGCAATTTCTGTCAGCCTCTTCTTCAAGTGGGCCACATGTGGGCCCCAGCAGAGGTCTCTATCAATGAATACGCCTAGAAATCTATGCGTCCTGACATATGGTATCACTTGGCCATCGATTGATATAGCTTATGGTCTCATTGGCTTTCGACTAAAAGCAATCAATGCGCATTTCGCTGGCGAGATTTTCAGACCCTGGTTCTTGAGGTACACTGATACCAGCGTCACAGCTTTCTGAAGTCTTGCGCGTACCTGAGGTCTTGTCACGCCAGATGCCCAGACGCAGATGTCGTCAGAGTACATGGATAACTTGACCACACTTGGTAGTCGTTCTACATGACCAATGAGAACGAGGTTGAGGAGGGTTGGACTCAAGACGCCACCTTGCGGAACTCCACGATGCCTTGGGTGTTGGGAGGTTGGACCATCTGCAGTGTTCACAAATAAGGTCCGCCCTTGTAAATAACTGCGTGTCCAACAATACTGTTGCCCGCCTAGGCCCACTGACTCAATGGCTTCGAGGATGGGGTCATGTAGAACGTTGTCGTATGCTCCTTTTACGTCAAGGAACATGGCAGCAGATAGTCGTTTACATGCCTTTTGTTACTGGACATATGTGACCAGATCTATAACATAGTCGATCGAACATCGGTGACGGCGAAAACCAGCCATAGCGTTCGGATATATTTCATAGTATTCCAGGTACCATTCAAGCCTGGCAAAGATCATTCTCTCCATTACCTTTCCTACGCAACTTGAAAGTGCGATCGGTTGGTAAGAGGCAATGTCCAGGGGAGATTTGCCAGGCTTAAGAATAGGTACCAAGCGGCTAATCTTCCAATCTTGCGGAACGACGCCAGCTTGCCAGGAATTGTTGAATATGTTAAGGAGTGCTTCTCGTGCCCGTGTACCTAGGTTGCACAGCATCCTGTATGAGATGTCATCCGGGCCAGTCGACGACGACTTATTACATAAGACGAGCGCCGCATCGAACTCCTGTGAAGTAAACGGTAGATCCATGCGCGGGCCCCGTGAGTGAGGGATATGATTCACTGTATGTAGGCTTGTGTACGCTGTCTGGCCCACGGTCATAGCGCAGAAATCTTCAGCTACCTCAATTGCGTGCCGGCGATGAGAAAGTGCAATGGTTTTGAAGGGAAAATGCTGCTCTAGAGCAGAACGTAGGCCTCGCACAATTCTCCATATCTGAGACAGTGGTTTATGAGGATCTAGCGACGCACGAAATTTCCTCCATCGTTGGGTGTCTAATTTGCGGAGGCACCGTTGTATCTTCTTTTGAATGCGCCGGGCTGTTCGTAGATCGTCTGTGGAATTGGTGCGTCGGTATCGTCTTTCGGCAGGACGGCGGATCACTCGAAGTCGCTTCAGCTCGAGGTCAAATTCAGAGTACTTGCAAGAGCATAATATTCTGCGCATAGCCGCATGTGCAGTTTCCTTAATAGCTTGATGAAGACCATTGGATAGGCCTTCTTCACAAGCATTCTCAAGTTGAGTTTTGAACACACTACAATCTATTCTTTGTGTTGTGGTAGAGGAGTACGTGTTCAAAATACCTTTAATCTTCAGGTAAGTGGGGATGTGGTCGCTTCGGTGTGTTTCAGTGTCCAAAAACCACTTTACCCGTCTATCAAATCGGCTTGAAACAAAAGACAATTCAAGGCAGCTGCTATATGTAGTGCCTCGCAAAATCGTTAGGACTGGCGTCATTCAGAAGGACGGGACCATGGCTTGAAACCAATGATGCTAGATGTCGTCCCGTTGAATTAAGCCTTGAGATTTTCCATCTCGGATGATGCGCATTGAAATCCCCTGTGATAACCCACGGACCCGGATGTGCCCTTAATATGCCGTCTAGTCTGTTGGCGTCAAATTGACTTTATGGGGATATATATATACCTAGAAGTGCGAATGTCACCTATCCTTTTTTAACAGACAAGCACACATACTGATTGCAGTCGTGAGGTTGCACTGGCTGGACGACGTAAGTAAGCTCCCGGTGAATAAATACAACAACCTTGCTAGTTTCGATGTTACTTGAGGAGAAAAATGACTCGTAGCCGGATAATCTGATTGGGTGCGATAATTTCGGTTCACATATATTCATGATAGGAAATCGGTACAGATGAACGAACTGGCGAAAATCAGATATGCGAGATCTCAGACCTCTTGCGTTCCACTGAAAAATCGACGCTCCTCTGACCTCCTGTCGGAACGACTTGTGATTGTCGGCCATGGCTTTACTGGAGGCTTGCAAGGACCGGGCTCAACGCGTCAAGCACTTGTAGGCTGCTTCTAGCAGTTAGCGTATCGATGCTTGTCAGAAGACTTCTGATGACACTCACAATAGATCGCAGCATAGGAATAATTTGACGATCTGCTGTTGGAGCCTCGTCATCAGCAGCATTGGCTTTCACTGGGAGCAGAGAGCGCGAAGGCTGCTCGGAAGGCCGTGTGTTCGCAAGCGCCGGCCAGTCTTCAGGGGAGAGAATCTTCGACGGTGGAGGTATCCTTGTACTCTCTGGCTTTCTACTGAATGTTGATGGTGGTGTAGACCGAAGTGGTGCATGAATATCACCATGACTGGAGCGCTTCCGTCGGTGGCGACGTCGACGCCGGATGTTCTGTGAAGCTTCTCTATGGGTGGAGTTATCCCTGACCATTTCTTTCAGGATACTCATTTCTTTCTTGAGTCTTGGGCATTCCTTAGACGTGGCTTCATGCATACCTCGACAATTTCCACACCAATAGGTTGTTGCACAACAGGCGTCTACCGTGTGCGCCTCCGCGCACCGGGGGCATACGGTAGAGTTCGCACAGATGCCCTTGACATTGCCGATCTTGAAACACTTGTAGCACTGAAGCGGCTTTGGGACAAAATGCCGTACCACATGCCGGAAATGTCCCACCTTGACGTGCGTAGGGATTGAGTCGCCCTTAAAGACTATCTTAACGCAGCGGCTGTTCCCGAGGCGGCCTATATGCTTAATGACCACTCCTTCGTACGCAGGTTTTATCAGTGTTTGGATTATGCGTGTTTGGGATTGCCAAGTCAATGTCGTAAATGACACCTGCAGTGCAGGTCCCAGTCATTGGTACGACCGCTTGTACTTTGACAAAGTAGAGGAGAACTGTTACTGTCTGCGCCGGGCACACGAGATGCAAAAGGCTTTTTTCCCTTTGGCCAGTAGTATGACGTAAAAAGTAGAGGAGAACTGTTACGTCATACTACTGGCCAAAAGGAAAAAAGCCTTTCGCATCTCGTGTGCTCGGCACAGACCGTGCAGTCACAGCTTTACACGCAGCAAGAACACAGCCACCATGGCTGCGTTAGCGAAGATACGTGATACCCTGCAAGGCGCGAGATGGGGAAGGCATCGACGCTTTGCGAAACCGCTGAACAGGTGGTTAATAATTGTCGCGTGGCCACTTTCCTACTTCTGATTTTCGTCTTCTCGCTTTCGCAATCCTTCCCGGGACCTCCCGCTGACTGCGATGCTGTTACGCGAGATCCGTGCAGCGTTGCTAGATGCATACTAGCGTTGTTGCGAAGATAAATTCGGAATGTAGAGAGGGTGCAGAACAGAAACAACTGTCTCAGCTTTCGTCAACAACGTGGCTCGGGCCGCTCGGCATGCCTCCCATGTTGAATGAAGAATGTCAGTGTTAAGAATCGACCATCTCTCCGGCGACTGCGAAGCAGTGTCCGGTTCTCGTATATCCCACGCTTTCGAGTAAGCACAGCATGTACTCCAAGAAGCGCAATCAGCAAATAGGTCGCTTTTATTCTTTTTCAACCTCAGCGAAATCTCAGAACGCTAAAGCAAAAACAAAAAGACCACTAGGCGAAACATTACTCCGAAAAAGAGAAAGAAAGAAAGGAAGAAGGAAAATGCTACTTTACACTTTCATCAGTGGACAGCATTTTATGTCAGCTAATTCCTCACGATTGTATATAAAGCAGCTACGTAATTCTAAATTATTTCCCTGCTACCAATTCTCATACACATTGAAGATGCACTTTTGCGCACGCAACATAGCTCCTCAGTCTAGCGAGTCTCCATCTGGTGCTAACACAGTAAGTTGGTTAAGCTCTGAACACCGTGAAGTACTCGCGTATAAGAATCTAAGTTCAATTCATGTAATGAAGCAATAACTAAACTAGCAATGCGACTCCAGCGACACCTCAAGACATCGTGCTTGTAGAAAATTAAAATTAAATTTCTATAAGAAGTTTTAATATATCTGCACAACCTGTAAAGAATATACCAGCGTGGTATTATTCAATTCCTTGTTTTCGGTGTTGTTTTCCAGTTTGCTCTGTAATCAAGTACAAGATTATTGAGTGTGGCATGTAGCTCATGTTGTTACATGACACACATGCCATGATTCGGCTGTTTGGCCGTGTCATTTCCAAGACAACCGCTACCTCTGGCGACTGCTCACAGCGGCATGTCAGAAATGGCGGTGAGTGGCAATGACGGCGGTTGAGAAGTTGTCTGCGTGCTAGGAAAATTGTCTGCGTGCTAGGCTCTTCTCAGCATCACCCGTGGTCCCCTCATCTACCCTCCTTGCGACACGTTCTATATGTTGCCTCCCGTCACTCATCGTTAGCGTTTGATATACAGAGGCGTACAGCGTGCATCTGGAAGCAATAAACGCCCCGTCGCTGTATAAGGAGGAAGCAACGAGGCCACATTGCTAGATAACAGTAAAATAAAGTTCGTTATTGACGCAATAGCTGTTGCCTGTTGCCAAACGCGAAATCATGCAGTTGGAGCCGTCGATCAACTGCACGCTGCATTCAGGTGTCGCTCCGCTGTCGTTTGAACTAGCAGCAATTGTCCCTAGAATGCACTGATCACACTCTGTTACTGCAATTCCCCGATGGTTGATTGATTTATATATGAGGTTTAACGTCCCAAACCACCATATATTATGAGAAACGCCGTAGTGGAGGGTTCCAGAATTTTTGACCACCTGGGGTTCTTTAACGTGCACGTAAACCTGCAGCACTTGGGGCTACAGCGTTTTCGCCTTTATAGAAAGTGCAGCCACCGCAGCCGGAACTTGATCCCTCGAACTGCGGGTCAGCAGTGCTGCAATTCTCGTGAGCTGTTTTACGTGCTTCGTACAGCTTCATGTATCACCTTATTATAAAGTATATTGTGTATGCGTTCACAACATTCTAGACTATGCTCAAAAGATATGGCATCGATTTGTTTGAACAGCTTCCTGATTGGTTATAATATGAAATCAAATTAGTGCTCTCTCTCTACCAAACTCTGTGTGTAAAATATAATTCTTTAAAACTGCACACTGTCTTCACCAGCCTGCATGTCATTGTGTGAGACTCTCTAATAATATAGGATACTACGGCAGCCTAAAAGAAGTGCCTTATTTACTTTTTCTTACTTCGCGTGCACCGAAATGCGGGCCCCAACAGCTAGAACCAAACCAGGGACTTCGAACAGGGAAATAAAACCAGAAAGCATACGAAGTCAAAATATTTAACCCCATCTGCGTCATGTTTTACGTCGCGCACATCTACAAGCGATTCACAGCTAAATCCGATCAGCCGAAATGCAGCCCTAAAACCATGTGGGCCATATCCTGCCAGCTTCCAGAAATTGCTAGACTCTGTACGGCCAGTTTTCGTCATCCATTAAACTGGCTCAGTTAAACCAGTATAACTGATACAGAAACGCATGCTTGTCTTTGATTCATTCATCGATACTTGTCCTCCACATGACACCAGCGCACTGTGCTTCTTATATCTCGTGTTTCTATTCTGCTGCAACACGCCCTAGTTGAATCTGGTGATGCATGCACTCTCGAACATTTAGTTAGAATGCGCATAGCAACAAGCCCTACATATGCAAGCCACCTGTTGAAACAAGGAAATAAAAGAGCATTATTGCACCATTCGTCCCCACCTCGCCAGTCTGCTAATATTTTCACACATGTGTGGGGGCAATGCAAAGCGCGAGTACTGTGAATAGGAATACAGAAGTTTTGCCATTGCTACATAATGCGACATTGCACCTTGACTGGATGGCGCCTGATGTCACTTTCGCAGATACGCTCATATCGTGGCAAGTTAATAAGTTAACATTTGTAAAGCAGTTCTATATATACTTCCCTTCATTCAGGCAAACGCTTTTCGTTTGGAATATGACATGTATGTATCATAATACTTTGCACGCAGCAAACGTGTGATGCCAATGGCATCGGAAAAGTAAAACAAAAGTCTATAAACTTTCCGCAGTTGAGGGCAGCGGCCATGACGCAACGTTGATGAATTGTTAGAAAGAAAATAGATGAAATCTTTCATGTCTTTTCTTGTAGTAACTGCAAGAAATTATCACTATATATGATTTAATTCTGTATGACGCAATGCACAGGGGTACGTTCTCTACGTACGACCAAACATATTAGCTGCAAAGGTAAGAAACGTGCCAACTAGTGAGGTGAAGCTTGCCTTATTTCACTATGTCTCTCAGACAAGTATAGGAATTGCGATGGTTAATTGATCGCACTGAGGCTTAACACTTTTCACATATGCAGCTATCGTGTCAATTTCGTTGGGGTTCCTAATGGAAAATTACCACCACCCGCTTAGCAGAGTCCGATAATCAGCACTAAAAGACAATCAGCCAAACATTGTTTTCCTACTCAACACCATATCCGTATTAGCTTTTGTTACAATTAGTTAGCCGATGCATTCTACCAGTGTAACAAGTGACTTAAGGCAATGTCGCAGAATACAAAGCAAATACAGTCTTTAAACCATTCCCGGAAAACCCCTACCTCACCTTACTCAATAAATAGCTTCACAAATAAACTGTGCTCTGTTCTCACCATTCAAGGTGAAAATACGTGACTCGATACGTTTAGTTTCCGTGCATTTTTGCCATAGCATTAAAACTAAAAGAGCAAAAGCACGCTTCTGTTGTGAAACAGCAAAGAAAGTGCAGGCTAATTGAGCTTCGTGTCAAAAGTGGAACGCGATATCGTCATCAGGCCCCGTTCACATAACCCTCCCAATTGCTATCCTGGCATTGCTTCTTGGTGGGAACCTGAACGGCAAAAAAGGTACATCTGTGGAATGACATCGGCCGTTTATTACCATCCTGAATTAAATTATGCAAGTAGAATTCCGAAGTGCCAACGGCATCAGAATTCTTCAGTTTTGATCAAGAGTTAAGTACTCAACACGCTTTCACAAGGCAAGACGCGCTCCTATTTACCTGCTCAAATTCCTAAGATTTAGTGAGGCCATGGCGAATAAGTACTTCTGAACACTTTGGGATTGGTTCTGCCTTTAAACGCCTCCCTCGTTGTCCAATTCATATGTCTTCACCTGGTGCATTGCTAGGTTTTGGCCAAGCCACATTATAAGCCCTAAGAAGAGGCATCTCATTAGGCAACAACCGTGTAGAATTTTTTCCCTTCTGAAGCAGTTAGACTGGCTTGCTTCACAGAAATGCTGGGTTCGGTCGTCTATTGAACGAAAATTTTTTACCACTCCTTCATTTGAATCTACCATAAAATTTAACTCTAGGACGACGCTCATTGATCGCTCACAACCAACGACGACGATGCCCAATTCAGTATTTCTTTGAAACGAGCTTTTTGACGCTGTAATCCTAAGAATTCTGCCTATGCACAGCTGCAGTTTACCCTAATTTCCCATTCTATGCCTGGAATATAATCATCACATTTTCTTTTTTTCATTCATAAAGTAAACTGCTGCACTGCACCAGTGTCATTTCTTCTCTCATCGAAAGTAATAGATGCGCCTCGAATATAACATACTCTTTTAGTGCAGCAAACCGTCTCATACGCTGGTGTATCACACAGCTAGGATTTAGTGGATATGGAAAGTCTTACAATGGCGCCACATCGTAGCCGGGTCGTCGATAGAGAGACCCAATGTTGAACGCTCGGATAGCCTGAATGAGTGGCTCTGCTTTTGTTCTATTCATGAACAAGCAAGCAATCAGTTTCCTTTCTGAACATGACCTCAGAAGCTTAGGCTTAACGAAAAATAAAAATTGCGTATCAACCTGTAAGAACATCGCAGCAGTCAATATCACAGGAAAGCAAAGGTCACCGTCGACACGCCATCTGATGAATGCGCCCTGTTGTGGTATAAAGGAAGACGTGTAATTTTTAGGGGCGAAGCTTCTTATAGCGGCAGCCGTTCGTCCCTCACAGCCATTGTATGTAACAAGTATAAAATTTTGACCTCCAAGGTGGTGCCGGTGAGAGATTTCTTCTGTGCGTTGTTAAAAAATAAAAAAAACGCTCAATGTACATGCCAATGGCTGCCAACGAGGAATGAATATATATATATATATATATATATATCTGCTCACATATTCCTGCTCACAGTTGGTAATTTTTTCATCCACTTTTCTTTCTTCTTTCTTCTTATTTACATTCCATTGGTTCTAATAACTTCCCTGTACATTCCTTGGCATTACTGTCTGTTATATCTCATTAATATTGTGTTAAAACACGGAAAAAACGAGCCCTTAGGTATACACTTGTTCCCCTTATTTCATTGAACGAGGGTCTCGTACTGGCAGACTTGGTGTGTTTAGGTTGTATAAGAGAGACAATTAATCAGCTGCCCGCTCATAATAAGTTCACGTGCTACGTGACGCCAAACATGCGCATAAGAGTGTTTTCACACACGTTGTTTGGCTTATAGATGGCGCTGACTGTCGCTCCTACTTCTAAATTCTCAGATAAACCCAAAAAAGTGGATGGAGGGAGGGCCGCTGTGATAGCTCAGTGGTTAGAGCATCGAACGCGTAATTCGAAGGTCGTAGGTTCGTTTCCTGCTCACAGTTGGTAATTTTTTCATCCACTTTTCTTTCTTCTTTCTTCTTATTTACATTCCATTGGTTCTAATAACTTCCCCTGTACATTCCTTGGCATTACTGTCTGTTATATCTCATTAATATTGTGTTAAAACACGGAAAAACGAGCCCTTAGGTGTACACTTCTTTCCCTTATTATATATATATATATATATATATATATATATATATATATATATATATATATATATATATATAATTCTACCAATAAACTGATACTAGTAAACTACTGCTGTCTTTGACGTATATATATATATATATATATATATATATATATATATATATATTTATATATATATATATATATATATATATATATATATATATATATATATATATATATATATATATATATATATATATATACAAGAGAAAGAAATGTATACCTAATGGCTCGTTCTTCCGTGTTTTAACACAATATTAATGAGATCTAACAGACAGTAATCCCAAGTAATGTACAGGGGAAGTTATTAGAACCAATGGAATTTAAATAAGAAGAAAGAAAAGTGGATGAAGATATAACCAACCGTGAGCAGGTTTTAATAACTTACCCTGTACATTACTTGACATTACTGTCTGTTAGATCTCATATATATATATATATCTATATATATATGTATATATTATAATGAGGCTTTTCAGAGTGGCACTCTTTTATAAAACAGGAGAGTGGTCACGACACGTCAAGCGGTAATGGCGGAACTAGCCTGAGTCCCCAGCCAACCAAACGTCGTCTTCTTCACCGACTGAGTCATACCCCCTGCCTTTCTGAGTAGCACTCATCTTCTTCACTACATTTCCCTCCCCTCCGGGAAAGAGCCATCCTGGCGACTCATGGGCAGGAGACAATAGAGGGATCGTAATACGATTTTAGGCGGTCTATGTGGACGGTCTCACGTCCACGGCGTCGTTGATCATGGGGCTGCTCTAGCGGCTCGACGATGTAATTGACGGGTGAAGTTTGCTTAACCAGACGGTAAGGGCCGTCATACTTGTACGTAAGTTTCGTTGAGATACCAGGGCTGGTTGAAGGGATGCGAAGCCAGACAAGGTCGTCTGATGCATAAGAATCCGGAAGCGTCGGGCTATCGCGGTGGTGTTTCTGGCGTTGCTGTTCAGCACTTGTGAAGGAACGGGCAAGCTGACGACACTCTTCCGCGTATTTAGCAGCCTATGACATCGTCGTCGACTCAGCAACATCCGGGTGGTAAGGAAGGATGGTGTCTAGCGTGCAAGAGGGCTCGCGACCATAAAGGAGGAAATATGGAGAAAAACCAGTGGTTGTCTGGACAGCAGTATTAAGCGCGTAGGTTACAAAAGGGAGAATACTGTCCCAATTGGTGTGATCGGTTGCGACGTACATTGACAGCATATCTCCTAATGTACGGTTGAATCGTTCTGGAATGCCATTAGTTTGAGGATGATACGCGGTGGTGGTGGCATGAATGGCTTGGCATTCTTTGAGAAGCGATTCGACAGCGTCCGACAAAAACACACGCCCTCGGTCACTCAAGAGTTCACGTGGTGCGCCGTGACGTAAAATGATCTGATGCAGTATGAAATGACCGACATCACTGGCTGACGCAGAAGAGAGTGGTGAAGTTTCTGCGTAGCGCGTAAGGTGATCGATAGCGACGATTACCCAGCGATTTCCAGCCGGTGTAATCAGAAGGCGAGCACAGCACCGAGGCCAACTGCGCTAGCATCCGTGTGTATTTCCGTCGGGGCAAGAGGATCAAAATGTCGCAGTATAGGAGGTGACGTAAGAAGGTGGCGGAGTGTGGCAAACGCATCATCACAAGCTGATGACCAACTCTTAGAAAGGTTGTTGTTGCCGGCAAGAAGGCCAGTCAAGGGCGATATGATAGAGGTGAAGTTGCGAATAAAACGACGAAAATAAGAACATAAACCGAGGAAGCTGCGAAGTTATTTTAAGGTCTTCGGTTTAGGAAATTCGGCAACGGCACGGAGTTTCGTCGGATCCGGAAGAATGCCATCTCTAGATACAACATGGCCCAGAATTAGGAGTTTTCGAGCGCCGAAGCAGCACTTCTTCAAGTTGAGCTGTAGACCGGCGGTAGCGAGGCAAGTAAGCACTGTCTCGAGCCGCTGAAGATGCGTTGAAAAGTCGCTTGAAAATATCACGACATCGTCTAAATAACACAGACATGTCTGCCATTTCAGGCCACGGAAGATGTTGTCGATCATGCGCTCGAAAGTGGCAGGCGCATTGCAGAGCCCGAATGGCATGACGTTAAATTCGTATAAGCCATCAGGTGTAACAAAAGCCGTTTTGGGGCGATACGCCTCAGCCATGGGAACCTGCCAATAACCTGAACGCAGATCTAGTGATGAGAAGAACTCCGCGCCTTGTAAGCAGTCAAGGGCATCGTCTATGCGAGGTAGCGGGTAAACATCTTTGCACGTGATCTTATTCAACCAGCGGTAGTCGACGCAGAATCTTATTGAGCCATCTTTTTCTTGACTAGAACAACTGAGGAGGCCCACGGGCTGTTAGAGAGCTCAATAACACCTCGCTTCCACATGTCGTCAACTTGTTCCGCGATTATGCGACGCTCAAATGCCGATACCCGATACGGACGCTGACGTAAAGGAGCGTGAAGGCCAGTGTCGATTTCGTGAGATACTGTGAAAGCATGGCCCAAAGTCTGTTGCTGGTGGTCGAAGCTGGCGCGGAAGCGCTCGAGGAGGGCGATGATGTCGGTGCGCTGCTGAGCCGTAAGGTTGGTGTCGATGCAGCCCGAAATTGCGTCGGTGAATGATGGGGAAGAGCATGACGCGCAACAATCAACAGCGTCAATAGGCAGCGTAGTCGAGTGGTCAGGAACTACACGTGCACTCGAGGAATCAATGTCATCGGCAAAGCCCAGGCACTCTCCGCACAGTAACTTGGAAGGCGAGGGAAACGGATTTGAAACATAAATTGCACTTGATCCATCGTGAACATTCAGAACGGCGAAAGGAATCAGGAAGCACTTGCGGCGAACAGCGGTTTCAGAAGGCGTAAAGAGAACAGTTGAGCTACTAGAGACGTCACAGGAAAGCGGAACTAGGGCGGACGAGCACGGGGGTATCGAACTGTCGGCGGCAACGAAAACTTTTGCAGGTGAAAGGGACGAGTCGAGTGATGCAGCGTCGCATAACGGCGCGAACTCCACTTCGGCGCGAGCACAGTCGATGACGGCATGATCAGTGCAGAGAAAGTCCCAGCCTAATATAATGTCATGGGAACACTGCGGGAGCACTACAAACTCGACGACATAAATATTGTCAGCAATAACGACACGTACTGTGCACGCCGCAAAAGGGCGAATTCGTTGCTCGCTCGCAGTGCTCAAAACAAAGTCTTGAAGAGGCATTGTGACTTTTTTTAGTCGACGGCAAAGTTTTTCAGTCATTACACACACTGCGGTGCCAGTATCGACCAATGCAAAAACAGGTATACCTTCAACGGAGACAGCAACGACGTTGGACGGCGAAAAACAAGGTCTTGTGGAGTTCGAAAGATCCGCAGTTCTTGCCCCCGGAACTGCGGCTCCTAGTTTTCCTCAGGGACAGGGCGAGGTCGACGTAGCATAGGGGAAAGGGAACGGCGTCGGGGTGAAGGCGACCGGTGTCTGGTGAAGTTCCGACGAGGTGAAAATGTGTCCATGGTGGCAGTGGCATCTTCTACACTACAATATATATATATATATAATATATATATATATATATATATATATATATATATATATATATATATATATATATATATATATATATACGGAGTTGAAATAGCAAGAAGTACATACAGATTGAAAAAATACAGAAAACGAAAACTAAAACTAGGGAAAACAGATCACGATAAACAACCGAAGAGGAGTAAAAATAGCTGTCAAGCTCCACTAGCTCGAAGCTGCTGTAATTTATCTTTCGCATAGATTTCTGTCCTTAAGGGCCACTCACCAGGATTGACAATTTTCAGCTTACAAGCGCAGTGCGTAGACGAGGCGTTCATGATCACGTCTACCAAAATTTGCAACGCTATACGCCGCCGAATGGGGTCGAATTACAAGATGAACGCTGCTCCCCCTCCCCTCTGCCGGCGCACGCCTAGAGAATGAGGGCATGACGTGGGCGTATGAATGGCCTTACGCACACGGCAATGCAATGACTTTGGTCCTCTACGTAGACGACTCGGCTCTGACGTTGTCAACAGTATACGACGTGACATGGCAAAAATTATTTAACGCAACATGCGTAGTTGATGTATTTGTGGCTTTAAGAAGTTAATAAAACCTGAAATAAATAATGAGGCGCAATAAAAATTGTGCGCGTTTCTCTTTCGTTTTTTCCCATGAAATGCTACGAGGTGCGGGGCTAATGTGCCAGGATTTCACTTGCGTTCGGGTTCCCGAGGTCAGCGCATTGAGCAGACGACCGCCGGGCAACGCTCCTATGCGTCCGCGAACTCATTGTGCTCATCTACTCTACCACGTCTAAGCCAGCGTTTCCAAACCATCCCGCAGAAACAGGCAGAATACCACAAAATAACGCTGGTCAACAAAGCAACGCCACTCGCTTGCACGGGGAATGGACTTGTTTGGGCACGTCATGTGCATGTCACCTCATGGTCGGATGCCTGAGCGGGTGGGGAAGAGATTTGGCTTGCGAAGGCTACGCGGATGAGCGGCAAGAGTTTCGAGCTCGCCTCCTATCATCCTCCTTTCGCACCGCTTAAAAAAAACTGTTTTCTCCGCTCGTGATGAATCGATTAAAAAAAATTTTGTGGCAAAATGTTCCTCATCGGACAGCCAACAAATTTCACTGTCTAACTAAAATTCGGTATGGGGCCTAGTGAGTAACCCTTTAAAAAATGTGGTGGCAAATACACCTTGCTTACGTATAATGATTTTATCTTTCTACAACGTAAAAGCGAAACTCTGTGCATTATAATAGCTTTTGTGGCTTTACATGTCCTTCACTAGTCACTTTTGTCACCGATATCTTTGTGCGAAAAAATCAAAAACCAGGTAAAAGTCTCAATAATGTGTAATCGAGGATACATACATGAATTCAGGACTATGCTAAGCTAATGTACTTCTGCACAGTGGCTTGTCCAACAAGGGAAATACAAGTAAGACAAGTGCGCTGCTACGGCCATATATTTCAGGCTTCCAGAATGCGCCCATATATAGAGAATGTAGCCTTGTGGCAGCGTGCCAACGTCCAAATTTGTATAAGTAATACACGACGCTTGTGCGCACTTCCTACAGCCTCCCACTCAATCTAGATGGTTTTGTCTAGTGTTTACGTTCCGCTGGCATGTCTGCAATGTTTCACGAACCACAAAAGGAAAACAAACAATAAAGAGACAAATATAGACAAGCATTTCTTGTCGTAACTAGAAATAGAAAAAGAGTTCTGTTGGCGTACGTCACGTGTGATTCGTTGTACAAATGGACCTCGTAAACTGGAGAAACAAACTCAGCAATAATGTTTTCTTCGATAGCCTGTGTAGCGAAAAAACAAAAGCAGTAATACTGCGATTTCAAGCCTCTAATTCTGACACGGTGGCCATTTCAAATGGCTTTCTATGAAGTAAAACGACAAAATCTTAAAGTGATACACCACAAACTGTTTAAAGTGAAGAAGTTACCTTGTTTGCAAGATAATATTAAAAACAATCAAATTTTTCAATTTATCTTAACGTGATTGGCCATATATCAATACAGTGTCTCTTAATCTACACTTTTACTATTACAATAAATATCATATTTAGGCGTAAATAACTTCCCCTTATCTTTCTAAGCACTGAAACATGATAATAAAAATATTTATACGCGGAAAGAACATAATTAACTCATTAAATAACTTCCGAGTTCTTTGTTAGGACACTTATTACACCATCGAAAACAGAGAATAGTAGCACTATCGATTGGTTTGCCAAGTTTTCTAAAGTGAATTTGTTGCCGAAAAAGGATTTTTGTTTGTCATTTCGAGGCCGACTGTGAAATCCTGGAGACAAAGACTCGCCATGCAGTTTACTACATCATAGCGCTGTAACCAGCGTGATTCCCTTGAGCAGAGCAAGCACAAAATTCTAGTTTCTACATAAAATCAAAAGTTACAAAAATGTCTCATAAACACTTTGAAGCATTGTCTTGAGGTTTAACAAAGTAAAACTTCGAGGCGCGTCTGGTGGCACCAATTCTTCTACAATAAAAATAAGCCTTTCAAATTTTCAATCATAGAAGACTTCTTGTCGCATACAAATTGCGTTGCCTTCAGGGCTGTGGTAGTCTCCCCAGCAAGTCTAATTTAGGTTCACGGGCTGGCTACGCTTTGAGTGTACAAGTACACGCTTCTATCCTTCAGTTAATTGTCTCGTGACATCACATTCGCAAGATCATTGTGTTCGCTCCGACACTGGACCTAGAAAGACTAGCAGTTTTCAGTGCCCCTCATACCACTAAAATTTTAGTTGAGCTAAGATTGGCCTTTCAACAGAGACAGTGCATTGGCAGAGGGTGCCATTCATATTTCTGAAAACATTTCTGCCTTGAAGTCGACGACTAGCTAGAACGAGATGGACGCGTGGACGCATTGACGAACAGGTGGGTGGACAGTGAGACACATCGACGGCACAGCTGATTTTTGCACAGCTGTGTAGAAGGTGTTATGATACGATGGTAGACGCTGGTACATCTCCTCACAAGGCTAGCGCCTAAGGAGCTTAGCCCTGTAAAATGAGCCAGCCGGGAATCGATATGATAAGCTTTCCCGAAGGCAATGCCGAAAGAAAAATTGGCAGATCCCACATATAGTGGGAATCGATGATATGCGAAGCAAGAAAGGCTGATACGTCACTTTAAAATCAGCACTACGAAACGAGGTGGAGGTGAATGATGCCATACATGACTTCTGTGTCATGATTATCATGTTTGAATGTGTCGTTTACCTTCGTCATCTATTCATGTCACGTGATATCAAATTTTGTTCATGTGGAGCTAGCGAAACAGCCGCGAGCACGCTACAAGCATGGTATGTTGTCATGTTCTTACATGACACGCGTGTCATGACTATCAAGTTTGCAACAGTCAGATATTTTGTCATCCATTGACGTCATGTAACACCAAATTTGGAATATGTGGAGCTAGCAAAACGTCCGCTAGCAAATCATGAAGGTGAGAAATACTAAAATGTAGCGTTGATGCGCACGCACGCTGGGCACAGCGATGCTACGTTAACAAAACGCCAGCACTCTGTAGCCTGACGCCAGCGGCGACCAGCGCTACCAGCGTCCGTCGGCGCGGGCCGACGGCAACGAACACGAAATGCGACATGCTGCATTTCGCGCTGATGGGTTACGCAGGCAGCACTGCGTCTGGCTCTTTTAATGACGGAGGCACGCCGACATACTGAAACGCGCATGCGTAAAAGCAACGCAGCATGTCGTGCGACTGCGAGTATATAACAGGACCCGTACCAGGTGAGGCGTGGCAACGCCAGCGTGACGAGACAAAATGAACGCCGGCGAGCACGCGCATCGCGTCACGTCGAAATGTATTGGCGCCTTGACTGTGCCAAGTAGTCATGCTCTCACATGACACGCATCTCATGTTTATCATGTTTGCACCAGTACCAGTTCCTTCGTCGTCCATTCACGTCGCGTAGTATCAAATTTGGGATAAGTGAAGCTAGCGAAACGGCCGCCAGCGCATCATGAGCATGGCATGTAGTCATGTTTTTACATGACACGTATCTCATGATTATCATGTTCGCACCAGTCACATACCTTCGTAATCCATTAACGTACCGTAATACCAAGTTTGGTATATGTAACGCTATCAAAACGGCCACGATCGCATCATGAGCGTGGTATGTAGTCATGTTGTTGCATGACACACATGCCATGATTTTTTTTTTAGTGTCTGTCGCCTGTATTCGCCATGCAATTATGCCATACGACACCAATTTCTCGACATGCACTGTGAACGAAAGCACCGCAAGTGCTGCAGAACCATGAAATGTAAATCATCACATTCATGACATATATATTATGAGTTTCATGTTATGGCTAGTCAAATGTGTTTTTCATGCAGTCATGTTATGTCATACCAAGTTTGGTATCGATAGCACTATCGGAACGTCCAGGAGAGCTGAAAGTCGTAGATAGATAGATAGATAGATAGATAGATAGATAGATAGATAGATAGATAGATAGATAGATAGATAGATAGATAGATAGATAGATAGATAGATAGATAGATAGATAGATAGATAGATACGATTAAATTCGCCGAAGTTCACTTAAAAATGCTTCGCATTTAAAAGAGAGGAAAGGGGCTTTATGGCAACCACGCCTTCAACGCTGGCATTTTCAGACTTTGCTGCCTTCTTGGTCGCATGCGATGAAATCACTAGAGAGCCAATATTACTGAAACTCTTGAGTGATTAAGCTACCATGGGCAGCAGTTCTGCTAAAGGAGGCGGTGACGATAGCGTGGTCTGTTGGTTTCGTGATGTTGCTAGGTACTTTGCACTTGACTACACTTGACTATTGTCAAGTGCAGTTTGTATATAGTTTAGCGCCGGCTGTGTAGTCATGAGACATGGTCTCTCGCGGACTTGGGGTCATTCTGGAATGAGGCACCGCATCCCGTGCCAAATGAACACAGGAGATGTATACTGCATAAGGCAGCCCATTGCATAGTATAGCTGTAGGAACTTCGGCGAATCTATTTCTCAGTTAATGCTGTAAAAAGCAATGCATCACTATTATCACGAATTCTTTCCTTGTGTGGTGGTGCGTGGGTTATATTAGATAGTACAGTCCCGCAATACGCGTAAATGGTGGACGAGCAATGTCTAAAAAGTGGCTGGTGCGTTACCATAAACGTTATACACCCAGAATTACCAAGAACATCGGAGGAATGCCTTCGGCACTGCCTTTTTTGGTACTGGCATGGGTGAAGACATGGTGGATGAGATAAGGATAAGCAAGAAGCTGGAGTGCACATCTGCTAAAGCTTTGAAAGCTAGTCACTGCGTTCCAGCACTTGTTTGTGTACGTTAATTTTAGTGCTCAGTGCGAGGGACGATGCCCCCACATAATTATGTTTATATGCGAACTCACCGAGCTTGCCGTTCTGATTGTATTCTTACTGACGCATGGTACCACGCAGCGTAATCATTGTGCAAGAAATCCTTGTGCGACTGTGAATTCAAAACATAGAAATTAGAGGTATTGAAAGGTCAATTAGGCTCAATGAGGGCTTCTCCTATCATGCTTAACCACGTATGATAAAATGTAATGATCCTGCTCTAAATTCGGGGGAGAGACGGCAGAAGCAGGGATGTGAGAGGCATATTGGCCTTACATTTGTCTAAAGCATTCAATACGACGGCCCATGACTTTATTCTGTGAGGTCAACCTGGGTGGTCGATTCCTTAATTACCTTTAAAAATTGCAAAGCTGCAAAATACAAAGCTGTAAAAGAAGCGATTGCTTTTAAAAAATAAACACAAGCAGAATACTCAGCCAAGTGCAGCATAATGTACTTAGAGAAGAACATCGTTTCAAAGTTTCACCCTCAATCAAGACGATAACAAACGAAAACGTCAAACGTCAAAACGTACGAGCGTAGAACCATGACAATGTGCATGATGGTCGCAGAGATGTCACTGTCCGGTATTAGTAAGCAAGATCTTTCGCTCGACATCCATATTCAGGGAACACGCCGACCGCTAACACTTCATTAACCACGCACGCTTTAGGTGAGCGGGGGTATTGTGACCGGGAACTCATCTAGCCAAGTGCGCCTAATGGTTTTCAATTGCCCATGAGGAGTGGTTAGGCAAACAGCCTAAATTTGTAACAAGAAAACAAACGTGTGGCTGGGCACAGGCATGGCGTTGTTCTCACAGGACACGCTCAGGATTATCCGCCGTTATGGCACACTATGTACTGTTTCACGCAAGAACCGATTGCCCCCGTCCCGGATAATCGCCATTTTTATATTGGTCAAATAAGCTCCCGTTGTATTGTGGTGTAACTAAAGCTAAACGCTCCAATTCGAAGTGATGTAATCATCGTTTAAGAAGAGCTCTTGTAATACCCATGTCTCAGGTCATCTTGGTGCACGAACGTACAGCAGCTACGGTGTCTTCCGAAGAGAAATACATATGTGTGAGCCATGCCTTTTCTGCATGTTTCGATAAAACAAGAAGCTTAGAAATCAGCACTCTTTCGCTGTCAGTTTAGTAACTTTTACTCCCAACTGAAGATTCAACCTACCTTTGGTTTTCTTTTTATTATTATTTAAAGGCGAGGACAAAATGTGAATACTTGAACTGGTTAACTTGGCACAAAGTGAATGTTTTGTCAGGCTGCTTAATTATGCCGACATACACCTTTTAAAGTGCTTTGTCTTCTGGCCTAGACTTGAAGAAGGAACGACAGAAGCTGATACGCAAGAAGCCAATCAATGAGCTAGCACTGAGGGGGAAAGTACAGGAATTGAGAGTCTCGCTTCAGAACAGGTACTCGGCTCTTAGTGAGGAAAGCAACCTTAGCGTAGAGACAATGAATGATAATCTGACGAGTACCATTACGGAAGGTGCAGTGGAAGTTTGAGGCATGGTAGTTAGACAGGACACTGGCAAGCTTTCCCAGGAAACGAAGAATCTCATTAGGAAGCAATTGATTGATTGATTGATATGGGGGATTTAACGTCCCAAAACCAACGTATGATTATGAGAGACGCTGTAGTGGAGGGCTCCGGAAATTTCGACCACCTGGGGTTCTTTAACGTGCACCCAAATCTGAGCACATGGGCCTGCATCTCATTAGGAAACGTCAAATCACGAAAGTCTCAAGTACAACAGACAAACGAGACTGGCAGAGTTTTCGAAGTTGATTAATAGGCGGAAGGTATGCGATGTAACAAAGTATAACATGGAGAGAATTGAACACGCTCTGAAAAACGGAGGAAGCATCAAAGCAGTGAAGAGGAAACTTGGGATAGGCAAAAATCGGATGTGTGCACTAAAGCACAAAGAAGGCAAAATAACTACCAATATGGATAGGATAGTTAAAAATGCGGAGGAGTTTCACAGAGATATGTACAGTAGCCGGGACAACCACGACCTTAATGCCATAAGAACTAGCAGTAACCCAGATGACACCCCACCAGTATTGATAGAAGAAGTCAGAAAAGCTTTGGAGAGCATGCAAAGAGGCAAAGCTGCAGGTGAGGATCAGGTAACATCAGATCTGCTGAAAGATGTAAGACAGAATGTGTTAAAAAAACTAGCCACCCTGTTTGCGAGGTGTCTCCTGACGGGAAGAGTACCAGAGTCTTGGAAGAATGCTAACATCATCTTAATACATAAGAAAGGAGATGACAAGGACTTAAAGAATCACAGGCCGATCAGCTTGCTCTCTGTAGTATACAAGCTATTTACAAAGGTAATTGCTAGCAGAATAAAGAAAACATTAGAATTTAATCAACCAAAGGAACAAGCAGGATTTCGAACAGGCTACTCAACAATCGACCGCATTCATTCTATCAATCAGGTAATAGAGAAATGCTCAGAATATAACCGAGCACTATACAGAGCCTTCATAAATTATGAGAAGGCGTTTGATTCAGTAGAAATATCAGCCGTCATGCAGACACTGTGGAATCAGGGCGTCGACAAAGCATATATAAACATCCTGGAATAAATCTCCAGGGGATCAACTGCTACCGTAGTGTTTTATGAAGAAAGCAACAGAATACCAATCAAGAAGGGTGTAAGCAAGGGGGATACAATCTCCCCAATGCTATTTACCGCTTGCTTACAGGAGGTTATCAGAGGCCTTGAAAGAGATAATTTAGGGCTAATAGGTAGTGGAAGTTACCCTAATAATCTGCGCTTTGCTGATGACATTGCATTGCTTAGTAAATCAGGAGACAAATTGCAACTCGTGATTACGGAGTTAGACAGGGAGAGCAGAAAGGTTGGTCTTAAAATTAATATGCAGAAAACGAAAGTAATGTACAACAACCTCGGAAGGGAGCAGCGCTTCCAGGTAGGTAGTAGTGCACTTCAAGTTGTAAAAGACAATGTCGGCTTAGGGCAGGCAATAAGCGTGGAGCCGCACCACAAAATTGAAGTAACTAGAAGAATAAGAATGGGGTGGAGCACATTTGGCAAGCAATCTCAAATTATGACAGGTAGATTGCCACTATCCTTTAAGAGGAAGGTATATAACAGTTGTATCTTGCCGGTACTTAGCTACGGAGCAGAAACCTGGAGACTTACAAAGAGGGTTCAGCTTAGATTGAGGACGACTAAGTGAGCAAAGGAGAGAAAAATGGTAGGTGTAACCTTAAGAGACAAGAAGAGAGCAGAGTGGATTAGGGAACAAAGGGGCGTTAAGGATATCATAGTTGAAATCAAGAAGAGAAAATGAACATGGGCCGGGCATGTAGTGCGTAGACGGGATAACCGCTGGTCATTAAGGGTAACTGACTGGATTCCCAGAGAAGGCAAGCGAGTTAAGGGGAGACAGAAGGTTAGGTGGGCAGATGAGATTAAGAAGTTTGCGGGTATAAATTGGCAGCAGCAAGCACAGGACCGGGTTAACTGGCGGAACATGGGAGAGTCCTTTGTCCTGCAGTGGACGTAGTCAGGCTGATTATGATTATGATGATGATGATGATGTCTTCCCTACTAACAATACTCCAAATACTGACTGCAGGTGTCGCAGCCATGTGCACCTATCTATATAAAACAACTCACATGGTGACAATTGACCGTACTCAAGAAACAAATGTCTGTTATTTCGAAACAGCTCATATAAACCAAATATGATGCAAAAAGTGACAAATAACTAACCTAAATGGTAGAGTTATAATCATTATTATCAGGCAGACCCCACGCACAGCGCAAATTGATGCAGTGTCTAGCAAAAATGTTATATTAAGGTTTCACACTGTGCGGAACAAACAAGGGGGATGAACTTGTCTAGTGTGTGCTATTGCACTGCTCGTTATTGTCGCATATACACATGTTCTCCGGTTATTTAATAGTGAAATAATAATGTCTGCCAATAATTCATTCCTTGTCGTCCGTCTCTCATGTTGTTCTTCTTTCCACATAATGAGATTGACAATGACCCCATGCACATATGCTACTCCAAGCTGCACCTCCTCTTTTAATCGAACTTTTGGCTGCGGTGAACTATTATATGCGTGGTTTCTGTGGTGGGTCGGTGGCTGAAGAGCATAAGCATGCGCACGAGCGGGGGGCGGGGCAGAAGTGGCACCGCTCCCCAGTGAACTAAGAAGCGGGGTGCAATGCATGCCCCAACCTAGTTTAAAGATGGAGAGGCGCTAGCCTGCCTTATATATTGACTTAAATGTGAGACCGTGAAATTCCGACACTGACCCTTCCATCACTTTAAAGGGGAACTCTGTGTGTGCCTATGCTCAAGAGGTGGAATGAATCCCGAAGGCCAGGGAATATAGATGCGCTCAAAAAGCTCCCGGCAGAAGTGACCCGCTCATTTCAATGCACCCTTTGTATCTTACATCCTAGAGGACGTCCTATAAGAGACTGGGCTTGAGTTACATAACTAATTGGAACACACGCACCCTGTACGGTTTCTCCGCAAATCGCGTGACACCCACATGTGAAGGCCACTGGAAGTTTCTCTACTGCATTTTTAGGGTATGCAACCAGCAAAACATTATAGAAGCACACACAGTGACTGGTGATCATATGTGAAGTGCCTACTCGATATCCCCACTGGCGTCTACAATTCGCAGGACCTGGTCGAAGTTTGCTAGCAGGTCTCGCAAGCCGAGAGCAGAAAGGCCCGCCTAAAATGAGAATTATGCGGGCGAATCTTTGACTAGCCGTCAGACAGCGTGTGCTTGGCACCTCTGCCATTCGTATGTGATGTGTTGTACTGTTGGCAGCGAGGGCGCTTGTTTTTGTGCCGATGGGTACGCAGCCACGCAACCATCGTCATGACCATCATCGTGTCGTAGGGCGCCAATTATTTCCATAAACGCTTCTTCGTTGTTCTCCTAACGGTCAAGCTAACGTCTTTTGAACATAGGATAATTGCTGTGGTCGCCAGTCAAGGATGTGTTCTGCGAGTTTTTCTCCACCTGTTCGACGCTGCATCACTCACCGCCCCCCTCCTGCCTGAAAAAGAAAACTCTTCCATTACTCGAGAAACTGGGAATACCACATTATTGTTGTACGAAAATCCTCAAAAGACTGGTTATTTTGGAAACATAAAAACCATTACTGGTGAAAACAGCATTACAATTCAAGGTTTAGACATGGTGCAGTGTGAAGTCGACTTTTAAATATTAAGTGAGTCTAGCAAATACGCTTAGAAAAGTGAGCATGCAACCGATGGTGCCACGAATCGGATGGGAATGCATGAATGTCATTTTCGTCTATTATACACTGAAATACGTTGCCACAAATCAAACAAATTTTGTGATTGCGAATCGCGTGAGAACTTCTGCGTGATAAAATGCTGATTGGTCATGAAATGGTGCTGGCATAAAAGTGCCCAGTCAAGATCGCTTAGATGAATAGTAAGATTGCTCAGATAAACCAGCCACTTTGCGCCACCGCCAGGTTTAAACGTACTAGCACTTCTACGCCTTTGAGGCCACGAGATGCCTTCGAGTGACGCAGCCACGCGTATCTCATGCGTGGAAAGCTTAGAAACGAATGAAGAAAGCAAAAATGTAAAAAGATTGTGTTTTTGACAGTTTCGAGCTGCATCCTCAGAAGTAGGAACGAGCTAGCCACACCTTCCAAGGTCAAAGCAGTCTTTATAACCAGCATGTGCTCAGCAACTTACAGCACTTCCTGTATGCGATGCTCAAAGCCGCTGCAAACACTTTAAAATATGCAATGCGGTTTCGTTATAGCGGATGTCGCGGACGATGTGCGAGCAACGGCTGGCATCTTTCTCCAAAGTCTCGCATGGCGAGAACCTACGAAGGGAGGCGTTACTAACTTACCCTTGGTGTCACCACGGTTGGGTGAGAAGCTGATGCAAATGGCCCCCGCTGAAGCAGCACCTCGGCTCTGTGGTTCCGCCTTCTGCGTTGGACGCACGCTTGGCTCCCAATCTGAAAAACAGCATCGCGTAGGTGATGCGGTAAATGCATGTCGCGTGCCTCGTCTTTACAGATGCTAGGTTTGACTCTTTATTTCATAATGCCGTAAGACCACCATGGCGGTGAATTTTACACTTGCAACTCACCCCTGAAAAGAATCACACATTCGCAAAGTAAGAATCACACCTGTCTGGAACAGCCAAGTAGCTAGCTGCGGACTGTGCCAGACCCACCTAGCAGTGTTCCCCGCGTTGTAAACAAGTTTCATACATGCGTCATCAGCACGCATATGGCTTCGAGTGCTATTACTGTGTCAGTCTGTAAGTTTTTGTCGTCAGCGATTGTAACTTGCACTTTCTGTTGACGTGCTGTACTGTACTACATGCCAGTGACGCAACTGGACCATGCGCAGCAAAAGCCTTTGCTAAAAAAAAGTTCACGTAATCTTTCGTACTCGACGAGAAAGAAAAGCATAATCAGTTTTGCAGATAATAAATCTTCACTCTGTTGAACGCAAAATGTGTTACTTGAAATAAATAGCTGGCCAGTAACCAATCCAGGGTTTGTACTTTATCCAAAACAGCAGTGATCATTTGGGTTAACTGCGTTGTAAACATTATGTCGCACGTAATTCATGGTGAGTCGAACAATACGAGCAGCGTAGATGATCACACGTAGCACCGTCGGTGATTGTTGTTGGCTTACGGACGATTTGAAGCTCATTGCTAATTCAAGCGTGTAGGCTGTTCAATCGGGCTCTATGCTTTTTTCGCATCTGTAGCCCCTCTTACGCCACTTCTTTTCACTATACTCATGCGAGGGGGCCCAAATACATGAAAAAAACGAGGAGCCTTCTTGTTTGGAAAAAGCGGGGGTAAGTGAAGCTTCGTGTTGACGTGGTTGCCATTCAACTCTATTTATTTATTTATTTATTTATTTATTTGATTACCCTATACGAACAATTTATCTCAATGCACCTGCTTACCAGAACTAGATGTTTTTTTTGCTAGATGCAGCAGTGACGGTCATGCGTTAACCCGAAAAGATCTTGTGGTCGCACAGAAATTTGTGCTACATATTCAGGGCCCACACTTCTGCACACTCACCAGCGCAGGAGTTTGCCTGCACAATGAGGTCGCCAATGAATATTGAGCTTGTATCAAGCTACACTTAAAACAGCCGGGAATCTTAAGCCATGATACTGAAGGCGTTAGTTTGATGTGCATGGTGGGATCACAGCTTTGCCGCAAAGGCGAAGCAATAAACGCGATAGCAACAAATTGGAAGGTCACGCGCAGAATGGCAAGCAGACTGAAACGTGCCCCGCGTTTCTCACGCACAAATGATGCACAAAAAATACTCACAGGTACAGATTAACGCGAACAGACGTCTCAGTTGTTCGTTTGCTGTGTCTAAAAAGCACGCTCTTTTCGCTAACGGAAGCTGTTCAACGACTGCAGTGACTTTTGTGCGTCCGGTAACTACAACAAAATCGTTGCGACGAAACTCTAAGGCTAGCCAAGACGTACGATTCTCTCCACTGCAAGATAAGGGTGCGCGATCGAGCATACACCCCCTTGTTCTTTATGCGGAACAAAGTACGCGTCAGAGATGAGAGCCGCCGAGCTCTCACTGTGCCTTGATAATGCTGAAAACACGTTCCTTCCGACAGTGTCCACATAATTGCTGTCGCAATAAAATGCAGTTGATGGTGGCGCAGTAGCTCTGGCAGTACCAGCGTGCGCACAGGATACAGAGTGGATTTGTGCCCCTGAGAATGCTTCAAAGAAACGAGAAAGTTATCCTCGAAATGTTATAACACTGGATTAGAAGTCTTTGGAATATCTTGTCGCCCACTGATATCGCGAGAAACGCTGTCGTCTATTCTACACATCCAGACAAGTTCAACGCTTAGTTTTGACTTGCCACGTATTTTATGCCGAAATGAGTAAAAAGAGGAGATAGGACTGTTAGGTAGGGCAGTGAAGGTGAGATGGCCATCACTACCTTTGAACTCCGTTTAGTACAAGCCCTCTTCGGTGCCACCTGTGAAAAACTCTCTGTAAGTGCATGAACTTGGCACAGCATGTTATCAAATCACTCGTTGTTCTATTGCAACAAAAATAATTGTATAATAGAATGATTCATTCGCTTTAAACCAGGTAATAAATAGTAAGCTTTGAATAACTATGTACTAATCCTGAATACATGCATATTGCGTTCTTGTTTATACCGAATGAAACCTCAAGCTAGAAATATAACGCAAATTGGTTACTGGTTTCGTTTATTTTGACAAAAAAAACAAAAAATATATACATTTCAAAGTGGCTACAGGGAAGCGCTGTCACGTCGAACGACTCGTTGACCAAAGCCGTGCCTTCAGCAAAGTAAGGATAGGCAATTGTACGAAGAAAAGTAGTTAACTCAAGACAAGTTTATTACACAGGAAAAATATCTCATCTGAATCTTATTGTATTTTGTACATTTTCAGCCTAAGTTGACACAACTAGCAAAAAAAGCGATATACACACTGGTGTACACAGCGTCTCAAAGGTTTAGGGGCCCTTTAACAGATACGAAAAGAGCGAAATGGTCAGGTAACAAATTCAGCCTATGGTCGTGTACTTCAAAATCAAAAAGAAGATATTTTTTGGTCGGGCCACGTGTACCGAGAAGCCAGGATAAGGGCCATTCATTAAGGGTTAAATATAATAGTTCAAGAAATGGGAAGCAGGTTAGCTGCCCGTGTGAGATCGAGAAGTTTGTCAGCATGACATGGCCTCACCAAGCACGTGAGTGGATTGGTTGAAGTTTGGCAAAAGCTCTTGTTATGTTCACTACGCGTTGTCAGTCTGAAGACTACGAAAATAAGAGAATTGAGTTGTACTCGCTGAAAGTTAGTTCCACGTTTCGATATACTTCATTGATTAAACAAAATAGGTTATGATAATAAATGAAAAAACACCACAATCACAAGGCGCGAAACGACATAGTATTTTTTTTGTGTGATTATTAAAGCCATCGATGCACGAACGTAGCTGTGTCGATGGAAGTTAACAAATCATGAACAATTTCGTCCATATAATTGTCACATATTTCAAAACAATTTTCTTCTGTTTGCTTTAGGATTGAGTAGAATTGGCTAGGACACCGCGAAAGTTAGGTTCATTTAAAGTGAACAGCCCACTCTATTGCTGCACAGATAATTAAAAAAATGTGCAGCTCAACGAGATAGTAGGTCATTTAGAAATTCTCTCTGATAACCTGGGAATAATAGGTCGAATAACTAACCAGCTGAGCCACTCTTACTACCGCGCGCGCACTGAGCGGCAAATGACCAAGCCGCCCATGGCAATGTCAAACGTCGCTAATCAGGTTGATCTCGTTTGCCACACACGCCAAGAAAGTGACACTGTAATGATTTTCAGCTGCTCCCAGCAGCAAGTTAGCACGCTTCATCGCTCGCTGCCTACCTAGCCCGAACATGCTCGCTACCCTTATGGAGATTCACTGAGTGTACATATACGCACACGCACTCATGCGTACAACTGACTGCGTAGGCTTCCCCAACAGTGGAATACGTCATGCATTATGGTAAATAATAATGGCTCGCTGGACGTAGCTGGTGCCGGGGAGCGTTGCGAGTCCATGTACGAATGTGTTTTGAAGTGAGAGTGGTGCACTATAAGTTTGTAAATGCTAGCAAAAGATATGTTTATACAGCAACCACGCTTCAAACATGATGGAAAGGTGGATACATTTTCCATATATTTGGTTTGACGTCCCAAGCCACATGATTACGAGAGACGCTGTAGTGGAGGACTTCGGAAATTCGTACCATCTGGTGTTCTTTGACGTCGAGCGGCGTCACACAGTACACGAGCCTCCACCATTACTCCCCCATCGAAATGCTACCGCGGCGGCTGGGATCGTACCCGCGACCTTCCGGTCAGCAGCGTAGCCACTGTTGCAGCGAGGTGTACACTGATACATTTTCTGACGTCATGTGTGCCACTTTAAAAAAAGTTCAATAAATCGAAGCTGGTGTGTGCATAATCGAGCATTTTGGACTATTGAGATAATATATGTATAGCCACACCACCAAATTTCAATGTGATGGCAAGCTCGCGGGCGGTCACAAGGAAGCATCGCGGTTGGCTGTGGTAACTCTGCAGCTGAAAAATCTGGCAATAGCTATGAGCATTGAGTATAAGGTGCACTCATTTGGATTCATGAATTCAATCATCGGTCGAGAGAAAGGGGAGATATTTCTCGCTGGCTTTCACAACAATCTTCCAGAAATGGTTCCCCTGCTGTGTTGTAAGAGTTTTCTTATGTGCCGTCAACAGCGTTGATTACTGATTATCAGCATTTTCTGACCCTTGTTATGCCTGCGAGTCTGCAGCGAACGTCCATGCCTCGGAAAAAGGAAATCTGTGTCAAGGCCAGCACGCGAGCCCGCCTGACGCGATGAACAACTCAATGGCGTAAACACGCGACGGCGCCTTTCTGGCGTGCACGTGCAGTGAGTCACCTCAGCCCGTGAGCCCGTCGAGTAAACAAGCGGTGCCTTCCTGTCTGGCGGGTCTGACGCAATGCCTGGCGACGTCACTCGTCCTTGGGTGCAGCCACCTGCAGCGCAGCCTCTCCAGATTCGATGAGAAAGAATGACGCGGCTCAGCGGCGACCCCATTGGAGGAGTCTGACCTCATGACCAGCGGCGCTTCTGGTTGGACATTTTGTTATTCAAAGAATCCACCCGGTGCATATAAAAGAAGCCCTGCGGCGCGTCGCGAGCAGCAGACCTGTTGGAGAGCAGTCTTATGTGAGAGCAAACATGTGTGTCGCAGTTGAGCTATGTGTTAGCAGACCCATTTGAGATCAGACCTATGTGTTAGAGAGGAGAGCTCGGCTCTTCGGGTCTCTAAGCTGTTGGCCCCAGTGCCGAATTTGACGCGCCTCCGTATATATGCTGTACCTAAACCTTGTTTAACTCACCGTCGTCTCGTCCGCTCGTCTATCAGCTCTGCGCAGAAGCAGTCTCGAACTGAGAAACCTACGCTACCAAATGGCTGGTGACCTTCCCGGTGGAGTTCGATGCTGTGGCGCCTTCGGGACCGTGTTGGCGTCGCCGTCTTTCGAAACAGTGGTTGCAGCGGGGAGATTTCGAGGCGCCCTTCGTAACGTCGTCGGAGGCGCGCTTCGCAAGAGTGGTTGGCAGCTGCGGGATCGGCCGGCGTCAGCGACATCGATGCGGTGAGTGCCTGATGTTTTCCCCTCAGTTCACCACACTACAAGCTCAGGTTGTAGTAGTTTAGAGAAGGGCTGTGTGAAGCATTGAAGTGAGCTTTGATCGTTTCAAGCAAAGTCGAAGTGCATTGAAACCAAAGTTATTGCGGAGGGGGTAAACACGGGAGTGTAAAAAATTGCCTGCGCGTCTTGCTAGTTGACTTATAGTGGGTATGGCAAGTAAGTTGTTAACAGGGGCAAAGAGCAACTGTCCAGTGTGAACGATGGAGAACCTTAAAGTGAAGGAACTCATCGAAATTTGTGAGGAACTCGGCATTACTTTGGGCCGTGCGAAACAAAAGCAAGCGATCCTTGAGATCATGAAGGATGAGGGAGTGTCGGCTGAGGAAGTCGATGAGGCCTGGGTGGATATCAAATCACGCCGCGAGGAGCCTGAAAGGCGAAAAGCTCGCGAACGTGAAGTAGCTGAAAGGCGAGAAGCTCTCGAACGTGAAGAAGCTGAAAGGCGAGAAGTTCGTGAAGAAGCTGAAAGGCAAAAACGCCGCGAGAAAGCCGAGAGACAGGAGCGCCTCGAGTTGAGACGAATAGAATTGGCAATACTACAGTGTTCGCAGGCGCCTAGCGTAGCTTCTCCGACGATTCAGGTCAGCGGTCAGAGAATTTGCGACCAACTGCCACCGTTCGTAGTAGGCGAGGACATGGCCCTCACGCGATCGCAAGCGCGGAAGCTTTCGCAGAAGCTTGATCTTGTTCAATGCGGTGATCTCTCAAGTGACCTTGTCGGCGGGTCGACGGAACCTCAGAAAGAAAATTTTCCGCTTGAGTCATGTGAGCAGTCACGCGAACGGCCCGTCGCCGAAGCGAACGGCGCGGTTTCCGTAGCAGGGGGAGACGACATGGCGCCATTGAATCAGAGTGAGAGGGTTGCAACGCTCTCGCCTGTAGCGGAAAGTTGGAGCGAGCTGTCGAGGGTTGATCGAGAGACGCTCATTCGAGAGCAGCGTGAAGACCTCTCGATAAAAGCGCTAATGAAACGCGTAAACTTGGAAAAAAAGAAAAGGAATGTTTCTTTTTTTGAAAAAGCAGGGCTTCTGTATCGGAGCTACACAAATGCGCAAGGTCGCAGGTATTAGCAGCTCTTGGTGCCACAAAAATATCATCGCCAACTATTAGAACTTGCGCATGAAAACGCATGGGCAGGGCATCTCGGCATAAAAAAGAGCAAGGCTAGAGTTTCCCTTGAGTTTTATTGGCCGAAATGCTTGAAGGATATCGAAGTCTTTGTACGCTCATGCAACACTTGTCAGAGAGCGGGGGGGAAATCCGCAGACAAGTGGAAGGCACCCATGAATCTTTCTGATACCAATTATGAAGTGAAATTAGGAAGGCGGTCGAACAAAATTTACCACGGTAACTTGATGAAACCATACGTTCAACATCAAGCGGTCGTAAATCTGTTGTTGAATGCTTCAGAGAAAGAGGGAGCAGAAGTTTTGAGTTCTAGTGATGTAATCGAAAGGGGATCGGAGGTAACCTTGGAGCAGTTGAACCTAGAACCTAGGTTAAGTGAAGTCCAGAAGGAGGACCTGGAAGACGTGTTTTCGGACCGTCCCGGAAACACGACGGTGATCGAACACGATGTCAAGCTAACTTGTGAAGAGCCAATCCCTAGCAAGCCATATCATTGTTCCCCTCTGCAACGTCACAAGTATGAGCCGCTCTTGGTACCGCATAGGTATCATCGCCTAAAAGTGGGCGATTACTGACATGGAGCATGATGCTCCAACAGCACAACTTGGACGTTCGCTAAAGAAAAAAGGAAAGCTAAACGCTAATGCAGGTGCATTGAGCAGTGCGTTCTAGCTAGTACCTTCTCAACCTTTCGGTCTCTCCCTGGTGATTCGGGGCAAAATTTTGTACTGATCAGGACCTCAGCTGAGCGCTCTCGTCCAGAGTGAGCTCAAGGAGCCGACTTTATGTTGTATTCTAATTCGTTACATTGTTGTACGTGTAAAAAAATTGAGCTCTCATTTTAAGAGTCTTGTGTCCCACTTGTGCCTCTTGATGTAGAGGGAACGAAATTCCGATAGGCACGTACCTAGGTATATGTTGTACTATACTTTGTCTGGTGTTCTGTCGGGTGACCGAGGGCCTTGCTTGTGTCGTGTGTTGTCTGTTGTCGAACCGTTCTTGACAAGTTGCAGAACCATCGACAAATGCTGAAACCAAGGATCGTCAGAGACGCGCGAAGCTGGTCATCAAGTTGTGGCAACAAGCCAGTGGAGCTGGGATCCGTCCTCAAGAATGGGATGTGTTCCCGGAACAGAGTCTGGAGCTGCATTCTCCCCATGGCCCTGGAGGCGAACCTAGAGGGACCTGGCGAACGAGCGCGCCGGACATCCGAGCCCCGTGGAAGCAGCTCGTCTTTCTGGCGCATTGTCTGGCGGCGGAGGTGCTGTTATGCCTGCGAGTCCGCAGCGAACGTCCATGCCTCGGAAAAAGGAAATCTGTGTCAAGGCCACGCCGCGAGCCCGCCCGACGCGATGAACAACTCAACGGCGTAAACACGCGACGGCGCCTTTCTGGCGCGCACGTACAGTGAGTCACCTCAGCCCGCGAGCCCGTCGAGTAAACAAGCGGCGCCTTCCTGTCTGTCGGGTCTGACGCAATGCCTGGCGACGTCACTCGTCCTTGGGTGCAGCCACCTGCAGCGCAGCCTTTCCAGATTCGATGAAAAAAAAATGACGCGGCCCAGCGGCGACCCCATTGGAGGAGTCTGACCTCATGACCAGCGGCGCTTCTGATTGGATATTTTCTTATTCAAAGAATCCACCCGGTGCATATAAAAGAAGCCCTGCGGCGCGTCGCAAGCAGCAGACCTGTTGGAGAGCGGTCCTATGTGAGAGCAGACATGTGTGTCGCAGTTGAGCTATGTGTTAGCAGACCCATTTGAGAGCAGACCTATGTTTTAGAGAGGAGAGCTCGGCTCTTCGGGTCTCTAAGCTGTCGGCCCCAGTGCCGAATTTGTAACGCCTCTGTATATATGCTGTACAAAAACCTTGCTTAACTCACCGTCGTCTCGTCCGCCCGTCTATCAGCTCTGCGCAGAAGCAGTCACGAGCTGAGAAACCTACGCTACAAAACGGCTGGTGACCTTCGCGGCAGAGTTCGAAGCTGTGGCGCCTTCGGGACCGTGTTGGCGTCGCCGTCTTTCGAAACAGTGGTTGCAGCGGTGAGATTTCGAGGCGCCCTTCGTAACGTCGTCGGAGGCGCGCGTCGCAACACCCTGCTGAATAAATGTTTCGAGCCCCTTCAACGGTGCCTATGCTCCCTTATTGAATATTCGGGAGGCCATTCTAAATTGATGGCTCACTACATCAGTGCTTCTCCGACGTGAGATAGAGCGTCTACGAGAGACTGACTGTTCCTGCTCATTGTGGTGAGGACGGTCTGCGAAGATACGCAGAACTCTCTACTCGCTAACACGTTTGCCACATAGATGATTATTGCCAGCCACTACAAAGCGAAAGTAAAATGAATTCATGAAAGCCACTCTTAGCCATACCTAGGAAAGTAGAGTGGCATCCTTCCTATTGAGCTCAGTCGGCATCACATGCCCAGTATGGTGCTCAATGAGCTCCTGAAGGAGAAACAGCAAGACAAATACTCCTATCACAATCCGTTGCAGCAAGCCAACTTGGAGTGGTCGCGTAAGATATTGTGCACTACACTTTGTGTGTAGCAAGAAGACAAGGCAGCCCAAGCACCATATACAGTATACGCTTAAAACCTGACCAGTCTGAGTACAGTTGGAACACTTTACACGTGAAACGGCGTTATAGCTTCAATACCACGGCATCGTTGTTCATTTATGTAACTACAAGCATATTCTTGAAAAGCATAATACAGGATTGTGGAAACATAGATAACCTTATACACAATTGAATGACAGCTCAAGTGCCACTTATTCGAGTTAACAAAGTTTGAACGTAGATTCCGAATTGAAATATATGTTGAGGCGGACACGAAGGAAGACGAACTACAATGGTCATTTGAAACGTTATGTTGTACTGTAAATATACCACTGCAAATAAATGTATACCAAAATGAGTATTCAGAAACGTTCTAAATATTGAAAATCACGTGAACTAAAACTTGCACTCTATATGCATGCATGGGAAGAATGTTCTTTGAACACATAACAAACAAGGATACGTAACCTTAAAAAATCACAGCATATCCATGGTGTGAATGATGATGAGTGGGGCGAAGCATCCGTCCATTCGTCCGGGTGTCGATCTGTCCGTCCGTTCAAGTTTCCGTCCGTCAGTCAGTCCATGCTTCCGTGTCTCTGTCCATTTGGCCATCTAGACGCATGAACGGACGCATGGAAGGGCAAAAGGAAGCAAGAAATAACGGGTGGACGAAAGCACGGATGGCCAAACGAATGAATGGAAGCATGGACAGACAGATAGACTGGCCGAATGAAGCACAGAAGTATGGACGGGCAGACAGGAGGACCGAGAGATGCACGGATGAACGAACGAATGGACGGAAGCACGCACGGGCAGACAGACGGATGGATGGACACTAGCATAGACGGTCGGATGGAACCATGGACGAATGAACGGATAGTCGATTGGACGAACGCGCGTACGGTTGGATACATGGATGGACCGACGGACCCACTCATCAATATTCGCTCCATGGATATGCTGAGAAAACCACTGCAATCTAGTTATATTATTCCCAGGGACATATACGCACAACGCCATGTAAGGAGGAAATCATAAACTAAGGTTGGCTACATACTACATATGGAGAAGGGAACTACCCACGGCCTAAGGAGCTACATGTGATTACGACGGGACGCTCAGCCAACGCCTTACGGAGCTTCTCTCCTAACATCTGAAATTGAATCAACAAAAATTTTAAATGCTCTCTTTTTGCCTTCATTACTTCACATCACAGTAACGGCAAGTCTTAAAGAGAATGAACTAAGCAGACAATCACAATTCTCGTGAAGTCTTTAGGACTGAAGGAATGTTCTCATACCTTCACGGGAGAGTGGCAAAAATAAATCAGGTCAGTAAAACTAACTATCTCATTACTATAGGTGCTCCTTAAGTTGCAGGAATTTCTGACGGTTCGGCATGTACTTCCTTTTGAGACCATCCCTTCTGAGGAGCTATATGCTCTGGAACGCCAGTACAGGTGATCTTGGTGGCGAAACTAACTCCCGTAATTTAGAACGTCCCGTCACTCAACGCTTCACCTCCACTTGAGAAAGGCGATGGGAGCACCTTCTCTAAGCACGGCAACTGACTGCATATTAGCAATAACCTGCTGCCATTTTTGAGCAGCGCAGCGTCATTTTCAGCCGAGCGGTGGCGCATTGCTTAACTCTGTCAAGTGAAAGGTGGAAGTCAAGTCGATGAGCGTTTGTGAATACCGGGGTAAGTCACAGGAGTGGATGTTTCAGTGCATTGCCGCTTTTCGGCCAACTTTAAAGCTGCTCTAGGCGACTGAGTTCAACTTAGGCTTCGCTTTCGCTTACTACCAATGCAGTCGGGGAAAACATGCGTCAAGAAAACATAAATGGGAAAGGGATATGTTTATTTGCCTCTCTCCATATTTAGAGTAGCCTACATCTGGGCGCTTTCTGGTCATCAACTTTATTTTTTTATATACCAAGTACCCGTAAGAGAAGGTGTGTGTACGATGAACATGAGTTGTTCGTTGTGAGACGAATAACATGCACTACCAGTAGCTTTTGTCATATCTCATTTTTTCCTTGTTATGCACATGTGCCGAACGTGATTTAATGTCAGTACCAACTCAGCAACAGAGCGAATCAATTTTGGGGTTGTTGAACCACAATGAGTCTCGCTTGAATAAGACTAATATGTAGTGTTGGTTACTTTGCTTATACTTATCCAATAACGTTCAATGGGTACCTCTACAACTAAGCTAGCTATTGTCTTTCATGACTCGACGCCACCCGAATGCACCAACGAACGCTGCTTACAACTTTTTTTGTACAAAAGTGACCTCTGTACTCTAACAATAGTGACGACGTTACGACAGACAATACTCAAACTTCACGTGGCAATGTAGTTCACGTGCCTCGTTGGGCAATGATGTGCGCATAATTGGTAACGTTACACAAAAACATGCACCAACTTCACCATGCTTGGCCCAAAGCAACAAAAGGCTGTTACTGGCTGGCTACTTTGCATGATTCCTGCGATATGTGACATCCGCCGGAATTTTTTTCATATACGTCTTTCTATATTGATGTTCACTTCGCAGAATACCAATGTAATTATGTTCTGCACATAGGTATTTTATAACACTTATTATTTCTCTCAAAAGTTTATTTCTATACAAAAAATTAAAACCACTCATGCTATTCAATAACGTGGGCTGCACATTTTGAAACAGCCAGTTTTGGGCATGCTGGGAAAAGCTGGCAGTAGTTCTTGTTTGTTTATAGGTATCGCTTAAAGTTGCCATTGAGCCAGGGGCTAATATCGACTCAAGAGACTTGTGAAGAACTTAAAAAATATTCTGTACCTTACAATGTATGTATGTTTTTAGCCTATCAGATATAATTACAAGGTAACGAAGAGTACACGACTTATTGAACTCCTTTCATGTCCGATGAAAAAAAAGAAGAATGTGCCAAGAAAATTAATGGCTGGGATTCATCACTTGCATAATCCATGATGCACCTCCATCGCACTGTTACATCGCGGCAGGGCAAACGTGAACTCTGTCGTTGCTTCTTTTGTTGCTCCTGCCATTGCCCGAGTAATTGCACGGTATTAAATCACCGTCTGGGAATGCAAGAAGCGGGAACGAAGGTTGCAGAGTGACCCAGGGCCTACAGACTAGACGAGTTTAACGAAGTACTGTGCCGTCCAGGAACGGTGTCCGGTGTCACGGCGGAGTACAGGAAGCAAGCAGACAGACGCCCTAGGTGCCGGGAATGGCGAAGGAGTCAACGGGTGTGTGTCGGTTATCTGTGCCAAGTAGCAGGATGCACTGACTATCGGAGCGGAGTTAAGTGAATGTAGTGCGTTCTGAGTATTGCTCCACCAGAAACTGAAACGCATGTCTGACCTCGCGTGATGAAACATTCAAGAGCCGCTTTTGAATATATGAGACATGACCTTCATGATTTGCTTCAGGTTCTTCAAATTTTACTATAGGCAAGGTGAATACTTTGCTTATGCGCATAAAGCTGTTGGAAGCTTAAGTCGAAAAATAATTGTGCATGTCCACCTTTTTCCGCTAAAACGAAAACAGCTTTCACTAAAAAGAAAACTTATGTGCATATGAATAAGGCCCGGTTCTTTGACAATTGCTCTAGTATATTTTTTTCTCTAATCAATCCTGCTTCTGATATACACGGCAACATTCCAAGTCCAAGTTTTACTTTCTTGATTTCCATTGGCATTCAAATCGTCTTGCGCAAGTGACGTCGCAGCAGTTCGTAAATCAACTCTTGTGACATGTAAAGGCAAGCGAAAATGGCAGCAATCGAATAAAATTCAGCCAATAAACGCCAAAAATATTTATTCTCGTGTGCTCCAAAAGGTATTCTATGGTTTTGCTTTTGATGTATGGGACCATTTCTGTTAAGCGCCTATAAACGCACAGCCTTTTTTTTTCTCTGAAAGTTAGAAATAGAACAGGTGGCCCAGATCCTCCTTAGGCACAGCGACAAAGCAGGTGCGGATGAAACGACGTCTGCTCCGTTGCGATGACACCCGCTGCTACTTTTCATATCAGGCAGACACTACTACGGCTGTCTGGCGAGAAGCACTAACGGCATGCCCTACTGCCGCACCAAGCGAGGCTCTCGAGAAAGCCGAGACACGATGTAACCCTTTGACGCTTAACATCACCAAGATTACATCGCATGGAGAAGATGAGGGCAGCGGCCTGTCTGCCTCTGAGAGGGGGCGAAGGCCGGGATAGCTGCCTTCAAGGCATCTGATACTTTGTCCCAAGCTTGTAACATGGTGCATCGCGAAACAGCCAGCCACCATCGCTCGTTATTTTTGCATACACGGCTTTCAAATTAAGCACTCTCCGCTTTCCTTCAAGCCGTTACAGAGCAACGAAGCGTCCTGGTCGAGTACTGCAATGGTACGCATACGGTGCTCAATATACATTAGTTCTGTAGCTCGTAGACGTTGAAATGATGGGCGGAGAGGGGCGCCCAGATATGGCCGTTCACCTGTCGGGTGCTTTCCGTTTTGTTGCGAGTGCACTCGCTCAGCCCCGTTCTTGCCCACAGGCACTGCCGCGCAGCATAGGCGAAAAGCGTTTGTCCTTTTGAACCTAAGACCTGAAGGATGGCGCCGACAGTTGATCAACTAATAGCCTCACCTGAAAGCGTAGATACTGTCTGCTAAGTCTCCCCACCAATTCATACGTTGTGGTCGAATGCTATTTACCGCGCACCAAACCTGATGATTCTGAACTTCAGCTTAAGTTTAAAAACAGTATGATTCAACGTCCTTCTTTCAAAAAGCGTCAGGTGCCTTTTAAAAAAACAGATTTGTCAGAAACCCGCGTATGACTGAAGTTAATGCCAACATGCCATTAATGCCAACGCATCTCGATATGTTCCACAAAAAAAACATCATTCCCAAGGATTGAGAGCGAAGTTACAATACCCATTATTCATTCAAATCTTTACTATTATATACTGATATATGTGTCTACAAGTAAAACTAACCTTATATCAGTTTGATTGACTCTCTCTTGTCTTGAACAATTTTAGGCATTTTCCTTTTAAATATATTGAACAGCAGTCTAGCATCTGCAGCATCGAGCATTAAAATTAAAACACGGACATTACGAAAATCTACTAGTGGAAACGAACTTTGGAACCAAAATTCCTAGATACTAGATCCCGTCTCTTTATAAACATACACAGGCCACAAAAACTCAAGAAAAAATCTTTCTCCCTGACCACATTAGGAAAACCAAAGCGTGTTTCGTTTTCCATCCTAAAAAATAAGGTATGTATGCAGTAGGTAAATTTTCCTGAGGTTTCAGTTATTTTTTGTTTTATAGTTATTTCTTTATTATTTCGAAAGTGAAGCATTTTTGCACTTCATGTAATACTGAGGTTTTTGTTGTTGTTAACGATGCATATTGTACTTTTTTATTTATGATTTCAGTGCGTGTGTTAGGATGCTTGGTCAGGTCAGGCAGTGCATATGAGATTTTGCACTTGTATACGAGACATTCCTGCCCTAAATCAAGAGCTGTGTAAAATAGAACATGCTCAGTGTCTCCAAAAACAATTTGGTGTCCATGTCGTGCCCTGCATTGTTAATCAAAATCGTCTTTGAAAGTACGTCAGTCCAAAGAATACGCCGCTCTACACAACCAGGTAGTCATCAGCCTTTTTTTTTTACTTCCGTCTTACTCCTCATATACCAAAATATATCACCAATTTGAAGTTTTGCATGGTAGCGAAACAAAGACTGAGAAAGTATTTTCGAAAAATTTTCTTGTTTTTTTATCTGATAGCTGAGTTTGTTTGTTTGCACACGCAGTCACCCAGCAAAGCTCACCGTTCTTATCATCCCGACATCTCACATATAAGATGTAACTTATAATACCGCAACACGTACACTTCCAACGACCCATGTTTCCGTCTCTGTTGGCGAACATCAGCAATCTTAGATACAGCTAGGCTGGCTGATTACTTTTTTTAAGTGTGTCGCTGGGATAGTCTCACTAGTAGACTTGTGCATTCACGCACACGAATCTCGTTACTGTAGCTCCATAGTATGGCGTCGACCAGACATTACCAGCGATTACGTTGCGAGATAACGACAGCAGCGCACAATATACCCCTCGCTACTTGATTTGCGATGGCCCGGACCGCTCCACTAATTACACCACGTGCACACCTTCCTTCAAACATCGATTGGTTAAGCAAACGTGCCGCGTTTGGAATTCCGTCTTTCACGCATAACCGAAACCATGTGACCTATAAACAAGCTTCTCATTACAGCGGATGTACTAATTACATAATGGTGAGTGTAAGCAAGACCTGATGATCACAATATATTTATTTTTCTATGAACAAATACCTCCTGTATATTGGACGACTGTGGTGCTCCAACGACGTCCGCTCTCACGCAAGTGTAACTCAGTATTTAGGGGAGTGTTCTCAGTTTTTCTGAGCCCTTGTTTTCTCACGCTTGGTGCAACCTATGTAATCGCCATGACAGAAAAAACGACCCTAAAGTATTCCCTATTGCATCTCGAGATGCCAGTGGTTTCGGTATTCGATACCAGCCTTATATTATTTTGTATCCAGTTGTGTTATTGCAGTGGTGCAGAAAGGAACCGCTTAGTTGTAGTTAATCACGTTTCTCGGTTCATTGCCTGCCACACGATGCTCCTTGATTCTGGGAAACAGATATGCAAAATTATTGACTCCGGCTAAACTGGCGCGCATGCATCAGATAGCTCCTGTATCGAGGCGCACTCACAGCTACTCTCATGGGCGTAGCCGTGGGAAAAGCAGCAGAGGTGGATCCCACTTGAAAGAGAAAACGGGTAAGTCAAAAGACTTGTGTCCAATAAAATACCAGCGCGATAATTCCAAGAATCACCACCTCAATGAAAATTGTCTGAAGAATAACCGAACCATGCACAAAAGTTAACGAAGAGAACAAAGACCGATCAGAATTCACTGATATGACCATCTTCCCCTGAGTAAATGTTTCCGTTTCAGTAGGGCAATTGGATGGATAAATCACGAAAGACCCAAATCAAGGGTGGCTCGAACATCTTGAGCCACTTATTCGTATAAAAGATTTCTAGTCAATATGTAACCATCCCATTCGTTACATCTGTATGTACTGTTTATGCACTGTATTAATTTTGCATGATGTAAGAGTAAATAATGAAAAAAAAAAGAACCGCGTGGCTCAGTGGTAGAATACAGGGCTGGCACGTAACAAACCCTGGTTCAAGCCCCACTCTGTGCCATGATGCTGTTCTGTTCTTTTTTTATATCTCGATAGTAGTTACGGACACCAGCGGCGGACAACTACGGCGCCCCGCATGACCCGAGTTTCGATTTCATAACACATTTTGCTGTAAAATACGCTGCAAGGAAGTCGTCACCACCGTCCAGCAGTGGTGCATCTTGGCATCGCATACTAAATCTACGCCTCTTTCTCCAACCTCTTTTCTCCCCTTCATCCTTAGCCCCGCCGCGGTGGTCTAGTGGCTAAGGTACTCGGCTGCTGACCCGCAGGTCGCGGGATCAAATCCCGGCATGCGGCGGCTGCATTTCCGATGGAGGCGGAAATGTAGGCTAGTGCGCTCAGATTTGGGTACACGTTAAAGAACCCCAGGTGGTTGAAATTTACGGAGTCCTCCACTACGGCGTCTCACATATACATATGGTGGTTTTGGGACGTTAAACCTCACATATCAATCAGTCAATCAATCAATCCCCTTCATCCCTTCCCCAGTGCAGTACGGTAGCAAACTGGACGTGCGTCTGGTTAACCTCCCTGCCTTTCCTTGCATCGTTATTTCTCGGTCTCTTTTTCGGGTAAGAATGGGCCCGTTGTAATCAACATTAGGTAACTCGTGTTTGCAATTTGTGCACTAACACCGGATTTGCTGTCCCTGTCTCTATCTTGGCAAGTTTGCGCATTTGTGTTGTCTAACTATGTGCAAGGATGTGCGTGATACGGCTAAAGTAATCAAAAACTTACGACGCGAAATAAGAAACAAACTCCAAGATATAAAAGAAGCTTTGAACGATGTAAAAGACCTCAGAGGGTATTCAATCTGTATAAATGAAAATCTAGAGCTCCGAACTGAAAATGACAACTACATCGCAGAATAGACGAGGTCGAAGCTTATCGGGGCTCACACATTCTGGTTATTGAGAGTGTGGCATCTAATGCTGCCCTCGTTGATGCGGTTAAGAATATCTGTGGCGTTGTTCGGGAGGAAATAGCTGTATAGACGACGTTCATATCTGCCACAGAGCACCGACTACTCGCCATGACCAAGGTAACATTGTAGTGCCATTTGTGCGAAGGACAAAGACGCTTGCCATACTGAGCGTGTCAAAGAAAGCTAGAATTGAAGGCAAGGACTTGGGCAGCCAGACATGATTGGCAGTATGTCTCTATGAACACCTGACGAAACACAGGGAACATTTTCTTTGATAAGCGATTCAGAAAAAGAAGGAAATGCGTTGAAAATTTGTCGAGGCATCGTGGGCTCGACAAATTCGCTCGCAGCAACTAGATATTCGCTCGCAGCAACTAGACTTCGCCGGTACTAAAAATAAGGAACGCAGATGACCTCGCCAAGATCACCGTCAAAGGGGCGGAATCCCCGCATAGTGTACACATTTTTCGTGTGTGTTTTTTGAACATGCATGAACTGATAGACGTTTGTTTAAGATGAGCACTGGTATAGCAACACCTGCTGATGGTTATCATGATAGCAGTTCTGTGAATTGTCTGCTTGTGGCTGCGCGCAGATGCATAAAGGTTTTTCATTTAAACAGAGACAGCATACGCCACAAACACATCAGATACTCAATATATTTAGCTCTCTTACGTTCAGCTTTGACCAGCTGCTGTTCTATGAAACCTTGCTAACTGTAAGAGAACAACTACTATATTAATACAAGCCATTATGATCAAAAATTGGACCACAAAGGCGACGAAGATGACGGTTGATCAAAATCCTGTGTTCTTGTTGCCGCTCTGCCATCTTCGATGAAGGACACTGTGTACTCCGTGTACAATCTGTAAATAAATTTTTACCTTCTGTCTACTTCCACCCGTGACAATATTTTTAAAACTACACTTAGAACGGCTTGATGCCTGCCATTAGGAAAAGAGGTGGAGTGGCTACTTTCGTAGAAAAATGCTTGAAGAATGATCTCTCCCAATTTTCTGGGAATAGTTAACTTGTGTAGAGTGCTTTGTGGTGCGTTTAGAAAAAGCATTTCTTGTGGTCTTCCAAGTAAATTTCAATAAATTGATAGAAGACGTTTTTGAGTACTTGTGTCCTACTGGCTCTCTATTTGTGATAACGGGCGATGTAGACATAGTTGTACTGTCTCTAGATGCAACTTTGAAGCTTTCCAACATTTAATAGGACTGGCAAGTTTCTATGCCTCCAATGACGTAATTTTTAAGGCAACCCGACTAACTGGCCCCACCGCGGTGGCCTAGTGGCTAGACTATATATACTCGGCTGCTACCCGCAGGTCACGGGATCAAATCCTGGCTGGTGCGGCTGCATTTTCAATGGTGGCGAACACACTGAAGGTCCGTGTGCTTAGATTTGAGAGCACAAGAACCCCAGGTGGTCGCAATTTTCAGAGTTCTCCACTATGGCATCTCTCCTACACATATGCTCATTTTGGAACGTTACACATTGCATATCAATCGATCCACCCGTCTTACTGCACAGACAGCAACACTGCTTGACATAGCTTTGGAGAACCCGCGATCTTGCTGGTTTGCTGGCAGTTGATCATATGAGCGATCTCCCGATCTTTCGCACCATTTCTTCTTGCAACCATGCTCGAAAAACCAATTGAAAAGTGTGGTGTCGCCAGGGCAATGCTAAGACGCTTGAAATATTCTGGTATTGTGTTATCGCACCAGACTGGAACCACGTGTTAGAGGGAAGTGATGCTAACTCGGCACACGTGTGAATAATTAAATATCTCATTAAGTGTTACGATGAAGCTTTTCATGTGTCTTTGAAGAACACAAAACAACTGAATATTACAAAACCTGATGTAAATGTGTTATTTAGAAAAATACTACAAAGAACCATATGTATCATGCATTTATAAGGATGCGAGACACCAAATGATTAAGTTAGCTCAATAAATTCAGATACAACGCTGAATGGTCAACTAAGGCACGCTAAACTGAGGTATTGTGAGAATTCCTTGATTAGAATGTTGGCTAAATCCAGTAAAATTTCGAACGAGCTTATAAATCTTCTGGCCAAATAAAACCAGGCCAAATTCCAAGGCTCCAGGCAAACTATACCATTTTTGGTGTTCAAAAGATGGCAACAGCAAGGATCAAGCGCGTGATAAAAAAGTTGTCATTTCGATTAAGCGGTGTATGGCGAACATGCACAATTGCCTGTAAGTTACCGCAGCTTATCCAACTCTATATATTCTTCATACTATCTTAAGTTATGAAACCGACAAAGAAATAACAAAGATTAAAACAATTGTGAAGCAGGTTTTGATGACATTAAACCTATACCAATGAAATACGCGGCCGATGTGATATCTCCTGCGTCTTCACATATTATCAATTTAACTTTTGCTACCAGGGTGTTTTCTGAGAAACAGGCACACTTGAGCTACATGCTCAAGTGTGCCTGGCTCTTTTATATGACGGGAGTAACCAATAAATTAAAAATACCGACGAATACAAATACTACCTATTGAATAAAAAGTTTTTGAAATTGCTAATATTATTAGGTTACGAAATTTTTTTGTGAAGTACAATGTCATAGGTGACGCCCAAGTTGTCTTTCAAAAATGTAAATTCGCCGAGGTTGCATTACTTTATATATATATATATAAACGAGATACTCTGCTATCTTGAAAAAAAAAGCGATATTCGCTCGGAATTTTTGTTCATTTCCGCAAAAAGTTCAACAACGTACGTCATAGTCTTCTTTTAGAAAAGCTTAAGTACTATGGTGTCCGTGGCGTCGCTAAACATTACTTAGGAATTACTTAACAGACTGCTATCAGCATGTTGTAATTATAAATGAGGTATCCCTGCATGCAAAGGTTGACAAAGGTATCCCACAAGGATCGATGCTTGGTCCTCTTTTGTTTAGAGCTTATGCCAGTGACTTAGGTGATTTACCAGATTCTCCTAACCTAATCAGGTATGTTGATGATAGCAATAAATGTTTGCTGGTTACTCAATCTCTGCGCTTAAAAGTATCGTAAACATATATGTAAATAAGTTCTCCTGCTGGCTTAATAGAATTAGTGGCGGCACAATGCGTATAAAACTAAATCTGTGTTGTTTTCACCAATGAATGAGATATACAGTAAACATGAGTGTATACTTAGACCTTGGAGAGTCACACTTTAGAATAAGTAAAGGCACAAAAATTCTTGGGTGTGTGGTTTCAGGAAGGCCTTTCGTGGAATGAACATTTAAATTGATTAGAAGCGGATAAAAGTTGCAGTGTTGGATGTACGTACACACCTAGTCTTCTATTGCCACTTTAGGTCAAGAAAGCGTTATGTTATACAAAGTCCTACTCCTTGTTAACCTATTGTGTCTTGTGTTGGGGAACAATGACGGTAAAAAACTAAAAGACATTACTTACGTTACAGAAAAAGGTACTACGACTATTCGACAAATAATGTCGTCCTAAGGAGATCATAGGCCACATTTGTTACTTTTTAAATATTTATTACGGCAAACATAACAAATATTTTATTATGATTTTCTGTTGTACATTCAAAATAACAAACTATATACAATCTACGATTATTCTCTATGAATGGAATAGAGTCGCCGTACACCTAGCACTTGTTTCTATTATGTCTGTTTCTGTTATGCTTTGTGCAATGTAATAACTGTATGTCATTTTGCAATTCCACTTTTTGGGGATTTTTGACTTTGTGTAAAGAAATTTGTTTTTGTATCCTCATCCTTCTATGATCTCTGATGAGATTGGCAGCAATAATATATAAATAAATGAATGAATAAATAAAAAAATAAAAACACCGAAAATAATATCACCTATTGTCAGCAACACACTGAATTTCAAAAACTGAGTCTCTAAACAAACTGTAAAACGCTGTTGTCTTAAAACAACTTCCAGAAATTAGTTTAAAGAAAGATCGCTTTATAATTGCAATTAGTAAGTTTAACACACATATTTTGAATATTTATTATCTTGTGTTCAAATTGATTAGAGTGCCGTTTCAATCCTGTCTGTTCATTTTTTGTTTTTTTAAGGAATGAATATGTCTGCAGGTGCGTTCCTGACCCCACGTATTTTCTTTGTTGTGATACTGGTGTTTCTAAATGTATTTCATTACTGTATACTGTTCCGTTCGTTTTTAATTCACATTTGCGATATTTATTCGCCGGATCGGGATTTGCTGGAAGTGAGTATTTGTGTATTATGTTGTATTTTATTTTGTTTCTAAGCTATGTAAAACATGTTTTCTATGTACCAGATTGTATTTTGGAGCCAAAGCGTCGGTCAGGTTATATAACCTTTTGCTTTCACTTCGTTTTTTTTTTCTGGTATATGTACACACAATGAAAGGTCAAACAAGCCTCGAACCTTAAAACTGTTGAGACATGCCCTGATGTATCCAAGCGTGAGCGGAACACTTCATGGCTTCACGGTTGTTGTCACTGTTTCTGTGTAGAACCGCTTAGGGTGCCAACCTACACATAGCGGCCCGTCATACAAAAGCATCTTCGTAGTGCACGGCTCGAGTTTAGTAATTATCGAGTATAGGGACAATTGGTGTCAGAAAGACATGGATAAAAAGACTGTAAAGTGTTCAGGATGTGGAGTGGGTTTGAAAGTGGACCTAAGCGTAGAAGCGGATGGAAAAGAGGCTGACGCGAAGTGTAGGCAATGTGAGGTCGAGGAAAAACTGGAGAACATGATGGTTGCCCAAAGTGAACTGCTGGTGAGAATCGATGAGCTCGAGACTGCGTTGGCGACAGAGCAAGAGAAAACGAGGGCAATGGGAGAAAGACTGAAGTCCACCGAGGAAGCACTAGCGAAGCTCAGTAGGGTTCAGAGCTGGGCTAGTTTGTAAGACATCATTTAACCATATGGTGTAGTAGCGCAAATTCACGGGGACAAAAAGGACAAGAAAACACGACACTCGCTAAACTTTTACTACTAGCGAAGCTGAACAAAGAAGCGGCGTACGGAGAGAACAGTAGAGAACCGTCAACCAGAACGGTGGAAAAGGAAGAGCAAGCAAGTTTGGAAAAAACACGTTTAGCCGGTTCAACTGTCGAAAGGCCCAGCTTCAGCGAGGTAGTGCTGGGGCTGGGAGGGGACAAAGCAGCCGGCGTCACAGGTGCAAGTAGCCCCCCGGTGCAGGATGCTCCAGCTTAAAAGTCACAGCATGTGATAATCGCCGGGGACTCAATATTAAATCGATGCACAGAAGCCATCAAAGAGAAGGTAAGAGGTGACAAGAGGGTTGCAGTAGGGGCGTTCCCAGGACGCAAGCTTGAAGCAGTCATGAGACAAGCGAGCGCAAAACTCAAAACTACAGCTGATAGACGAAACCTCGTGATAATTTCGGGCGGTTTAAACGATGTCCTAAATGAAGATACAGCAGGACTAGCAGCCACACTGGCGAAAGACGTCGATGACATGCGCGCCACTTCTCCTAAGGTACAGGTAGGGATATGCACAATACCGGAGGTACCGGTGCGTGATAGCAACCTGCAAAGAGCGGTTGTCAACGCAAACCAAGAGATATGGCAGATGAGTCGAGAAAAAGGCTTTGAGGTGGTGGAAATAAACAGAGAGGTGCATAGGTGGGGTGGTTTTCAACGAGACAGAATTCACTTCGATGGGCGGCTAGGTCATGAGGTGGGTTGGCGACTTGCAGGACGCGCATAAGCTTTTTTGGGGGGCAAGCGAGCCCTTCGGGGTGCAGGATAGCTAGTAACGAGGAAAACAACCAGGGAGACTCTTCGACAGGTGTTATGGACAGATACGATTCCAAAGTGGCACCAATGTTCAAGATAGGTAGAGTCCGGGGCATAAATAGACGTAGCCATGAGCGCCGAGCCCATTCAGACATAGGGTATATTAACATGCAGGGTGGTAGGAACAGGCTGAAGTGGGAAGAGATAGAAGAACAGCTAAGGGAAGAGAGGCCGATGGTATTCGGTTTTGTAGAAACACATCTCAGGGACATTGAACAACCTCCGAACAATCCGGACTACGCGTGGGAATATTGTAATAGAACAGAAGGCAGCAGAAAGGGGGTTGGTATTGGGGCATTCATTCATAAAAGTACAGACTGGCAAAGGGTCAAGCAGGAGTGCAAGGAACATTTATGGCTAAAAGGGAAAGTGGCAGGTCAAATGACACTCCTTGGTTTCGTGTACTTGTGGACGGGAGCAAAGGCCAGAGAGGAAAACCAGGCAATGGTAGAGTGTATATCAAAGGACATTCAGGAGTTAGGAAGAAAGTGCGAGATAATTATACTAGGAGACATGAATGCGCACATACAAGATATAGATGGATATACCGACCCAACAGGCAAAATGATCATGGATACGCGTGAAACGCTTGATTTGATCATTTGCAACAGTACCGAAAAGTGTGAAAGGCAAATAACATGGGAGGTAGGAAGGCTGCAGTCGACCATAGATTATGCACTGATGTCACATAGGATGTATGATAAGCTGAGGGGAATGCACATAGATGAAGGTGGCTCCAGAAGTCTGGGTAGTGATCACAAACGTATCAAGCTATGTTTTGGAAGAGCAGTGAAAGTGGGAAGGAGACAAGATGAGCAACTACAGGAAAAGTTTTATTCAGAAAGGCAAATTGAAATAGCCACTAAACAAATTGAGAAAGTAATCACGGAGGATAATAAGACAGTGTGGACATACATGAATCTAATTAGACTCTTTGAGCTAGAGCTTGCAAAGCCGCGTAACAAGTCACCCCGGAAAAGAAGACACAAACCCAAAAGTTGGTGGGATGAGGAAGTTAAGAGAGCCATAGCAAATCGTCAGGAAGCCTCTAGTGAACACAGACATGCTAAGCAGCGGGGTGAACCGACAGATGATGTTGAAAGAAAATGGGAAACCTTTCTAAGCTGTAGAAAGGCTGCATCCCTTCTGATCAATGAAAAGATTAGAAGGAAGGGAGCTCAGTAGCTGGCAGAAGTACATAAAAAAGATAGAAAGGCAGCTTCGAAATTTTGGAACCATCTAAACTCCCTAAGAAATGAGACGAGCCTAGAGCAGAGTTTCATAACTACAGCCCAAGGTGCCAGGCTAGAAGGGGACGAAGCTATTGAATATATAAGAACAAGGGTAACAGAAAAATTTCAACAAAGAAGTACTTTATGCACCACAATAGACAAGGACAAATCAAGTGGTGCAATGGCTCCATTTTCACAACGAGAGTGGGAAAGGGCTGAGAAAAGGGTTCCTAGTAGTACATCAACAGGCCCAGATGGCATTCCAATTAGGCTGATAAAGACATTAGGTCCGAAGTCTAAGCAGGCGTTGCGAGAGGCAGTGAGCAAAATAATAATCGATGGTGAAGTTCCCGATGGATGGAAACTTAGCAGGATGAGCATCATCTATAAAGGAAAGGGGGACAAAGCTGACATAAACAACTACCGTCCTATAACAGTGACGTAAGTGGTCTACAGGCTGGCGATGCAGATTATAAAGGAAAGACTGCCGGCATGGATAGAAGATGAGGGGGTGCTGCGGGAACTGCAGAATGGGTTTCGGAAACCCAGGAAGTTGGAAGACAATCTCTTCTCACTGACGCAGTGCATCGAAATAGCAGAAAAGGAACACAGGCCCCTGTGGCTAGCATTCTTGGAAATCAAGGGAGCGTACGATAGCGTGGTTCAAGAGGAATTGTCGGGAATACTGGACACACTAGGCGTGGAACATGTAGTCACTAATCTTTTAAAGCGTATCTATAAAGGTAACAAGGTAGTTATAAAGTGGGAAAAACAGGTATCTAAGCCTGCAGAGGTAAAACGGGGGCTTAGGCAGGGGTGCCCCCTGTCACCCTTATTATTCATGATGTACCTACAAGGATTAGAGGCAAAATTAGAGGGAAGTGGTCTGGGCTTCAACCTCTCTTTAGTCAAACAAGGAAAACTTATTGATCAGGCACTACCAGCATTAATGTACGCAGATGATATAGTGCTAACGGCCAACAACGAGGAAGATTTGCAGAGATTGATGGACATCTGCGGTAATGAGGGAGATAGGTTAGATTTTAGATTCAGTAAGGAAAAATCAGCTGTCATGATTTTCAATGACAACGAAGGTAGTGAGCTTAGGATACAGGAGGTCACGCTAGAGATAACAGATATACAAATATCTGGGCGTATGGATAAGCAATGGGACCGAGTACCTGAGGGAACACGAAATATACGTGACGACTAAAGGTAACAGGAATGCAGCAGTGATGAAAAATAGGGCCCTGTGGAATCACAATAGGTATGATTTTGTGAGAGGAATATGGAAAGGGGTCATGGTTTCTGGGCTGACGTTCGGCAATGCGGTCTTGTGCATGAGATCAGAAGTTCAAGCAAGATTAGAAATCAAGCAACGTGGAATAGGTAGGCTTGCTTTAGGAGCTCACGGGAATACACCAAATCAGGGAGTACAAGGTGATATGGGATGGACATGATTTGAGGGCAGGGAAGCTAGCAGCAAGATAAAATTTGAGAAGCAATTGAGAGAAATGAAGGAGGAGCGTTGGGCTAGGAAGGTTTTCAGCTACTTGTACATGAAGAATGTCGATACAAAATGGAGGAAGCGAACCAGGAAGTTGACTGTACAAAACAGCAGGTGGCCAAAAAGAACTATCGGTTAAGAAGAAAGTGAAGGAAACGGAAACTGACATGTGGAAAACGGGCGTGATTAAGAAGTCCGCACAAGAGATCTATCGAACTTTTAAGCAGAAAATTGCCAAGGAAAGGATCTATGATAATACTCGGGGTAGTTCTCTACTGTTTGAGGCAAGGATGGGAGTACTGCGAACCAAGACATATCGGGCCAAATACGAAGGGGTAGACAGAGTATGCAGTGCGTGTGGAGAGGAAGAAGAAACTGCCGAACACTTGATAATGTTCTGTAAAGGGCTTCACCCTATAGTTCAGGATGATGGCGCAGAGTTTTTCAAAGCACTGGGGTTCAGGGACCGGAAGGGCAAAATAGACTTTAAGCAAGTAGACTTAACTAGAAGGAGGTTATCTGATTGGTGGCTAAAGTCAAGGCACGAGTGAAAATTAAACTCTTCACTGCAAAGTACGAATCCTCAAACTCACTTTTTAAGGAAAAAAAATAAATATAGTTTTGGGTTCATTACGTATTACGGCTTGGTGGCGCTAGCCACCGCCCGATCTAAAGGGTACGGCCATATCCATCCATCCCTCCATCCATACTTCTAAATTCACATATAAACCCAAAAAAGTGGATAAAGCGAAGGCCGCTGTGGTAGCTCAGTATTAGAGCATCGAACGCGTCATTCGAAGGTCGTAGGTTCGATTCCTGCTCACGGCTGGTTATTTTTTCATCCACTTTTCTTTCTTCTTATTTACATTCCATTGGTTCTAATAACTTCCACTGTACATTCCTTGCCGTTACTGTCTGTTAGATCTCATTAATATTGTGTTAAAACACGGAAAAACGAGCCCTTAGGTATACACTTCTTTCCCTTATTACATTGAACGAGGGTCTCGTAATGGCAGACTTGGTGTGTTTAGGTTGTATAAGGGGGACAATTAATCAGCTGCCCGCTTATAATAAGTTCACGTGCTACGTGACGCCAAACATGCGCATAAGAGTGTTTTCACACTCGTCGTTTGGCATATAGATGGCGCTGACTGTCACTCCTACTTCTAAATTCACATATAAACCCAAAAAGTGGATGGAGGGAAGGCCGCTGTGGTAGCTCAGTGGTTAGAGCATCGAACGCGTTATTCGAAGGTCGTAGGTTCGATTCCTGCTCACGGCTGGTTATTTTTTCATCCACTTTTCTTTCTTCTTATTTACATTCCATTGGTTCTAATAACTTCCCCTGTACATTCCTTGGAATTACTGTCTGTTAGATCTCGTATGTATATATGTATGTATATATATATATATATATATATATATATATATATATATATATATATATATATATATATATATATATATTCTCAGATCAGAGCTGAGATCAGAACGATAACGTTGCGTAACTAACGCACCAGACAGGAAACCTTGGGCAGGTCGCGTGCTCCGTAGCGGAGCACCGGCCAGTTACGCTTCATTAGCCGCCGACACGGTACCTAAACGCTAGTAGGGAGCTCATCTAACCAAGCGCGATAATGGTTTTCGTTTTCGCAACGGGGAGCTGTTACGTGCACAATCTTCTCGCGCTGGGCTGTGGAAATAACTCATTCGTGCTCGAGGTAGAAGGGAGAGACGGCTGAAATAATTGTGCATGGTTGTTCGCATCGCATGTTCACGTACGCCCTTCTGTTATCTAAAGGTTGTACTTTAACGTGAGCAGCTGATTTTGTTCGCTTGTGCCCTTCGCTACACCCCACGCATGATAACGTACCTGCCGACTGGGAGAAAACTGGAAAAGGTCACGTTCCGCATGACTTCGCCATTCTGTAGTGATCGTGGGTTATGCTTACAGTCATTTACGCTACAATCAACAATACACTTTGCACAGCTATAATGCGGCCATGTGAGCGCAGTCTGCCAGTAATGCTTGGAAGACGGCTATCACATAGCACGTGCGTATATCCTTCTCAAGGCATATACAATATGATGTTGTTGATCGCAAGATGCGCAAAATGGTATGGGCAAATTAACCTATCCTGGATGGCTAAATTTCTAAGAAACGTGTCTTGGTTACCTGTATGTGCAACCAATCTTTAATTTCTGGGTTTTAGCCACTGAATGTGTAGAGGTCATCAGTTGCATCTACGCAATCTCTGTAGAGAAGAGTGACGAACAAAATAAAGAAGGGAAATCCAATATGTTAATGAGAAATTAGGCCTGTCGGCTTTCCTATACTTAGTGAGGAGGGGGAAGATCAATTACAATAAATTTTGAATTACACATTATCGATGACGTAGATGTAGCATATGTATGTAGCGTGTGTCTTTGTTGCGCCAAAGGCGGTCAGCCAGTCTTTCAACGTTCATATATTACCGCAGCCCTACGCAGCCTTTCTTCCTACTCTGTGGCAAACTATTGTCGTAGACATTATGTAAAGTGAATATACTTTGTTTTGCCTGATCTAGGCCTGTTCGACGCTGTCCCTTGTTTCGAACGACGGACAGTGACAAAGGATGCGTTGGAGAGTCTTAGCGGTCAAGCAATAGTTTTTGTAGCTCCTACTTTCGACGACGCCATTGGAAAATCAGTATGCATTGATTAAAGTTCTATACTCCAAGATACACATCCCTGCACTGTATCTTTCATGCTGGCGAAGACCAAGCAGTCGGAATCATTGCACAAATGTGGTCCGTAGGATGCAAAAGGTGGTAAGGAATATAACCTGCTTTCCAATTCTGCGCTGTCAATTGGTGTTGTATACATCACTTGGAATAAGAGCTGGGTTAGCCCTAAAAACTATTTGTTCTATTATGTGATTTCATCGGAGCATTGTCAGCAACGTCGTAGCCGGAACAATGGTCCCTCGTCTTCTGAAACAGGACGCTGTGCAAGTTCATACTTAGGTGGTGGTGCGTTTTCCATGTATCTGCAACAAGCTTTTGACATGAATCGGGAAAACGAGCCAATAATAGGCATTTTTGAATCCGACTTGCAGTCGCACAACGGCATGCTCTGTATTGATGAACACAATGGAAAGTGACAAGCAAGTAACTTACCAGGCAAGAAAAATTTGTGCAACACTAAATCATGAGCAGCTAAATAAATGTTGTGTTGAGTGATTCCAAGTAGTTTAAGAATACCATAGCAAATATGTTCAACTTAAAGAGCCCCTAGCACATCAATTTTCGGGCAGTATGAAATAAGAACGGTAAAGGACCCTATTAATGGACAACCTGTTTCTAAACAGAGTCTAAAAGAGAACCTGGTGCTTGCTCGACGCGTTCGTGTTGTTATCACGGTAGGAAAGTATAGCATCGCTCATTTCAAGGTTAAGCAAAAGCGTTATTTTGCAATCGAGGATGTGGACAGAAAAAGAAGTTCGCTCCTCGTTGCCGGGTGGTCAAATAGTCGTGCGGGCAAGTACGGGAACCATCGTAAAATAAGGTAGTCCACTAGATAGCACATGCGTCGCACTTACGCCACAAAGAAAACGGCGTTAGGCTGCCGGCTGCAAAATTGCAGCGGTTTGAATTATGTTGGCCTCTTACTAAGAGTAAGCAAATATTTGGCTTTAGCAAGCCTTCTGCTTGAGCAAGAAATATAGTTGGCAGCGAGGAGAGCACGATGCTCGCCAAAGTTTAGTACAAAGTGAATTTACGACGCGTGAGCTCGACTTATATTGGTCACCAGCTAATAAAATGATGGGTATAATATGTAAGAGCACGCTCTTTCTCACGCCACCTACTTGGGTATTAAGTTCGACTGAGAAAAAGCTAGTTCTGCTGGCTCAGCTCATATAACGAGGGGCATGCCGTATGGAACGACTATGTAACACTATTTTCCAGTAGTAAAAGGTCATAGTGCCTATAGCATTTTAGGGGCGAATCTCCTTAAGCCGTGGGCCGTGCGTCCGCGATGTATGTATGTATGTATGCATGTCGTAGTAGTAGTAATAGTAGTAGTAGTAGTAGTAGTAGTAATAATAATAATAATAATAGTAGTAGTAGTAGTAGTAGTAGTAGTAGTAGTAGTAGTAGTAGTAGTAGTAGTAGTAGTAGTAGTAGTAGTAGTAGTAGAGTCACCTCAACGGCCGAACTAGAGGAGCGACACGCGCGCACCCTTTCGAATTCGAACCCATGCACGTTAATCATAAATAAAGATATAGTTGTTCCGGATGAAATAACTTACTTAATCTCCAAGCAACTTGCTTCGAATTTGATGCTTGCTAAAAAAGACTAGTAACGCAAGGACGCACTTTAAGCACTATTTGACCAGAAAGCCTTTAAAAACTCATTTTTTCCGCGCACTGTCACTGATTGGAATGCTCTTTCTGCCGATCTGGTGAACTGGGAGACCGTTCAGTCGTTCATGGAAAAACTTAAACACCAGCAACCCTCTTGACTTTGATCTTTCTTTGCACTTCGCCCTCTATTATTCCACCACGCATCCTTAACAGGCTTCCATTTATGTTCCACTTTCTATCCCTTTTTTCATATCAATCCGTTGTATTTTTGAAATGTTGCCGATTTTTGAACTGTTATATGATGTTTGATTATTAGTTCTGTGTGAACAGATGTTTGTCATCATAGTGTTATTTTGTAAGTGTACGCGTAAACCACTACAATTGTGTAAGCACTGGCGTTCTCCTTTGATGCACTAGTTCTTGATGGTGTAGCTCTACGTGTTGTGTTTCCTTTCCAGTTGTATCTTGACATTTGTTTCCTTTTTTGTATTACCCACCCCTGCCTAAGGCCTCATGTCCGAGGCTGGCAGTACTTCTGAAATAAATAAATAAATGAAAAATAAATAAAAAAGTTGCCACATTAAACTCGCTGGGCATAACCTCCTTCGTTTTAGCAAGGTTTAGCGAGGCCGTTTCGCTTGTGTTCTGATTGTTACCGGTTCTTTCTGTCTCTGGCGCAACCGCTGCGAGGCGGTTGCATCGGGCCGCCGCCGCCGCGTGCTCTACCCGATCCTAGAGCGATTGTACTCGGAGCTGCTGTCTGTTTTGTCGGAGGAGCTCTTCTTCATTGCTGAAGAGGAATTTCTTCGGCACTGGTCTTGCCTTTTTGTGTCGGTCTGTGACGGACGAGTGAAACATGTCTTTCGGCCGGCCTGGTGTTGGTAGGCTGATGTGTCGATGCGCCGGCATAAATGGCATGCCAACATGTAAATATGCAAAATGTACATATGCATGTTTTATTTGTGTCTTTTTGTTACATTAAAAGATATTTGTGGCTGTGTTTGTGTAAACCATCGAATGTACATGTTCTTCCAAAGTCATCTCATATCTATGTTCATGTATACCCTTACAAAAATCCTATATATGGACTTATATAAAAATTCCCATATATGGCTACATCAGAAATTGGGCATATCTGGCCCATATATGTAATCCCCATATATGGGCCGTATATAAACTGATATGTCCAAATCCTGATATAGCCATATACAGGCCTTATATTCCCATATATGGGTGTTGCTGTATATGGCCATATATGGCTATATATAGAAGCATCCATATACGGTCTTATAAGGATGCTTTCATATATAGCCTTATATGGATACCTTTATATAGAGCCATTCAAATGATTCATCTATATTAGTTCTGTCTGTGTCACCGGCAAAAAATATAGCTGCTCAAATCATTCTTCAGCTAGAAAGATACCTGTCTGTTGAAAGGTCTGCATGCAGTCACTATCATCTCCAAAACAAAGGCAGTACATAGCCCCTCAACATTCTTGTTCAATTAAGTTATCCTCAATATATCTCAAGTTATTCTCAACAACAATTTGCTAGAATGTAACTTGGCATCACATTTAACGTTTGTGGTGGGCACATGTCACTGTTAGTCCACTTTTCCTGAAGAGATACATTCTTTGTGCTTAAATTTATTGCTTACTTATCGACACTTATTTATTTACCTATTTATTTCATTACCCACAGCACCAATTGGCATTACATTGGGGGAGCATTTACGAATATAGAATACAAAAAATACATAGTCAGCCAAACAAGTAATCAAAGTCACCTGAATCACAATTTGCAAGAGAAATTCATATATAAATCGGAACATGTTCTAACATATAAATCAAAACAATTGAAACATGAAATAAAACAAATATTTGGGAGTGTAGAGGCAATGCTAGAAGGCAGCTGGTTCCATCTTGTAATTTTTTTGGTAAAAAATCATTTTGAAACACGTCAGTCTTGCATGCGATTATTCTTATCTCGAAATTATGGTCAACACGGTCTGAGACATAGTACGGTGCAAGTAAATATTCCGCTTTATCAATTCCGACTTGACAAAAATAAATAGCATAAAAGAACCCAATTTGAGTTTCGTTAAATTATCTTTCACAGTGTGTTATGTTTAAAACTTTTATCGTGTGTCAATGGAGCGTCCATAGTCAGTCAAAACGAAATATTGACTTGCTATTGACCGTATGAAATGCGTGTGCATTGAATAACTTAAATGAGTTGATAATCAACTTTTAAGGAGTTTGGTCGAAAGTGATTGGTATGCAAGCTTGTTATGTACAAGTATTGTGACTAATGACCTATAGAACGACTGCTAAAACTGGTGTCTATAGGTCTCTGTGTGCGTGGGAACGGAGGCATTTAACAATATTTCTTTCCAATGGGACACTAAAAATGTACTTTGTAAATGTAATCCGCTTTCCATTTTGCCAATATTGCATCATTAACGTATCAGTGGTAAAGAGCTCATTCTGCAGAAATTCTGGTGTAGGCATCGGTGGCTCTTCGTGAAAAATCGTCTTGTCAATGATGGAAAATTGAGAGAATGCAAATAAAACAAATATTATATTTTCGGGTTTGAGCGATGATCGAAATCATGCAGGCAATTTGCATGGCATGCAAGTGCTCTACAACACAGCTATGCATCTGCTTGGAAATAAAGCATGAATAACTCCCTCTTGTTGTAAATGCAAGGAAAATAACTGTCATGCTTAACAAATACATGTATCCTGCATACAGGTTTCACAACACAACATTTAATATCGCAGCTATATTGCATGATACAAGCGTGCATTGTCATCAAGTATCACAACACGTTATTACCAACGTGACTTCGCGGTCTGAAGACAGCCAACCATTACAAAAGGCACACTGGTTACTGCACGTATTCCCTCACGACTGCGTAGTGGGTGCATAAAGTTCTAAAACATTTTACACACTTTATATTGAGAAGCACGTTCTGCTGGGCTAGTTGGTACTTCATCTTAACTTAGTTGCGCGAAAAAATTTGAAGTGCGAAAGGAAGACACCTGGACACCGCGCACACTAACAACTGAAACTTCATTGGAGAAAACAGACATATGTATGCGGTTACGACAACACATGAGGTGGAAAAAAATGATTACATGAGCAGACATCTGATCATTTTTTTTCACAGTGTGGACATTGTGTGGTGGACGGCACTGCGCTGTCGTGTGGGAAGTATGATTTAGAATTTATTTATATAATTGTAGATCACAAAGCTTCACTTAAGGAATTAACAACCATTCTCTAACCAATCATCATATTGTAGAGAGTGTGGCTGCGCGCCCTTGTTGGGAATACGGTAGTTAAAGCTAGATTCAGTGACATGGTATAGCGCGGGAAATCGGAGAGGCGTATTTCATAAACAAAGCTGGGGATTCATGTGTCACGTAACTCTCACTTATGTTGCTTGCTACTGAGGTAGCTTTCCTGGAAGCGCATCATTTATACAATCTGTCTGCTGATCTAATCCTTTTCTTTCACCGCACGTGTTCTCGTAACCGCATATATACGTATGTCTGTTTTCTCCAACAATGTTTCAGTTGTCAGTGTGTGCTGCGTCTAGGTGTCTTACTTTTGTATTTCAATTTTTTCGCGCAACTCAGTAATTACATAATATTTCTTGTTCTTTAAAATATGTTACCCCTTTTTTACACAAAATGCAGCCATGTGCGAAACCTTCATTGAGGCACTTTCAACCTTCTCAATTACACAGTACCATTCCACAATTAAAATTGTTCAAGTAGCATCATGCAATAAAGAGTACACACTAAGTGATTGAATTACGCACAAGAAACAGGATCGATACTGCTATCACATTCAACTATGAAAAACGGAGCTTAACGGTCCCCCAGTTTTTTCACGCAGTAGCAAGCCCTAATGCATCATACCAGTTTATTTGTCGGCTTGCGTAAAACTATCTACAGTGCTCACGGATTGAAACGTGACATCACATTATTTTGTGTAACTATGTATGCGGGTATGCGCAGTTGCTCAAGATAACCACGCGATGTTGCGACATCAGTAACGATAATGTCGCCTGTGATGTACGCATTGCAGTCAAATTTACACTTATATCGCCCTGATTGTAGATGGCGGAAACGAAATTACGGGCTATTCTGAAGTTTTTTCATTTGGATCTGTGACATAGCACCCTGTTTTGAAGAATCAAACTAACAACAAAATTTTAACTGCGTGTCCTTATCAAAACACACGTAAATATAAAAACAAGTAAAACGTAGACGAAGAAAGATAAATTTAAACGCAAGACAAATTCAAACGTGGGCTCATAAATCTCATGACACCCTTGGAGTTGGAGATATGATACTCTTTTCTATTTGTAATTGCGCAAGTTGTAATGTATCCTTGGTTTTTCCACAAGCGTTAAAATTTGGAAAAATACAAGACAGGTATATTTACATCAATATATTTACGAAAAGTACAATGGCACGAAACCAACATTTTCCCGGCATAGATTTTTTGATTAAGCAGAGCACTGTCTGGATCAAGTGAAAAAAAAAAGAAAGTGTTGTCGTATGGCTTAAACAAAACAGCCTAATGACGTAACCACGATTAGCATAAAGTTATTTACTCAGCAAGCATGCAATGAGATATGTTTTCGAGTTATCATAATATTTATGAACAACGTGCGAAGGTAATGAAAATGATGAACTTACCTTAACATTTAACCGAGACTTGTCTTTCAAGGAGCCTGTTAATCCTGATAACCTATTCACACCTTAAAGCCACCACGTCCATTCGTACTGCTTTAGGAAGTAGTTTTGAAGAAACGCTTGCCCGCAAGCATGGGTATCCATTTTTTTCTCGCACGAAAAGTTGACGATCGCCAATCCAGCAGCGTACAGACGCACACGCACACAAAAACACTTCCACGTCCGTCCACAATTTCGCCACGTACAGCGAAGTAGATTCCTGAGAGCTGCGCGATTATCTTGTGTAAATTGGAGCAGTAGTTGAACACGAAATAAGAGCGAAAGGAATGAAAATTAACAAACTCGATCAGCACGGCACCCATGACTCCGACGAGCAAAACAGACAACAATGACGCGGACGGATACAGTGCATGCAGGCTTGACAATGAATATTGCAATGTACACTACATTACTTCTTGAGATCAATGATTTACGCACTTTTCACTAGAACTAAACTTTCCTGAGCCCATTGGCGAACGACGTTTTATTTTTTTAACAATTATTGACGCAATATTATAACCGTACGACTGAATGTTTGTGCAAACTATTTTCTTCGTTGTTACTTGAAATGGGCCGCGGCACTCTCTTTCCTGCTGTGTCGACAGACTGTTGTATGCCACGGCAGGGCTACATGGTGCCTACGCGCCACGCTTCTTCGAACAAATTTCCCCGAATTTTCCACTCATCCGACGGGCGCCCTTTTTTGTATTTTTTTTACTGTGCGCACCCCTTGCAACCTAGCAGTCAGGCGAGTTTTTTCGGACAATGGACTTCAACTTCCTCCCGCGGACCCAGAAAGCTGCACGTGCAAGACCTTTGAGACAGGCATTCCGTGGAGCTGAAATCGCTGCTTCGTGTACGCTGGCTACGAAGACGCGTTTCAGCCGAATTTTCATCTTATTTCGCAAGCATTTATAATGATAATAATAATATTCAATCAACCAATAATCAATCAATCATTTTTAACATCATTTAACCAAGAACAACCATAGGGTCTTTCATGCTGGCGCGCGCGAAAAAAAAAACAAAAACAAACAATACAATACAGACTGTCCACAGAAATGCAAATCAATAAAAAGAGCAAAAACGAGCAGTCGAAAAGAAATTAACGCACAATGGAAACAACAAATAAAAGAGTACATATTCATGGAATGGGACTAAAAAATAATGTGAAACATACATAATCGTGCCGAAGGCTTCCTGAAAGACGGAAAAGGGAAGAATCTGTGCATGTACAAAGCTACGTTAGGACAGGGCAGCCCTCACTGACAAAAAAAATAATGACTGTAGACTATCAAAAACATAACGAATTAAGAAAGTGGACGTTAGATAGACTCGGTATTCTGTAAAGGATAGAGTGTTGAAAGAAGCTAGCAGGAACATGCAACGGTCGATTCTCTCTCGATAACTTAGGCGGAGTTTCAAAATTATTACAACCGAGAAGGGCAGAACATCTCACCCTGAACTAGCTTGTAAAGAAATAACAGCTCAGCGCGATTTTGCCGGCCGTTAACTGATGGCAAATATAATATTCTAGCAGTGTTGAAAGGATTCTAGTGAAACGATGAGAGTAAATGCTTATAAAATTTTTCTGGACTCACCCAGTGGCGCTACTGCTGGATTTACCAAGGCCATTCCAAATCAAATATGCATATGTACTCAAGCTGACCACGACATATCGCGGTGTACAATTTGTAGAAGGCTGTAAAAGAACCGGATTCTCGCGAGATGTTGAGCCAACAGGAAGAGAATGAAGGCCTCGCATGGCAGCACATTTAATGCAAGTAGAAAAAATTCAGCATGCTATCAAAAAGAACACCAAGATAACTGATCTCATAAAACTTACATAACGACACAGTATGACAGCATTTGCTGTTGGGCGTTTTGCGAAATACAACAACAACAACAACAACATTAATAATAATAATAATAATAATACACTCATATCATTCCGACATGGCCGAAAATATCTAGCCACATTGAATGAAATGCCAGTGTCCGGGTGCCCATGAATCTCTATACGCGTGTGTGCACTTGCGCAGTTTGGTGGGTATGTACCGGCATACATATCTTATAAGTAAGTGCACTACCGTGTTGGTGTTGAAAGGATGTGCTCGCAAGCAGTTTGAATCGTTACACGCCTGCACAGCAAGGCGCTGTTTACATAATGTAGAGTTTGGCTTAAGTATCACACCCCGCAAAAAATGTGTCATAATCATTGTATTCACAAGGCAATGTTCAGGCTAATCCTGATGATGGCACGTGCGCTTTAGTGACCTTGACCAAGTAATGACGCACCGACACAAAATAGAAGTTTTGCGAATTCGGCAGCCTACGTTAAATGTTGCTATAAAGCTTCAGCATTTCATTACATGGTCCATTAAATATGTATCACGTGTGAGTCAGTTGCACCTTTCTTAACGTACATGTCTATGACGTGAGATTTATTTGACGCTTGCAAACATTACACTAAAATAATTGTTCACTTGTGCAATCATAAAATTTTCGATAAATTTACTATGTGCACCGCCAGGAACATTATACGTAGCCAAAAGAAACGCATGATGTATTTTTGCAATAAATTAGTACAACTTCCATCTTGAATGTAATCATAATAGTGCCTGCAAGTTGCATTGACTTAAGTTCTTTTTGTTTTTAAAAATACTCCCTTAAACATTGCACTGAGCATGCAATTATAGTAAATGGCTGCTAAAAGCAATCGCAGATGAGGGGTCTACAGGATTAATAGAAATCTTGTTATATTCAGGGAGCATATAGCCATCAAAACTTTCATATAATCAGAAACTTTGTCCAGCGATGTGGAAGCTAAAAGTGCATTGAAATTACTATTTCTTGCTGCCACTTTAAACAATGCATTATTGTGAACAATATAAGTTGCATGCATTTTGTCTTTACATAATACTATATAGGATTGCTCTGTAATAATAGCGAGGTTCGGAAGCTTCAATACGTTTTGTGACTTCTTCACGATTTCTTCCTCGTAAAACATGTCTGCTCTTTTATACATTATTTACGTCGTATTAATTGCAACTTATTGTTTCAAACCTAAATGCCATGAAAAATGTACGAGTTAAATTACACGAATGCATGCATGTATGCATTCAACTGAGTTGCAACTATCACGTACACAAAGCTGACCTGAATTTTCGGTTTTTTTGCATGGCATAAACAACATATATATTTAATACTCCTATTGTTATGAAAAATAAGCAGGTCAGCATTGTGTACAAATTGTTATATATTACAATTCGCATAAAAGTGTGATCATGGTGCTAAATATATACGTGGTTTATCCCAAATAAGATAGCACTTCCACATATAAGGATCCACTTGATATGTTATATATGGTGTGGCCGTGCCTTATTTGGCCGGATTTGACTCCTTATATGGGCCAACCACGTCATATATGGCTGTATATAACCCCATACATGAACCGACTCCGCCAGATATACATCCATATATGCTTATATGTGGCCACATACGCTGCCATATATGCTTATATGTGGCCACTTATGCTGCCATATATGCTTATATATGGCCTGATATAACTTATATATGGGCCATGTATGGCGTTTTCGTAAGGGTATGGCGTCTGTTTTGTCATCATTGTTAGCCCCGCCGCGGTAGTCTAGCGGATAAGGTACTCGGCTGCTAAACCGCTGGTCGTGGGTTTGTATCCCGACTGTGGCGGCTGCATTTCTGATGGAAGCGGAAATGTTGTAGGCCCGTGTGCTCAGATTTGGGTGCACGTTAAAGAACCCCAGGTGGTCGAAATATCTGAAGCCCTCCACTACGGCGTCTCTCATAATCATATGGTGGTGTTGGGACGTTAAACCCCACATATCAATCAATCAAATCATCATCGTTATTGTATGTGTAAGACGGAAATGTTCTATTAAGTGTTGGTGACGTTTGTTACAATAAACTTTTGTAAACAGGTTTAGCGAAAGTTAGGCCGCAGTGCCTTACCCTCAATAAACCGTGTCTAGTTCCCACTAAGGGTCTTCGTGTCGTGTCTTCGTGTCTAGTTGCCACCTTGGTGGGTATCAGAAACGAAGCACAGGCAACGTGCCGCTCTTCTAGTCCTGTCGTGCCCCCTCTCGTTTAGTCTTTGGAATGCCCGCTGGATGGCGATACTTCTTTATGGTGAATATATGATGAAAAGATGCGAGATGGCGGTACTCGGAGTCTTCATTACATGGATGAACAGACACAAGGACGGACGGACGGACGGACGGACAGACAGACAGACAGACAGACAGACAGACAGACAGACAGACAGACAGACAGACAGACAGACAGACAGACAGACAGACAGACAGACAGACAGACAGGTGAACGGACGCACACACAGACGCATTGATGGACGGATGCACGGGATGATACATGGACGGGTAGATGAACGCATGGACGAATGCATGGATGCACGCACAGACAAACGTATGATTGGACGGATGGACTCGTGGACGGATGGATGCACGAACAGACGGGTAGACAGACAGACGGACGCACTGGCAGACGAATGACAGATGAACGGACGGAAGAACGGTCGCACAGATGGATGCACGGATGGACAAGGCAAGAACGAATGGATGGACGGAAGTGCGGACGGACTGACAGATGCTTCGCCCCACTTAGCCTTATGAACTCCGTGAATACGCTGTGACTTTTTATATTATTGTCGATGTTATGGCGTCACTAAACCAAGATAAGAATATAACATATGTCATTGTGGAGGGTTCCGGAAATTTCGGCCATGGGGTGGTTTTTAACAAGCGCTGACACATAGCCTCCTATATTTTTAAGCGCGAAGCATTTCTTAGCGAACTTCAGTGACATTGAGCGTATCTCGCCGCCTACAACTTTTAGCTCTCCTGGCCGTTTGGATAATGTTATCGAAACCAAACTTGGTATGGCATAACATGACTGTATAAAGTGCCTAATTGACTAGTCAGAACATCAAAATCATGATATGTATGTCATGAATGCCATAATTTACATTTCATGGTCGTGCTGCTCTTGCAGTGGTCTCGTTCACATGACATGTTCCAAAACTGGTATGGTATGACACGATTGCATGGCGAACACAAACGACAGACCCTATCGTGGAAATCTTGACATGCATGTCATGTAAGACATGAGTCATGACTACACATCACGCTCATGATGCGCTCACAGCCGTCTCGCTAGCTTCACATATACCGAATTCAGCGTTACGTGATGCGAACGGATGACGAGGGTATGTGACTGATGCAAACATGATAATCATGAGATGCGTGTCATATGACATAACGACTACAAACCACACTCATGATGCCCTCGCAGCCGTTTCGCCAGCTTCACTTGTACCAAATTTGGTATTACGGGACTGGTATGATACTGGTGCAAACATGTTAAACATGAGATGCGTGTCATGTAACAACATGACTACATGCTACGCTACTGATGCGCTCGCGGGCGTTTCGCTAGCTTCACATCTACCAAACCTGGTGTTACGTGACGTGAACGGACGACATAGGTAAATGACACGCAAACATCATAATCACGACCTGCGTGTAACAACATGGCTACATGCCACACTCATGATGCGCTCGCGGCCATTTCTCTAGCTTCACATATGCGAAATTTGGTATTAAGACACGTAAATGGACGACAAAAGGATGTGACCGTTGCAAGCATGATAATCATGTGATGCGTGTCATGTAACAACATGACTACATGCTACGCATCATGAGGCCGCTCGCCAGTGCCGTCTCGCTAGCTTCACATGTACCAAATTCAGTATTACGTGACGAGAACGGCCGACATATGTAGATGACACGTACAAACATGATAATCTTGACATGCGTGTCATGTAACAACATGAATACTAGGCCTGCACTCATGATGCACTCAGCGCCGTTTCACTAGATTCATATATACCTAATTTCGTATTACGGCACGTGAATGGCTGGCAAAGTTATGTGACTGGTGCAAACATACTAATTAATGAGATGCATCTCATGTAAGAGCATGACATGTCACACTCAAGGCGCCAATACACCTAGACGTGACCCGGTGCGCGTGTGCTCCAGCGTTCGTTTAGTCGCATCATGCCGGCGTCGCCACGCCAGGCGCTGATCTGACTGGCATATACTCGCAGGCACGCGCTGCACTACATTGCTATGACGCATGCACGTTTGAGCACGCCCGGCGTCCCCTCGTCATGAAGCTAGGCAGACGTGGTGCATTCTGGGTAACGAGGTTGGTGGGAAATACAGCCTGTCGCATTTCGCGCCGGTTGGCGCCGGGCCGCGCTGACAGGCGCTGGTCGCATCTGGTGTCAGACTATATAGAAGTGTTCGCGTTTCGCTAGCGTAGCATCGCTGCGCCCAGCGTACGCGCGTCAACGTTACGTCGCAGTATATTGGGCCCTTCATGATGCTCTCCCCGCTGTTTCGCTTGCTTCACATATTCCACGTTTGGTATGACGGGACGTGAATGGACGACGAATGTATGCGACTGGTGAAAACATGATAATCATGAGATGCATGTTATCTAACAAGACGACCACATGGCACGCTCACGATGCATTCGTTGTCGTTTCTCTAGCTTCACGTATACCAAATCGTTATGGTATGATGTCAATAGACGGCGAAGTTAAATGACACGACCAAACATGATAATCATGATATTTGTGTCATGTAAAACTTGACCACATGCTACGCTCATAGCACGCTCGCGGCCGTTTCGCTAGCTCCACATAGACCAATTTTGGTATCAGGTGGCATGAACTGATCATGAAGGTCAATGGCACGTTCAAACATAATAACAATGACATGCAAGTTATGTATGGCATAATATACTTCCGCCTCGTAACGTTGTTCTGATCGTAAACGGACATATAAACCTCCCTCATTCGTGCTTCGCATATCATCGACTCCCACTGTACGTGGGATCTGCTAAATTCTTATGCCCGCGCATGCAGTGGCGGAGGCCGCCTACCACCCTCGCCCTTCCTCGATTTACGCCTGCCTTTTCCGCAAGGGGAAGCTCGCACCCCGCACGCTTCTTGTCTGTGCATGTTGCGGAGCGCATCAAGCATAAGCTCGCTCACTCGCTACGCTACCACGTGTTGAGGCACCTCGGAGTACCTACCAAAGTGGCTGTACAAGCAAAAGTTGTCTCGTGTCCTTCGTGTTTGCAGCAGGTGAGTTTGTGCGTCTTGTTTGAACGGTGTTTCAACGTTTATTCTTGAAACATCGTTCTGAACGTTAAGGTTCAGTGTCGCTGAATGAAGCGACCGTTTGTTTGCTCAATTTTACGGAACCACATTTGGGTTGCTAGAGCGCACCTATAATATTTACTGCTATAAAAACAGTAATTTACGGTGTATATTTTATGCATTACTTTTGTCATACCAATTTGCTTTTCTATCTGCAGTGTGGAATCAGTTGGGGCACCCTGTGCCGGACAAGATGCCGTACTGCTGCGCACGCCGCTGCAAGTCTTCGAGCAAACAACGGACGCCGGGCATGTCGTTCCACAAGATACCAAGCGATTCGGAACTGCGAGCGAAATGGCTAAAGGTCATTTCTAGGGACGACTGGACACCGATTATGACGTCATCTTTGTCGACTGTATGCAGCCGACAATTCGTTACCTCCGACTTCAAGGAGAGCTGCAAATTCGCAAGCTCAAGAAAGATGCTGTTTCCAGCATTTTCGAAGAGTATCGTGCGTACCTGCAGCCTCCGAAAAAGAGAAAGAGAAGCGACGCGTCTCTGAGAAAACGCGAAGCAGCGGCGCCAGTGAACACACCACCGCCGAAACGTAGAGCACTTGAGACCCAACTGGTCTCTGCTTGGCTTCCTCTCAACGAATTGCCCTCCGTTGATGTCGCCTCTCCAGATTTATCATTGATGGAAGGCACCGCAAACGAATTGCCGCTACCCATACAGAAAGCGGCGAAAGCGAGCGCTGCATCACTGCTACTGTGCAGGTGAACAGAGCTGTGCAGGCATCGTAATTATTCTCGGTTTCGGCAATGGACAGACGAAAGTGCAGACGTAAGGGGCAAGACCTGAAAGCGCGAATTGAGTGGCTCAAGAACACCGTCGGCTACTAAAAACAAGAACTGAAAAAGCTAAAAGAAGAATGCTATGTGTCGGCATTCCTGGATGTTGTGGAGAAAGCGGAAGAGAAAGACCTGGCTGTGTCAATACTAGTGGAGTAAGTGCAGAATTTCGCGAAGAAGAAACCAACGTGATGTGAGGTGACAGTGTGCCATGCTGTGATTTTGAGGAGCCTCTCGACTCGTGCATACGAACACGTAAGGAGCACGGGTATTCTTCGACTTACCTGTCGAAGTACCCTCGAGCGCTTCAAGGGCTTCTCACGTGGAGAAGTTGGCACGACCGAACTCGTGAAGCAAAGGTTGTCTGCAGGACTAGCTTCTCATCCATCACTGCAAGCGAGGACATGCTCTTCGATTGTTGACGAAGTGCGTGTAAAACACCGGCTATTTTATCACATGTAAAGAGATGCCTTCATCGGCGAGGTGGACTACGGTGTCAAATTGCCCAAAGAAACAATAATGAGCCTGTCCTGGCCAACTCACTCGTGTGTTTTGTTCTTAACGGCTTTTCAGTTTCGTTCAAGATACCCGTGGCGTACTTTTTCGCGAGGAACTGCACTGGCCGTGAGCTGCATATGCTCATGCGACACGTTCTCAAGGAAGTTGAAGAAATAGGTTTTTTCGTCGTCCGAATTTTCACAGACAACCACAAGATAAATGTCTTGGCTATGCAACTTCTGTGCAACGGGATCCTCAAATATTACATTGACCACCCTGGAAAACTAAATCGAAAGCTTTTCTTGCATTCGATCAGTGCCACCTGGTCAAAAACGTGCGATTGCAGTTTTTGTTCCGTGACATCCGAAAAGGCGGTGAAATATCAGCGAAATACCTGAACAACCTCTACCAAATTCAGCAAGGCAGTCTTGTGAAGCCAGTACGACTTCTGACAAGAAAGCACGTATTCCGTACGAACATGGAAAGAACGAACAAGCAGAGAGTGGTGCAAGTTGTTTCTCCTTTTGTGACAGCTGCAATGAAGGTCTTGCAAGAGCAGGTGTGCCACACGTGCGACGCAAGTTTCGCGGGTGTCGGATCGACGGTGCGATTCATGGACACCATGCACCGATGCTTCGTGCTCATGGACGTGAGTAATTGTGCCCAGCACATACATCGGAAGAATCCATACTGCAAGTAATTTGAATGTGCAGGCGATGAACGGCTAACCTGGCGGCAGCCAAGCTTCCTCGACTACCTGTACAACCTCAAAAGTCAGTGCCTGGCGAAGAACGTCCTAACCAAAGAGACTTAAGAGGGTCTTGTGATAAGAACTCGTTCGAACGTTGAGTGCAATAAATATCTTCTTGAAGGGATGTCTTTTCACTTCGTTTTGACGAGGAAATGTCATCGGACCCAATCGAGTCGTGCATTGGCTGGCTGAGGAAATGAGCAGGATCAAATGATTAAACGGACGTCCACGCCTTGCTCACAGGCATTGAGAAAACTCTCAAGACCGGTGTCGCATCGGCGTCCAGTACAAGAAACATAATGACACCAGAAGAGAGTGATTGCTTGTCGATGCTACCGCAACAGAAAAACATAAGAAGGCAAACTAGCGATAAATTCTCTGCGGCTGCACGTAGAGAGCTCATAGAGAAACTAAAACGAGATAGGCCTCTACTTCTCACTCCAGATGTGGCCCATTTATTTCGGCCGGTGGCTACCTAGCGAGAATCGTACGAGAAAATTTCAAATGTGAGGAGTGCTTCGCGCTCATAATAAAGCCAAATGCCTCGAAACCATCGGACTCGCTCATTAAGCACCAACTCCTAGGCGGACTTATGTATCCGTCCGCACAACTTCTAAATGTTCTCTACGCCCTACAGAAGTTCGCGAAGTTCTTCTAGCGAGAAGAAGGCATATGCATCACCCTCTAAAGGAGGCTGTGAACAATGCTGCCGAGATACTCCGCCAGTACAAAGCTTTGATGTGTTCGAATCCTGGGAACCAAGAAAATTTGCTCAAACTGCTGCTTACAACGTTCTTTCGCCCAATATTCACCAATTTCGCGCTGAAAGCGACCAACAAACAAGACGTTGCCAATTTTTTTTGAATAAAGCCACTCTCACGAAAGACCCCGAAACTTTGAGCTTGACCTCACAGCTGTGGCCTAAGGGAAAAGTTCAGATGTCAAAATATGTCTCGTGTTACTTGCTTTCAAGTTCCTGTTGGAATGGAAAGAAACGCGAATGGTGCAACATCTACATTCTCTGCTGTTTCGCATTTCATTTCCGAGTGGCTGTAGCCTGCATGATAAATAACTATTCCAGCGTCTTCTTGTTCCCTACAGGGTCACAGCGGGATGAAAACATCGCGCCACACTGTTTGCGTTTAGTCTCATCACTACTGGACAGCATGAACAAACACTGATGCAACCTGCGCATTTATATTACAGTTGCACCTCTAATGCGAACGCAAGTTTCTCTAAATAAGCATGCGCGCAACAGCGTAATCGCGTCGTCTGATCTGGGACTGGGTAAGGAGTGGCAGTGCGGTGTAGTGGCGAGCGCTTGAACTAAAAGGTACGGACGGAGCGTCTTGCTCCGCTCACCACTCGGTGGGCGTAAAATAATATAGGAGGCTATGACTGACATCGCCCAGTTCACCGGCCTCAGTCGTTTCACCTACCCATAAATGCGACCGCCGCGTCCAAGATTCATCTCGTGATTTTCCGATCAGCCGCCGAACTTCATAACCGCTCAGCAACCACGGCTGACAGTAATATGTTGGTACAACGTTAAAAATGTACACAACAGATGCTTTTTAAGTGTGCCACTTTGAATATTTCAACACTGAGGCTCTTTAAAGCAGCCGTGATTTGTGGCCTCTCCTGTTTGGTCTATTAGGCAAATGGAACAGAAACCGAGTAAAATACCACAACGCACCACTCGTTCACAAAAGATGAAGGCGACAACATTTAGCGCTACAAACAGGCAGGGGCCACAAAGTTTGTGAAGTCTATCGTAAAACAATCATCATCTTGAACCGGAGTGTCTACAAGAAAGAGTAAATAGAACAATTCACCACTGATCCACTGAAAACGAAGAACGTAACAATCACCCAAACGTTAGAGAACCTAGAAAGGTGACGGTGGCTGCGAAAAGACTTTTAAGCGATGGATGTTCTACCCTAAAGACGACTTTTGAAATTGTTACGAATTTTTTTTTCAGCGTGACTTTCTGTCTATCCAGTTTGCAAATGTGTTTCTTGTCTGTGACTCTATGAAAGGTGCGAACGGTTGGTTTGACTCTATTCTTTCTACGCAGGCAATCAACCTATAGAGGTAGTATGTCAACACCGAGTTAAGGGCCAAAATGACACTAGAAGCAACCAGAATTATCTTCATAATTGTCTGGTTTCGTTTCTCAAGGCTTGCACAGCTCAGGACAACATCAAAATATTAGAGGCAGCGGGTTTAGTTTAAGAAACGCAGACACTTCGCAATAAACGAAATTGCTGGTTATTTAGGCTTTATTTTTCTAGACAACAAGACACTGACTTTTCGTTGCAAACTTGTTAGGAAGATTAACAAAGGATACTTTATGCAATTTCTAAGATACACTTGACCGTTGCGCCAATAATATTTTGTCAAAAAGGGAAAAATGAAAAAGAAAAAAGTGAAGCTCTGCCTCTCCCCGTTTCATTAGGTGTTTTTTTTTTTTTTGCGTCGCAGTCAAGTGTGCCTAAGCAACGTAAGCGCCCACTCACCCAAAATCGAGTACTTTTTACTTGATCGTTCTCCGAGCAATTTCGCCAATTTCGCTTTCAACGTTTGTGTCACTCGCGCCCGTTAGGCTGGATGATTTAATAGAAGTGTAAACGACAAATGTAGTATCCTGACAATCCTGAAGGCTCGTTTTATGTGTAAAATAATTGGACTATAACTATACAGTTTATATATTGACCGCTTTTAAAAAACTGAGTGGTAATGCTTAACGCAATCACCAAGTATGCTGTGCTGCAGTGACCCAGTGCCTAAGCTGCTCACCTGCAGGTCACGGGATCTCATCCCAGCTGCAGCGGCTGCATTTTCAATGGAGGCAAAGATGATGTAGGTCTTTGTGCTCAAATTTGGGTGCACGTTAAAGAATGCCAGGTGCTCTAGATTCTCGGAGTCCTCCACTGCGGCGTCTCTCATAATGATATAGTGGTTTTAGGACGTTAAACCCCACATATCAATCCATAAAACGCCCAAATCGGATTGAATGAGCATGAAGAGAAGCGAAGAGCGGGGTGGGAGGTCGCTCAAGCACCAATCGTGATCATTTATATGAAGATTGCTGTCACCGTCACACGCTATGACATAATCTTGGTTGCCAAACACGGGTGGCTTGTGTGCCCTTGTACGAGCTGCACTCTCAACGCGATGAGACTGTACAAAAACTGTCCCTAGAGTGGCCGTTTTGTTTTGCACCGGAGTTGTGTAAAGCTCCACGATAATCGTATCTACTAGAGGTAGCTTGCAGCCTCACATCGTAAACCTCAAAGAATTGTTTGTGTCGCGTTTATCACTTCGCCCTTGGCGTGAAATGGTGACTTTTAAAGACGATAGTCTTTCTTTGGACACTTCAACGCAAAAATTGTGGTCTGTCTGTTTTTCAGTCTGTCTGTCTGTTTGTCAACCGAAACATCTCAAGTACGACCACATCCCCAGCACCCACTGATATTTATCTGGTTCCTTCGTTCATTCTTGCGCGATTTTGAATTAAAAAGTGAATATTGCGCATATATCAGGCACAATATCAACGCGTCAATATTCCGTGGTATGTTTCTTTACACTACAAAAGGCATACATAAGTAATTCTAAGAACTGTAGCATTTATTGCGCAGTGCTGACAATGCGACGCTATGCCCAGAAAGGCTAGCTTCCTATGCTTTGCTAAAACGATACGGTGCTGCCACCTACCTTGAAAATTACAAATAATGGCCTCCAAGATTGTGCGCACACGCGGTGCGCTCGCTATAACAGAGGCCACCCTTTCGTTTTTTAGGGGCGAAGCTCCTTATAGCGGCACCCGTTCGTCCCTCGTAGTCGTAGTCGTAGTCGTAGTCGTAGTGTGTAACCAGTCTTATGCTTTGACCTCCAAGGTGGTGCCGGTGGGAGATTTCTCCTGTGCGTTGTTGAACAATAAAATAATTCCCAGCGTGCGCGTTAACTAAAAGCTGAATTCTTCTGTTTCTCATTCCCCATTAGCAGCCATTGGCATGTTCTAGTTGGAAACGTAAGTAGAAGTAGAAGTGTTAAAAGCTGACTTCTGCTGTCTCTCATTCCCAGTAGCAGCCATTGTTTACGTCCAAAGTAGTGCCTGGTAAGATTTCTCCTGTGCGTGATTCAACAATAAAAAATTTTTGTTCAAAACGCCGTTGATTGATGAAATAAACCAATGAAAGACGCGAGATGTTTTCTAAAAGCAAAACGAAAAGACTCCAGCTTTTTCTAAAGCAAAACAAAAAGAAGACGCAAGCTGCTTAATGAAAGACGCCAGGTGTTTTCTAAAGCAATGATTATATAATCAAAACCATATCGATACAGGTTTGCAGTTGCCCATGCTCGTTGCCGTCGGTGTGTGCTCGTATGGATAAGGATGCCGAAAGGCGGGCGCGCAGGGCAGAGGCGGCGCGCGCTCGCAGACAGAAGCCTGAAGTGAGAGCACGCGAGGCAGAATCGCGCCGGAAAGCTGCGCGACGTCACCGCCAAGATCCTTCTGTACGGGAACAAGAAGCCACATCAACAAGGCAGCGTCGATAAGATCCCGCCGTACGTGAACAAGGAGCTGCAGTGGCACGTCAGCATCGGCAAGATCCTTCCGTACGGGAACGAGAGGTCACATCAGCAAGGCAGCGCAGGCAAGATCCTGCTGTACGGGAACAAGAAGCCACATCAGCAAGACAGTGTCGGCAAGATCCCGCCGTACGTGAACAAGAAGCTGCAGTGGCACGTCAGCGTCCACAAGATCCTTCCGTACGGGAACGAGAGGCCGACGCAGCACGTCAACATCGTGAAGCAGATCTTGAAAGCTTCCGAAAATGGGAAGCGGCGAGGAAGCGCGCATATCGCAAGGTGAATTAACGGAAGAAAATTTCACGGTATTACTTCCAGGAGCTTCACCCAATCTCATCATCATTCTCCTCGTGGATCTGCCATCAATTATTTTTAGATTACCGCCAGATGACGCCCATGTCTCACGCAGCGCACCCAGAATACCATTTCATTTCATTTAATTTATTTTATTTATTATTACTCTCAAGGCCAAAGGCATAACAGAGGGGAGTGAGCAAGAAATATAAGTGAAAGCAGACAACAAACGCAGCAAATAAGAAGTACAACACAAGTTATTTGGCTCCTATTTATACAGTGTTAGCTAACGTTTTTTTGAGCAGTCGATGGTCCTCAATGGCGCCGAAGCTTCCGCGAAAGTAGTTCCAATCCTGTGATGCACGCGGAATAAAAATATGAAAACAGTGCTCAGTATGACAGCAAATGATTCCAACTTTTGGGGAGTGATCAACGCAAAAGGAGTGATAAGATGGATTAGCGATTAGTTCATTCTGCAGATTGCTGTTACGGAAGTAAACTTTGGGAAAAAAGCAGAGTCGAAAAAAAATCACAGCTTATAGAAAGTCGTGGCAGACTGAGCGTTAGTTACATGTAGACGATACTAACAGTTCAGCTGTAGTTATGAAGAATGATTCGAGTAAAGCCATTTTGAACAAGTTCAAGTGAATCTATTAGCTTGGCAGTACACAGATCCCAAACAGTAGAAGCATACTCAATTTTGGAAGAAATTAAGGTTTGTAAAGAATCAGTTTTTGTGATGCGGGGGCAGAAGAGAAAGTGCGTCGTAGGCATCTGAGCATTCGGTTAGCTCTGTTTATTATATGGTTCATATGAAGAGACCAAGTTAAGTCTGATGTTATGTGTACTACAAGGTAGCGGTAAGACGTTACTGACTCAAAGATGGTGTTGTTAAGCTGGTATTCAGATAGGTTAGACGCAGTACGGGATACACGTAAGACTTAGCATTTATTGTTGTTAAGTGTCATTAGCCAGTCAGAAATTTTATTAAGATCAGTTTGTAAGCTGTTTACATTCTGGGCGTTCTAATTTATCAGATCACAACACAGTCATCAACAAACAAATAAATAAAGTTAAATGATTGATGTAGATTAAAAAAAGAAGGGGCCTTGAGACCGACCCTTAAGGCACTCCTGAGTTGACTGAGCTACTGGGTGAAGTACGATCATTACAAGTTACGAACTGAGATCGCTTGTAGGGGAAATGTTCCAGCCATGTTAGGATATTCGGACTAAGGTTAAGTTGCGCTAATTTTGAAAGATGCTGTTTGTGGCAAAAATTGTGAAATACGTTTGAAAAATCTAAGAAGATACAGTTGGCGAATGAGCCGCAGTCCATACTTAGATAAAGCTTATGAGTAAATGCAATTAGTTGTGTTTCACAAGGGAGTGTTTTTTTTTTGGAAGCGGCGCTGTGCGTGCGAAAAATACGAGTTTGACTCAAGAAAACGAAAAGTTTTGTAGTAAAGAATGTGCTCCAGAATTTTGCACGAAATACTGGTATGTGATATCGGGTGGTAGTTGTACGAAAAAGTGCTGTTACCTGATTTATTGATTACAACCACCTTCCCAATTCTACAGCCATGAGGAATTTCACCTGTATCACTGGAGTGTTGAAAAATTTGTGACAAAAAACCGAGATGAGTATGTATTTGTACCTTTAAGAAATTTCACATAATAAAGTCGACATCAGGACTTGGAAAACCTTCAAGGACTGTAATATAATTTTTCAATACCATCGCTGACAATGGCAATGTCATCCATGAATAAGTAGTTGTGAAGGGGAGGATTACGTATTGACGAAGCAATTTGCCACAAAATACATTGTTGAGAATGGTTGGTGATTCGGACGCACCGATAAGGACTCCACTAAGATTGGTCAGTGTTACTGATCTTGTTGACGCAGGATTAATAACGTGCTAAATTTTTGGGGGCTATCGCGGAGCATCGATGGAAGTATAGTCTGCATGAAGTAAATTTTAGCTTGTTTCAGTGTCGCAACGTAAGTTCTTATAGCTTCTTTGTAGGTTGCCTAGCAGTCTTCTGAAGGGATTAGCTTAGTCGTACGATACAGTCTTTTCTTTCGTTTGGATAATTTGCGCAAGTAGCCATTGTATCAAGGCGCGTGGGCAGTGGTGATGGTTTCATTGTTTGGCACGTGTTTTTCAATTAGTTCGTGGACTTTTGTTTTAAACACTTTCCTGTTGGTATTTACGTTTCGGTCTGAAAAACCAGTCGTGAATTCCTCTACGAACTACACTAACTTCATCGATTTGCTCACGCAAAACATCAAATCAATGTTTCATTTTATTCACTCTCTCCTGACAGTAGACGATCGTCTTTCAATGACATTCGCGCTCAAACAAGCGAATATGGGGCCATTTTTTCTCTTTCTTTCTTGTTCTTCGTTACCGTCTGTTTCTTTATCAATTTCAGGTCACTGAATTTTCTATTTCTATTTTCTCTCACGTTTTATTTCTTTCTCGCTCTTCATATATTTTCCTCTTTCTTTTTCGTTTCAAGCTTCCTGGATTACCAGTATTTTTCTCTTTCTCCTTCTCTCTGCTCCTTTCTATTTCGTTCTGTGTTTCTCTATATTTCTCTGTTTTATTATCCTTTTTGTTACTTTGTACTTCGTTCTTTCTCCGTCTATTTCTTTCTATCTATTCATATTTTTGTCTTCGTTTAATTATCATTCATGCGTTCATCTCTATCTTTCTAACTTCCTCTCTCCTTTTCCCTCTCTTTTTGTGCTCGTCCTCTTGCCCATCCCACTTATTACCCTACTTCAACCAACCTAGTGCACGTGACCTGAGAGGCAACCCGCAGATAAAGTAAAAGACGAAAAGGGCTCGCACTTGCCAAATTATTGCGCTTCTGATGATGGCATTTTGATACGATGGATATCGTTTCTCCTCGCGAAAAAAATTGATTTCAGTTTCACTTGGTAATGCAGCATGCCAATCCCGTACGAACAGTTTGTTTCGAAAATTCAATGCCTTCTCCACACTTCACACGAGAAAGAACACCATGTGACGTTTCAGTGGCTACCAAGTCACTGTGGCGTCATAGGGAACAAACATGCCGATACTGCCGCGTGGGCAGCTATTGAAGGAACACGAGAAGAAGCCATACCACTTTCGCGGACAGATGCTGCCAGTAATCCTCGATGACTTGCGCGTGAAATCACGTTTTCACTATGGTGCCCACCAAGCAACGAGACGAATCGTCAACACCACCTGTCCTCTTTGATGGCTCCCCGCATGCCCACTAGGCTCGACCGAAGAGAAGCCACCCTTCTTCATCACCTATGGCTAGGAGTGGCATTTACAAAATCTTATTCCTTTGCCATAGGAATGGCCGACAACGCTCTCTGCGATGCCTGTCGTTGCGAAGAGACGCTACACGACATCCTGTGCGACTCTCGTTGTATGACACCCGGAGACAGTCGCTGGCGTCCGTTTTTGCGCACATCGACAGCAGCCAAATGTCTATGGACACTATTCTTTCAAGTGCCTGCGAGAAGACATTGCAACAGAAGGCGACAAAAGCGCTGTTGAAATTCCTACGCGACATGGACTTCAACAAGCGGCTGTAACACTGATGTCACACACCACGAAAGATAAGTCAGAACTATGACTGATTGTGCGCGCATGTGCTGTTTAATGTGCTGTGTTTATCTCTCTTCCCTCTCTCCTCCCTATCTTTGATCATCCCCCTCCTATGCGCAGGGTAGCAAACCGGCTGCCTATACACTGGTGAACCTACCTACCGTTCTTTTCCTCCTATTTTCATTCATTCTCTTGGCCCATAACCAACAGAGTTACTTGGCGAGCCAGACAACGCAGGATTCGCTAAAGAATTTCGCTGCTCAAAGGGCATAAAGTGACATTTTGGGCTATAAGTCATAATGGCAATAAGCCTCGAACAAAAAGAAATCAAACGAAAAAGCAGCAATTACTAATACCTAGCTATTAGCGAGGATGCACTCTTCATTTAAAAAATTGTACAGTGTCGAGGCCATGTGTGGTGAAAGTTCTGGTATACATTATTCGCTTGACAGTACGTTGCCGAAAGGGCAAGCCGATTGATTGATTGATATGTGGGGTTTAACGTCCCAAAACCACCATATGATTATGAGAGACGCCGTAGTGTAGGGCTCCGGAAATTTCGACCACCTGGTGTTCTGTAACGTGCACCCAAACCTGAGCACACGGGCCTACAACATTTCCGCCTTTATCGGAAATTCAGCCGCCGCAGCCGGGATTTGAACCCGCGACCTGCGGGTCAGCAGCCGAGTACCTTAGCCACTAGACCACCGAGGGCAAGCCGAGCAGAGCACATGTACTGCGCCCAGAAGTGTCCCCGAGGTTTTTTAAGGCTTCAGCGTAAAAGAGCCTGTTTCGCAGGAATTTCGCCGTCAATGAGGCATCTGCCTTCGTGTCGGGGTTGGCGTCAATCGTTGTGAATGAAAAAATAATCTTGTGCATGACCTACAAGCTGACAAATGGGCAGTCAAAATAAATAACAAAAAGCTTCCGTTCGGGTAAATATCGCATACAGGCTGTCTGCGTGACAAGCAGGTGCTCCGTTACAGAGCGACGCCATTGTTTGATGCATTTTGCGAACAAAACATGATATGAATTCCGCGTAGTGAAAAGAGTAGGGCATGTAACATTGCATGCCATAAGCGTAAATTTACATCATGTGTAAATCTACGCTCGTTTACACCACATGACAAATGCGCAAAGAGTGGCTGTTTTAAAAGCGCACCAATCACAAAGCGTTCAGATATATTCCCTTATCTTCAGCCACCAAAGTATAAACAGAGTGGGTAGTAGGTTAGGTTCACGTCTTGCCTTACAGATGCGTAGTCGGCCTTTCGCTGATTTGCAAAATAAATATTACTCATCCTAGGATTGCATAAAGCGGCCAACAGTTCGCACACAGTCCCTAAAATCTTTACGGCGCAGTTGAGCCATGCTCTCAGAACAGATCAAGTTCAGGCTAACAGTGGAAAAGATGATGCGCATAGAGTCGGATTACGAATTCACGTTCCACTCTTGAAGTTGAAGCTGAAGTGCCCACCAAGTTGCTTTTTTCTGTGTCTTTGATTATGATGACACTTTTGTGAAGAACTACGTGAATACAACTCTAAAAGAAAAACTGGCCCCGTAACTGCATGTTTCACTGCAAATGTCGTCGAAAGACGATAGTCTCGCGTGTGGAAAGAGTGAACAATTAGTTTATTTGATGTTCTGCGCGATAAAATTGGTTAATTGTATTCTGGCAGCACTGCGTTAGAGAGTCTCAAATCCGTGCAGCGAAGGCAAACGAGCGCACCGAGGCATGTTAGACACGATCGCTACCTGGAAGTTATCTTCGAAAACGAAGGAGGGCGTGCGTGCCCGTAGAGAAAGATGCACGCCTGTCTCGGAGGCGATAATGTGTAGAACGCAAAGCGACCGGGAGGTGCCACCACCGTGACGTCGTAGCAAAGCGTTGGAAACACCTTTTTGAGCATCGCGTTGCACTGTCAGCGCAGCGCGATTAAACGCTACATTCCATAGAGTTACTTGTGTGTGCCTTTTCTAGCATAAAGGCAGACATACAAAACATCGAAGCGTTGTTGTGGTGCCGCAGATATGCGCAAATTTTGCTTTTTAATTGACAATCGCACATATGAACGCTGAAACTTGAGCAATATTGGGGGGCGCTGCGGATGGGGTTGGCCGTTTGAGGTATCGTTAGGTGCGCCGTTTGTGGTATCGTTACCGCGGACAAACAGACAATTGTACAGACAGACAGACAGAAAGACAGATCAAACTTTTGGCGTCGAAGGTCCTCAATAAAGACTATAGTCTTTAAAACTGCTTCAGAATGTCAACAACCACTGGAATAACTGAAGGTCAAATAAATTCTGAGCACAAACGGCATTAAGGCAAGCCGTTCTACTAGTTCATACCTAGTACGGCACGAAGTCGAGAAGGGTATACCCGGCGTTTAGGCTTAAAAAAATGCAAGATCAAGCGACAAAGCTAACACAGTAAACTCATTGATAATGAAAGCTGATAATGAGGTGGTCCGTAAAATCTAATCATTTGTCGTTTTTTTGAATTCATATAGCAGAAGATATTCGTAACGTAATTAAATGTAGGACCTATTGCAGAAGCTGCAACCTGCATAATTAAAAAATCACACTCTGTCTAACCGGTCTTCAAAGCATTCAGGTTTCAAAAAGAATGCTTATCAGTCCCTCAATGCATCGGCTTGTAATGGCTTTTACCCGAGCACTATCTGACCTTAATATTCTTGCATTTGTGGGGCCTGTTCATCGAAAGCCATCGAAAACGTTACAGCAAACTAAAGACCTAATAAGAAAAAACGCGCAATAACTTCGACGTAACTTGGTCAAAATTTAGACTACCGACTTGTAAAAATAGCAACTTGTGTTTCAACATCATCATCGTCAGTCTGACCCTGCCCCCGACCGGGCAAAGGCATCTCCCGCGATTCGTCGGTCAACCCGGTCTTGTGCTCTCTGCTGCCACGTTATACCTGCCAACATTTTCGTCTCATCGGCCCACCTAACTTTCTGTCTCCCTTTTCTGTCTCCCTTTTTTGTTTGCCTTTTTCTGGGAATCCAGTCAGTAACCATTAATGAACAGCCGTTATACTGCCTATGCGCTACCTGCCTGGCCCATGTTCATTTCTTCTCCTTGATTTCAACCAAGATATACTTAACCACCGTGTGTTCTCCGACCCACTCTGCTATCTTCTTGTCTCTTAAAATTACACCTATCATTGCCCTTTCCATCGCTCACTACGTCGTCATCAATTTAAGCTGAACGATACTTATAAGCCTCTGCTCCGTAGTCAAGTACAGTCGTACAGTCCCTCAGGTTTCTGCTCCGTAGTCAAGTACAGTCAAGATATATATATACTTTCGCTCTTATATACTTTCCTCTTGAGGGTTACTGGCAGATTACTGTTCATGATTAGAGAATGCTTGCGGAATGTGATCCACCCCATCCTTTTTTCTAGTTATTTCACTCTCATGGTTCGGCTCAGCGGTTTTTATTTGTCCTAAGTAAATATATCTTCCTTTACAACTTCCAGCGTCTCTCAACCAACCTAAAGGCTCTGTTTTCTGCCGAGACTGTTGCACATTACTTTAGTTTTACGCATAATTTTTTAACACGCTGCTGCTTTCCGTGTCTAGTTCAGTAATCATGAGCGGTAAATCGTCCCCTGAGTTACTTATCAAGGCAATGTCATCAGAGAATCACAGGTTACTAAGATACTGTCGATTGACTCTTATCCCTAAGTATTCCCAATATAGAACCCTGAAACTTTCCTGTAAACACGTGGTGAAAAGCACAAGAGCTTTTGTGTCTCCATTCTTTACACTCTTCTACAATGGCATTCAGTCGCTTTTTTTATGGAGAACTATGGTGGCTGTTGTTCCGTTGTAAATTTCTTCCAGTATGTTCATGTAGGCTTCGTCTATGCCCTGATCCCGTAGTGCTTGCATCACTGCTCTTGTCTTGACTGAGCCAAACGCCTTTTCGTCACCTCTAAAAGCTATGTGTAAGAGTTGGATGTTTTCCGCGCATTGTTGTATTATACCTTATTGATCTCAAATTGATCAGCCCATAAAAAAACAAAAACACAAGATAGTGCATGATACAAGCGCTGTCTACAAGTGAAGGTTTATAGGAAGAAACGTGTCATATATTTGCAAACGTAAAGGCATAAAAAAACCTTGACACCCCCCACCATGCACCTGATCGAGTGGGCTGTAGATGGGAAATCTTAGAATCTGTCAGAGCGATTGAATACTGTCTCCTGCTTTTATGGTTTCAAATGCTTCAGCAATTTCACGCGTGCGCTGGTCTCTATTCCTCATCAACACAGTTGTCTTGTTAAACTCAGCTGCGCAGCCGCACTGCTGGCAGTGGAGGGCAAGATGCCTAGATGGTCTACCTTACAGAGAGCTAGCATGCTCCCTTAGACGGACGTTCAGGTAAGGTCCCGTCTGCCCAATGTACATGCATACGCATGACAAAGGGGTGGAGTACACCACTCCGCTCGCACATGCAGTGAAGCACCTGGAGTGCTTTATAGAGAAACCTTCAGCACTTACAGTTGCCTGCCTCATCTGCCCTCTTTTGTCTACTTTCGCTAACACGCTTCCTAGCTTATTACCAGCATGAAAGACAACGTTTGTGTCATAATTCCTGGCCACCTTTTTCAACCGGTCCGGTACGTCGTGTTGGTATAGGATAATGACGGACTTTTTTCGCCCAAGAGGCCATACTCGCAGTGCCACGGCCCTATTTTTGTTCCACTTTCAGGCGATGTAACAGTCGCTGTGAAGTGGAGGCATGGACCAGGCGCAGAAAACCAGCCGCTTTCAACCTGATAACCTGCCGTAGCAAACTCTCACCAATAGTGTGAAGACAGGATTTATTTGAAGCAGAATTAAGACACGACGCGAGAGTTCAAGTCTAATGTCACCTTAATTCTACAAGCTAGTATTTTTGCGAATAGTTTGTAGAGGGTGGATAGTAAGCTGATCGCCTTGTAATTGTTCAAGTCCTTGACGTCTCTTTTTTTATGAATTAAGATAATGTTAACGTTCTTCGAAGATACAGGTACCTTTCACGTCTAAATCTTGGAAGTACTTCAACATCCTCCTGACGTTGCATGCAGCCAAATAGTTTGTGGAACGTTGAGTGAAGGAACATATAGGAGTGAAGGAACATATAAGTGCGATTACTTCATCACTGGTATCTTACTTTCATTGGCATGCCTTTTAGGCCGAACGACTCAATTGTGTTCAAATAATCGTTTGTAAATGCGAATTTTTGTAGAAATACGAATTGCGAAAACGAAAAATTTGTGGAAACTTAGGATTTCGTCACGGCTATCCTTCCGCTGATTCTCCTTAAGTGACAGTCAAGATATTTCAGTGGCGTGGTGGACTACTTGTTTGTGGGAACTAATTGTCAACCGAAGGTTGCGAGATCGAATCCGAGCTGTGGCAGCCACTTGTTTTATTGAGGCGAAAAATTTGGAGGACCATGTACTTAGATTATCGTAACCTTTTAAACTGCATTTGCATGCCGTTTAAAAAACCAAGCGGCTAAACTTAAGCAAAAATTCGCTCGACGGTGTTCCTTAGAGTCATATCGTGCTTTTTCGCCGTGAAACGCCAACAGTTATTATTAGATCTAGATCCTGCGTGCTACTAAAACTGACAAAAAGTAGACACATACTCTAAGACCGAAAAAAAGCCAGAATGCAGTTTATTCATCGAGAAACATACTTACATAGTATGTTTCTCTATAGTTTATTGGTAATTTTATGCTGTTGTTACCCAACACTTACATAGGTTATAGGTAAACGATTTGTGCAATTGCTCTAAATCTAAGTTTTAACATAAAGCAGTATTAGATTCCCTTGTTCGGCGTCTAAAATTCCAGCATTTTAACTATAGAATCAGTACCAAAATGCTGTCCCAATTTTCTGTGCAACTTTCTTTGCATTGACCCTGTATTGCCTTTGCAAAAATACTTCAAAAAATACACTGCTCAGACGGCAGAAAGTAAAACTAGACTAAAATTTGTCGACGGGAGTCAAGCTTATGATCTTTTTGTCCGTGAATATAGCAAGAGGATGAGTAACGCATGGCGCTAGCGTCGAACACATGAACGGGGATTCACGAACGCTCCATTTTCCTCTCAGATTTTTCTTGGTTGGCGGAGTGATGTCACCAGCTAGAAGCGGTAACAAGAAATTATGCGTGGCCTCTACGATTAGTCCTTTTGATATGCTCTTGCCACAGCTGTTCCATTCGGCGTATTTTTTTGAAGGAGAAGTGGAATGTTCCCAACGCCTAAACACACCCTAAGATGGTGACTTTAGCTCAAACCTCGGTCATAGCATTTAGTCGTAATATAAAACAGCTCTCCGACGCTAGGCTGGTGGTTACGCCATGTTCCCCGCTCGCCCTGCGACAAATCATGGCAAGGCTCGTGCATCGCGGCACATCATGTGATGTTACACCCACCAAACTACAATACTTATTGCGGAAGCTATCACTATCATGTATCAAATGACAATATACTTCCAGCTAAGTCTGAGATGCTGCCAATTTATACCTGCAGCAAGCACAGGACCAGTTTAACTGGCGGAACATGGAAGAGGCCTATGTCCTGCAGTGGATGTAGTCAGGCTGATGATGATGATGATGATGATGATGATGATGAAGTCTGCGATGACACATTTAACTCTCGCACTGTGCGGATTTCTTGTCGTAAGCATCAACCATGTTCTTTCCCACTTAAGTAGACGCTTAAGCTTCAATACTTAGAGAAGTGCCGTAGAGACGGCCGCAACAAGCTCACTTGGGCTTTCAGCTGGTCTCCTGTAACCTTTCTGCTGATGTGCTCAAATTCATAATGAATTAGGCTAGTGATCCAGGCGCGTGTACAGATTTGTCGTCTCAAAATTAGCAACGAGAAATAGCGAGTTTACATAAGGATAGCCCATGTAGAGTTTCTAATGATGGTTCTTGGAGATGTTTTGCGGATCAAATGCAAATGAAATCGCGTTGGACGTGATTGTGAGAGACATGTGATGTGAAAATTGAACTGTGCACTCGTACAGTAGAGTCGTAGAGGGTGATAAAAGATGCATTCGAGAAATACAATCTGCGTAGGGAGTCCATGACGGTATAATAAAGCCAAAGTAACTTGACTTACAAAATTAAATAGTACAGTTGAAATGGTCTGAGCTTATTGCAACATATTAGAAAGAAAGTTTTTTTACGAAGTTACACATCACCTGAATGTGCCTGATCGGAGTACGGAATCATCCCACACGAGTCTGGAAGTAGGCAAAGTAAGTTATATATCAAAAATCTACAAATACCAATGCAAATTTTATATGTGTCAGCAGTATATATGTATAATCATCCATGGCGAGTTGCTCGGAAGAACAATAATAAGTTTCACAAAATTTCCTCCTTCCCATTTTCACGTGTGCAAAGTAACACACCGGCTTTCCTAGACTGTTTAACCATCCTGCCTTTTCTTCAATACCATATCTACTTTTGCTTGCGAAATATCAGCTCGAAGTCTCACAGAAAAATCCAGAATTCGACAGGATAGAAGCGCTAAGTTCGCATGGCCATTTAGAGTTGTTGGATAAATGATAACTGATTGTAAAAAGTGTTACTTCACGTCAAACACAACACAGTCCTAACGCATCATATCTAATACACCGGACATATTGAGCCTACAGGAAGTTAAAATCACAATTTGAAAAAGAACATGTATACAAGTACTTCAAGAGCACAGCAGCATACCGTTCATAATGGTTTTCACAACATCCGCACTAAATTTGACATCAGGACATCACAACATTGAAGTCAGCTTTCGCGTTCACATTCTCATAAACAGGTAATTATTCCCTTAGCTTTAGTTTTGAATGCAGTTGGGAAGGTGAAGATTTATATAATCAACAAAAAATTGTGTCTACTTTTGCGAAACCCAAACTCAAGTTGGATGCCACGACATCTAATGCTCAAGGCTGTATTTGTACTGTGGCATCCGCACCCAAAGTGCTCATGCAAAACTCTCATTCATTCTTCTGTGGTGGTGGTAGTGGTTAGAAGATGAGAAAAGGCACCTGATTTCTGCAACCCGGTCGGGAGCACGGCGCAGTGCCTGTTCATTCTTCTGTCCTACGGAGGTGTGCGCTCTCCTTCTCTCTCCTTCTCTCCACCAGAGGTGCGGTGCAGCAAATCATTGCATAGGGCTCTCTCTTGCTCACTCACTGTCTCCCCTTCTTTGTAAGGGTTCACTGGTAGGCTGCGCATGTTTCGCGGTGCAAGATGAAGTGCGCGTTCACTGTGATTACGTCATTTCCTCTTTGTCCAATGGTGTGCGAAACGCCTTGAACAACGTCAACGTCGGCGCTCGATGCAGTGGCAGCGCCAGCGCCACGGTGGCGCTGCAACAGCGGTGGTGATACTGGCATCGGAAACTTGATGCACACCCCACGCGATGTTTTCATATGCCACAATAGTTGCCCGTAAGAAGAGATGATGCGTAATTTTTTTTCTTTCTCAATTTGCAAAATCATGAATGTCTCAGAACCTATTTCATTTCTCAGTGGAGCTGTCAACAGAGTAAATAGTTCCATAGGAACACTCTGGTTGTAGAAAACATCTGACCAAATAAATGTGTGCAATATTAATCATATCAATATATGCGCCTTTACGTGCGCCACTACGACAGTACGATGAGACATGTGATAGTGAATGTAGTGAGAAAATTTTCACCACCTGGCGTTTCAGAAATGTGAACCTGAATCCAATGACACTGGTCCGCAAGGTTTTGTCTCTTTTGAAATGTGAAAGCCGTGGCCGGCATGAAACCTTTGACATGGAGTCTTCGTCAACCTGACGTGCGCTTATCAGTTCCTGGAATCTTTAAGAAGGCACGCATGTCAACGCTAGCCCTGAAGCAATTGATTTTGCGTCTGTTGGACGAACGGTACTTCGACCGCATACATGTTTACACCGATGGCTCCACTAATTCCAACAGCTCCACAGGAGCAGTGGTTGTTCCATCTGAAAATGTGTTGCTTCAGTACAAATTTTCTCACACCACGACGTCGACAGCAGCAGAGCTCGCAGCACTTCAAGGTGCAGTAAAGTACATTCTTTGCCAGCAACCTAACCAATGGGCCATCTTTTGCTACTCCAGGTCAGCCTTACAGTCACTACGGTTTGTTATGCAGGACGGGCTACATGAACAATCAGTATATCAGTTAAGGCACGACTACCACGAAGCGCTCGCGGAAGGTCACGATATTGTATTTCAGTGGTTGCCGAGTCATTGCGGAATCGTCGGCAAAGACCGCGCGGATGAAGCTGCTCGATCGGCTCATGACCAAGACCAGCGCACGCCCATACTACTCTTGAGAACGGATGCTGCAAGGCTACTACAATCACTTGCTCGCCGTATATCTCTCCTATAATGGAATACTCAGGGTTTCTCCAACACGCACCAGTATTCGATCGACCCAAACTTGCAACTTCGTTTGCCATTAGGGCTCCCACGATGCGCTGAATCTTTACTGTGTCGCATGAGGTTGGGCGTGGCATTTACGAATTCGTACTCTCGTCTCCTTGGAATGGGGAGCACTTCGGCATGCAACATCTGCGCCTGCGAGAAAACGCTTGAGCACATTCTATGTAATTGCCCAGCATACCAGACCGAACGACGTATTATGGAAGCCAAGCTCTGTCAGCTGGATTCACGGCCGCTTACAGAAGAGAAGATCCTGGGACCTTGGCCGACGGCTTCCCATACGCGCAAAGCCACGAAAGCCCTCTTGTACTTTTTAAGGACCACCAAACTTCACGACCGCTTGTGAAAGAACTGTGCGAGGCCGTGCTCTGTAGTCTCGAGCTGACTATTTATGCATCTCTTTCTTACTCCGCTTCTTTTCTGTCTTCGTTCTATTATTCTCCTTTTCCCCCACCCCAAGTGTAGGGTAGCTAACCGAGCCAAGCTTGGTTAACCTTCCTGCTTTTCCTCTCTATTTATCTCTCTCTCTCTCTCTCTCTTGACTTCAGTGACTCAGCAACGTAACCACTGTAGTACTGCGGCGGGTTGTATGTACGTAGTAAAATTAGGATCGGAGGGTATTAACATCTATGAAAAAAAGTTTTTCGGCTTGATAAAAAGACGCTTTACATTGAAATAATGTGCTGAGTGCCTTTAATGAAGGAATTAAATGTAAGCTTAAGGATTCTTTTACTTTGTTAGATACAATAAACTACTTTGATACCGAGCATCTAAAGCTGAAACTATGAACTCAAAGTTCGAACGGGTAATGTTTATATGCACTCAATGTGCATTTCTAAATTTCAAGGTTAGTTTTCTATAATATATTTTATCTGCTAGTTCACTGAGTTTAACATATTTAGAGGAATAAATTGATAACCTTAACACCAGAACAGTAAGGTATTAGCTGATATTTCGTCATATAAGTTTGATGGTTTAGCTCTACGTCTAGTTGCTCGTTCAGGGATTTCGCGTACCAACCCACTGCCCCATCTTAATGCTTTTTGATATGAGGGTCGAAAGAAAGAAATAAATGAATAAATAAAGACGTTACATTCTGGTAAGGAAGATACTCTCAATTACAAAAATAATATTACACAAATACTCACTGTGCCTGAGGTGTGTGGTTTTTGCGTACAAGCCTGTTTGAGCGAAAAATCGCGTACTTCAGCGACTTCTTTGATAAATCGAGCCTCAATGTCGGTTTTCATCATTGATGTAAAAGCTGCGTCAAATGTATCTGCACCTGTCAATGTGATCTACAACTGTACTGTCTCTTGCGTTCACCTTTAACGGCCGCGCTTTCTTTGTCACTAGCACGATGTAACGGGCGAAAACAACACTTCATTAATGAACATGCATACAAGGGCGGTTTTGCAAGGCCCACATGCGCAGGCTATACATTGTGTCCGAGACGTGATAACATCTTCCGGGGCGGAATAATCGCCGTGTGCCAAGAAGACCTCATCGAGACTAGAGAGATATTTTTATCGGCAGTCACTGTCACTTCCTTTCCATTATCGCGCCAGTAACGTGCAATATTGTGTGGGTTGGTTGTGCAGCTGCCAAACAAACATTCTAGATACTGAAAATGAATTACAAAATCTGATAATCTTCATATTAGAAAACTGCATGGGTGAACGGGACAACAAAAACTGGCAGCACATGGCGCCGTGCAGTCCTGTCACTGCCAAGTCCTGTAGGTCTTCTCTCTCTTTGATGATTGATTTATGCGTTGAAGTGATTTATGCGGGAAGTTTGCTGGCGTACACTCCTTAGCACTAAACGAACTAGCTGGGAAAGACACAAAGAGGAAAGCCACCGGCCAACATTAGTCATGCGTGCTTATTTCAGGCCACGTCTTCATTTCATTTTGATTCGCCTTGTGCGCAGCCACACTGAGAGAGAAAGAATCTCCTGAGATATTTTCATAGCTTAATTGACGGCATTGTCAGAAAAGGCTTTTTTTCATGTACTCATATCAAAACCCCAACTGAAAACACTTCCCTGCAGCTTAACAATTCATACGGAAGTGCGGAAGGTCATTGCTGCGTTTCAAACGCAGCCAACTTGTAAGGGTTCCGACTTTAATATATATAATGAACACTACAGAAGCCGTCGTTGTGTAAGTTGTGTTGAGCAGGTACTACAACTGTGAAGCAGCAGCTCCATCCAGGCGCGATGCATATTGAGTCGGCAGAGAGAATGCACATTCAGTGCTTGCACAGCACTGAGTCTGCATTCGGTCGGGAAATGAGGGCAGCCGGCATAGTCTTACAGCTCGCATCATCGTTTGCATATGCTTTCTTTCAAAGCAGGCATGTGCCTTCGTATGTGTTTATGTCCTTTATCATCGTCAACGTGCAGAGACAGGTCCTTCAAGAGCGTTCACTGACTGGGCAGAAATCCTGAAAAACAGCTTCATTCATGGATTATGCGTGGGTTGGCGGCAAGGTATCTTACAAAAGCGCTGGCTCCCAGCAACTGAAGAGCAATTATCGCGGATATATAACCTAAGCCTATGAGCACAGGCACAGAAGTCATGAAAAAAAGAAAGCAACACCTGATTAAAACAAAAAAAATTTCACTCGCTAATGGAGTTTCCCCAAATCCATTTTTGATTGCCTGTAATACATGTTTAACAAGAAGCCTGGAGAAATTAAGTACAGAAGATTGAAGTACAAACCACGGAAAGGCGGAAGCGGTACAAAAGGAAGAAAGCTTGATTGAACAAGAGCTCGCACTAATCTCCTCGCTCGAGTGCGCTTCCTGTATTTAATGCGACTGCTGTGACCCGGTCATACGTGCTTGGCACCACAGAATTTTCGAGCGTCTTTTTTTGGAGCCATTGTTACAATACCACCAGACGCGTAGCCGGAAAAAAGTTGGGCATAGTATATAAAAGCGAAAGGAACAAAGAAAGCCTCCTTTTGAAAAATACGTGGTCGTCTGCCTGACATCAGTTATCGGTGATGGTGCATATAGAAACAACCACAAATCTCTAATTACTGCTTTCGTTCCCTTTGCATGACGTTGATTTCGGGCAAAGAGTAAGAATGACAGAGTGACTGCGTTTAAAAGCTATTTGAGCATGCAGTGTTTTGCTATAATCAATGTGGCCCTGAATGTGAACAAAAAAGAAAAAAACTCGACAGGAGTTGTAACGCTGATTGATTGATTTGTGCGGTTGAACGTCCCAAAACCACTATATGATTATGAGAGACGCCGTAGTGGAGGGCTCCGGAAATTTCGACCACCTGGGGTTCTTTAACGTGCACCCAAATTTGAGTACACGGGCCTACAACATTTCCGCCTCCATCAGAAACGCAGCCGCCACAGCCGGGATTTGATCCCGCGACCTGCGGGTCAGCGGAGTTGTAACGCTGCATGCTCTAGAAACGCTTTGTTACTTCACTTTGCGAGAAATATGTCACTTCCTGTTTCAACGCTAGGTCTAAACCCACCAGAAATTATGAAACTTTCTTCGATAATTGTTCATATTCCAAGCGCGTGTGACATTCTTTTTGCTAGGAAATACTTTCTTTAACAACCCAAAAATATTTTGGTTCACTCAAGTGTGCTATATCTTTCACAAAGCACTAGAACATCCTTCTCAGCACGAAATAGACAAAATGTTAACTCATGAACTTGTACTAAATACATGTAGGAACTAGTCGAAGGCATAAAAAACGCAATATTACATGTTGGAGTTTTGGCATCATTTGTAGTTTTCTCCAGATCCAACTCAAGTGTGATGACACTGATGAGCATCGAGGCATGTTGTCGGCTACTGCTCACTTTCATTAATTCCCACCAATTCTATTTTTATTGCAAACTATTTGTGTTCAGAAAACAAAAGAAACAGCTGCAGTATCAATCTATTCAATGTGCGACGCATAACTTGCGGTGCATATCATCACATAACCAGTCTTCTGTCAGCTGATCGAAATGTGGGACAGACTTGTGCCCTCATCAAGTTGCCAGGCCAAGCTTCAAGCGCAATGCTCACAAGACCTTTGCCTTTCTTAGCGAATGTAAGACAATCCTCGCAGCGAAAAAACGCGTTTCACTGTTCGACTACCTGCCTGCTTACAATTATTTGCAGCGGTGCCCCTATTCTCTACAAATGCCGTCGACATTGCTCCCCCTCCGAAACCCTTGGGTAGATTCTAGTGGTGCATGGTAAGGATGGAAGACAGGGAAAGCGAGTTCAATCTGTTTCGCACCACTCCTGCAGTAATCAATGAAGGTAAAAAAAATGGTAGACCCACGTACGATGGGAATCGAGCATATGCGAAGCACGACTCGAAGAAGGTTGATAGGTCACTTCAATATGAGCATAACGTTACGAGATGGAGGTAAGTTATACCGTACATGACTTAGATGTCATGATTATCATGTTCAGGACGTTTCATTTACCTTTATCATCTATTAACGTCACCTGATACCAACTTTGGTATATATGAAGCTAGCGAAACGGTCGCGAGCGTGCTACGAGCGTGGTATGTAATCATGTTTTACATGGATTATCATGTTTAGACATGTCATTTACATTCGTCGTCTATTCACGTCACTTAATAGCAAATTTGGTATACGTGGAATTAGTGAAACAGCTGCGAGAACGCTATGAGCGTAGCATGTAGTCATATTCCGATAAAACGCATATCATTATCTGGTTTGGACGTGTCATTTACCTTCATCGTCTATTCAATTTCGGTAATACCAAATTTGGTACATGTGAAGGTAGCGTAACGGCAGCGAGCGCGTCTTGAAGGGCCCAATATACTCCGACAGAACCTAGACGAACGCGCAGGCTGGGCGCAGAGACGCCACGCTAGCGAACCGCGAGCACTCAATAGTCCGACTCAAGGCACGACCGGCGCAACCAGCGTCCTTCGGCGCGGAATGACTATAGCGCAGCATGACGGCAACCGGCGCGAAATGCGACATGCTGCATTTCGCGCCGATGGTGGTGGTGGAAACATATTTATTTATTTAATTACATGAAATTTTCTGCGGAGAAGCTCCGAGTAGTCGGACATGCTTGGCTTGCGGTGGGGGGGCCCTTAGTCCAGGGCTCCACTTGCAGCAGCCGCTCTGCGGGCCCGGTTGATCAGACTCAATTGATCTTCCAGGTTCTCGCTGGCCAGCAGGTCCTCCCATCGCTCCGCTGTTGGATTCTGTACTGGTTGTTAGGCTGTAATGGCTTGACACTCCCACGTGACGTGGTACAGAGTGGCTTTAGCTGAACACCATGGGCAGAGAGGAGAGTATGCCGAGGGGTGCATTTTACTCAGGACGTGCAAATTTGGAAACGTGCCGGTTTGAATTTGCCTCCAGCTGACCGATTCCTCTTTATTTAGTGTTCGGTGTGGTAGCGAATAAGCTTTCCTAAGTCCTCTGTAATGGTTTAGGATGGCCGAATAGTCGCAAGGGACCGGAACGAGTTCCTCAGGGGCGGAGTTGCAAGGTGCTCGGCTCGCATACCCTCGAGCTACCCTATCCGCTGCCTGATTCCCCTCCAGTCCCATGTGGCCCGGAGTCCATATAATCCGATGCCAAATTCTGAGTGGATGTGTAATGGAATGCTCGCCAGTGTCTGTAACGCTCATGATGACGCTGACAGCGGGTTGGCTGATGCGCCCCTGTAGGTAGTTGCGGCAAGCTGCTTGAGAGTCCGTGAGAACTGTCAGCGACCTTCGTTGTCTGTAGCCGAGGGCGAGAGCGAGCGCGATGGCAGTTTCTTCAGCATCGGTGATGTTGCGGCACCGCACGGAAGCACTGGTACGTTCTGTGAGTGTGTGGTCCACGACTGTGGCTACAGCCTTATTGTTTGCATGGTCGTAGTTGGCGGCGTCAACATAGTACGTAGTGATTTTGTGTGCACAAGTTCGCTCGAGGGCTTCCACTCTGGCTTCCCTCCCGCCCTGATGTAGTCAGGGATCCATATTGCGGGGGATGGGAGCGACTTTATAAGTGGCACGAAGTTGGTCCGGAATGGGCTTGCGACGAGCTGCGTCGTGAAACTGGCTGATGTAGCCGAGGCGTAGGAGCAGGTCACGGCCTGTAGGTGTTTGCTTGAGCCGTTGCAGTTGTGTGGCGAGTTGCGCTTCACAAAGTTCTTCAAAGGTGTTGTGTAGGCCCAATGCGAGGAGCTTGCTAGAAGGAGTACCCGGTGGTAGCTTGAGTGCCGCTTTGTAGGCCTTGCGGAGCATTGCGTCTACATGGCCCTGTTCGCTCTTGGTGAGGCGTTGGTAGGGCAAACTGTATGTCACCCTACTGACCACGAGGCTACGTGATTCACATGGCGGTTCGACTGTACCCACATGCCTAATATTCGAATGGTGGATTTCTCTGGGATTTGTTTGCCAGCAAGGACAACCTGGAGGCGGGAGCCTTGGTTGTTCTGCGTCGATGGTGGGAGCTTGCGTCGATAAATTCGTAGAAGCTCAGATTTTTCTGTTGCACAGGCCAGGCCTCGTGCCTGCGCGTATTGGTCGACGCATGTGGCTGCCTGCTGCAGGTTATATTCTTTTTCTCCAAGGGACCCCCGCGTGGCCCAGACGGTGATATCGTCCGCATACATTGCGTGATGGATGCCATCGATGCGGTGGAGTTCATGTGCCAGGCCAACCATAGCTACATTAAAGAGTAGCCGGGAAATCACTGAGCCCTGCGGGGTGCCCTTGTTCGGAACCTTGATAACATCTGATCGGATGGAGCCGAGACCGACTGTGGCAGTGCGGTCTGACAAGAAGGCGTGAACATAACTGTAGACGCGCTGCCCACAATGAAGGGCCTCGAGGCCCTCAAGTATGGCCTGGTGGCTAACGTTATCAAACGCCCCCTTAATGTCTAAAGTCAAGATAATGTTTTCTCCTTGCTGGGGGGCGTTATCAATGACTTCTTTTAATTGTAGCAGTACATCTTGCGTTGAAAGATGTGCCCGGAACCCGTACATTGAGTGCGGGAGAAGGTCATTGTCTTCGAGGTAATCTTGCACGCGATTAGTGATGACGCGCTCGAAGAGTTTACCAAGGCAGGAAGTGAGGGATATTGGTCGGAGGTTTTCGATCTGAAGTTTTTTGCCCGGCTTCGGTATCATTATGACCTCCGCGTGCTTCCATTCAGGAGGAAGCGTGCCACATTGCCAATGATCATTGAAAAACGCCGTGATTTCTTCTACGGCGCTGTCGTTGAGGTTCCTGATAAGGGAGTACGTGATTCCGTCTGTCCAAGCAGCTGTGTTGCGATTGCTGCTGCGAATGGCTGCGTAAACTTCCTCCACCGTTATTGGTCGGTCGAGAGTGTCATTGGCACGTCCACGATACGCAGCTTGAGATGCGGGTGGGTAGAAATCGCCAAAGCATTTTCGCCGGACTTGATCCAGCAGCTCATCGTCAGTACGCTCAAAGGCGTGTATGAGGCACATGACCGACTTATTCGTCTCATTTTTTGTGCGAGTGGGGTCCATCAAAGCGCGCAAAATGTGCCACGTGCGGGCCGTGCCCAATGAGCCTCGAAGAGAGTGGCTAAAATGGGCCCAATTGAGTCGCGCCAGTTCTGTAGCGTACTGCTCTGCCTGAGTGGTGAGTGTGGCGATCCTTAGCTTGAGGCGTCGGTTATGTTTTTGCGTCCTCCATCTGCGGATGAGGCTCCTTCGGGCTTCCCACAGATGTAGCAGATGGCCATCCACTTCCGGCAGTGCAGGTGTTCTGTTAATGGTGGTGGTCCAACGCTCTCGAATTTCTTTAAGTTGGGTGCACCAGTCGGTGAGACTTGTGAGGCTGTCGAGTGAATATTCGCTCTCACGACGAAAGGCGTCCCAGTTTGTGATGCGTGCTTCTCCAATAGACCGACGCGCTGCGCTCTCTGTAACTTTTGTGCGGAGAATGAAGTGGTCGCTGCCCAAGGATTCTAGCAGGTTGTCCCAGTTATAGTTTGCACGGCCACGGGCGAAGGTGAGATCGGGGCAAGTGTCCCTGCACACACTGTTGCCGATCCGGGTAGGGAACGCGGGATCCGTAAGCAGTTCAAGCTGAAATTTTTCAGTGGCAGCCGCAAGCTGTTTGCCTTTGACATCCGAACGGTTGTAACCCCAGCGTTCGTCGAGAGCGTTGAAGTCGCCGAGCAGTAAGAGTTCTTTTCCCTGGGCCAATCGGCAGGCACCTTGGACGAGGGCATGGAAATCAGTGTTTTTTTGCTTTGGGGTGCTATATACGTTGACAATGATGATACTTCGCTTTTCTCCTTTCTTTTTTTGCCTGAGAACTAGCTCCACAATCACATGTTCCAGGTTGGTGTCTGGGATATTGTCTAAGCCAACTGCGGTCAGCGCTTTGTCAATCAGGATGTCCGCTTTGCCCTTTGTTTGACTATTATAGGACTCATAACCTGAAAATATGGGTGGCGTTCCGGGCTCCTGAAGCGCTATGACATCTGGCCGAGCAAGGTGTGTGTTAATGTACTGTCGGAGGAGAACCCGCTTTTTGCGGAAGCCGTGGCAGTTCCATTGCCAGACTTCTAAATGTTCGCCAATGAGTGGGGCTGTGCTGCCCATGGTTAATTCGTTGAGTGGAAAGGCGTGGGTATCGAAATCTCGGCTTGCGACGCCGATGTAGGAGTGAGGGTGAGGGCGCTGGGTGTCAATGCGGGGGTAGCGAGGATTTCGGATGCATGTGATTCCAATCCTAGTCTATGGTAACCTTGATCTGTCGTGGCGTGCGAGCTACGAGTGGCCCTCTTCCTGCGTATGTTTTCGCCTGTTTCAGCAATTTGCGCCTCGAAGCGTGTCTCGAGAGAGTCGAGGCGTTCTCCGAACTGCGTGAATACGGCACTGAATTGTTGCGATAGCTGCTGCGCGAGCGTTGAGAGCATTTCGCGTAACTTTTCACGTGTGACTGTGGTGCCCGACGCAGCAGGAATCGATAGCGCCGTTTTAGGGGTCTTCTGTCTCTTGAGGGAGGTTGGAGGTTTTTTTTCGGGGGAGTCGGGCGGCGATCCAAGACGTGCCATTAGGGCATGAAGTTGAGAACTGTCCTTTGCTTGACGTGCCCTGACGGCCGCCAGCTCCTGTTTGAGTTTTATGTTTTCCGCGAGAAGGTGCTCGTATGCGGTGGACAGGGTATTGAGTGGAGCGATGGGAGGATCTACATTTGCTGACCAGCTCACCTTATTGTCGGCACCGGCTGATGGAGTGGGATTGGGCTTCTCATTATGCTTGCTGGAGGCGTGCTGGTACTGTTGACAGGTGGGTTGCTGCTGCTGCTGCTGCCCCTTGGTCATCTGGTTCTTCGGATGTTGTCGCTGCTGTGGTTGCTGCTGTTGGCCAAGTTCCACAGAAGGGAGGGGCGGGAAGGACTGTGACCTCAAGCGTGAGTGGGAGTGGCTGCATGAGGTCTCGTTTTCCTTGCTGAACCACCTACGTTTGGGAGTGGGTGGCTTACGATGGGGGTTGCGACCCCTGGCTGGGGCTGCTGGTTGAGGAGGTGGCCGTGGGCGCGGGGCCTTCAGTCTCTGAGAGCACTCTTTCGCGCCCGTTAAGTGGGCATCTCCACACAAGTGACATTTGGGAGCACAGGGGTGACCGTCAACGGGGTTGAGGATACCACACTGCCGACACACGGGAGTGTTTGGCGTGGGGCATACGTCTGAGCGGTGCCCCGGTTGTAAGCAGACTTGGCAGGCTTGTCGCGTCGGCTTGTACGGATGGCAGGCCACCTCCCCACCGTAATACAGTACATATCAAGGCAGAAGGGGGCCTTCAAAAGTGATCACGGCAGATTCGGTAGCACCAAGCATTCGCGCACTGTGCACTGTCACTCCCTGCGTGCGCACGCGGAGGTTGGCGGTGAGTTCTTCTGGAGTTGTGCCAGGGTCTATCCCATGAATAACTCCCCGCAAGGTGCCCTCAGGGGCCGCCACATAGGTATTGAATTCGTAGGTCTTCCTCTCAAGCGTGAGGGTGGTGATCCGACGAAGCATTTCGGCCGTCTCAACATGTGGCGTGCTGGCAATGATGATGTTCGACCCGGGGCGAGTACGTATAATGAAATGATCACCAGTACAGTGTTGTCGTGAATTGCCCGCCAGTGCTACGGCTCGGGAGATTTGATGCGTAGTGAAGTTCCGAATGGCCAGGCCCTTTTTCGGGCGCATGATGATCTTTATGTCCGTGCGTGGAAGCGGCGGCAGCTTCCGTCGTAGCTGGCGCGGCTTCGTTACGGGTGGTGGTGTTCGCGCCGGTGCGACGCCAGCCGCGTCTGCCTGCGCAGCAGGAGCGCTTGCACCCGCAGCTGCCCCGGCGTTGACGTGGCTGGGCGGAGTGCTTGCAGGACCGGCCGGTAGCATCAATTCCGCTCGAGCTTTGTCGATTTTTTTCTGGCGTTGACGCTGGCGACGGGAAATCGCCAGTTTCCAGTTGGCGTCGGTGTCGCTCGCCGGTCCCAGCGATGCAGACGATGTAGGATGGTGCACGGCAACTTCAACTTCGCTTGCCGAGGTGAGCTCGTCGAGGTCGAGAGATTCCGTGTTAACATGGGTGTCGTTGGGGCTGAATGCAGGTTGAACGCATCCGGTAGTAGTCACGTCAGCAGTTGGCGTAGTGCTAGCGTCCATATCGTTGTGGAAGGGGTCCCGCCGTTAGGCCTAGTCACCCGTACTCGCACAGGCGAGCTGGGTCGACGCTTAGGCCTAGCGGCCCAGCGCTCACAAGGGTTCTTCTGAAGGCGATAGAGCAAAATGGAGATGCTCTACAGCCTCGGGAAGGGTGTGCGGTTCCCAGGACAGTTAAAACTTGATGATCCGACACAGTGCCGGCGACGATATCGAAGTAATCCGGTCAACGAGAGCGCACGTTCGGCGGAGCGCATGCGACGTGCGTCCGCTCGCTCCGGCGTCCAAGCGCGTCTCCTTTCGCGCCGATGCGTCATCCAGACAGCACTGCGTCTGCCTCTTTTTGTGACGGAGGGACGCCGGACGCGCTGAAACGTGCATGCGTCGAAGCAACGCAGCGTGGCGCGCGCCTGCGAGTATATATATGGCAGGACCGGCGACTGACGTGGCAACGTCGCTGGGACGTGACAAAACGAACGCCGGCGCACACGCACGCCGAGTCACGTGGAAATGTATTGGCGCCTTGACTGTGGCTTGTATTCATGTTCTCACATGACACGCATCTCATGATTATCATGTTTGCACCAGTCACATACCTTCGTCCTCCGTCGGACGTCAAGTAATACCGAATTTGGTACTTGTGAAGCTAGTGAAACGGCCGCGAGTGTATCATGAGCGTAGCATGTAGTCATGTTGTTACATGATACGCATCTCTTGACTACTATGTTTGCACCAGACATGCCTTCGTCATCCATTAACATACCGTAATACGAAATTTGGTATAGGTTACGGTGAAAAAACGGCCGCGAGCGCATCATGTTGTTACATGATACGCATTTTGTGATTATCATGTTTGCACGAATCGCATGCCTTGTTCATCCATTAACGTACCGTAATACGAAATTCGGTATATGTGATGCTGGAGAAACGGCCGTGAGCGCATCATGTTGTTACATGACACGCATCATAATGTCAGCATTGGTGAGTTGTGGCCTTTAAGAAAACCCAATACATGCTTCCTCACACCAAATTAACAGAAATATCGTGCGCCTGCGCAGGACTGTTTCAACATTCCATGTCCTATGTCGAGCTGTCCTACTATTGCTAATCTACATACTGTGGGCACGTATAGGACGCTTCTTCATCACCTGTACTTAACCATCATCAGATAGTCTTCATCTTCATCGTTAGTGGGCATAGTTCTTGAGTATGTTCTGTGCCTCGGATGCGAATTCATCGGCTATGCCTTTCAGGCCAAATATGGGTCTGTAAAGGAGTACGTTGAAATACAAACTTTTAATAATCTTATATTATCGAGAATTATGCCACCAGAGACATTTCTTTTGACGAAGAATGAAATCTTGCATGCAGCTTAAAATGAATGTTTACTTTCACACATTGAGCATTTAGAAAGAGAACAAATTCAAATTATTTTTTCACAACATTTTGGCAAGCGGTGTTGTGCATTGTCATCATACAACAAATGCATAAAACGTTTTGATTCTTTTCTATGTTTGTGTAGAGCAAGACTGGCCTTCGCTTAGCACAAATATTTTCCGATTTAATCATCTTGCAAAGGTTCCCGGAGTAGTAACAGTATAATGGGTTGTGCTGGGTGACGGCTACCACTATCGTGAGAATGCAGACAATAATGGAGAATATCATGGGTAAGGAAAATAGTGGTATACCTTGCTATACTGTGCAAAAAGAAGCTGTGCCCATCTACATGATTATACTAGTAAGCAATTACAAATATGCTGCGTATAACGCGATAGACAGGTGTACTAGAAAAGAATAGTGTATTGGGCACATTGGTGATGCGTAGTGGAACAGGAAATTGTTGCATTGTCAGGATTGAATTTTCACGGTGCTTGTCTTAAAGTGGTCTTCGGGAGAACGTTTTTACCATTTAATAATAAATGACAGAAAACTTAAGAGTTTTTTTCTTGACTGGTAGAACAAGTTTACGTTTTTTGTTAATGCGACGTATGTTTGAAGCCCACTTACTGTGTCCACCTCGAGAAAATGCTCATAGGTGGATTGATAATTTATTAGTGATTCTTTGTACAAGTTTCAAGGCTGAGAAGGTTGAATGGGGCACAGAAATGGAACTAAACTAGACTGAATTTATAATCCATTTTGTTCAGTGAAGAGCCATTATTTAGGGGCTTCGAGGGACGTTTGTATCCGAGACGATGCACTCTACCACAAATTTCGTGGTAAAGTTTTGGCTTAGTAACTTTTGTGATTAGACAGAAAATAAACGTCATAGGTGCCACGAAGGTAAACTTTGAGGAAAACATCCGCAAAGTGCGTGATGAAACCAAATCACCTCATTCAAGTGGCTTGACAATCGTCTCATTCACAAGTGCAAATACAATTCGCGACTTGAGCCAAGAATTGAATCTAGCTAACTTCCTTCCAATTGCTCTAATCTTCTCAAATTATGTTTTACTGGAGTCATTGACAAATAACTGATTCAGACAATGTGTCCAACATTTTGCATATATGTCATTGCTTCGTGCCATTTGCTGTTATATTTTGATATATTGTAAGGTGGTAATGTACCAGATGTCATTGTCTTACAGTATGTTTGCTGCAGCCAAATTCGTGAACGGAGCAAGAGGCTCTGCCAGGCTTTGGTGCTTTTGCTTTTGCCACATTTCTGTAACGGTACAAAAGAAAAATTTTCTTACTTCAAAAAAACTGAAACCCGATCCACGAATCGAATGCTGACGATGGAGCGAAGCTAGGTTCTAACGTCTATAATGTCCACGTCAGTCACAGATTGGTATAGATGAGGGACGGATGGATGCTTGGAAGGACGGACTAACGGATGTACAGGCGGGTGGACGGATGGACGAACAGTTGGACGGACAGATGGACGGATGAGCATGTGGATGGAGATACAGATACACTATGGAATGGAATAAAAGTGTTGAGTGAGTGACATGCGAGCACTAATTTTCAACTAAAGGAATGGCGTAAAAGCAGGACCCTTCCTCGTTGCATGTCAACCTTTCCATCTTTGGCGGCGCGCCTGCGAGAAGGGCAAGAAGGTTTAAACTTCCAGGTCCTTACGTGATGGATGGAGTTGGAAATCTTGAAAGATGTGCTCGAGAGTGCTCAGTGCGTTCAATAAATACACTTGTCCACTCAAAATGCAGAGACCTGGTCATGCGCTTATTGAGATGTGCACCGACAGGAGACAAATTGACCCTGTGAGAATAGACCCAAGATTACGAAGCATCCCTTCCTTATTGTCTGTTAGCTGTACGGCTGCCTGCCCCTATGCTGCTTTTCTGCACCACAATGAAACCTAAGAGACTTAGCTGGGCCATGTTCTGCGAACCCTGCGAGAAATCCATGGCTATGTTCCACCTTTGGCGTCTTTGTGCTGTCATAAACAATCACATTTTCTCGCTTCATGTAGTAAACACAGGTCTCACATGGCTCTTTTCTAAAAGTATTTGAGTTTATTTGAACGTCTTTTCTGCCTATATTCATTATTTTCGAAGCTTAAAACGGTGTACCAGCAGCCTAATCATGGCGTTTAAAACACGCTATTTAATGCCTAAAAATCAAGTCTGTAGTGATTAATCTCGTTGTTGATCATAACCAAAAACTTCTCCATATCAGCAAAAACACTTCCTCTAATAGACTCTCTGCAATAAGCGGTTTGACCGGGAAAGTAGACTTTAGAGTTCTTGCCTCTACGGAAGCCACCACAATAAATTTATACTACACAGACGCACGCAAAAGGAGGTGTTAAGCCAACAACAACTCGGCACATCGCCTGATAACCGTCTGATAAGGCTGCCTCGACGCCATCCCATCTAAACGTACTGAGTAAATGTCCTTATGGGTACACCTGAAGAGTGAGGCTTATGAGAATTTTTATTGAATTTCAGTTCACCTGTACCGATACGTAAATCACATTATGAATTGAAAGATATCTGTCCAAATAAGCTCCCGCGTCTTTCAGACCTATTTTCCTAATCCCTAGAAAAGCACTCCAAGACGGTTTCTTGTGCCGTCCTCCCAGTAGCTGAACCTGTAAAGAACGCCTATCTCTGCACCATCAACATTCTTTCTAACCAAAGCAAGAAACCCACAGGAATTCGCGTCGAGGTCACCAGCAGGAGAGGCGATGGCTGGTAAAGCGAGGTAATTTGAAACAAGCCCCTGGTAATCTGTACTTAATATCAGTAATTACTTCAAAGTTTGGTCTAACTCACCTTCAAGTATACATATACCCAAAGGAAACGAAAGAGGCGGGTACGCGTTTGGCACTACCTTTTCATTTCGGATCGAGGCTTTGTTTGTTTCGTATGTTTCGTATATTTTATTTTGGTTTTTCAATACTGCCTTTTTTTCTGGTCTAGCTGATTGGTCTAGTCCCGGCCGCTTCCCCGCAAGACCTGCTGAAGGCTGCCGTGATCTCCTTTCGCGGTGCTGATAAAAATATTGTTTTGCTAAAGTGCATAGTGTATTCAAACAGTAGGTCAGTTGAGAAGATGACTTATGCGTCAACAAATCAAACAAGACACTGATTGGTTGGATTGAGGGGCCTTTGCACTGCGCCCATAAGCTCGCGTACTTCCGATGTGCATCTATTCAGTGGGACTCCCAGCATATCGATTGAGTGGGTGATGATGAATGGAGCAAAGCGTCTGCCTGCCTGCCTGCCTGCCTGCCTGCCTGCCTGCCTGCCTGCCTGTCTGTCTGTCTGTCTGTCTGTCTGTCTGTCTGTCTGTCTGTCTGTCTGTCTGTCTGTCTGTCTGTCTGTCTGTCTGTTGTCCATCCATCCGTCCATCCGTTCGTTGGTTCATTCATCCATCCATCCGTCCGTATTTTTGGCTGTCTGTCCGTTTGTCCATGGGTCCGCTGCTGTCATGCTAGTGCACGTATTGGACGGACGGACTAACGAACGCCCTCATTATCACGCTCTAAGAATTTTCACGTTCATTTGCAATTGGAGCCCGGTATATGCAAGAGACCAATAATAGTTGTATTTCTTGATTTCCTTCGCAATGTTAAAAAATCCTGGTGCAGCTGGTCGGTAGATAATACACTGTAGCTATATACATCTCCCGGCAAATAAAAAACATTCCCGCTTACACTAGGCAAATGTTTTCATTGTTTATTTGTTTTTAATGCCAAAAAGTACATTTGCGCTTTCAGGATTCATTCAATACTTCCAGATAAGGCTCTGATGCAGTGTGTAAAGTATATATCATATGATCAGATACTAGCAAAGTACATATTTTGAATATAGCTTCTCAAAATAAGAGGGAAACATTTTCACCATTAAGTGTCCCTACTCACGTTTATTTTTTTTTCATTTTTTGGGCCTTTCACTTTGCCTTCTATCGATCTTATAAAGGCAAAGTGAACTTACAGATTTCGACCATTCATCACAATAGTTCGTCCGCCACAGTAGACCAGTGGCTGTGGTGCACTGCTGCTGACAGGAATGTCACGGGTTTAATCCAGAGTGCGGCTCCCGCATTTCGGCAGATAAAAAACAAAAGCAAGAGGCCTACGTACCGCGTGATGTTATAGTAGGCTTAAACAGACGAAATGGTCTAAATTTTTGAAGCCCTAGATTACACGGCGCATCTTGTAGTCTTATTGTGGCTTTGGGAAGTTGAACCCCGGCCGTTACTTATAACATCATAAATGCTCGCACGATGAGTATCGCCTACTAGTTCGTCAAACACTTAGGCGCGCTGCAACCACAATTTCTGTCAGGTGTATTGCAAATATAAGGTGTTATATAGTGCTAGATTCCTGTTCTTTATTCTGAAAGCCTACGAGCCTTCATCCGTGCTTGCAAGTGACAGTCGCTACTCCGATGACAGATGTTCAAACTATTAATGCTTGGCATTTTGATACGGTTCAGTCTCTCTCTCTCTCTGTTTTATTTCTGTTTATTTATTGTGGCGATCAAATTCGCTCGTCTCAGTTTTGTTTTCCTGATAAAGTTTTGTTTACAATCGTCGGCTTCTAGCACTTCGGCTCCTTGAGATGCCAACGCTTCGGCCACTATTGAAGCACCGACTTTTGGGTCAGTAGACCAGCTCTGGATGCAACAAAAGCTCCCGATAAAGCTATGAAGTTGTCGCATTCGAAGATCTCCTGCCTGCGCAAAACAATTTTCATATGTCGCATGGTTAGTTCGTCTCCGTAATTTATCAATAGTAAATAACAGTGCTCTTGTAAAATTAGGAAAACAATGCATTCTTGCGCTGTGTGTCCTGCAACCATTGGTAAATATCATATTGGGTGAGGTCAGCGCTCTTTTAAGTATGGTCGCTTGAGGAGAGAGAGTTGTTACACGTCGCCCTCACTTATTCTTATCGAACGAGAATACCTCGATTTGATCAGTCGATTCCGCGAGCCTACTTCATTGAATGAAACTGCCTCAAATGTGGGTATCAACATGAAATGACAGTCACCTCACTTATCATAGAATAGGCGGGTTGTTAGACGATAACCTGTTTGTTTTATTCAGTTTATAGAAATATATAAATTACAAAACAGGCTCTTCCACGTAGCTATCTAGGGCGTAAGACAACGTTAATCAGGAAACTTTATGGGATATATTCAAGGAAGCTGGCATAGGCCTCGACTGTATGGAGCTTCTTCGAGAGATATACCGAGAAAATACAGTTTCCATGGAATGGGAAGGAATAAGTAGTAATGACGCCGTTGAAATCAACGAGGGGATGAGAAAGAAACGGCCTTTGTCCCCGCTGTGGTTTCATGCCTTACATGATGAAGATTGAAAAAGCGCTATAAGGTAGACACAGTGGATTAAATCCGTCACACAAAAAGGCTGGCGTGATGGTTAAGTGCATGCTTCCCGGTTTATTTTATGCTGACAATATTCTCTTATTTACGGACAGTCAAGACAAGATACGGTGGCTGGCAGATAAATGCGTAGGCGAAGGCGAGGCTCTAGGACTGAGATTTAATGCCACAAAATTTGAATTGATAGTATTCAATGATCGCGAAGACCAGGTGGTATCAATACAGGGCCAAGAAATACCGAGGGTAAGCGAGTACAAGTAGCTCGGAGTATGGATAAACGAGGGAGATATGTGTGTGAAGGACCAAGATAATATATCGGCAGTAATGGGAAAGGGGGATGCTGCTAAACTAAAGCACAGAGCTTTAGGGAAATACAATAGGTACGAAGTGCTTTGAGGTCTGTAAAAAGACGTAATGATTCCGGGGGCTATATTTGAGAGCTCAGGGGTGTGCATAAAGTTATTGGTGAAATCAGGAAATCACATGAATCAAAGAACTGTGGGATGCCTCGCGTTAGGCGCTCAGGGGAAGACGAAAAATGAGGCTTTAAAAAAGAATATGCAATGAACAGGCATTGGAATAAGGGAAGCTCAGAGCAAAAAGACGTTTGAAGATATAATTAGGGAAATTAACGGCAGTACATGGGCTGGGAAGGTGTTCTGGTATATGAAGAGCGTGTAGACAAAGTGGAGGAAAATAACTAGAGGGCTCACAAGTGAATATACTTCCGACAGTGTTGGCGAGTTGGCAACAAGAAGCATTAAGCGAGAAATGACAGAGGCGGAGACATTGGATGACAGACATTGAAAAGAAGCGGGATCTCAGTTACTACAGATAGTACAAAAACGGAGAAAAGAAGTAGAAGTTTTAGGATAATTCAAAGGGAAGTGCTTTACTGTTCGAAGCGAGATCGGCTTGCCTCATGACTAGTATTTATAAAGCGATATTCTATAAAGAAGAAGAAAATGTTCATGCTGTGTGAGAACAAAGGAATGATAGAACGTATTCTAAATGTATGTGGTGATGTCCATTCTGGTATACGTGTGGATACGAAGACTGATTGTTCGCCTAGTTGGTATTTTCCTAATCAAATACTTTATCTGCGAATTATCACAAGCACACAGTAAAAGAACGCACAATGACAAGCACAAGCGTGTGCTTGTCGTTGTGTGTTCGTACACTCCGTGTTTGGGATATTTCGTGGCTAAATTATGTGTGGGCACGAACCTACATGAGGCCTTGGTTTTGGGAACAACATGGAAAGCTGAACACGTCCGCAATAGATGCAAGTAAAATAGGGTTAGAGTATTGCTGGAAGAAAAGTAGAGATAAATGGCAAAAATAATGGAAAAAATGAGATCACCCTGCCTTAAGAGAAAGAAGGATTGACCGCGAATTTGTATCTTTTTTGTTGTACTAACGTCGATTCATTCTAAGTAGATAAGGAATTCGGCCAACATAAAAGCAAAGTTTTTTTTTCCTTCGACTTATTAAGGCCCAGGACCAGACCTCTCAAATCCTGGCCGTCCAGAGGGCCCGCGCGAGGGCCGTCAGGTTTAACCTGATGGTCCCCGAGTGGGCCTAGCCAGGTGACGCTGAGTTTACTCGCGTCTATTGTGGACCGAATAAAGTTGTTTCACTCACTCACTCACTCCTTCGAGCTTTGTGGAACACATTTGGGGATGCTCAAAACATTCATTCATCAATGCCACCAGTGTGTACGTGGCCGAAGTTTCTAACACTGGCCCTCAAATACTTGGTGTGCACAATGCGTATAAAATCTTTAGAGTCAAGAAAATTCACTCATCCTGTTCATTATCTTCAAGCGAAGCTGTATTTGAGATCATGAACCAGCACTCACTTTATTTTTATCTTACCAACAGGCAACCAGCTACCTATGAACAACCCAGCATCGCCCACGTAAGGCCTGAAAACATCTTATAAGTAACCTAGAAACAACCTCTAATGACTTAAGTGATGCCCAAAAACAAGTTAGACGCAACGTAGTAACTACGCAGCATCTCCTACCGAAAACCTAGCAATAGCCTATAGCATATCAGCGTAGCGTCACCTAGTTGAAGCATAGACGCAAGCTACATGCCAACAGATAACATTTCAGAATCCTCCTGCTTCGCTAATTCAAAGTTTGCGTGACTTTGAGCTATATCTTAAGTTTTTCTTCAAAAGCGACGCAAAATGGTGTAGTCTTGAGAATTGTATTGCTTTTTACAAGCAAACTAGCCAATATTTAAAACAAATACATTACTCACTGAAATGTTTGAGCATGTCCACAATTTTCGAGTGATATGGGGCAAAAACAGAGGGGGAGTTTATATATTAGCAAAACAAAACGTTTGCGTACTAATGCTTTCTTTCACAAACAGGGGTAATGATTGTGTGCACTTGTTTAGAATGCCTTATACAATATTACATGCTACACTTAGGTGCGATTACTTCTAAATATTCTTGCCATTGCTTAAATTCACTATTTTGTTGGCATATTTCATTCTTAGCAATTATTTATTAAAGTGCCAGCTAGTGTTTTCTTGGTGCCGTAGGCGTTACTTGGCACCATAAAATTCAAATTGCTAAGATCAAACTTTATTTCCTCATACAGATTTGCATTACTCGTAAACTGTTGCGCGTGAATACATAGACAGAAACATAGATGCACATACTAAGCACAATAGATCAACATTTTGTGAGGTGAGGCTCCCAATGCCTATCTGTTTACTTTACGCGTATCAGTTCCAGAGTAAGGTCAAACCAAGAACGCCATATTTATATCCTTTCAAATAGACTTGCCACATTAAATAGCGGTTCAATACGTGATGGATTGCGGTGTAAATGTAATTTGAGGACATTGAAGGTGTCATCGCTCCACACAAGCACGGAAATGATAGCTCCATCGATGCCTTCAAGTAAGCGAAGTTAATAACTCATGAATGCAACAAACCAAATAGGCCAGCCGGTAATCCTTAAACAATGCTTCTTTGCAATTCAATAAACAAGCGAGCATACGGTACTAGCAGCCGCGACAACCTTAACAAAAAAAAAAAAACGTTGGCGCTGTAGCTTAGCTTTAGTTTGGTAATACTCGTGGTCTGTTATTCCTTCACCTGTTTTACTAGAAACGTGTAGTGAAAACATGTTTGGAAGTGAGTAAAAACGGTCATTCACCCCTCTGAGACAGCACCAACGTTTGTCCACGATAACGAGAAATTTTTCTTCTCGTGAAGACAATTACTCACCATTAAAATTACTTGACAGCTTTCATGTGTCACGGCGTTGGTGTATACGCGGCGTTGGCTCTAAAGACGCTTCAGGATGGACATCTCCATTTATGTTATCTTGAGGTATATGAAAAAGGTGAGCCTAAATAACGCTCTTCTCAGTAAGGGGCATGGATTCAACTCAGTGTTTTGAATGAGTCTGGGGAGATTAGAACATATGAATCAGTCTAAGAATTACTAGTTTTATTACACGTAATATATAATAACAAAACAAACTTCTTATCGGTCCTGAAATATCACTAAATATTCGTAATCGTATTACACGTCGTAACAATTCTTGAAGTTTCGCTTTGTTTTTTTTCCCAACGATATAACAAATTCAAATTTCTCAGTTGAATGAAAAACGTACTTAAGTCTTCTGCTTGCATTATCGAAACAGTCTTTTATTAAAATGCGTTCCGCTGGGATTGACTAGTGGTCCAAGCCTTTTCTTTTTTTTTTGGTTTTCCTTTGATAGTTTACACCAAAATGCTGCATACTTACTACGTTGCCGTGGTTGTAGATTTATTCTAGCTGAAAACTTTTTTGCGTCGAAGGCCTGGGTTGCAATGTTTAAACGGCTTCCCGCTCTAGATAGCAGGCGATATTTCTCTCCACCCAAGCCTTGTGACAAATTTCTCGAATACCTAAAACTCGCAGTTGGAGACACTTCTCACAGCATTTTAACTTCGGAATACACGTGATCAATCAACCCTGCTTTTTAAAGTGAACCAGTCAAGCCGCAACCACTAACTACTCCTTCTCGAAACCAAACATCTCCCTCTCCGCAAATGAGTATTTCCATAACTGTAAAATTATCTAGCTTTACTGATAGATGTCAAATCTTCCCTTCTACTTAATTTTACGGACAACGGACAATTATGTTCTTCAACGTTTTGCTTGTTTGTCAAACTTATTGTGTTTTGTGTTCTGTGCCGCTTAGCATGCTTCCCTTGAGACTTTCTTGAAGTACTTATCAGCATGCAGTGATGCAGCCAGTTGGGCATCCATGCGAAAGCCCATTCCACCGATTAGAGTTCCCTGGAGCCTTTCGAGAGATCACTTCTTTATCTGGAGAAGCGCGCCCGCTCATCTGTCATCTGATACTTCATTAATCTTCTTCCCTCTCGAGAGAACGGCACTGTCAAATACATTTTACGCAGATGAGCACGAAAAATATTGATGAAGAATAACAGCAAGTGAGAATGCTAGTAGCTAACAAAAGTGTTCTTATCTAATAAAAAAGTATTGATTTTTATAGCTACAATAACTTTTTATGTGTTGCCTATCACCTAATACGAATTATGTATCAGTTCACATGAAAGTGACCTGGCTGAACTAATAAATAAAGTTATAGCACGCTGCTACCACTAAATGCCTTTCTTGTGCCGGATCGTCGATCCCTTGAGCAAATTGCTGCAATGTGATAGAGCCTATGAGGTTGAATAACTCAGCTCGATGATTTGGATTTTATTGAGGCCATCATAGATAATACGGTACACCATAATTATACTCGAACGAACGTCTCAATTAATTGTATGGCCAAATTCTCTCCTGTGTTTCGAAATGCCGAACTCTTAATAATCATCTCAACCCTAAAGGTTTCAAATTAGGACATCGCAACAGCAACAGTAATCATTTTTGTCAAAAAAGGTTTAGCGCATTGTTGTTTTGTCTCGTCAGTGCATAGCAAAGAGCAAAGAAACTGTGTGAGAGCAAGCAATTTTGAACAGCATACAAAAGTACACACTTCTATAGAAATAAGTGGACGTGCCATGCTTTTTAGTCTCATGGAAGACGTTACTTCAGGGAATACGAACCTTGCAAAGGACATTGATATCGTTATTTTTTAGGTTTATTGTTTTCGAATGAGAACTAAAACAACAAAAAAACGTCTATTTGCAAGGGGGTTTAATAGCGACGCCAGGTAATAGGCAGACAGCCGGTACGGAAACAAATGCTTGGGCAGTCCAGCGTCTATAGCTCGTGCACCCGCTCGCGCTTCGCACTCAGCGATGGTCCCACTAGTCATTGCCTTGCGAATTCCCCACTATAATGCCCCGGCGACGAAGACGAGCCATCCTGGCGACTCAAGGTGACGAGAGAAATGGAGGGTCGTAACAGGGCTTGAGGCGACTGACGTGGACCGTCTCGCGACCAAGGCGGCGCTTGTCCGTAGACGGCTTGAGTGGTTCAATCACATAGGTGACAGGAGAAAGGTGCTGTATGACGCGGTAAGGGCCCGTATACTTCGGTGCAAACTTGGGAGTCAGTCCTGGAGAGTAGAAAGGCAGTCGGAGCCACACGAGAGAACTGACGGGGAAGGTATTCTGAACAAGATCATCGTCGTGGCGATCTTTTTGGAGGGCTTGGTTATCGGCTGTGAAGGACCGTGCAAGCTGACGACACTCTTCGGCATGTTCGGCCATTTCAAAAACTGGGCCAAACTCGGAGGTATCAGGATTGTATGGCAGAATTGTGTCGAGTTTGTTGCATGGGTCACGACAATATGAAAGAAAAATGGAGAAAAACCTGTTGTTGATTGAATCGCCGTATTGTAGGCGTACGTCACGAAAGGAAGAACAACGTCCAAGTTCAATACATAATATACGGAATCAATATACATAGCGAGCATGTCTCCGAGGGTTCTGTTGAAACATTTCGTTAGGCCGTTCGTCTGAGGGTTGTAGGCTGTTGATGTGCGGTGTACCGTACAGCATGAATGTAGGAGCTGCTGAGAACTTCGGACAAAAATACGCGTCCTCTGTCACTCAGGAGCTCCCGTGGTGCACCATGACGAAAAACAAACCGGTGCAAGATGAAGGTTGCAACGTCACGAGCACCAGCCGAAGGTAGCGCTGCCGTTTCGGCGTACCTTGTCAGATGGTCGGCAGCCACAATCACCCATCGATTACCACCAACAGAGCACGGTAGCGGGCGGTATAGGTCAATCCCAACACGGTCAAATGGGCGTGCAGGACATGGCAAAGGCTGCAGTTGACCGGGTGAATGAGGGAATGTCTTGCGCTGCTGACACTGGAAACATGAGCGAATGTGTTTACGTACAAACTTTTACATACCCCGCCAGTAGTAACGTTGGCGGATCCGCTGATACGTCTTTAGCGCACCGGCGTGTGCGTGTTGCGGTTCAGCCTTAAACTATTTGCAGATATCAGACCACATATGGCTGGGTATGACTAGCAGCCATTTACGACCCGCCACTTGATAGTTGCGACGGTATAACAGGCCATCCCGTATGGCGAAATGCGTTGCTTGGCAGCGAAGAGCACGCGGGTAACCGGACTTTGATGCGTCAGAAAGCATATTCAAGAGCGAGGCAATCCAATGGTCCTTCCGCTGTTCAGATGGCACGTCTGTGAGGCTGATGGCAGAGAAGGGAAGGTCCAGGGCTGATATATCCATATCATCAGATTTCACGGGTGATCGTGAAAGCGCATCTGCGTCAGAGTGCTTTCGCCCCGATCGGTAGACGGTAGAATTCCTGGAGGCGTAGTGCTCAACGTCCGAGGTGGCCGGAAGGATCTTTCAGTGAAGCCAACCAACAGAGTGCGTGATGGTCAGTTACCACATCAAAAGTTTGGCCGTACAAATAGTTGTTTAACTTGTTTAACTTGTTTAACGCCCACACAGTCGCGAGGCACTCTTTTTTCGCAGCAGAATAGTTGGCTTCTGCCTTAGTGAGGGCGCGGCTGGCATACGCGACCACATACTCCGTAAAACCTGGCTTGCGTTGTGCGAGTACTGCACCAAGGCCGACGCCACTTGCATCCGTGTGTACTTCGGTTGGTGCAGTAGGGTTGTAATGGTGTAGTACGGGTGGTGAGGTGAGGAGTTGCCGCAGTGTTGCGAAGGATTCGTCACAGGCTGCTGTCCAATTCGAAAGATCTGCAGGGCCAGCAAGGAGTTTGGTGAGTGGAGCGATGATGGAGGCAAAGTTCCGGACAAACCCACGAAAATAAGGAGCACTGGCCCGCAAAGCTCCGTAGTTTTTTAACTGTAGTCGGCTTAGGAAATTCGGCAACAGCACGAAGCTTGTCAGGGTCGGGAAGGATGCCGGCTTTCGAGACGACATGACCAAGTATGGTGAGTTGTTTAGCCCTGAAGTGACACTTTTTCAGGTTAAGCTGAAGCCTGGCGTTTATAAGGCACTGTAGAATCTTACGCAGACGAGTGAGATGCGAAGTGAAATCGGGCGAAAAAACCACGACGTCATCAAGATAGCACAAGCATATGTTCTATTTGAGACCGCGTATAATGCTGTCCATCATTCGCTCGAATGTGGCAGGTGCATTGCAGAGTCCAAATGGCATTACGGTAAATTCATAGAGGCCATGCGGTGTGACAAACGCCGTTTTTGGACGATCAGACTCAGCCATTGGGACCTCCCAATAACCTGAGCGAAGGTCAAGCGAGGAAGAATTCTGCACTTTGGAGACAATCGAGAGCGTCGTCTATGCGGGGAAGAGGGTAAACATCTTTTCTCGTAATGTTGTTTAGGCGCCTGTAGTCTACGCAGAACCGGATTGAACCATCCTTTTTTTTTGACGAGTACAACTGGAGAAGAGCAAGGACTACAACAAGGCTTGATGACTCCACGCTGTAGCATGTCGTCTACTTGTTCTGCAATTACCCGACGCTCCGCTGGTGACACACGATAAGGGCGCTGGCTCAAAGGAGTACTCTTTCCTGTGTCCATTGTGTGTACAACGGTGTTCGTTCTTCGTAGCACCGCTTGGGGAAAGTCAAACGAACGCTTCATTTCGTGCAACAGGGTAACAAGCGGCTCTCGTTGAGCCGGGGCGATATGGCTGTCAATAGAACGGTGAAAGGCATCAGTGAACACGCTGTTCGAGGTAAAGTGAGGAGCCAACGCGTTCAGCTCCATATTCGGCTTGGTGTCGAATAAATTGGCAGGCACAATAGTACCTTCATTGATAAGCTCAATGTGGCCGAGCGTCTCGTTGCGGCGCAAAGTGAGGGGGCACGAGTTGGGATTGGAAATATCCCGGTAGTGTCTTGACAAAGCTCAAGAACGGCGAATGGCAGCGATGTGTGGTGGCGGCTACCGAAGATGTCAGATGGCGTGTATAGGACGGTAGCGTCAGAAAGTGAAGCACAGCAGGCAAGGACAAACTGTGCGCTGAAAGGAGGAAGGCTTATGTCCGTCGCGACGACAAGGTTAGCTACACTAGATACGGCCACATCAACAGAAGGCGCTTCACGAAACGGTAACAGCTCCACTTCGGCCTGAGCGCAGTCCACGACGGCGTGATGGCGTGATAAGAAATCCCATCCTAGGATGACATCGTGGGAACATGAAGCCAACACGTAAAAGTGAATGCCGTACAACACGTCTCGAATAACCACTTTTGCTGTACATGCCGCGACGGGCTCAATTTGTTGGGCGCTCGCAGTACTAAGAGAAACCACGGGAGAAAGCATCGTCACTTTACGAAGAGAGCGGCAGAGTTTTTGACTAATCACAGATATCGCGGCACCGGTATCGATGAGTGCGAGTGTTCGTACACCTTCGATGATTACATCGATAAGATTGGCGGGCGACAGGCGAGGACGTAAACGATTAGACGATAACGCAGCTCGTGCCTCCGGAGCTGCGGCAGTTAGTTTTCCGTCTCAATGGAGGTGGGTCGTCGACGCATAGGCGATACAGAACGACGACTTGTTGAAGGTGAAGGCGAGCGGGAAGTGGAATGTCTAGAAGCGAATGTTTGGGCGCCGGAAGCAATTTGCGCATCGCGTTCGTTAACTTCAGGTGGTACGTGAGGCGCGTGGTATGGAGGCCGAAACGAATAGTCAGGATATCTTGGTGCGTTAACTGTGAAGCACCGACGACATAGACGTGCAACGTGACCTGGAATTCCGCAAAAGTAACATATGGGCCGGTTGTCAGCAAAGCGCCAAGGATTTGCGGCGTGCTGCTGTGTAGCTGGAAACGGCGCGGTGGACGGTCGCACAGGTTGAGGCGTATACATTGGCAGACGAGATGGAGGCAATGCCACGACGGCCGCATAAGTCAGTGGCGCGGCAACAGGCGTGGGTGGAGAGGCAGGCGTAGGTAGTGGCAACGCCTCGGAGACCCGCTCCTGAATAGCCTGTCTGATTGTCGGCGATAGGCGGTTCGTTGGTGCTTCGGTGGTCGGCAGATACGAGAGACATGAAAGCTGTCGTGCGACCTCTTCGCGTACATATTCTTTTATCTGCTCCAGCAGGGAGCTGTCACCACCGACGGCCAGGGCAGCGAGAGAGTCGTCTGCTGTCGTCGACCTCCGAACTGCTGCACGTTGTCTCCGAATCTCTTCCAAGCTCTGGCACAAGGTCACAAGTTCGGATACAGTACTTGGGCCCTTTGCCAGCAACATTTGATAGGCATCATCGTCTATGCCTTTCAAGATATGCCTGATCTTGTCATGTTCGGTCATCTCAGGGTTAAAGCGCCGGCATAAATTGATTACATCTTCAATATAGCTAGTGAATTGTTCGCCCTGCCTTTGTGCACGTCCGCGTAGGCACTGCTCAGCACGCAGCTTGCGCACTGCGGGGCGACCGAACACATTGCGAGGGTGGTCATGAAACCGGCCCAAGTGATAAATTCAGTACGGTGGTTTGTGAACCACAGGCTGGCGACGTCTTTGAGATAAAATGGGACATACTCCAATTTCAAGGGGTCGTCCCACTTGTTGGCGGCGCTTACCTTTTCAAACAGCTGCAACCAGTCCTCCACATCTTGGTCCTCGGTGCCGCTGAAGAAGGGCGGATCTCGTTGGCGCAGGGTGGTAGGCACTATGACCAGTTGAGATTGGGCCGTGCTTTGCTGGGTGGTGCCTTGCTCGGTCGTCTGATCAGGCATTGCTGATGCAGTGGGCAGCTTCCGGCTTCGAAGTTCCAGGTTTGCGTACCCAGCACACTTCCACCACTTTGCAAGAGGGTTTAATAGCGACGCCAGGTAATAGGCAGACAGCCGGTACGGAAACAAATGCTCGGGCAGTCCAGCGTCTACAGCTCGTGCACCCGCTAGCGCTTCGCACTCAGCGATGGTCCCACTAGTCATTGCCTTGCGAATTCCCTCTACATATTCAATTATTAGGCCGTATATTGTCGCTCAAGAAGCAGCGAGTTTTCAATTTTAAAAATAAAGCGTTCACTTCTGATGCAGTGTAGCCATTCTTTGTCGGCTCTCGAAATATAACAGACGCCATTCGTATTGAAATTGGCAATATACAATGCGTACGCATAACAGATTTCTCCTCTCAGAGAGCAACAGCGAATAATGTATAGACTGTGTAAGGATAGTTATAAGTGAATGTTCTTTTAAAGGCCTACCAATTATGGAACGAATACATAGGCATGCACGGTGGACTGTAAAAGTATGGGTGACAGGCCTGAACTTCCTCTATGACTTTCGTTCTTCGACTATGATAACCGATGAAAGCACCAGTTGAACAGTACAAAATGTTGCTGTTCTGGAAAGCCGCATACCGTTCTGGTGCATAGGTAATTTATCGCCACTCCTGTCTATAAAAAAACTGTAGTATTCAGCAGCTAATAATATTCGCCTAGAATCTTGAGAATTATGGTGGTAAGATTGGTGCCATAAAGGTTCTGGGCACATCTTACTCAACAAACTCCTGAATCTGACACAGCTTTTCAAGAGCTTACGATTAGGGTGAACGTGAGATTATTCAGTTTATTATCATACCCCTTTCCGTACCCTGGCAATTGAAGTGTGGTGTACTCGTGAAAACAGGCTGTTGGTACCGGTACTGCCCTCTTCCTTCTTTTTTTAAACCTACTCGGAGTGCAGATCATGACACGCTGTCGGAAGAGCATAGTTAGTAAACTGGCTAAGACACCTTGTACACATTTATCACTTCGTCAGCATGGTTCTGAAGACCATGAAACGCCATTGCCTCAGTTCTACAGCTAAGATACTTGCTTTGGTCATAACTTGCTATATATATCCCTGACGTGTAAATGAGGCACATAGTTAAGAAGAAACAATTTGCTAGCAGAAACGAATGACTATACGTATATAACTGAAACTAAGACTTAATATATAAAAATTTATCCTACCAGAGCCTGTATTTTGATGTAAGTGACATAGCGCGCATTGTGAAAGCACGCCATGTCGTCTAAACACTTCGCCTTGTATTTTATTTTAAGCTATTCAAATTATATATGCAAGCAGAGTATATTTTGATGTGTCGTAGGACTTTTTTAGCAACAAAAACACTTTTGCAAATGCGCCGTAAGCTAGCGTAAAGTTAATACCTAGTATGGCAGCAGTGAAAAGCAAGTAATACTCTATATGCAGACAGAAAGAGGGCGTCTGAATAAAGTAAGTACTTATTCGCATATTATCTGAATAAAATACAACCCAACATATATGTTTCGTGCGTGTCACGTCATTGATGTGGTCACGCCTTGAACGAACGTAAGAGTGGAACACCTAAATCACAGAGAGATCGTTTAAGCAAATAAAACACAACTTCTAATATGAGTGGATTTCACTGCAATATCACTTTCATTGCTTGCTTGCCACAAAAAGTGTTTCAATAGTATCGAAAGTTGGGCTAGTTAAATATTGAACGACAGTTATAAGGGGGTCAATATTTTGTTAACAGTCATCTTGCCCTGTGGCAATAGTGCACTGAAGATATGAATTGAAAAACTGAGATAATGGGTATTGATTCATGTTTAGGAGCTATGCGACGCTAAAGAAAAAAAGGTGACAGAAGTACAAAAGGGAGTCAGCGCAAATTGTATGCGTACCTTTCGTTATTTGTCTTTATTGTGAGCGCAGCAGAGCCCTAGTCATTCTATTCAATTATTAGAAGGTGAGTTTAAAATTAACAGAAATGACTACATAGAATAACCTGGGAAACGAAGCGATAGGGCAAACCATACACGAGTACTGCATCCTTATTTTGCACAAACGAATCCATACCGTCATACTTTTTTCCTCGATGTCATTGAAGATTGGAATGGGTTACCGAGTAACAAAGTCAATGCGGGTGAAGTTAATGAATTTGTGCATTTGCTTGATTTACAATTTATGTGCTTTATTGTAAATATTATTGCGATTGTTATTTGTTGCATTGCGAATCAGGGTGTGTGTTTTTCGTTTGAAATGAAGAGCTTTCACGGATTTGTATATATGTATACCTGGTTTATCATTGGGAGATGTATAGTTATATCCCCAATTTGTTTGTACAGTGTGTCGTACCTTTCCTGTAATGACCCTCAATAGAGGGTTGACAGTATTTCTAAGTAATACATAAATAAATAAATAATAATAGAGATGCAAAAATAGCTTGCCATTTGTGAACGAGCACTTTCTATTTAGAAGTCAAGTAGCCTCGTAAGATTTCCAGTTTTTTGCTTTTGGGAACTTCTGTGCATGTGCGGAACGCTTGTAGAGAAGACTGAACCTGCGTCATAGATAGTTTCTAACGTGTAGTACTGCAACGTTCGATATCTGGGGTTCGAGACCACGAAGGCCGCACATCGATTTGGCTGTAGTTGATAAACACCCCTGAGCCATTGAAGAAGTACAAGAGCAAACATTCAACCCGCAGTCCCAACTTGTGACATGCCGCACACTCAATTGGTGGGCTTTCCACGTAAAATGCTATATGAATAACTTCTGCATAAGCTTCATTCATCGCAGCTCAGCAGTTTGCAGTATGTAAGTTGTAAGTCTGTTATTCAGTATACGTGGCTGAGTGAGTGGCAGCGAGTTTTTTTTTTACAGAACTCGTTATCTTGAAAGTAAGTTGCAATATTTCTATCATCAGCCGAACATGCATTCCCATTTTGGTGGTTCAGATATCTTTCTTATTTTACACTGTAACATAACTGTTCGTCAACAACTTCTTAAGGCCCTAGAAGCAACCGCGATATTGTAAAAAGAGTGATAAAAGTTGCCTGTTGCACACAAAACTAGCACATTGCATGAAACATCACACGTTGAAACATAAAAAAAATGACATCTTCACAAAATGAACCTTGTTGGGATGCGAAGCAGCAGCGTTGCGAGCTGACGCGATCAGTGTTCTTGACTCACGACTCGTCGGTGTCGTTGGTCTTGCGCTGACGACGCTTGTGTTTCGCTTGCCTGGCTCACAGCTCGTTGGTGTTGCAGGCGTGACGTCACCATTCGCGAACGCGAGCGGCTGTGGTAACGCTCGCAGCGCCGGCGACAGCCGAATTAGTTCAAATTGCTTCGACGCATCGGTCAAATTGCTTCGGAAAGAATATCGCAGCTTCGCTTTCTGGCATCCTCTCCATTGTGGATAAGCGAGCTGAAACAACGCCGACTAAATTTCAAGGCCGAAAGGCTACCGCAGTGACGTCAGAGGGTGGGGGCCCCGTTACGCCGCGAACGCGGCGGAAAGCCAGCGTTTCGTTCACGTTTTAGGAGAACAAACGCTTCCGCTCTCGCAGCTGCTGCGGCTAGATTAGGCCGAATAAAAGATGTGGGAAAAAAATTGCCCGCAGCTTCCCTCGGGGGAACACTGAGGAGGATGCGGATCATATAATTGGTTAACGGGGTGTTAAAGTGCGACTTACTTGGGTCGATGGCTAAATTGGTTAACGTGGTTGTGAAATGGGGTGTTAAATTGCGACTTACTTGGGTCGATGGCTAAATTGGTTAACGTGGTTGTAGGAGGGAGTGTTAAATGAGTGAACACGTACACACGTATGCGAAAGGGCGGCGCTGGTCGAAGGGACGTCGATCATTGTGTTTGTGGATTCGTTGGAATTCATTTCACCGCGACCTTGGACGTCGACGCGCCGTACAAACCAACCGACGAGCGGCAACTGAGCGAGCGAGCGCCGACCTTGAGTATATATACAGCGCGACGGCGCATGCACTGTCAGCTGTCGAATGTTTGAGAAGGGGGAGAAGCGCAACGGCGCATGCGCCCGCGTCAGCTGCCGATGTTCTCGAAGCGCGACGGCGCATGCGCGCGCGTCAACTGCCGATGTTCTCTTGGGTCAGCATCTTGGATAATTCCTTGGAGTTGAGAAACCGCAGTGATGGAAGCCTCTATAATCGCGTCTGTCTACTGAAAGACGAAGACCGGGGCAACGTTGTATGTGCACCCATGAGCAAAAGTACAGAGCCCATAGGAGCACGTGCCGAAATCGCTGTCTCCGCCGTCTACTGGCAAGCTGGCTGCTATCGACAGCATTGCTTTGACCGAAGTCGTCAGAGAATTGCACTTGACAGCGGATGGCTCGCTACCATGCGGCGCTGACAATACAAACGGCAATTCTCTGCACACTTTTGCTAATGCGCGTACGTTTATTTTTTGTATTTGATTTGTTCTCTTTAGAACCAAGGCTCATAGCAAGAAAGTCTGTGGTGCGGCCGCGGTTGCCTCCGGTCAAGATGAATAGCCGTTGGTGGGCATATTGCGAGCAACAAAGGCGGTACTTCGAAGTGCATAATAATTGGAGTGGCCCAGACAGACACCACCCGAGGGATAAAAGTTAGAACAGACGAAGGTGGTCCCTATACCTCTCATTACCCCGGCTAATCGGTGCTATTAACTGTCTCCGTGAAAACAGCACCGATAAAGAAAGAGTAGCGCAAGCAGACTATGCAGTACAGAGGTGCAGCAGCATGTAAAATTCTCCGTTAAGTGGCACGTAAAGAACGGCGAAGTGCTCAGTTTTCCATTCACGAGTGTACTTCGTTACTAGGAACAGGGTTGCCGTTGGGCCGATTTAAATTGGAGAAAGACCTCAAGCTAAATGTAGCTAAAGTAACCAAGCCAATTAACTTAGCCGATGAAATTTGTAGTGCAGCCGAAGAAAGGTTCTGCTATGCATAGAGTTATGAGCATTCAACAATAATATTAGGACTTGAAATAAGAAAACTGAGTATGCCGGCCATGACGTTTCTTCATCTTGCTTTGTATGCAAGCCATAGGTAAGTTCAAAATAAATTAATAAATTAGAATTTTGTAAGTGCACCTGCATAAATTTGTCTCAAGTAGGTAGAGTTCTTGCAAAAGTAACTTTGCAGCTGAGAATTTGGAGATTACTGTAAGCTTGCGAAAATAAAGTTTCCAACTCGTTTTTCAATATTTGTTTACATAATTCCACAATAAAGCATTTTTTGCACATGACATATTAATTGCTAGGCAAAGAAGCTGATATTTAAAAAAAGAAAGTTTATACTGTATGCACTCATAGACGAGGAAGAAGTGCGTTCGGGCATAATTCTGCCTTGAACAACTATAGTTTTTTTCTTAAACTGTCAGAATTCCTTACTTTCTCTGAACAAGCGGAACGGAAGACGTCACCCCGCGGGATGGGGGACCATCCATTCAACGAGACAGCGGGCCCTAGCCGTTTGCATAAGGATGGACCGAATGTGGGTGACCACGTTGGTGCATTTGCTCCTTGTGATGATTCTACCGAGAGCTCATCAGTGGAAGAGATGGAATTGGAAGCCGACTTCAGGACATTCCATACCCGCCGGTTGAAAAGGAAGCTTCGCAGGACGTCATCAACGGCGGAGCCACAACCGGCGCTAGACAAAGGCAAGCGATGTTTCACCATCTCGTATGTACCCATGTCTACATCAGACAACCTGAACTCACTAAACAGGCAGTCATTGACTAATTATTTCGAGCGAGTAGCACCTGCTCAAGTGAATGAAATTCGCATAAATAGCAGGAAAAACATATTGTCAGTTGATGTCACAAACAAAACCATTCTTGACAGACTGAAGGCCGTCACGCAGCTCGGAAGTATTTCAGTTCGCGCGTTTCTCACTCACGGGAAAGGAACAACGACTGGCGTGATAAATGACGTCGACGCTGACATCACAGACGCTGACCTGCAGAATCTTGTGACGTCGACAGTCAAAATCGTGACCATACGCCGCTTCGGGCAGTCTCGCTGCATCAAACTAGTATTTGATTCTGAGAATCTGCCTCCTAGCGTGAAGGTTGGATACGTGAGACACCCCGTACGCCCTTACGTGCCACGGCCTTTGCAGTGTCACAAGTGCTGCAAGTTGGGACACGTCAGCGCAGTGTGCAAAAGTGAGACAACTTGCCAGCGGTGCGGCGGGTCTCATAAGGTGGAAAACTGCGATACAGCTGTTCCATTGAAATGCCCAAACTGCTCTGGTGCACATGAAGCAACGTCGAAGGAGTGCCCAAAGATCAAAGAACAAATGCGCGTCCTGCGGAAGATGGTCAGAGACAACTCGACACACAGAGAGGCAGTCACGTCAATCCACCGACACAGACGTCGTCCAAAACGTAGGCACCAGCGAAAGCATAGTGGACATAGGAGTGATGCATCACCATCAGCAACAGACGAACATACACGTGCGCATTATCAGGCCGCTACACCCATGTTGTACGCACCACGTCCCAGGGATGCAGAAAGTGGACCAACGCCCGCGTTGCACGCCGATGCTTCAGATACTGAGTGGCCTTCGCTACCGACAGGAGCAATAAAAAAGACCACATCATGGCTGCAACTTCAAAGAGGGCGGAAAATGATAGGCAAGACACTGAGAAGAGTCAAACTATGCTGAAGCATCTACTAAAATTTATTCGTGCGATTCTCAACGAGCTACACACACCAGGAGCGAAAACAGCAGTGCAGATCCTCAACGTGCTGGAACCGCTACTGCTGACCCTTTCATAAACAATATGGCGAATTTCTACGATGAACGTGTGCGCACCTCTGCTATAATGCAGTGGAACGCACGAGGTTTGCGAAGCCGATTGTCTGACTTTCGACCACGGATGTTTAAATACCAATTTCCGTTGGTTGTAATATGTGAGCCAAATACGATGTCGTCGTTTCGTATTTCCGGATACGTCACATTGTGGTCACGTGATGATCGAAATGCGAGCAAAGTAATTATATGCGTACGTCAAGATTTAACGTACGTGAGACATGCCGTGGCTCCTCATGCTTCTAACGACTATATTTGCCTATCTATAACGCACAAGCGACGTTCCATATCAATCACTGGTGGATACATTCCTCCTAGAAGCCACGTGGACTGTCCCCATCTCTTGTCTGTTCTCCAAGCTAGCTCGGGACCACATGTGTTAGTTGGGGATTTTAATGCACATCATCCCATGTGGGGTTCCGCCTCAATGAACACCCACGGCAGGGACATTGCCGATTTTGTGCTCAACCAGGGCCTTATGTCCATTAACGATGGCTCACCTACTTACCTCCGTGGCGCATCGTACAGCAGCTGTCTAGACGTATGTTTTGTGAGGAGAAGTCTCTTGCCTACCACCTGTTGGTTTGTAGACGTTGAAACACATGGAAGTGACCATCTCCCTACATATATACAGCTAAAAGGATTCCGTCGTTCGTCTCCCCGGCCTGTGAAAAGCGTAGACTGGCCTGGATTCCAAGCTTCTGTAAATGCTCAGTGCGGGAACATTCAATCTATATCTGAAATAGAAAGCCTAATTGCATCAGCCTTAACAACGCATACGAAACTTGTGAATGTGTCACTAGCAAGATCACAACTTGACGCACAATATGTATACGTTCGTGCAATTCGTCGCCGGGCAGAGAGAAAATACAGGAGGACGAAATCACCATCTGACCTATCTACAGCACGCCAAGCACAACGACATGTATTGCGACACCTCGATAAGCTCGATAGGCAACGGTGGAGGGTATTTTGTGGCTCTCTTGATCCCAGAAAACCCCTGTCTCGATTATGGCAAACTGTCCGAAGCCTTCAGACGCCCATTCAACAGTTGTTCCCTTTCCGATCTTTGGCTCTAAAGCAAGGTCGACCTGAAGTAGAGGTTGCAGAAGATTACTGCCACTTACTCGTAGGTATGTCCTCCTCATCGATATCACCTTCGTATTTAGCCTCACCGCCATCCAGCGACGATCGCCTCGACTTACCATTCACAATGCACGAACTCGACGCTGCGATTTCTACGTCCCGACGGTCGTCCGCACCAGGGCCTGACGGAATCACTTATTCGGCTGTATGTCACCTCAGCCAGGAAGCAAGGCAGGCTCTCTTGTCGTTCTACAACTCTACGTGGGAAACAGCGACAGTCCCAGAAAGTTGGAAGTGCAGCCGCATAGTGGCCTTACTGAAACCAGGCAAGTGTTCACACGAGTTGTCTTCTTATAGACCCATTGCCCTATCCAGTTGCATCGGTAAGGTAATGGAACGCATGGTGCTGGCAAGATTGGAATGGCTGCTGGAAAATAATGTCGGCTTACCAGATTTTATAAATGGCTTCCGTAGAGGTCGATCATCTATAGATGGTGTTGTAGATCTAGTTTCTTCTGTTGAATAGGAAAGACAACGTCGGAGATTGGTAGGGGCCATTTTCTTTGATATAAAGGGCGCGTACGATAGCGTCTACCATGAGGCCATTCTTGACGCACTTGAAGACATCAGCGTAGGTGGCCGACTACACGCATGGATAGGGAGCTATCTCAGAGGACGTACCATTTTTATGTCGACATCCGACGGTGACACGGCCAGGCACCTCGTAAGCCGTGGAGTTCCGCAAGGCGCCGTCCTGAGCCCCATGCTTTTTCACATAACACTCATTGGCCTTGAAGCTGAGCTTCCCGACGTTGTCAGAATCAGTGCGTATGCGGACGACATATGCATATGGGCATCTAGAGCAACGCGACCACAACTGCGAGCAAGGCTACAACAAGGCACATCAATGTCATCTAAGTACTTACGTCGTCAGTGCCTGCAACTTTCAATAGCAAAATGTGCTGCATTGGCATTTACGAAGAAATCAATATCGCGGTACCCAATCTTCGCTCACGGAGCAGTGATTCCCGTGGTTAAGCACCACCGCTATTTAGGGGTCGTCATTGATCACAACCTGTCCTGGTCAAAGAATGTGACTGTGCTGCGAAACAAACCAATCAGTTTTGTGTATGTTCTTCGTGTTATAGCAGGACTGAGATGGGGCCCTTCGGAGTAAAGTCTTCTGCGGTTATACAAGGCATTGTTTGTGGGCTATATAAGGTACAGCTCACCTGTGCTTTCCAGCATGCGGGCAACGTGGCTTCGTACTTTAGAGAGCTTTCAGGCACGAGCACTGAGAATATGCCTTGGCCTGCCACGGTGCACATCTACCTCTGGCACTATAGAGGAGTCACGCACCTACCCTATACAGGTTTACACGTCCTGTGAGCCTCTTCGAGTGCACCTTCGTCTGCTGACCCGACATGCACAGCACCCGTTGTCTTCGCTACAAGTGGACCGACCAGGCTGTACCTATTCACGATGCCTCGATACGCATAGGCACACGATCCCTTCAGGTTTTGCACCTGCCGTAATCCCTGCAGTGCCTCCATGGACATTGACTAAACCGCTGGTGTGCCTTCACATACGTGGAATTTCGTATAAGTCGCATGTTTCTTATATTGTCCTCAAGTAACTCACCTTGGCGCATTAGATGACCGATACAGCGACTCTGTGCACATTTACGCCGATGGATCCGTAACTTCATCTGCCTCAGCTGCAGCCTTCGTGATCCCTCAACTCGGTATTTCCCGACAGTACAAATTAGATCATAGGTCATCTTCGACAGCAGCAGAACTTGTTCTTATACAAGAAGCCATAAAATTTGTGAACGACCAAGCACCGCGTAAATGGACGATTCTGTCTGATTCAAAATCAGCGCTTTAAGCTATCCATTCTTGCTCAAGAAGAGGCCAATTTTACGAGTTAACGTTAGGAATCATCCAAGCATTTGACCTAACACACAGGAGCGGTCACTTGATTACACTCCAATGGATTCCTGGACACTGCGGCCTGGTTGGCAACGAAACAGCCGATAGCGAAGCAAGAGCGGCAATATACAACGCTCCTATGTACGTCAAAGTACCCTACTCGCGAGGTGACGTCAACACATTGTTGAGATCACTCATGCGCGAATGCGCTGCCACTTACTGGTCGCTACCAGATCACCGGAACAAGCGCCTGCGGGAACAGATTCCGGTATGACTTTTCGTCGTCCAGATAAAATCAGCCGAAGACATGCTAATATACTGCACAGAATTCGCCTGGGCGTCGCCTTCACTCGCCACTACACCCACCTAATCGGCCGTGCGGACAGCCCGAATTGTGAACGCTGCCAAGTGTGCGAAACGATAGCTCACATATTTTGTGACTGTGCATTATACGTGGCGCAAAGAAAAATGCTAACTACAACGTTGGCAAGCATTGGACGAACACGATTAAGTGAAAGCGACATATTGTCAGCAATGAACGACCAAACAGTGTCAAAAACTGCTACAAAGGCTGTTCTAGACTTTATAAAGAGCACTGGACTAGAAACTAGACTGTAGGGTACTATGCTAACTGGTTACTGTACATACGCACCTCCTCTTCTTGTCCCCATCATCACCCTTCATCCCTCTTTCCTTCCCCTTTCTCTTATCCCCTGTGTAGAGTAGCAGGCTAGAGCGAACTAGCTCAGGCCGACCTCTCTGCCTTCTAATAAATTCTCACTCTCTCTTATACTGTATGTGAGCAATTATGCGTGGTTTTTTAGATGCGAAGCATTTCTTAGTGAATTTCAGCAAATTTGAGCGTATCTATCTATCTATCTATCTATCTATCTATCTATCTATCTATCTATCTATCTATCTATGCTTAGAAGAGGCTTATAATAATAAAAAATGGCCCACTATACAAGGACCTTTGTAAGTTTATTGTCGTTTCGCTGAGAAATACTAGGAATGTTGTATCGCCCCGCCGTGGTGGTATACTGGCTAAGGTACTCGGCTGCTGACTCGCAGGTCGTGGGATCGAATCCCGACTGCGGCAGCAGCATTTCCGATGGAGGCGGAAATGTTGTAGGCCCGTGTGCTCAGATTTGGGCGCACGTTAAAGAACCCCAGGTGGTCAAAATTTCCGGAGCCCTCCACTACGGCGTCTCTCATAATCATATGGTGGTTTTGGGACGTTAAACCCCACATATCAATCAACCATTAGGAATGTTGTATTGCGGCTATTGAAAGGGTCCTGCAATACTTTTTCAAGTGACCATGGAATGACTTCCCTAAAAGATCTTAGTGGCTTACGAATTCACCACCGGAAAAAAAATCATAGTCCGTCCAGTACGACCTGAGTTACAAATATCTGTCGCACGGCATTCTCTTTTTTCTTATTCCGACGTAGGCGCTGCTAGCAAGCTAAGTAGAAAGGGATGGCATGGAAAAAAAATACGTCACGCGCTCGTCATCACCTTAAGCACTTTTCCTCTGTTTTTTTTTTCTTATTTTTTGAATACGTGGCTTTTCAGCGTGATTTTGCGAGGACGCATAACAAGTCGAGGCTTCCCGCGGCCACCCCAGTATCCACCGTGCGCGCCATGCTCAAATCAGCCCATGGCTGATACAAATGCTGTAACGAGTAAATTTTGAGCTTGTAGCGTCATTAGTGGGGAGAAGAGAAAGCAATTTTTAGGAAATTTTAAGAACTAATTGGGATTGCAAGCCCCGTGCGGAGCTACAATATTTCGCTTGAGTATACTGGTGATGCTCGACTACCGATCAACAGCGTTTTCTGACCATGCTCAAAAAGTGCTGCAGAGTGCCTCTAATATAACAGGCTCTAATAATGAAGTGCTCTTGGAGGAAAGAAATTGAACTTATGGGTCAAGATGTTCAGTTTGACACTTTGCATACTCTACATAGATCAGGCTTGCAGGAAACAGTGCCGTTGGTAGCAATGAAGAGTACGTAGTACCCTTGCACCATAGCGTTAAACCATGATTGCTACCAAGACGTCACGTATATTCTACTGAAACGTTTTGCGTGTCACTCTGATAATTCCGTGTGTTTCTGTAATGACCTTACGGACAACATAAGGATTCCGTATAAGCTAACATGTGGAATTATTGGAACAGCATACAGAACACTTCAGTGTAACATAGGCTTGCCGCAAGTAGCACTTTTGAGCAGTGTTATGAGGTAAGCTTTGGGATACCAGAAAAGCTTTTGTACCTCGATGGTACCTCAATGCGTAGTAGTGTCTTGCCGATTCCCTGTATTTGTTTGTTCTGCTTGGCTGCGGCATATGAAAAGGACCACTGCGCAGATGCCTTACCCTTCAGGAATACCGCACACTCTCCAGTGAGATTGCTTAAAAAGGAAGTTCAATGTGAATTAGCGGGAAAATAAGGCGCCGTTAGTTACACATCACCAGCTGAGTGCGGTGGGCGATATCCGTGCTACGAAAAACAAGGGAGGAGCGAGGAGGCGGCAACTGAAGACAACAGATAAAAAAATACCGCCATGCTTGTGCAGAACATCTTGGTCCCTTTAGGCACTATCCTGGTGTGCGCACAAATCGGCACACGCTGCTGCTTCAGCCGCGCCATTCACTCGACCCGAGAGTAAGGATCATTTATCTCTGTTACGGACACATCCCCTACTTTGCCCGTCGCCCCTGCAGTTACTAAGTTATCGTTGCGCCTAGAGGTTGTAGAATACTGTGTGTCCTATCAAACGCGTGCTATCAAACCTATATTTTCTAATTAAGGGAGATAAATCTTGTTCCTTGGATACTTGCGTTAATCGCGTTAAAATACAACAATAAAGCTAGCACCTAGCGCCGTTCCATATTCTTCGTATTTATTTGTAGCAACTCGTTCAGTGTCAGAAAAAGACTGTGCTTCCAGCCAGCCCCAATTACCGTAGTTCCGTATGATCACTGCTGTAAGTATACGTTCGTCCGCTCTCAGCTACAGGGTCGGGTACAAAATTATAAACTATAGCTGTGGTTTGTGAGGTCTCGAGTGAAAGAGTGCGTTAATGGTATGTGAAGGCGTGTAGCCTAAGAGAAGGGGCCAAAGTAAAGCTGCGGAACAGCGTACCGCATCTGAATAACCTTACGTCACCTTGTGCGTGGCGCTGGAGCAGGGTGCTTCTACTGCAATTGCTGTTTCTGCTGCGACTGTTGCCGCGCTTCCATAACGTGATGTACGATAGTGGAGCGCCGGCTGCGTTGCAATGCATCAAGAAGCGATGAGAGAAGGCTACATGCTGACCTCCGCTAGCTATCTGAGGTCAACGTACTGCTAGGCCGCTGTCTGCGCCCTGAAATTGCGCTCGGTGCGACGGCGTGCCTGTCGGAGGCGGGACGGAGCCACCCGAATGCGTGGGTGTGAGCCTAGTCGTCTAGCACCCTGAGATGGCCTCTCAACCAGGCAATCACCACGTGATGCAGATAGAGCGTCAGGTCTTAACCACCACATCTGAGGCGCACGAGTTTCCCAAGTATTTCTTCACCGTTGTCTGTTCTAGTCAGCTTGAAACGCGAAAATTCCGCGTGCTTCTCACTATAGATAATAAAATTTAAGGGAGGTGGAGCAGGTGTCGGGGAGAGGGTAAAAATGTGGTTTTCTCGAAGTGTACAGCAGCAACGTGGACTTGAATGCAGCTGATTTCGCAAATCAACAATGTTGCAACGAGATTCCTTTTTGTTAGATGTTGTTGTTACTATGCACATTTACGGAACTCATTATAGAATATCACGTAGCTTGCAAAAAGTAATATTTTGGAAAGCAGTGTAGAATATTGACAGCAGTAAAAATGCCCATTGCTACCAGTCAAGTTAAGTATTAGGCTCATTTGAAGGCTTCGAAGCTAAAATCTGCGAAAGTTTCGAGGTGATGTCCACCACATGCAGCAGTGGAGCTTGCGAGATGCGGCATGTAGGTGATTCTTGTGGTCACCGTTGCTGACATTACAGCGGGAATAACAAGACAGAGTACTTCGATTAGGGATATTATAATTGTTGGGAATGAACTGAAGTTTCAAATCTATGAGATGGTTATGAAAGACGTCATAGTGTGGAATTCCGAAAATTTCAACCACCAGGTGTTCTTTCACAGCCACGTAAATATAAGTACGAGGACCTGAAACATTTTCACCTTCTCTTCGAAAATGTAGCCGCCGCGTCCGTTATTCAATCCGGCGAACTGCAAATAAGCAGTCGCTGCCATAACCACTACACCACCAGTAGCGGGTGTGAGACTGATTCACACATTCACCACCTCACTCTAATCGCAACAGCGCTACGACGTTTTCATGCGTATTTTGGCACATCGGGAACTTCAGTAAGCTCCTCTAGATTATTACCCTATTCTAGGCAACATTGCCAATCGAAAGGACCTGTTTTTTTTGAAGAAGCAAAAGCACAAACAAGTCTGTTTTGCATCAAGCGCCCACTATCATTAACCGTCAGAGGAGAGAAGGGTGTGCGTCGTGGTCTGACGACGAGCCCCGCTGAGGCAGCAACCGTGGCTGCGAATCTCCCTGATACTTTGTTGCAAGCCTGTAACATGTGACCCGTAGAAACAGCACAACATAAGGCCTCGTTGTTCCTTGCTCATTATTCGGCGCCCTTTTAGGGGCGAAGCTCTTTAGTAGTCAGTCTTGTTTTCTGTTACGATGACGGATATAGAACTGTTGCTATAGTCGAATCTTATGTGAGATACAAAAAAATGTTTACACCATAGACCTAAATGAAATACATCAGCAAAATATCACAGCATAAGAGATCACGGGTACCGGTGAAAACTACTTAGCCGGGCACTATGCTCCGCCCTCTCACATTTAAGCTGACGCCTCAACCCCTCAGGATACTTCCTTCTAGAGACTTTATGTCACCCTACAAGACAAACGCAATCCAGTAGGCTGCAGGGAAGGACAGCTTCCACGACATCAGAACTTCATGGCATCACGGAAGCTGTTCTTCATATATCTTGCGCCAAACGCCAGACCGATGGGTAATTTTCTTCAATCTCCAAGGAAACTACAGATATTGCTGTACTTCTTAAACAAAATGAATTAACGACCCGTTTCATTTGACATAGCATACTTTAACCACCTGGCTATTACCGCAGAGAAATTTATCACATTTCAGTGGATACTCTTTGAAGCATTCTTGCCGACTGAAAAAGCAGATGAAGCGGCACGCAAAGGTCATCGACACCGTAATTACAGATGAACTTATTTCACCTAACCAGATGCTTTTCAGAAGGCAAAAATACTTGCCTTTAAAGAAAAGAGGCTCTGGGACCTCCCGGTACATCAGTATGCTTCCTCCACTCAATCAATCTGAATCTCAAAAAAAAAAAGACTCCCCTTCACAATTCCTCGACATCTAGAAACGCAATACCATCGTCTTCGCCTAAACACAGCTTATTTAAAAACAACTTGCGGTAGCGTTTCTGTCAATCAGCGAGTCTGTACTGCAACCACAGTGGCTCCATCAAAAGCTGTGGAACAAATCCTATTTGAGTGTAGAGTGTATGCTGATGAGCGTGCACTTTATGAACATTGCATGAACTCGATAACCGAGAGGACTTTCTCAATTGACTGTGTATTGGGGACTTTAGCCTGGCTCACGCTACAGAGGAGTGCTATGAAACTTTAATTCACGCATATGAAGAGTATCAGACATATCTACAAAGAGTATTATTATTATTATTTGATTTGCATGTACAAGTACACAATGACACAGAGGAAAGAGGGAGAGAGCAAGCTGACAACGGCCACCTGGAGAAGCACAAAGCCTGCTCACTCTTTCAAGATGTATCACAAAACCACGCACTAAGAAACTATCAATGCACGTTCTTAACCATTAGAAAAAGATTCGGTCTAGTTTTTATTTATTTTTATTCTATTTTATATGCTAACATCTTGTCTTTTTTTTTCTCGCGATCCCTACTTTAAACTGTCACTCCCTTCCCCACGCCGAGTAGAAAGTCAGTGAATCGGATAGGCTGGCTCAATGCTCTGCTTTTTAATAAATTCTCTGATCAACTTTAATCAATGCTCTGCTTTTTATTAAAAAGTTCTCTCTCTATACCGGCGAAAATAACCTACCGAGAAGAGCAGTGCATGACTTGTACTAGAATTTGCCGGGATGATAAGCCTTCTTAAAAAAAAAAAAACCTGTAACACAAAGGCACATGTCGAGCTTTATATACTCTTACAAATTACGCATAACTTTTACTTTTTATGTTATTTAGCTATATAAACATACTGAGCACGATATAGCTTTGAAAGGCTATCGCAAGAATAGAGGCAAAACACAGAAAATTGCAATAGAACTCAAGATGTACAGAGCATGAAGGCCTGCGCTTATCAATGCACAAAATGAATTCATCTCCTGATAAACTTTTACCAGTGCTGGAAAACGCATTCTATATTTAAGTAGTGAGAACAGAAAAACTGCAAAACTGCATTTATGTGAATTTGTTCGGTCATCAAAAGGAGACATGTTCAGCTGATGATGAAATCTGGTGATAATAGTGTTTTGCCACATATGAGATGGTGGTTTCTTCGATAAACGTTTGAGGCACATGCTGCACTCCAGCAATTTTCTAAATCTTCCTTGAACTGCATAACCAAACTGGAAGGTGAAATGAACTTACTTGTCTTTATACACTTTACGCCGCTCAATTTACATTTTATGTGACAACGAACGGGCTACGTATAATCCTCACTTATACAATACCCAAATCATCATGATTCACTTCATGGAGAATCGTGGGTTTCTTCGTCTAGCTTGTTGTGCCTCCACTCGAGCTTGTCGCATTGGTGCATGCCGGCCTGATCACCGCCCTTAATGGGTCGTTTATTTGGTAGAGGATTGTTTAAACGGTGTAGCACGAAAGGACGCACGACAGTTTTGTCGTTATCGCTCCTTTCTCGTGTGAGTCGCAAATGCTGAAAGACCATCAACAAAGTGTGTACTCTAAAACACCTTAATATGGCGCAGCAGTGAGACGTTATACTGATGGCTGCCTTGGTGACTTGGGTGATGTGAACTGGTGAGTTGATAGTGTCAAACTGAGCTATTTTAGCGCGTGCCAGATGCAAGTATGTTCCCCTGTTTACGCGCAAACATATTTGCTCAAAAGACGACAGAGGATAAAAAAAAACAAGCCAGCAACATCTATTGACTATTGAGGTAGCAATATTTCTGCGTTTTTGATTTAGGGCTCAATAGTGCTCTCAGGTTCACACGACGAAGTGGGTTGCTTGACAGCTGTACTGCTTGAGATGAAGAGCACCACTATTGTACCCTCGAGTACAAGACTCAAGAGGAAAACTTCCATCATGCGCTTAGCAAAAACAAAAGGCGTAGGCTCTGCTTAATATCACTCTACACTCGATTATAATTTTGTTAAAAAATGGCATGCCTGTGTGAAATGGTCAGCACTAACTCAGTGAAAGCTGGAAGAAGGGCCTTTCTAGCGTACTTTTAACCTTCTCATATGCTTCATACACAACTGTCTGTCTCACTTGCTTCTGCTAGTTGTGTGGATTAACGAACAAAAAGAAGCAATGTACAATTATCTTTAGATGAATTCAAAATTTTCCATAATAAAGCTGGCTATATTAAACTTCATTTTGCAGAGTGGTTGATGCATGTGATGATTATTCTGAAGGTACTCACATGCTCGACGAATATAGTTCGACTTGCCACCTCATGCGGGCCTCGTCAAAAGTGCACATTCTCATTTCTCAAAATTACTATAACTACAAGATATTTTGAACAATATTTGATTCTGAGATTTTATGTATACGAAATCAGAGCACAAATTACTTCCGTATACCGCGATATTTTGTATAATTTTCTATTACTGACTCCAACGCACATATAAGAGCTTGTTTTGCATTATTGTCGCACTGGAATATCGCATGCCATCAGACAACATTGAAGAGATTTCATTCATTTTCAGAAAGTTCGCACTTCTGTCGTTTGTTAAGGTTAAACCATCTTAAGGCAATAGTGCGAATATACATGCAACTTGCAAAGCACCTACTACGACAGTAGTCATCATAGGTCTTGTTAAGTAGGAAAGCACCCTTTACGTCAGTATTTGTTGTTCTACCGTAAACGCGAAGTAGCCGTTACACTACTTTAAGACACTATTTACAGCTAGGTTTATGTGGTGGCTGATGACGACAGAAGAAATATGTCTGGCCCAGCCTTTCTAAATGGCTTGAAAGCTTTAAATGACCCGCTACTTATATAATTTGCAAAGTGTGAAGGCGGGTCATTATATTGTTGTTTTACCACACATTACATTCAATTGCCTGAATGATTCGCAACTAATACAAGTACACTTGCGAGGAACCACCATGCTGTAAATCAAACTTAGGGCCACTGATAATTGCTTGAAAGTTGCTTGCTTGCCTTCTCAAATGGGTCACATTTTTGACGTAGTACACAGCGGGAGATGCTCCTGTGCGAGCAAGAAACGCCCTTGAAGCAACAATGAAAAATTAAGGGTCCTTTAAGTTAATTCTTCTGTCGACTAAAGCTGAAAGGCAGGTTTTCCTTACGCATTGATGACTTGAACTTCTTGTGCCAAAGCTGTTCCAAAGCTTTCTGTATTTAAAGAGGTGTTGTAAAGCCTTCGAAACAGTAGGCAACGTTCCCCCATGTTTTGCACTGCACCCAGGATCAACCCGTCTGTGACCGAGGAATGATGTCATGCGCTTACGGCATCGTGTGACTTCATGTTATGTGAAGTTGCAGCGATGTCACAGTGACATCCCCAATTCGGCAATCTATGACGTCTTCAAGTGATGATATCTTTTGCTTGACTCGTGCAGACGCCACCACCAGGGAATCTGATGAACCTTTATGTTGGCTGAGGCATCTCAGGCTTCTTACAACTATCCGACGACAGGCAATCTGCGAATTCAAGCCGCGCCAAAGTTGCTGTTGCACAGCTAAACAAGGGAGTGTACATCTTGATGCTCTGGGCGTCTTTTTCGCTTAATTCCATATACTGCGGGTCTGCAAAATCAACTCAGACAAGTTGAAATGGGCGAAACACAGAAGCTCTTCGGACACTGCGCCATATTGCGCATTTGTACAATCAATTCATTATTGTTTACGGACACAGAATTTGTTGATCATATCTTTTTTCGGTCTTCCGGTGCGCATTAAAATCTAGAAACACTGGCGAGTAACTGTCAGTATACCTCACATTCCACCGTTTTAATCGCATCAACAGAAGAGTGCTTGCATAATTTACAGCAATGGGTTAATAAAGGTCCGTGGTTTTCTCTCCAGCACTGGCGCCGCAGTGTATATACTGAGACAGGAACCGGTATTGAACAATTCCACCAAAAGTGATGGTGTCCCCGCAATCGAACATGTTTACTTCTCAATTCTGCTATCTCGCTGGCTGATTATTTAATACTGTCGTTTTCTACAGCAACATCAGAATAAATATACGCCGTCAGCCTGAGCCACACTTGATTACCACAAGAAAAGGACAGCGCATAAATTTGGAAAAATGGAGGTGGTAGGTCTTAATTCCTCTTCACTCTATAAGCCGGGCTGAAGCGGCGGCTATATCATAACGTATATTTACTTTTCTCTTAATATTCGATGCAGAAGCGACACTATAGAGACTAGAAAACGGCACTACAGAACAAAGAAGCCAACATGTTCTCACTTGTCATTACTGTCGCATGAGTTCGCGCAGACTAGGCATTTGCAAGTCTCTAGCACTCTGATGTAGAAAACAAAAAAAAAGTCTATGTGCATCTATCATCATTTAATAATAAATGCGGGCATTTCTTAGCCAACTTCGGCGACTTTGAGCGTGCGTATCTATCTATCTATCTATCTATCTATCTATCTATCTATCTATCTATCTATCTATCTATCTATCTATCTATCTATCTATCTATCTATCTATCTATCTATCTATCCATCTATCTATCTATCTATCTACCTACCTATCTATCTATCTATCTATCTATCTATCTATCTATCTATCTATCTACCTATCTATCAAGCCGCCTACAACTTTTAGGTCTCCTGAGCGTTTAAATGATGGTATCGATACCAAAATCAGAAGGGCGTAACATGACTGTATGGCGATAATAAGTGATTCTTCATTACATGAAAATCATGACTTCTATGTCATCAATGTGATGCTTTACATTTTATAGTCTTGCTCCTCTTGCAGTGGTTTTGTTTACATGACATATTGCAAAACTGGTATGGTATGACATGACTGCATGGCAAACATGATGACACACGTAAACGAGGAAATCATGACATGCATGTTATGTAAGTCAAGACTACACGCCACGGTCATGGTGCGTTCACGGTCGTTTCACTAGCTTCACATATACCAAATTTTGTATTACGGGAAGTAAATGGATGACAAAGGTATATGACTGATGCAAACATGATAAGATGTGTATCATGTAAGAACATGACTACACGCCACGCTCATGATGCGCTAGTGGTCGTTTCGCTGGCTTCACAAAACCAGTATTTCTTAACGGGAATGGACGACGAACTTAAATGACACGTTCAAGCTTGATAACCATGATAAGCCTGTCATCTAAAACATGACTACATGCCACGCTCACGGCAAGCTTGTGGCCGTTTCTCTAGCTTTACATATACAAAAATTAATTATTGTTTGACGTGGATAGATGATGACAGTAAATGACATGCCCAAACATAATCAAGACTTGGAAGTCATGTACGGTATAATGTACGCCAGCCTCGTAACGTTGTGCTGATTTTGAAGTTACATATCAACCACATTCGTGCTTCGAATATCATCCTTTACCATTGTACGCGGGATCTGCGAATTTTTCATTCAAGTTCAGTTTTTTTTTTACATCCTCTCATTGAAGGGTGCAGATAAATACCCGGTTGTGTTGTTTATGCTTGTGGCAGACTTTGGTATCCGAAATCCATAACATATATGTGTGAACTGTGCTGATCTGTTTGCTAGTGGTATTTCTTTGTTAGATTTTTCCTTTTTTGATTTTTGCGTAGTGCTCGCACAGTGTTTTTCTTTACCTGTTTGTGCAAATCTCATTACTTTTAGTCATATTTCTGTGTATCCTTCTATACACACCCCTGCATAACCTGAATATTGCTGCAGTATGTGTAAATAAATAAATGAATAACTGTTTATTAAGGTATACCGGAAATCTTCCCACAGCTCTTCTTTCTGGCTGCCACAGTCACACAAAACTGTAGAAAAGTGTGAACTACAAAATTGTCAGGGCTACTAGCTCTCACAGCAAAAGTATCGAAGCGTTTGTTATGTAAACGCCCGGGAGGATGTAAAGTCTGCTGCACTCAGAATCGAAGAGCCACGTACGTGTCAGCGCAGCAAAAAGCAGGAATAATGGTGGCGCTTATACGGAGAGAGCGAGAGTGGTGTGGATGGTAGTTAGCTTAGGTGATGAGCGAGAGAACGGGCCAAAGAATGAAGCTCCATTTGCAGCACTGCCACCGTCATAGTTAGTTGCCTTAATTTGTCCCAAATTTGTTTGTTTCAGGTAACTAACGGCACGCAGCAATTTTTAACTTTCCACAGCTGAGCATTCCTTTGAGAGACAAAGTTCATGGCTCTGCACAACGCTGCGACCCATCTTAATGAAACTGCATGATTCTCGAGAGACAATGTTTCTTTAGCGATGCCGAACCTGCTATTCTTTATTTATTTTGTGTTCTCGACTGCTCGCGCTAGAAATACACGCAGTCGCCTATCGCTCCGCGCCGAAGATTGGTTGGCAGACGCGCAGCGCCATCCGCCTCTGCCCGACCTGCTGCGTCCGTTTCTTTCTCTCCCTCTGCTTCTTTTCTTTACTCGCTAGTAAGGTGACTGCAAAGCGATAACCGGTTTCATAGTTGCATATAGTATACAATTTGAGCGCGTATTTTTACAGTGCGTGCAATGGTCTTGCTCTTGCCAGGTCATCACCCGATTTGGGCATGCAGCCTTCTCTGGCTGTGGAGGCCAGAAACCTCGCCTAAGGCTGGTTTATCTTTAAGGACACCAACGTCGTTACTATGGGCATGAGGACGAAACCAAAAATATGGTGTTCTAGACGAGACAAAAAGTCGAAGGTAGCCATAAAATCAAATGAAAGAAATTAAAAAGGGACCTTTTTAACAATTTTTACCTGACAGAAAAAGGACAGTGGTCGATGATTCAATATACAGTAAGAAAGAAGTATATGCTCCTTGCTTCTATTTTTTTTTCGTCCCGGTGCCTAAGTGATTTTTTGTTGCTTTGTAGCCTTAGAAGTCTCGCATTTGTATCTCACTTTTACTAAAGCCAAAATCACTTTATGTGTGTCAAGGTTCGATGTATATATATCTCCATTCAAGATACGTGGTCGTGCACTTGTATATACCTCAAACCTGCCTTTACACACAGCAGAATGTAGATGAATGCTTTTTATTCCACATAATATTCAATAATAAAAATTGAGAGCAAGGTGTGGGAACTTTTTTTAACTACTAGGGGTCCCTAAAAAACGAGCTCCTTTCTTAAGGCGGAGTGGCTGCAACTCGTCAATGTAATATATATATATATATATATATATATATATATATATATATATATATGGTATATGGCACAACGGGAGCATTGTCAACAAGGATAAATAAATTTATTTGCCAACAGTTTCGAGAAGGGTCCTCCCTTCATCGGGAATTCAATAATGAAGGGAGGACCCTTCCCGAAAACTGTTGGGAAGATAAATATATTAATCCTTGTTGAACAACCGCTCCCGTTGCATGCCCTATCCCATACCTTCACGAAGACTAACTGGCCCAAGTAACGTATTTATTCACACGATATATATATATATGATATATATAATATCTATGACGATTGGGTTTGAGGCAGCATAAGTATCATATCGCGCAAAACCTTTCAGTTTGTGACCTAGCACACTGAATAATAAGTGGGGTTTAACGTCCCAAAACCACTATATCATTATGAGAGACGCCGTAGTGGAGGGCCCCGGAAATTTCGATCGCCTTGGGTTCTTTAACGTGCACCCAAATCTGAGCACACGGGCATACAACAGACCTAACACACTGTAGCACTACATGTGTGAGAGCCTGCACATGAGTGGAAAATGAGGCACTCAATAGAGTTCCTCAATAGACAACAAAATAATTATTTGTCAACTACCCTGCGTGTAAAAGAGTTAATAAAGTGAAAAATAACAAGAGGGCTGAAAGAGAGAAAATGGGGTTGTCAAAACGCCCACACAAAACACGAGAGATTCAAGATCTCTTTGAGTGGTCGCATCTAAAATGTAACTCGTCGCTCCACTTGCCTAGGACCAGTGCAAGAGAAGGACAGCACTTAAATATACGGACGGGCGAAGTAGTCTGACATGAATAATAAATGGGGTAGCGCACATCCTGTAACACGCTGGGACTTCATGTCAGCAACCCCAAAAGCACTTTACATTTGCCCTCTACCACTTTGAGCCATATAATTCATACACAGGTCATGAGGTCCATGATGAGTGCGCAGCAAGCAGCTGAAATAAAAGTACACTTCTTGCGTCGGCCTCAGCAATCTCTAAATAGGGTGATTCTTTATGCTTGCCATTATGCGCACATGGTGCATGCCAACATTTAATTGTTCTTCATCTGAACCTCTGGTTAGATTAGTCATTTCCGCCTCTACCGTCGTCGTATAACTCATGTTATTTACCGTGGCATCTGTTGTTAAGGCCTCTGCTAGCACAAGATCGTGCTAAATGGCCCCAATAAATCACAGGTAAAGATAAGAACAAACGGCTAACCACCCAGTGGTCACGATGATACGCCGAAAGCAGGAAGTGCCATAAGTACACCACTGGGTACGGTGATCAGATCGTGCGTGCGCATGTACTTGTTGTACGCGGAACCACCCACAGTGCTACTCACGCCCACTCCATAAACATACACACTGTGTGCGCACATTTTTGGTCGAACGTGCAGACGCGACCTGCTATTGCATTCCAGCACTCTACTGGTCAGTTCTAAAGGTCTGTGTTCATATTTTCAGCTAGATAACGACCAGACAACCAGAAACTTCTGGGTGAAGGTAGTAGTGAAGAGCTGATAAGGCCCATGAGAACCTACAACCATTTCTTTCTTTTTTTCGATTCAGCGGCAAGGGCTAGTCAGTTCCATCCCCACGGCTGCGAGCGTAAGTATGTGTGTGAATTCAGACGCGAATTATATCAAGCTTTTTGCGACGGTCCAGTTCGGCCCGAATCACGTCTTGCTCCCCCTCGCCCGCACAACACCCATCCGTTGACTGCTTATAAGTGGAGTTCACCTGATCTCCACTTATTGCTACTTTGCTTGCACTTGGGCAAGTAAAGGAACAACCGACGAAAACAGAAGAAGAAAGTCAAGCTCTAACCAGAATTTCGAGAGACATTACATCCAATCCTGCCAGCTCTTTCACGTACCGCAGCTTTATTCTCTACACACTCCCTCCATACTCAAGGATCAATCCTACCGAGACAATCCAGAAAATAAGGTAAACATACGAGAAAGATTGAGAGATCGTGAGTCTACTGTGACGATACGTTTTTTTTTTTTCGATGTCTGTATGCCGTTGCCTCCCGTCTCTCTAAGTGAATCCGCATTGGTGAAGGGTCAAACGCTCCAAGCCTTTACGCTTCATGGGTATGATCGTTGCAACGTGACACCATGGCAGTACGCATACGAGGCGGCAATGTGGCGACCTAACTGAAGCAAAACGAAGCAAACAAGTCTTTTCCAGTCACTGACTTGTCGACACACCTGCCTGCGCCTGCCCGTGTTTTGGTTCGCTGCGCTCGCCTTGCCTAACTCCTTGCTAAATATTCCTCTGCCGTAACTGAAGACGCTAACGGAAGTGAACGAGAGAAAGGGAAGTGGAAGCGTGAGACTAGGTTCACAAAACTGCATGCTGTGTGCAGAGCTGTCCGTGAGTGCGCCTGAGGTGGTACATTGTTTCCCATCCACGTTGCTAATAAGTTCACGCCACCTAGATGAGAGAGAGAGAGAGAATGTGAAATAAAATGAAACTAAGAACGCATGCAGTAAAGGAAGAAATTGTAGAATGAATAGACCACGGCGGGGAATAAATTTTCAGGCGATATTTGTGTAGCATGAGCTCGGAAGCTTGGAAACGTATTTTTGGAGTATATTTCTTTGCGCACGCAATAAACTGCTCACACATTGCAGATAAAATGAAGTAAGAAGTATAAATACAATTTATCATATCTAAACAGTCTTGTCGGAAAGCATCTGCTCATAATTTTTGTTTCAAGCATTCCAGTTCATCGAAAACTAACACGCAAAATCGTTTGGAATGTTTTCTCAAGGCTTTACTCCGACGCATGATTGGTGCATATACAACGCAATTGAGTCATCGTTTTCGTTTCATCTTGGCATAGCAACACATTCTATATACGTCAGCTGTCAGCTGAGTGACTAGAGAACCCCGTCTCCGTGCCTTCTACAGCTTTCGCGCTGTAGTGCCAACTGCATAAATATTTGCTGTCGGGCAGGCTGATTTTCTAGCCCAATGTTCTGCAACTTACATTGCTAGATAGATAATATTCCGTTTTTTAACTCCAACTACTCTCCATCGGCAACCCGGCTAAACTTCGTAAGTGATCGTAAGTGCCTCTAATCATTTGATACCGGTTCATAATCATTAGCAGCAACCTGACTACGCCCACTGCAGAGCAAAGACCTCTCTCATGTTCTGCCAAAAAACCTGCTCTGTGTATTTCGCTACCACGTTAAACCTGCAAACTTTTTATTCCCGTCTGCCCACCTAATTTTCATTTCCCACCCGATGCGTTTACCTTTACTCTGAATCCAGACAGTTACCCGGAATGACCAGCGAGTATTCTGCGTATGCACTACGTGCCCAGCACATGTCCAATTCTTCTTCTTGGTTCCAACTGTCATATTAAACTGACATTTCGATTCCCACTTGTTTATTTACCAGCTTCGCCCTCTTTTTGACTACAAAGGTTACATCTACCATTTTCTTTCCATCGGTTGTTTCATCGCCCTCAATTGAGTGAAACTCTCCCTGCAAGCCTCTAGGTTTCTGCACCTTAGGTAAGTAGCGGTAGCATGCAGCTGTTACATACCTTCCTCCGGGTACACTTCTTCAGTTGTGCTGCTGTAACTTAGTAAAGTTCATCTTTATAAAGCTTTGCATAATCTGGCCGGCTTGATTTCTAATTTCTTTGCGATGGTTTTATGGTATCGCAAACTAGTCACAACGCAGTTTCTTGGTTTAATGCATACAATGCTTCTGCAGGAGCTCATCAGCTACAACCAACTGGGCGTGATTAGTGGCAATATAAGTACCGTTTCTGTGCCCAAGGATTATCCTAACATTGTCATTCAACTCAAATAGTGACAAAAATGCAGGAACAATCATGCATGCATTGTCAAGCAAGCGTTTAAGACGAAAGCCTTTAATAGCAGATACTCTCATTCATCCATTCATACGTGCCCTGGAACGGTGTCAACTGTGGCGCTTCCCTATCACACCTTCTAAGCAATGTTATAATTGCATAGTGGTAAAAATTGAAGCAGAAATCAAAAACTGAAACGAAATAAAAAGAAGGCATAATTAGTCAAATGAACAGGCTATTGGCGAACAATCTTCGGAGTTTACATATTATCTTTCATTTTTTATCACGAAAGGTATATCTTTAATTGCGAGTATTGGACGCTTCTACGTCATAACATCAACACAATGAGCCCGATATCTCACCCTACATTATTTGCTCGCAACACTAGCTTAACTTTCAAAAGGCTGAAAGGGCAAGACAATTCAAGTAGTCTACGTTGACAAAATCAAAACACGCTGAATTTATCTAGTCAGATTTTTGACTCTGTCATAGCTAACACTGTTACTCAAAAGCAATGTTTAGCGAAAACTTTATATCTGAAACGAGATAAGTAAGTTCACTGTTTTAAAAGTATACAGGTAATAAATTGTTTGAATGATCATCGCATGCAGTGTTCACAGGTTCGCCATTTACTGAACGAGTGTGTTTTTTTTTTCACTTCCTCTTACTTGTCCCTGAATTATTGAGTTTATGTGCATACATTATTGGCACTGCGGGTCCCTGCATATTGTATATGTTCTTTAATACCAACGACAGCAATGAATAATGTTTTTAATGAAACGTATGCCTCTCGCTATAGAATATTACTTTTTCAGGTCGTTATAAATACCAGTTACGTTGTATGCAGTCATCGGTTGCTTTCAAACAAAACAGCAGCACTGCAGGAGTCGTGTGTGATACCCTGCCCTTCCACTGGTTTGCAGGTGACTAGTTTTCAGCCCTCGTGAATAGGCGGCTTCGCGATGGCGCCGGCTTAATGCTTCGTGTGTTTGCGCTGAGAGGGACGAAATAAGGCCGTCTCTTTCCCAACCATTAATCACTGGGTCATTACACTGTAGCAGCTTCGGATCGCTCACTGTGGGTGTCACCTAATGTCTTCAGGAGAAAAACCGTTCATAGGCGTTTGTTTGGCGTATTATAACACCATCTTATTCGGCGATGATTGCAGCCGGTGAATTTGCATGATTTTGTGTTTTACGAATTCGTTACCCCTACTTGAACTTCTCTCTCGCTTTTCCACGTCAATGGAGGCAAAACAAAAAAAAATGCTGAGTTGCGAAAAACATTGTGCAAAAAAGTGAAAATGAGAAAAAAAAACTCGTTAAGTAAATGGCAAACGTGTGAACGCTGCATGTGTTGATCCTTCCAACAAGTTATCACCTGTATTGTTTTCAAACACTGAACTTACTTCTCTCATTTCAAATATAAGGTAACCACCCCATGCTCTCCCGCTCTTCGCATGCTTATCTTGATAAAACGTGTTGGGACCAAGAAACTAACGTTTAAGATTTGTACAGTTGGTACGTGAATTTTATTTTGTGAAAGCGTATCAAGGAAATGAACAGCAGAACCCACCTAAGGAAGATGCGGAGTGCTGAATTCCAGCCAGAGGCGTTGTAGAATTTTTTTTACCGAAGCGAGAGAAGCGGGGTGCTTATATATGTATATGCAAAATTAAAAAAAAAAACATTGAGGTGGTCTAAACAACCACACCCCTTGCTAAGCGAAAGCGTCTACAATGTTTTATTAGTAGACTGCAAGGTACATAGAGCAAGAAGAAGACGCTAAATTTCATAAAATGAAGTTTCAAACGTCGTGTTGAGAAAAGACCACCTGATTGGTAACACAAACACGCTCATTATTTCGTGTAAACTTTAACTGATGTGTGAATTGCATATCGTTTAGGAGAGACAGACAGACGAGGGGCCATCTGACATTCTACACGCTCATTCGAATGAACCGAAGGCAATGAATGATTGTTGGCACACGTTGACGTATGAGCATATCACAACGAACAAACTGCAGAGCTTATCGGAGCTGACACCTATGGCTCTAAAGAATCTGGTGCCAACGACGGCAATGACAGGCTCACATAGTCACTGCGGCTGCATCTTTTCGCTTTAAAAGCACTGAAGTGTGCTGAATACAACATGTTGCAGTACCACCTGGCCTGTGGTCCGAATTTACTGAACACATTTCTCCCCTTGAGTTTACGCATGAAAACACATTAACATACTAAATATGCAGTCGTACCTTTTGAAAGCGACGACATAATAGCCTTATCCGGTGCATCAGGACTAGTCGGAAGCGACGGAGTCATTACTCACCCTTCACAAGCGTGCACATACCAACAAGCTGCGTAAAACTAGGATTGCTAAACTTAAAGCCAGCAAGAGGCGATCGGCTGAAAGTCGCGTGTGCATCCACCAATTTCAGTGGAGGATTATGGCTACGGTGACACTTCCCCGTCTGCATTGCCCCGTTAGTGACGCTTGCCTGCCCTATAGGGGTAAATATGTAGCATAGCTCCACGCTACCCAAATAATTAGGTCGACCCACTCCCCGATTCCCGTTGGCTTCTCCAACCCCAAGGTGCATGCGTTCCTGTAAGAAAATTATCATGCATTAAAACTTTGCAGCGTCGTCGTTAGATCTGTTTCTACCCTACATTGCAGGTAAGTCGATAATTATAAAACTTCTCTAGAATACCTATTTATTTATTTATTTATTATTTATTGAGTATCTGCTTCGCCATTATGCATTACAGCACGGAGGGTACAAACACATAAAAAACATCATAAACCATGAAAAAAATCATCACTTGAATCAATACAGATTATTTCCGGTGGCAGAGTGTTCCATTCTCTTATAGTGAGGACAAAAAAAGATTAGCAGAAAGCGTCACCGCCAAAAGGAATCTCGCGTATTTTTAAGTGGTTATCTTGTCTTTGAGAAACCTAGTTGGGTAGTTGAAACGACAATTGCCCGAGGATCCCTGTTCTCGAATGATGAATGCTATGAAAGAATTTTAATCTGAGGTTTCAACGATGGTTTTCAAGAAGATCCAATTTAAGGGTTTTTTGTTCTCCCTCACACTAAGCATCCTGTCGTGATTTCCAAAGACAAATCGAATTGCTATATTATGCACTTTATCAAGTTTATCTGTAAGTTCTTGAGTATATGGGTCCCAGCAGACGCACGCATACTCCACTATACTGCGGACGTGTGTAAAATAGAGCTGCTTTCTAAGTTTTTACGTTTCAGAAAACCAAATGTGCCTACCGCCTTGTTTCTGACGTAAGTGACATGTGTATTCCACCTCAAATGAGCAATAAAAATGTGCCTAGATATCCATAATCTGTGACATGTGGAAGATTAGCGTTATTGAGTTATTGATCGTGTAATGATTTCTGCAGTGTGAGAGTTTTCTGGTAAAGGTGATGTGGACGCTTTTTTTCACGTTCAACAACATTTTTCATTTATCACACTATGTGGCCATAAAATCTAAATCATTTTGCAGTGCTTGTTTGTCAATGTCACTATTGATGGCCCTATATACTATACAGTCATCTGCAAACATTCTAAATGATGATGTGATACCAAAGTGATGTCATTTATGAATAACAAAAAAAGCGGACCTAAGACTGATCCCTGTGGTACACCAGAGGTCACAGCAACATATGTAGAGGAACAACCGTTCAGAGCAACAGACATCTGCCTTGAGCGAAGATACTCAGCTATCCAAGCAATAACCCTATCATCCTAACCTTCCTGTTCTTCCTCATTTATTCCTCCTCCTCCTATCATCCAATTTGTAATATTTAAGACAAGCGATCATGATACTATGCATAATGACGCCAAAAGCTTTTCTGAAATCCAGAAATATACAGTCAACACTTCGACGCGATAAGGGATGACGACGACCATGACAACGCGATGAGGGATGACGACGACCATGACAACAGTCGACGCGATGAGGGATGACTCAGACCATGACAAATTACTAAGAATGGTGCGCTTACATTTCATGTACACTCATAATTTCTGCTCCGTAACCTACCCTTGTGTACCACTTCAGTCTTATAGAAAAACCGTTCTTGTCCCATCCCACACAGTTCGTGTTAGCCATGCGAAATAGGCAAAATAGTATTCTTCCTCCCTTTGATCTCTGGTTATCTTATGTCATCAATGTACACAAAACCCTTTCAGTGTATTTAAGTTGAACTGTCAGACAGGTTACTGCACTAAGTTTTCGTGGTTCAAGCAGAATCCATACCTAACCTTTTCCTTGTCTGTATCTTTATTTAAAGTATTAGTAAGATGTACATGTCGACTACATATACCAAGAATTCGAGGAAAGCCGCGCGAATTCGAGGAATTCCCGGTCATCAGGGATGATGATTACATGTAAGTTTTATTTGCGCAAAGACCATGGTTTAGCAAAATAGCACCATGAAAATTTTAAAAAGTGACTATGAGCCTCGTTTTATGGGTGGTATGCAAAAGATATGAACTATGATAATGTTACATTGCTGTATAGTGGCCTAACTTTTCACGTATTAAGGTGGGTAAAACATATAGACAAAAAATCATGAAGGTGACATCAAATGTATCAAGCGGGGATGAATGACAATGTCGTGGTAACAAAACTTTGGTTTATATATGGCTCAAGTACGGTTTCCTCGTCGACACCCTTGAGACCGAAAGCTGTGAGGAAGGTGCTATCGTTAATGTAGCTACCGCAGCGGCAACCTCTGCTCAAAGGTCGTGCTACGGATCACATCAAAATATGGAGGGAAAACTGTGTGCTCCTGTTAAAGACATGAAGAGTGCTTCATGTTTAAATGTGCATCCCCAGCGATGAACAAGACAGGATGAAGTCGATGTTTCTGTAGGTAGAGGGCAATGATAAGTTTTTTTTTTTCGATTGGTGCCCAGTTCACTCCAGTGAACGAGGATGAGAAAAACCGTGAGTCGTTCTACATATTTGACACAGATCGGTGACTCCCTGACAGAAGATGGGCATGTGTGCTGTGACTGTGTCGTGTTTGTAGGCTGCAGTAAGTGTTCATTGTGAGTGGCGTGACCTGCATAGTGGTGGGCAGTTTTCTAGATTTGGAATGGTAACATGTAGTTTATTTTGTGTCCGCTTGTCCCACGATTGATGCCAATAGCCCCGAGCTTTTGTTTTAAAAAGTCTTCCAGGTCAAGAGCGAGGTTGGCATGGAGGCATCGGAGACAGCGTTGTTGCGGTCGGGTGCTGCTAGAGTTCCGCCAACACGTTTGCACCGATCTCGCGGTGCCCTGGCACTGAACACACCACAACATTTCGTTTAAGTGCACTCATAATTTTAAAAAAATGGTACAGCGATATTACTTAGCAAGACGCTTGCTTAAGATAGTTGCTACTCCGTCAAACTTTAATGTAGCGCAAGTTCCGGGGACGAGAGACAAAGATAATTAGCGCGTGGCGCTCCTGTGTTACATTCTCTCTGTTCCTCGTCCCTGAAATTTGTGCTACATCACAGTTTAATTGGGAAAGCGACATAAGCACAATATGTATATGTGTCTTTGGATCTTTCAAAGCTACTACTAAGTGTAGAAAATCCGTGTATATAACCAAGTGTTGTAATTTCAATTCCTTAATACGCTTGACGGTCACAAATATTGCATGAGCTGAAAAAGTATGCAGCTGATCCCACCACGTTCTGGTACTTCTGTTTCCTGAACAAATGTTCCTGATAGAACATTTGCCACACGGACCCGGAGAGGGCTATTCGACAAGTAACTCAGTATTGTCCAGGCCATCGGTGGCATTGGATCTTTAATTATGCTCCTTAAGCGTAATCACCCATAATTTCCTTGTGCATATGATACCATTGACCGCCGAAACGCCACTGTGATTGTTACAGTGCTGACACGGGGCACGAACGCCAAAACATAAATACTACGACCTAAAGCCTTGCACAAATCGCGTTAGGAGCTGTCTAATCGGGCTAGGACTGGGCCCCTGCTAGGCTCGCGCCATGCTCGGGCCTGAGTGCAGTCTATGCTATAGGTACGGGTCTCATGGAAATGGGTAGGGATGCGGGTATGCTAATTTTTGTTTCTGGGGTTTACGACCCCGAAACGAATCAGGCTGTGAGACGCTGGTGTGGTGGGCGCCATCTATTGCTTAGCGCATGCTGAAATCACGCTGTGGAAGTTCGTCTAGCATTTCTCATTCACTGATATGCTACATAGCCGTGATATTGAGGCCTAAGACTGCAAATACAAGCAACCGTAGACGAGATTTCGTTTCCGTGCCTATAATTGGGCCTCCAGCCCCCGGCCACTAGGTAAGCCGCTTTACCGCTGAGGTCGTTGCGGGAAATCGCACTCTAGACCCCCTCCCCCCCTCCACGTTTACGAGGATCTGTAAATAAGTTAACAGCTAAAAAGAACAGCTTCACCTAGCTTCAAGACAGAGCAATCTAATATCTAATGTAATTACGCACAGACTATGAGATAATTACGCACAGACGATAAAAGGCTCGGCTTATTTAGGCACTACTATAACACAGCATTGGCAGTGACTCTGGGATCAAGGGTGCGAGGAAGGATGCCCCTCCCCATTTTTCAGGGGGGGGGGGAGGGGCTAGTGTAAGAAACTGTAACCAAAACCATCTTTGGCGGCCATTGCCTGCAGCAGAAGTCAAACGACAGCTTCAATTTACATAATGCTGTTGAGCTTAGGAAATTTTTTCAGCAGCAGTTAGGGCACGTTTTTCTCCTTTCTATAGTATTCACAATAAACTTCTCACTGAGTAGACAAAAGAACATCACTTTCGTGCTAGTTGACTTGTTACATTCAATGAAGCTACATCGCTGACAGGACATCAAAATATGTGACAGGACGTGCCAAAGAAGTTTCCCGTTTTTTTTTTTTTTTTGAACTGAACAGCCTCGCACGTCCTGTGTATATATAAACTTGATTCTAAGCATGAGTTGTCGCCATTTCTTCGTGTTATGCGGACGTTGTATTTCACAGTAGTTCGCTAAAATGCAATGTTCAGATTAAGCGGTTATCACTGCATACACGAGAAAGCCAGTTGTGCGGCCATTTAAGTTGTCCTGCAGCTATTTTGCGGATGTGTTACGGTCGTAGTTAAACAACGAGCGTACACAATACCAGTAAAACACTTGGCATGGTCCCCAAGTTCTATCGGCAATCTCGTAATACATCTTGTGTGTGGCTGGTACCTTCACAATAGCTGAAAATTCTACAATTCTGCGTTTATCCTGAAGACATCATTGATTAAAAAATAGACTGAGCCAGACGCAACTTGTTCATGCCCAGGTAAGGTACGGGCCATATTTGAAAAGAGGGCTGGGCCTGGACCTGTACAATCAGCCAGTGCAGTGGTATACTATGCCTCTTGTTTTCTCTCGTAAAGAAACAATTGAAAGTGTTGCTGGTCGACGAAGTAAAAGAAAAAATAATAGATTCTAATAGAATACTTTAAGAAATCTGTAAGCAAATCACAGGTACAACGAGTTCATCTCAGACGAAAAAAAAAAAAACAGAAGATAACCCCCGCCAGCCATCTTTTGAAAACACTATAATTGGTTCGCCTAATGCTTCATCTGATCTAAGAGGCACCATGCACTGTAAAGTCACGTGAGTTCTATTATAATACCAGCAAAGGAAGTGAATGAAAGGCTTCCCAACTGTACAAATCGGTATATAAAGTAAAAAAAGGAGTGTTCGCCCCACGACTCTGAAATTTTATCCCAGTGAAAAATTATATATATATTTCGGGCGATTCCTAGCCGTGATATTTTTTTCGCACGTTTAGCCTGAGCGGTCTTGCACAATATTATATAATGCACTTTTTCTATGTCATGGATCTGTGTCTTCATCCTCATTTTCTGGGTGAAGTATCTCATTCTTAATCAACAAGGAGCATGCAGCAGCTTAGTCCTAATTATATCTGTATTTCTTAAAATATAATCGCCATTTTTCTTCCTTATTCACCTACTGGTTACAGCTAAGTCTACAGCATCATCAAGCCTGATTCCTTTATGTTGTTTACTTTTTTTTCATCTGGCGACAAACTCTTGCAGTAAGCGCCACTCAAATAACCAATCTGGGACGGTGCGTTCATAAGTTGGTGAATGCTGAACATGCAGTAAAAACTTGCCAAATCGACGTTGCGCTAAAATATTTCTATAAATATCACTTAGCTAGGCTAAATACAGCTTGCTGAGTAGGTTTATAACTGCGAAATTAGGCTTGTTAATCCCAAAATGAAGCCCAGCGTGAATGACATCAATAACAAGTAAACATTATTTCGAATGTATTTAAGTAAAAAAACATGTAATGGCTTGTGCAAGTGCATGCAGGAAGAAGCTGTTAATATCTGCTGCACCACACTAACATATTCGGTGGACCACACCATTCACACACAGCACAGCGCATAGTTAGCTCAAAGTTAAAAAAGGAAAAGAGCGCTTCTACAAGATACGATGCATTGTGAAAACAGCGTGAAGTGCGCAAGAAAACGTTTTGTATGAAGTAAGAAAAACATTCTCAGCAAAGTAGGCATTAATAAATCCGAAGTGCAAAACATGATGGAGTGTCGTATGGCCTGGAGGGTACATTGTAAACAAAAATTCCACGCCGACCATAGCAAATATATGGTGTTTGGATTGGGCGGGATTAGTTTTTATTCGGTAATCTCATGTCTTTATGCTGTACTGATATGTTTTCAGGGGAGGAGGTGTATGAACATAATAACGGCTATGCTTTTTATTGTACTACTCGTAATTTCAAAAATAATGCGCCAGTTTATAATTCAGGTCATCTTTTTGCCCATGTTCCTAGCTATGTTCTGAATTTTCACCACTTTCTGTTGAACGAAACGATGGCAAGTGAACAAAACTGACAAACATTGACTTTCTAGCTGAATATCTCAACTAGCTCATGAGGTGAAGTACTGCCCAAATGGGCTACTTGGCACTGAGACACGTAGAAAGAAGTGCGTACTCCATGAATAAAATTAGGTATATGGGTAAATACTTTCAGCGCACAATTTTTGAATTGGTTTCAGAGTGAAAGATGAAAAAAGAAAAAAATTGCTCTATAGTGCAGCAAAGCCTAAAGGAAATGTGGGCCTGGGCAGCCTTTTTGTTTCATTTCATTTTTTTCTTTCTTTAGTTCTCTGTTGGCTTTTGTATTCTCCAGTTTTTTATCTTTTTTTGTTTTTATTCCTGTTTATTTCTACTTCTCTTTCTCATTTGTTCTATCTCTTTCTATTTCACGCTTTCTGTCTTCTTTCTAAAAACCTATACGTGGTTCAGCATGCGCTAAGCCACACGATGCAATCCCACGACAGCGCTGCCACATGAAGTGCACCGCGCAAAGAAGGGGAAAAACCCGAATCGCTTGCTTACTTCCGCTGCACTGTCAGGTTAAGCGCGATGTTTTCATAGCTAGAAAGCCGGGTTTATGGTGAGCAATCGCTTACACAGTAGCAAGATGTATAACCGCAAATGTTTTTTTTCTCTCTTCAACCACATTCTATTGTTGGCTATAACGCGATTTGAAAAGTTTTTTGCCCATCTTTTCCGTGAGTGCTCCCTCATAACATATTTAGCTTCTTCTGCTACCCTGAGTGTGGATCGTAAAGGCTTGCTCTCGCCCGCTAAATCACGGCACTTAAAAGCAGCTACGAAATAGAAAAGTCCAAGAGATGACTCAGAATACGAACTTCGCTTTCTACAACCCCAGCTGTTAGTATGGCCTATTTCTGTTTCACCGAAGAAGTCACATCGCATACTCCTTTTCTTTTCGTTTATGTGATATGCATCATTTGAAATTGTGCTTCAGCATCTTGTATTTTTGACTTAATTTTCATACTTTTGTATTGGTGAATCAGCAGATATCATGCAGTCGAGGAAGACAAGACAAGCTAATGTAGATGCGAGATTCATCCTAACTAAAATACGAACACTTTGCGGAAAATGTGGCTTCGAGGAAATAAAGATCTCTTTTTGTACTTCTCTCCCTAGTCTTCCTTGTGGCATTGATTGCGCAATCTGGCGGCCCACAAACGCATATTCTTAGAATACGCACGCAGGCTACGACGTAATTTCGGACGCAAGGGACAGTCGAAACGCACACTGTATAGGTTTGGCGTGCGCGTCGTGAGCAACGTCTGTATTAACTCGCCGGATGAGCAGTTAAATGCATTGAGAAGCTCTCTCGCAATATTTAGTGCGGACTTGCTTTTTTTTTTCGCTTTACTTCTGAGAATGAACTCACTCGTGGGCCGACAGAGGAAAGAGTCACTTGCTGCCGCCACTTTGAAACAGCAGGAGAGCTTTAAGCTAAAGATAAAACAAAGATATAGAGCCATACGTTTTTCTAGGAAGATAACTGCTTGAAACGCGCGACAACCCAAAGCAGCATCGACCTAAACTGCACAAAAAGAGGAGTAGTTACGCCATCGTTGCATTTCGCGCATTTAACTGTGCGGCTTTTGTTGAGAAAACAGCGCCTACTAATAGCATGTCGTTACAAGTAGATGTAATTGAAGTTGGTACGTGTTCGTGCCGTATAGACGTGAGAAAGAAAGAGAGAGAGAATTTGAATCGAGCTTTACCATGTAGGCTAAATCACTGCTCGTATAAACCACTGACATTTACTGAATGTTGAATAGATAGCTTGCCTTATATAGAAGCGACCGAATGATTTAGCGCTCAATTTCAAGTGTTGGATTAGATGAAAGACACTTAAGTTGCACAGAGTCATTCTACCAGATGATGCCTTCACATCACGCTCAGGCCTAGGGGAGACTTCGTATGACGACGGTTAAGACGACGCAACTACGAAGATAACACCGGGTGCGCAATCATGTATGCGTCTCGCCTGCCCCAACTTTCTAATACTAGTAATGATGCTTTGTTACGTTTTCCTGCATTCAATATTCTACATTTCTTCTGCTGCATACCTTACCTAAGTATCGTTCAGACGTGCTGCAGCTTTACGTTGATGCAAAAGGGCCTTCAACTTAGACTGTTTCCTTCTGATATCACTGTAAACACAAACTAGCCGAATCAGGCGCTTTGAGGACGCGATATTACTTTAACTCACACTTATACGCCCTTAGGGTGTAACAAAAAAGGGTAATATGGTTCTGCGATCCTCAGTTTTACTTCCTTAGGAAGTAACGTGAATAAATGAGGGGAGAAAGGAGGTAAATTGGCACTCTGACGTTACTCATCACAAACGAGACCACCAAAAAACTCCCATTTCACCTCCTCTCGCATGTCTTCTTGTTATTTGTTTCCGGGGCTCCCTGAAAAATACTTTCAGTGCTGGCCGGCATGCATTCTGCTGTACAGGGGGAAGAAGTGCGTTGGCACACGAAAGCACAAATTTATCAGAATGCTGAAAAATTCACGACGTGCTAATCAATTATTTATTTCTTTGTATCGTCAAATAATATCCGTTGTACGTAATGCTGCATAGGGCACAATTCAGACATTTGGGCTCGGGTTCAACCAGCCCTGCGACCACAGAACAACTTCGCTTATGTTGTTTTGCCAACAAATCGATATAATGCTAAAGGAACAGCTTGCAGACCTTCAATGCGGCCGATCGGCACCGCATGCACATTAAATATACCCTTCTATATAACGTATTGGGCAGGCGCGGCTTGCATCAACGCACGGAATAAAAGCAGGCGTTGAGGAGGCCCGGAGAAAAAAAAAGAAGAAACAAATGGAGGAAATAACGGGACTCTTCTCAAGTGGCCTCTACGAAGCGAGAAAAATATGCCTTCGACCGATCGCTGCTTCGACCTTTGAACAGCGACGGCCGCTCGCGAAGAGGAAAGCCGACGCACGTGCCCAGTGTCACCGACACGCAAAAAAAAAAAAAAATAACACGCGAAAGGAGAGCCGTTCAATTGCCGAAATGCCAGCGGAGACTTGGGAGACTACCCTAGCGAGTGCGTGAATGATACCGAAGCGAAGCCGCCACGGCATAACCTTCGCCTTCTTAGCGACGTATTTGATCGGCACGGCTATGTGTCGCGTTGTTGTGCGCGTGTTTTGGGCGGCAGGGTCACTGTGTTCTCGTCGCTGGACGTGAAATGTGTGGTTTGACAACAGTGCAACAGGCCGCATTGTGAGTGCGATGGTGTGGCAATGGCCCTGTGACTCATGCGAGCATGCTAGCATGCTGTTGCGTACAACCAAGCAGCTAATGGGCGCGCCGCGTGTGCGGCACTATCAGGAACACAAATGGTAGATAATACTTATGTTTCTTCTGTTCGCGAATTCTTATCGTCACTTGGCCATCAGTAGGAGCCGTTTTGCACTTTTCGTTGCGTGAAAAGAGCAATGAAAAGCAAAAAAAAACCAAAGTCAATAAGCTCACATAACCATGAATGGTGCGTGTTCAGCTCTGCGCAGCCAGCCAATTCAAGCGAGTGCTCCTTTAAAAAGGCAAGTTTGTGCGACATAACTTCTTTGGTTACGATAAAGCATGAATGAAACAGTGCTTTCAGGGAGTGTTATGATCGGCCTGCCTGGATTGGCACCGCTTTGACGCATGAGACATGATGGCTGAGCCTATCTTGATTTCTTTCAAGTCAGCGCTCCCAGAGATGGACCAAGCGCGGCGGCAAGAGAGAAATCGCTCTTCTAGTTATCCCATGTCGTCGGTGCCCCTCGTAAAACCCTTTGCACGTGCCTGACCAACTGACGGATTAGGAAGAGTTGTTGGCTGTCAAGGTGGCTTGCTTTGTCGTCAAGGTTCCCCGGGCAAATAGCCCAGCGTCTAAGAACCGTGTGCGCATGCATTTACCACGTTCTCCGTAGCGCCCTGATGCCGCTGTTTCCACAATTTGTGGTCTACCTTGCGCCGCATACCCATCACGCCAACAGACTACGAAATTGACTTCCACTTAAGACTCCACGTCTTCGTGCTGTGCTGTGTAGTGCGCGGTGTGCAGTGTTTTCTACCTCGCCAAAGGCGAAACTGGGCGTGCCTCTTCCTCTTTTCGTTGGTTAGGAAGGAGACGGCGTTTCACCTTTTGCTTTCGAGGGCGAAGGTGATGATGACAAACTTCATTGGACTGTCTTGGCCTCTATTGTTTGTTTGTTTTTTCGCAGGGGAATCCTGGGAAGGCCAGGACATAAAATGCGAACGCCGAGGTGCTCCTGACAAGCTCTTACAAGTTCTCAGAAGCTCCGATCATGCTTTTATCGAGAGCTTTTATGATGCTACCGCTATCATGTAACACGCCACCTGTAAATATTGTAAGTAAAAGTTATTGTTAACAGCTATGGGGCTTTCTCTTCGACATCTCCCCGAGACTCTGGCTGGCTCCGGTCCTCTGGGCAGACCCCGACTACATCAGGAGTATACACTCAAGCAAAAACAAACAAACAAAAACCGCTGTTTACGTGCTGCCATGTGATGAAACGTGCATTAAGGCCAAACTTGATTTCTATTTATTCTCTTCTTATGCCCAGAATATGAGCTAGTAAGAAGACTTCAGGATAACAAAATTTGCATTGGTCACATAGACAGCACCGTAGAGAAAAAATTACATTGCATATCAGGGTACAGTAGCATCTTAAGAAGTGCATTGATTTAGTTTGAAAGATAAATAATGTTAAAGAAGATTAATCATGAACATATGATGTCACAGACATGTGGTTATTGACACTGTTTTTGAGGAAGCACGTTCATTTTATGGTATTGTAAATTCATTAGTCACATATCAGCCCTTGAGCTTGCCACAATTACATGTCCAATATCATATTTAGTAGGTGTGTCACTTATACATGGCTAATTTAATTGTATTGATAACAGTCGGTTGAATCTGTTGAACCTTGTTCTTTAGTCACCTTAATCGTTCCTTTGAGTTATTTTGTTTCACATTTTGTTGCCATAGTGCTTGTGATCAATACAAAGTATTTTGACTATTGAGACAATTGCTGGCAAGGTAGAAACTGCTTGCATTGTTTCTGGCTCTTCTTTTGTCATCATTACAAGTATGCTGTTTATTTTTGCCATAAATCAATACAAATCACCCAATCATAGACCGACACAGAATATCTGGAGTTGTTGAATAAGCTAGCGTTCTACATGTTCATTGCAAAGAGTGTAATTGTTGCTATTTAACTCCCTAAACCATCATATGATCATCAGTGACACTGTAGTGGGGAGTTACAGAAATTTTGACCACCCGAAGCTCAATAATGTGCACATAAGTCTAAGCACAAAGGCCTCAAGCATGTTTTCTTCATCAAAAATGGGTTTATTAACAACATTATCCTACTCACATTTGCATCCCTTTATACTACAATGCTCACTACACTAACATCAAAAACTTTTGCGTAGTAGCGCACAGGACAAGAGTTCACTTCTGAAAATGTGTTGAATTTCTTCACCATCATGTATTCTTCAACCGATGTACTTTAAGTGAAGAGTTTACAAGGAACTACTTAAAAGCATCTCAATTTTGCACCTGTTTTATGTTTTGTTAGAAAGTCTGCAATGGCACTGTCAAGTGTGCTGTCAGTAGTACGATATTCATTTTTATGCATACAGTAAGCGTATTGGGCGATGGCGTAGTGGTTAGAGCATCCGCCTCACATGCAAAAGATCCGTGGCTTAAAATTCCGGTGCTGCGCAGTTCCCAACCGGATGAAAAAAATCCGCGTGGTGATAGAACTGCATTAAGAGGCCTGGGGTGCGGCCTCACCGGCAACCACGGCCGGGAACGCACTCCCTCATCAGAGAAGGATTGGCCACCCTGGTACAGTATCTGGCCACTAACTCCCACATGCATACGTCAATTATGTCACGGCCGTCAGTTCCCAGCAGCTGCGAAGCAACTTGACCACTGGCTGGTGGTCAGAATCTGCAATGCAGCAGAGGGTGCTAAGAATCTATAGATCCGGACAGGCTGCCATTGGAACCTGAACTTGGCAACGTTTAACGCTAGAGCCTTATCTAGTGAGGAAGTTTAGCTGTACTATTCGAGGAGCTAGAGGGTGTTAATTGGGATATAATAGGGCTCAGTGAGGTTAGGAGGACCGATGACGCCTATACCGTGCTACAGAACGGGCACGTCCTTTGCTATCGAGGCTTGGCTGACAGAAGAGGACTGGGAGTGGGGTTCCCAATTCACAGAAACATAGCTGGCAACATAGAGGAATACTATAGCATTAATGAAAGGGTGGTAGCTATCGTAATTAAACTCAATAAAAGATACAAGATTAAGGTCGTACAGGCTTACACGTCGACATCCAGCCATGATGACAGCTTCAGTTGTAAGCTTCTAATGAAGACGTGGAATCGGCAATGAGTAAGGTAAAAACACAGTATAGTATACTGATGGGAGACTTTAATGCAAAGGTAGGGAAGAAGCAGGCTGGAGACCAGGCAGTAGGAGATTATGGCATCGGTACTAGAAATGCCGGAGGAGAGCTACATGTAGAACTCGCTGAACGCAATATTTACGGATTTTGAATACCTTCTACCGAAAACGGAGGAAACCGCAAGCGGACATGGAGGAACCCTAATGGCGAAAATAGAAACGAAATAGACTTTATAATGAGTGCACAACCAGGCATCGTGCAGGATGTGGAAGTGCTTGGCAAGGTGCGATGCGGTGATCATAGAATAGTACGGTCTCGAATTCGCCTAGACTTGAAAAAGGAACGACAGAAACTGATACGCAAGAAGCCAATCAATGAGCTAGCACTGAGAGGGAAAGTACAGAATTACGAATCTCGCTTCAGAACAGACTTTGAAGGCAAAATAACTACCAATATGAATAGATAGTTAAAATAGCGGAGGAGTTTTACAGAGATCTGTACCGTAGCCGGGACAACCACGACCTTAATACTATGAGAACTAGCAGTAACCCAGAGTTCACCCCACCAGTAGTGATAGTAAAGTCAGAAAAGCTTTGGAGATCATGCAAAGAGGCAACGCTGCTGGTGAGGATCAGATAACATCACATCTGCTGAAAGACAGAGGACAGATTGTGTTAGAAAACTAGCCACCCTGTTTACGAGGTGTCTCCTGGCGGGAAGAGTTCCAGAGTCTTGCAAGACTGCTAACATCATCTTAATACATAAGAAAGGATACGACAAGGACTTGAACAATTACAGACCGATCAGCTTGCTCTCTGTAGTATACAAGCTATTACAAAAGTAATTGCTTGTAACAGAGTAAAGAAAGCATTAGAATGCAGTCAACCAAGGAACAAGCAGGATTTCGAACAGGCTACTCAACAATCGACCACATTCATACTATCAATCACGTCGTAGAGAAATGCTCAGAATATGATCAACCACTACACATAGCCTTCATAGATTACGAGAAGGCGTTTGATTCAGTAGAAATATCAGCAGCTATGCAGACACTGCCGAATCATGGCGTCGATGAAGTATATATAAACATCCTGGAAGAAATCTACAGGGGATCAACTGCTACCATAGTGCTTCATAAAGACACCAACAGAATACCAATCAAGAAGCGTGTAAAGGCGGGGGACACAATCTCCCCTATGCTAGTTTACCGCGTGCTTACAGGAGGTTTTCAGAAGCCTAGAATGGGAATAATTGGGGATAAGAGTTAATGAAGAGTACCAAAGTAACCTGCGCTTCGCTGATGACATTGCATTGCTGAGTAACTCAGGGGACGAATTGCAACTCATGATTACGGAGTTAGACAAGGAGAGCAGAAAGGTGGGTCTTAAAATTAATCTGCAGAAAATGAAAGTGATGTACAACAACCTTGAAGAGTGCAGCGCTTCGAGATAGGTAATAGTGCCTTCAAGTTGTAAAAGACTATGTCTACTTATGGCAGGTAATAACTGCGGAGCCGAACCATGAGATTTAACGTAACTAGAAGAATAAGAATGGGGTGGAGCACATTTGGCAAGCACTCTCAAATTATGACAGGTAGATTCCACTATCCCTCAAGAGGAAGGTGTATAACAGCTGTATCTTGCCGGTACTTGACTACGCAGCAGAAACATGGAGACTTACAAAGAGGGTTCAGCTTAAATTGAGGACGACGCAGCGAGCAACTGTAAACGAAAATGGTAGGTGTAACCTTAAGAGACAAGAAAAGAGCAGAGTGGAATTAGAGAACAAACGGGGGTTAAGGATATCATAGTTGAAATCAAGAACAGGAAATGGACACGGGCCGGGCATGTAGCACGTAGACAGGATAACCGCTGGTCATCAAGGGTAGCTAACTGGATTCCCAAAGAAGGCAAGCGGGTTAGGGGAAGACAGAAGGTTAGGTGGGCAGATAAGACTAACAAGTTTGCGGATATAAATTGGCAGCAGCAAGCACAGGACCACGTTAACTTGCGGAACATAGGAGGGGCCTTTGTCCAGCAGTGGACGTAGTCAGGCTGATGAAGATAATGATGATTATGATGATGATTATGATGATGATGATGATGATGATGATGATGATGAAGCTTGTTGGACTTTTCTGTATCTTTTTCGGGAACAAATTTGTTGGAAACCAGCAGGAGTTGCCCTCCCACCTGTTTGTGCACAAGAAAGTGTATTGTTAGAATACTCCCCTGTGCCTCACTGTACATTAACTCGAACATTTCGTACATCTTAGAACATTTGGATAATACTCTCACTGTGTTTTGCAATACACGAAGGCTGTTATGCGTGGTACTGCATGGAACCGGTCTAATAGCGTGCCCATTCGAAAATTTCACTCTGTTAGAAATGACGCTAGGTGTAACCGGCTTTATGCAGCATATTCCCAAGATAAACAGTTGGGCAAGTTGATGAGTAATAAGAGTTAAAGGAAGAGCGGAAAAGAGGCCCATATCTTAGTGAAATGAGAATAAAACGCACAGGACAAGGCGCTACTAGAAAGAGACGTGTAATGCCAACCACAAAAACATACACACACATAGTATCAAAAAATTACAAGATAAAAGTATCATGCAGTCTCTGAATGTGTACAAACGTGACTAAAATAAACATACATGCGGCGAACTTCAGCTTATAGTACTGTATTACCCTGTTCTCTTCATTTCTATTTCTATGTTGGTTTGTTATCGTACCTTTTTAACTATGAAGTCGTAACTGATTAACAGTCTGAATACATTTGTGGTCAAATTAGTTTCAACCTCATGGCATACCAAGCTCTAGGACACAATATGTAACACTCACTGTTTGGTATATATAGCATAAGGATGATGAAATTAAACAATTATTTTTCAAAACAGTGTTCCCGAGCTTGTGAGCTCGGGGTCACCCTAGGTGGGAGGGTCCCTTATTCTAGGAATCCTCTGGCCGCAATCGCCTCCCGGGCCCTGGCGACAAGTCCTCGTTGGTCGTCTAGGTCGCGTGCGGCAATCTTGGCTTCCCACGTCTTGGCTAGGGGGTCGATACGTGCAGTCGTTTCGAACTTGGTATTGGCATCTTCCTGGCAGCTACGAGCACTCGAGTCGTAGGTGGGCCAGTGTGTCTAACACGTCGGATATCGGGCAGTTGTAGGCGTATAGCGTTGGGCAGACTCTGTGCAGTAGGGGCCGTGTGTATAGGTGTTAGCTTGAAGTCTCCGAAATGCTGTGGCCTCTTCTTTATTCAGCTTGGGGTGAGGTGGTGGGTACACCCTGCGAGCTAGACGATAGTGTTGTATACGATGGTGTTGTATATTGGTGGTACGGTCTCCGCTTCTTCTGCAGCGCTGCCTAACTGCGGGTCAAGCAAGGCGCTGAGGAAGGCCCGCTTGACGTGACCGTGGGACCAGCGGCGTGAGCCGCTTCATTTCCTTCGAGCGTCTCATGCCCCGGCACCCATACCACGCAGGTGTATGAAAGCGGAGTTCGGTTCTTTCTCAGAATTTTGAGAGCTTCGGCGGAGATTCGGTCTCGCGTTTAATTGCGGACAGTGGATTGGGAATCTGTGAAAACTATGACCGCGTCCTTACCAGTCGTAGCGGCAAGGGCGATCGCTGCTTCCTCGGCAGACACGGAGCTCCGCCCCCGGAGGGTTGCGGATGCCAGCTCTGGTCCTTCCGTATCGACAACAATTAAAGCGTAGGCATTTTTGCGAGGGTATTTTGCCGCGTTAACATAGCGAGCCTCTGGATTGTGCTGGTGTCGTCTGCGAATGGTGTCAAATCAAGCGATTCGTCTTTCCGGATAAAACTCGGGAGGCATGTTACGCGGTACTTGGGTGATGTTGAATGATTCTCGCATGTACGGCGGCATCTTCTCTTTGCGGTCTGCCTCGCATATGTAGCTCTCGCTGTAGTCCAAGCGCTCAAGGACCGATCTGCTCGTCGATGTAAGCTTAAGTCTCTCGAGTTAGCTGGTCCGTTGGGCTTCTGCCAGCTCTCACCAGGTATTGTGTATACCCAGTCTTAGTAGTCTGGTGGTCGACGCCATTAAGGTAGCCCTATGGCGAGCTTCGTAGCTTTGCGGATGAGCACATTCAGCTTGTCGACTTCAGGTGTCTTGAGGGCGAGGTACGGGGTTCCGTAGGTGATTCGGCTGGTTAGAAGAGCCTGCACAACTCTCAAGGTATTGTTTTTCTTCAGGCCACTGCGTCGGTTTGCGACTCTCCTTACGAGGGGCGTGAGCCGGAAGACTGTGCGTTGAAGTCTAGGAAGCGTGGGGCCACTGATCCATCGTGGTGCAGGTGCAAGCCGAGCACGCAAAGCGAGGTGACCTTCGGTATTCGGACCTGTGAAAGATGATGCATGGATCTGGCACTTCGCAGGTTGGAGGTCTTCCTCGCGTGCGGGCCTTGAGTACCAGTAATTCAGATTTTTCAGGTGCGCAATGGAGGCCGCAGCTTTCGAGGTAGTTCTCTATGACTGACCGCCTCCTGAAGGCAGCTTTCTTGCTCTCCAGTGCTCTTGCCTCAAGTCCAAAGCGTAATAACGTCCGCGTAGATGGCGTGGCGTAGGCCCTGTATTTTTTCGAGAAGCCGAGGGAGCTTAAGGTGTGCCACGTTGAAAAGGAGTGGTGACACAACAGATCCTTGAGGTGTACCCCTGTTCAGCAGCTCAAATGTTTCACTCCGTATATATATAGGAAGTTTTATATTTTAGGCCAGTGATTGCTTAATTTCAAGTTGGCTATGTAGCCCAGGTAGCTGTATTATTTTAACGTGGTAATTATGCATAAGCCACGAAGTGAGGAATTGAAGATGAAGAACGTCTTAGGTTTCAGATAACAATGGCTAGCATGGAAATATCGTAAACATATCTGTACTAATTATGTACAAATGAAGCATCAGTGTATTTTACGGATCATGTTTATATTTTTTGGATTGTGCACTGTGAAGTGCACATGTTAGTGTGTGTTGTGAGGAGATTTTGTTGCTCTAGTTTCATCATGCAGCGAATAATATATCGTGCTTGGGCTGTGCTGTGTATGTTCCCAGTGTTTTGTAATGGGTATAGGTACTATATGCAAATATGTAAATACACTTATGCTTACACTGACATGACAAGTGATGCTGTTATGGTTACAATAAATTTCTCAAACACTGTATCTTAATTCTTTTGAGGTATGCAACAGGAATTGCTGAAATGCTGATGGCTCTTACGGCTTGAGCTTTCAATAGCAGATATTTTATGCTCCAGAATTATCGTGGAATATAAATAGGTTACAGGCAAAAAGGCAGAAGGTTTTCGCTCTGTTCATGCATACATTAGTGGGTGCTTCATCAATTGTAGCATAATTGAAGTGGCGCGTTGCATAAATATTTACGGCATATTCACGGGGTGAATGATGATGAATAGGTGAAGCTCCGGAGGGATTCATCGGTAAACTGTGAATCTTCCGTGTAATTCGCCCAGTCGATCATCATGTAAAGACGTGAGAAACGCTGTGTGTGTATATACACAAATCAACTTTTATTTGTTCTTAGACGATGGATGGCTTGCGATGTCCCTTCATTATGACGGCTTTATGGTCTCTGAAATGAAGGGAGAGCGGTTCCTGTATGGGTTGCAGTGGGCAATTTGCAAATACTAGGTCTATGCATGTCGCCGCACTCAATCGAACGATTGCCTTCAACCAATGACACGCGCCATATGGGACATCATTCCTATTTTATAAGATCTCGCGTCTTTCATCAACTACAAGTACCGCTTTCTAGTTTATAACATCTTGCATCTTTTCATCATCAGCTACAAGTACCACCATCTAGTAAACACTACAAGAACTAAACGAGAGGTGGCTACATACAGGAGACGGTACCGCCATCTAGTGAACACTGCAAGAACTAAACTAGAGGTGGCTACATACAGAGGACGGTACCGCCATCTAGTGAACACTGCAAGAACTAAACTAGAGGTGGCTACATACAGGCTACAGGGGACGCACAGCCCACGCCCTAAGGAGCTTCGCCCCTAATAAAGTTTAACATATTGTTACGTTTGAAAGAGACTGGTAGACGTTGAAAGGGGCCGTTTATTAGGTCGTGAGGGGCAGCTTAGAATCGGCCGACTGGTTAAAGATCCTCCTGATCCTCTTCTTCCTCTCTCGCTCTGGGCGACCAGTGCGTTCACCGTATATGCTTCTTTTTCTTCGTGCATGTACGCAACATTCCTCTCCGCGCAGACGAAGGCCGCCGGACGAGTCAGTCGAGTTGTCGGGGCGTGTACAGTTTCAGGCGCGCAACATGAACCACTTGAGTTTTGGCAGCTCGTCGACCACTCGCCGTGAGATGAGCTATTACATAGTTGACCTCTGTAAGTCTGTCGACGATGACAAAAGGTCCATCGTAAGTGGCCAAAAACTTTTGGCATAACCCGCGCTTGCGCATCGGAGTCTACAACCACACCAGATCACCACGGCGATAAATCACTGGTCGATGGTGAATATCATAGCGTGCCTTCGCTTTGTCTTGCGATGCCAATGTGCGTAGTCGAGCTATGCGACGTGCCTCTTCGGGGAGGCAGAAAGTCTCGGTGACAGTGACGTTGTCGTGGTCACGGAAAGGCAATATTGTGTCGATTGTGTGCCGGGGCGAACGTGCATAAAGCAAAAAGAAAGGACTATAGCCTGTAATCTCATGCTTCGCGGTGTTGAACGCGTAAGTAATGAACGGGAGTACGTCATCCCAGTTCTTGTGGTCGCATGAGACATACATAGACAACATGTTGATAATGGTGCGGTTGGTACGCTCCGTCAGCCCATTAGTTTGGGGGTGGTATGGTGTCGAGTGACGCAGGTGGGATTCACATAAACGGAGTAGCTCCTCCACGACATCCGCTGTGAATTGTCGTCCATGATCACTGATAATCAGGTGAGGTGGGCCATGTCGGAGGATGACGTACTGTAACAAAAACGACGAAACTTCACTGGCAGTTGCGGAGGGGACGGCTGCCGTCTCGCAGTAGCGTGTGTGGTAGTCGACGCAAACAATTATCCATCGGTTGCCCTTAGCCGATTTTGGGAAGGGGCCCAGAAAGTCAATGCCCACTTGTTCGAAAGGTGCGCTTGGAGTAGGCATCGGCTGTAGAAGACCAGCTGGACCAGTTGATTGACGTTTGTGACGCTGACATTGCATGCAGCTTGCCACATAACTCTCAACAGACTTCTACATACCAGGCCAATAAAAGCGCTCTTTAGTCCGGTGAAGCGTCCGCGCCAAACCTAAATGTCCAGATGTAGGGTCGTCGTGCATGACACTCATAAAAACTGTTCGCAGGCTCTCCGGGACTACTAGAAGGAAACGCGCGCCACTGCTAGAGAGGTTCCTTTTGAACAACAGTCCATCACGCATATAGAAACGGCGTGAACTAGTGGAAGCGGATGCAACGGCGAATAGTGGTGCTAGTTTAGCATCTTTCGGCTGTTCTGCTCTGAAACTGGGATAGTCCGGGAACGTAGGCGACACAGACGCTACAAGCTGGTCAAGGTCATCGGATTCACAATCTGTTGTGCTAAGTGGCATACGTGAAAGACAGTCCGCGTCAGCATGTCGACGACCACTCTTGTAAGCGACGGTAAAACTGTATTCTTGTAGCCGGAGTGTCCAGCGCGCAAGACGGCCACAAGGGTCACAAAGGTTGACAAGCCAACACAACGAGTGGTGGTCCGTTACGAATGTGAATGGGCGTCCGTACAGGTAAGACCTAAACCACTGAATGGCAAATAATACCGCCAGGCATTCTTGTTCGGTAACAGTGTAGTTTTGTTCCGGCCTGCTTAGGGAGCGACTTGCGTATGCGATGACGTGTTCGCGGTCGCCGTAACGTTGTACTAGGAAGGCTCCAATACCTATGCCGCTAGCATCCGTATGAAGCTCTGTCGGAGCAGAAGGACTGAAGTGCTGAAGGACGGGTCGTGACGTCAACAAAAACTTCAATTGACGAAATGAAGAATCGCACTCCGGAGTCCACTCAAAGGAATTGTCCTTTCGTAAGAGGCATGTGAGAGGGTACGCAATGTCAGCAAACTTCGGAATAAAGCGGCGGAAGTATGAACAAAGCCCCAGGAAACTACGAAGCTCCTTGACGGAACGCGGCGCATGGAACGCCTCAACTGCTGCTGTCTTCTGGGGGTCAGGGCGGATGCCATCCTTGTCAGCGAGATGCCCGAGCACAAGCGTCTGGCGGTCTCCGAAGTGGCATTTCTTCGAGTTTAAAATTAGGCCAGCGTTTCGGATGCAGTTCAAAACAGTGTCTAGACGAGAGTTGTGTTCACTGAACGTGCGGCCAAAGATGACGACATCGTCGAGGTAGCACATGCAGATGTTCCACTTCAAGCCACGCAGGATGGTGTCCGTAAACCTCTCGAACGTGGCCGGTGCATTGCACAGTCCAAATGGCATCACGTTGAATTCAAAGAGCCCATCAGGGGTTACAAAAGCAGTCTTTTCCTTATCCTCTGGGTGCATCGGAATTTGCCAATGACCGGATCGTAAGTCTACGGAGGAAAAATAAGAGGCCGAATGTAAGCAGTCTATCGCGTCCTCTATACGTGGCAGCGGGTATACGTCCTTTTTAGTCATGGCATTCAGTCGGCGTTAGTCGACGCAAAATCTCCAAGATCCATCTTTCTTATTAACAAGGATTACCGGTGCTGCCCACGGACTGGCTGACTCTTCTACCACTCCCTTTTGCATCATTTCCTGCACTTGGTCGTTGATAATTTTTCTTTCTGACGGGGAAACCCGATATGGTTTTTGGCGAATCGGACTTGCCGCGCCAGTGTTGATGGTATGGCGCGTTCGAGACAGGGGGATAGGGACTACTTTGCCCTTCTGCGCAAAGTCAAATACCGAAACGTGCTTCAACAGCACATTCAATAAAGTTCGGCGCTCGCTTGAGCTAAGCGACTTATTTATCGTTGCCATAAGCGCCCCGTCCAAATTGTGACAACCAGTTCCATCACGTTCTTCCGGCACATCTGTGAGCTCGACCACTGATAAGGTCACGTGTTCTTTGCTGACCGAAGCTAATTTCAAACCATTGGGTAGTGTCACGGGCTCAGAGGAACAGTTTACAGTCCATAGGCCAGTTCGTCCGCTATCAATCGACACCACACAATGGGGAACCAACACATTCTTCTTCACGCAGTTTATGTGCATTGGTTCTACGTTCGCATCGAAGCTGTCAGAATCCGCGCCGCGACAAACAACAGGAACACGTACGGTAGACAACGCAGGTATGAACGTATCGCCACAGACAACAGCGTAGTTTGGTCATTTGCCGGAGTGTCCAGACGTTCTGAAGGCATCTGGCCACTCACAAAGACTTTCCCCGTGCGACAGTCTACAGTGGCACCACATTCTCGCAAGAAGTCCATGCCGAGAATGACATCATGTGTCGACCGAGGAATAATCGCAAACTCTGTCGTTATCATAAGGCCTCCCAAAAATACCTCAGCACTACACACACCAATGGCTCTCCATTGACACACACCAATGGCTCTCCACTGAGAACACTACGTTGGCTAGCATAGCGGCTGCATCCCAACCATTGAACTTGCCCACACGTTTGTACTTGGTGAGCCAGGCGTCGACATCTTCTTCGGCTTTTCCTCCGAAGGGCGGTGGAACTCGGTAGTACGGAAGCGGGCCAGATGGTGCCGTCCTGTAAACGCCTGCTTCTTCGGGCATGTCGAAGTCACTCACGGCAGATGGTGGGAGACCGGCAAGTCGACGGCTTCGTCGAAGCTGTGGCAGCGATCGTTCCGTAGTTGAAGCGCTTACCCAGCACCTCCACCACTCTGTTACATTTGAAAGAGACTGGTAGACGTTGAAAGGGGCCGTTTATTAGGTCGTGAGGGGCAGCTTAGAATCGCCCGACTGGTTAAAGATCCTCCTGATCCTCTTCTTCCTCTCTCGCTCTGGGCGACCAGTGCGTTCACCGTATATGCTTCTTTTTCTTCGTGCATGTACGCAACAATATTATGCAGGTGATGGCCCAGTGCTACAATGAGTAGGATGTTCCAGTTTTGTGCCTATTTGCTACGCTCCTCGGGGTTTCTGTGTTATGACTATAAAATTCATAATGGCAAAGAAGCTAACCTGTCTTATTCTGTGCGTATGGTATACTAGCAATTAAAAACAACATGTCAATGAAGAACAGATGTTTCGTAGAATAAGTCTAACTCTGCACTTGTTTTTTAATCGTGCTACATTATCTGTGCATCAGGAGTGTGAAGTACACATGGTCGTTCATAATGGCGAAGTGCTTGGGAATTACTTCATTATTTAGCGGAAGAAAAAAATAAATAACTGCTCATTTATGATGATTGCGCTTGACATTGGGGCATGCCTTAGGCATTTCTTTCATTGAATTTGTGTAATATTTAAAAATAAAGATTGATTACTAAAATTGTGCGGATTCACCGAGTGCTAAATCAACTAAATATTGAGTTTCGGTTAGAGAACCAATGTGTGTCGCGCTGAAATATGAGTTACGAATAAGTGCTAATTAAAGATACAGGTTACGGTTGAGCTGCTCAGAAGGCAGGCGCTGCTGCTGCTGCGTTTGGCTCGCGACAGTACGTGTGCAGTAAAGGCATATGGTGTAGGCGCGTTTGCGTCTTTGTATCGCCTGGGGGGAGGGGGTGCGAGGGTGGGCGCTGCGACAAACCTTCACCCCTCCCCTTTCCCGTTGAATAGGAATCCCTGTGCACGCTTTTGGGCATATTCGTGTGTAACTTTCATTTTTATTTTTTTATATGCAATAGGAAACGGCAGTGGTGGTGAACGCCCTGGTGGCAGACGAGACTGATAGAGGATGTCACAATCGCACTGGCCGCTCATGGTCAGTCGCGGCAGAGTCTTGAAATGATAAAGATGTGTTGCTCAGTGTTTCGTCCTCGTCTCTGAGGATTCTATCCCAGACATCTGGGACTGCCGCCGCACAGGCAGCATGGTTATCGTGTGTGTGGTATCAGTGAGAGTGGTCCCAAGTTCGATACCTTTGATTGATTGATATGTGGGGCTTGACGTCCCAAAACCACCATATGATTATACGAGTCGCCGTAGTGGAGTGCTCCGGAAATTTCGACTACCGGGGGTTCTGTAAAGTGCACCCAAATCTGAGCACACGGGCCTACAACATTTACGCCTCCATCAGAAATGCAGCCGCCGCAGCCGGGATTCGATCCCACGACCTGCGGGTCAGTACCTTAGCCACTAGACCACCGCGGTGGGGCAGCTTGATTTCCTTTGTCGTGCGCACATGTATGCAAACGTGATGCTTGGCGTGATAGCATGGATGTACATTTTCTAATATGACCCTGCGATGAACAATAGCAATAAATGTCTCCGAAACATTATATTGGGCCTGAAATACTTTTTTTTCTTGGCCGCGTATAAAAGGGTGTTTTTAAGTCTCTCAAGAGAGAAAGAAAAACTTACGCTGGGCTCTATTGAAGATCCCGAATTGAGTTTAAAGAAACACAAACGTCAGCATCTAAATTCCTTCTTTTGACTTTATTTACTTCGTAAACAAACCTTGGTAAGCCTTCTGCAAACACAAAACGGCCGTGTATCTCAAACACGGAGCGATTTTGTCTGCAATAAACAATTAGCGAAGCTTCATTACTCAATTCTAAATCAAATATGAGTAACATCTGTCAATGAAGGAGTTTAATAAAGCAGCCTGACTGCTAGAAGGATTCGAAGTGGACGGCTCTCGCTTCAGCATCGTGTCCAAACGAAGAAAACAAAACTCCCCAGAGACCCAACAAAAACACTGCAAACAAAGGCGTCTGTGAAAAACCTTATTTTAAAGGGCGTTTCACTTATTACCTTTCCGATACACGCTGTAACACGATCAGAAAACCCTCTAAAAGGCTAAAGCTTGTTTAAAGTGTAGCACTCGTTAATCTCTTTCAGCGGAGTCAAGCTTTTCGTTTTCCTGTGTGATGCTATCAGGAAACTATCATTATTGCCAGCACAGTATTGCCACGTTAAGCCAAATTAAGCTAAGCCAAGCTGAGCAAAGCTAAAAAAATCAAATTTGAGTAAATATAGTTGAGCATGACATGTGCTGATTAGAGCAAGCTTAATTAAACAAAGCTAAAGTACAAGCAGTTCAAACAATTGAAGTCGAGTTCCCAATGGGGCTACAGAAGCAAACGTCGTTGAGATGCTAACTACTAGCAGCCTAGGTTAGCCCAATTAATTCAAATGACTCTTTCACGCTCTAATTAATTTCTTGAATATACAAGGTTTTAGCGGGACGGCTCGGTGCTCTCCCATAAATGAGTACGAAGTACTCGGAAATGTTCTCTAAACACACTCACTCTAATTGAAGCGAGGCCTACTTGAGATTAGATACGATATGCGCAATTTAACCAACACAGCTTCAAATATTAGAGCTTCAGCTGGCAAAATCGGAATAATTAAACTGAACTTAGCATACTAAATTGAGGTGTAGTAAAGACAGAAGAATAAATTTGGCATAGCACAAAAATGTGACCTAATTAAACTCAACAGTGTTCAATATTTTATAAAGAAATATAATAGAACAATTGACCCAAGCAATTGAAGGTAATTTAGGAAGGAGGTTAGAAAAGCCAAGCTTTGAAGCGTACTAAACACTACATATCAAGTGCACGAAGCCTGAATAAGCCTGAAGAAGGCTGCCTATCTCTTGTTAGTGCGATTTAGGACAGCATATTCATGCTAATTATGGTGTGTACAATAGAACCAAGCCCACCCGAGATGCTTTAGTTTAGATGCTTTAGCCTATTTTCATTATGACTAATTACGCTGAATTGAAACTGATCTAAGCCGGGATTACCTATCGGAGACCACCAGCTCCACCATGACTCAGCCTTGCGAACATAATGCCGGCTGCCCTTGCTTTTACACCCATTTTACATTTTGTTTTTGTTGTCAACGGGCATGATGAGAGTTAAAAATAAACGCTACGAAGTTTATACACTGTTTCTTGCAAAATTTCTGTAAACTGGCGATTCAAAGAACAGCACCAATGAGCGGCTCCTGGCGAGTTCACACCGCCTTTCGTGCAACGGCTCGGAAAGACAATGTCGAAGGCGGTGAACAGATGCTCATGCCATAACAAAAACTTAGCAAGATTTGTGTCTCACGCATGCATTTGTCTGGCACAGAGCTATAGATGAATGAGTACACGGGATGAATACAAATTTTACATGGACAAATTTATGGCTCTAGCTCCTAGCGACCTCAAGCGGCGGCGGTAAGGCTGATCTGTTGTGTCGTGTGTTAGTGCCGCAAAAAGTGTAATGAAAGTCTTGTAAACAAAAAATATAAATGTTTTTGTTGGTTCCAGTGAAATATTTATTTAAAAATGCATGACCAAGACAAATGAAACTGCTATTATCTGTCGATCTTTCCATTCTTTAGGTTCCCTTGTTTTATATAGCTCTAATTATCTTTTTCTTTCTGTTTTGTTTAGTTTCTATCTTTTATCTTTCGTTGATCATCTATTGTTTTATCCTTCATATCTTTTTCCATTTTCCTACCTTTCTTTAGTTGCCTACTTTTTAAATTTATTTATCTTTTAATGTCTAGTGCGGTTCTTGCTTTCTTTGTTGTTGTTGTTGTCTATCAACGAAATCGTGCTATAGTGCTTTAACTTTATCTTCCCAAATCCCATCTCCTATAACGCCCACAGCCCCTGGCGTGCAATCTTTCCTTATTGCCCCAATCCTCCGAAGCTTTTTCTTTTCGTTTCGCAGCTGTCTGATAGTTTCCTGAACGACAGAAGCCACTCCCTCCTCTCTTCCCCATCGTCATATCCTTTTCTACTCAAGTGGGCGATCCAGGGGTTGCCTCATTTGACCAACAAAGTAGACACTTTTTCAAGACAGATGATAGCCGTCCTTCTTCACCGCGTTCGCCATTCTCTCTCTCTCTATCTGTAATGCTTCTTTCTAATTCTTCGTCTATAGATTTTCTGGTCGAACAGGATAAGGTAAGTGTGTGAATATTATTGAAACAAATTCCAATGAACGTGACTTCCTGGAGCTGATAAACGAACCAGTTCTTTATTTTGTTCAAGAAAGCGAATTTCAGCCGCAGACAGGACAAAACGTGGCACAGCGAAGTTAACATTGGTGAGGCAAGGAGGGCAGAAAGTGCCTTGCGGAGAAACTACGCTCTGTGTGGAAGCGTAGGTTCTGCATGAAGGTGCATGCATTCTCACTTGGTATGTGCGAAATAAGTCCACGAGGCTGATTAAGTGGTCGCGGTGGTTTGCGGTCGCCAAAAAGAAAAATGGTTATTCGCATTTCAACAGTATTCTCAATAACACGTAAAACGAAAAAAAAAAGGAACACGCGCGCTACGCAGATGCCAAAAATTTCGTCCCAATAAGATTCCCAGAAGAAAGCCTCCATGACCGATACCATCGAAAACATTTTGTGTTGATGCCACCACCTCTTAAAACTACGAGTACTGCGTTTCTGAGAGTGAACAATTCATTATCATATCTGTACCCTTGGTATGATACGCTTCCGGCGGAGGATTAGATTTACGCATTGCTACATAAAATCAGACTGAAGCATAGATTTACAATAATAAGTTATTGTTTAATAAAGAGAAAAACAGAAGAAGCGTGTTATGATTTCTGGGCGTTTTAATTATTTAATAAGGGCCACGTTCAACCAGCAATCATTTTCGAACCCATCATTCTTTCACACAAGAGCTGGGTCACGTTAACTTTTTCGGTTTTTAAAGAGGGTCGACAAATCGCCGTGCGTCAAAGGTGCGCTAATCATACGATCAAGGCCAACCGAGGTGTGCCCCAACGCTGCGTCGATCGATTCACAAGAGACATGATTCATCATATTCTCTCTTTTGCGCTCAAACAGTTCCAAAACGAAACATAAAAAAGAACACGTTAGGCTGAACAGCAAAGTCATCATTGCGACACTCTGTTCGCAGTTAAAAAAATGGCAACATATTCACAGGGCGAATGATGGAGAGTGGCGTGAAGCATCCGTGCGTCCATTCGTTCTTACTTCTGTCCGTGCGTGCGTCTGTTCGTGCATCCATCCCTGCGTTCGTTCATGCATCCGCCCTTCCGTCCGTCCATGCGTCCATCCGTCTGTGCAACCATCCGTGCGTCCGTCCTTGCATCTCTCTGTGTGTCCGTTCGTTCATCTAGTCAACACTCGAAGCACCACCATCCCGCATCTTTTTATCATATATTCCGCATATAGAAGCACCCCCATCCAGCGGACATTCCAAGGAATAAACGAGAGGTGGCCCACGCACAATTTATTACGGCTTGCCCTTCTTGTCTACTTTTCATCTTTAACCACCTCGAGTTCATGGTATATACTAGTTAACTGTATTCATGGAACTGTAACCCAACGCTCGCTAAATCTTTATAAAAGAGAGGAGGTTACGCCCAGCGAGTATAACCTAGCAACCCTTTCTTGTCAGATGGTGCTCAATGTACATGTCAATGGCTTCTAAAGGAAAATGAGAGGCAGGAGAATTCGGCTTTTAGTAAACGCGCACGCCGCGAATTTTTTATTGTTCAACAACGCACTGGAGAAATCTCCCACAGGCACCACCTTATAGGTCAAAGCGTAAGACATGTTACGCACTACTACGAGAAATGAACGGGTGCCGCTTTAACGAGCCTCCCCTCTAAAAGGGCGGAAACGCAATAAAATGACGGCAGCTGCTGTGCAACGCTTAGCCGGGTGTTGCCACACACAGAGCGACACGGTGCGCTTACAGGAATGTGTAAAATTGGATTATACATGGGGCCACAATTTGTGTTTACAATGCTCAGGTTGCTCTGTTGTAACATGTACAACATAATCTATTCATTGTAACACGCCTACCCATGCTAGTGCACGCACTTTGTGATTGGGCCATCCAGGGGACCACGGAAGTGTAAAAAAAGTGCCGCCGTATCCACGAAGTGAATGATGATGAGTGGACGAAGCTCCGGAGCTAAACCTGGTAAACCATGATACATCCGTACACTTTACCCACTCGATTTTATTACAATGCTCCCCCTAGCGTGCGTCACCGCACTAAATCGAACAATTGCCATCCACCAATGACACGAGCCATATATGACATCATTCCTATTTTATAACATCTCGCATCTTTCATGATCAACTACAAGAACCGCCGTCTAGTTTATAACACCTTGCATCTGTCAATCATCAGCTACAAGTACCGCCATCTAGGGAACACTACAAGAACTAAACAAGAGGTGGCTACATACAGAGGACGCACAGCCAACGCCTTATGAAACTTCGCACTTTAAAAAAATGGTTCCAAATCTGCATGTTACACCGCAAATGTAGTCAAAAGACGTTAGTCTTGCGTCTGGAGAAAGTGAACAAAACGTTTATTTGATGTTCTGCGCAAAAAAATCGGTGAAGGGTATTCTGGAAGCGCTGCGTTAGAGTGCCTCGAGTGTGTAGCGGAGATGAACGAGCGCATCAAGGCACGTTAGACACAAGCACCATCTGGCAGTTATCTTCGAAAACGAAGGCGTGCAGCCCGCGGAGAAAGATGCGCACCAGTCTCGGAAGTGATAAGGTGTAGAACGAAAAGCGACGGGAAGGTGTCACCACCGTGACGTCGTAGCAATGCGTTAGAAACACGTTTTTGAACACCGTGTTGCACTTTCAGTGCAGCGCGATAAACACATACATTCCTTAGAGTTACTTGCGTGTGCCTCTTCTAGTATAAAGGTAGACATACAAAACGTCTAAGTGTTGTTATGGCGCCTCAGATATGCGCAATAATTGCTTTTTAATTGACAATCGCACAACTATGAACGCTAAACATTGAGCAATATTGCTGGGCGCTGCGAATGGGCTAGGCCGTTTGGTGCCGTTTGAGGTATTGTTAGGACGGGCAAACAGACAAATGCACAGACGGACAGACCAAAATTTTTTTGTCGAAGTTTTCCGAGAAAGACTGTCGTCTTTAAAAGCACCTTGGTAGTGACTTCGGAAAAGGGCGTCTGGCCGAAGCTCGTAATTTAGTGGGATTCAATTGCTCGGTATTCCGGCTTTTCCTGCTCTAGAGCGTGCGATCGCGCGATTGTTGCAGCCTGAGAATGAGTTTTGCCGCTTAAAATGTAAAGGAAAAAGATCGCCAATGCAAAGGTCCTCACACCCACGTTTGATTACTACCCATATTATTATTGACTATGTGCAAAACTTCAGTGGAACGTAAGAGCCGGATGGTGCATACGTAGCTCGAGGTTAAAAAGAAAAATCAGTCATGTCTTTAACTAACTAAATCATGCCTCATTGACACTGACAACGAAATGACGTTGTAATTGCCTTCATTGGGGTTATGTTGAACGGCAATGTATAGGCTGAACAGATCGAGTTTACTGCTTAGAACAGTTGAGCGAGCATCACGCTGATATTGCTGTGATAGGCTTGCATGCTCGCTGACACCGACGAACACATATCATATACAGAATAAACAGTAGCTATCGGCTAACCAATACGCCTTTACAATCACCGACTTTTGTAACATATATGCTCAGCATTTGTCAATATTATCAATAATAAACAATATCTGCAAAATTATCGATAACTAAAACAATATTCAGGGGTACGTAGCGAACACTCGCGAGTGGTAACTATCTCTATACCAACACTTGATTGATTGATTGATTGATTGATTGATTGATTGATACGTGGGGTTCAACGTTTTAAAACCACTATATGATTATGAGGGACGCCGTAGAGAAGGGCTCCGAAAATTTCGACCACCTGGGGTTCCTTAACGTGCACCCAATTCTGAGCACACGGGCCTACACTATTTCCGCCTCCATCGGAAATGCAGCCGCCACAGCCGGGATTCGATCCCACGACCTGCGGGTCAGCAGCCGAGTACCTTAGCCACTAGACCACCACGGCGGGGCTATACCAGCATTTGCCAGTAATCACCTGTGCATAATCTGTGCGAGTAAATAAGTAGCTACTACCGCATGACTCCGCGTTAGTTCCCAGATCCCACTTTGCACCGAAATACGCCACCCTCCGAAAATTGCAGCCTCTGAAGAAGCGCAAAGCTGTTAAAGAGGTAAATAAAGTTCTCAAAATGTATGCCTCATAAGTTTTGAGATTCAGTCCTCGTTGTATATAATAATTGTAAAAATTTCATTTCAAATTAGGTTAAAATGCGACAAGCTTGGTAGAACACGCACCTTGTGAAATGACCATGCAGAGCTGGTTGTAAGGACATTAGTTGGTGATCATACCACCAGCCCATCACTCTAAATATAATTTTTCTTAGTAGGCTGTCCTTTTGCAGCTTTTCACACGCATTCTGTAACAATGTGCGGTAAAATATTTACCAAGTCAGTCTACAGTAAACCTTCGCCTGAATATATAAATATATATATATATATATATATATATATATATATATATATATATATATATATATATATATACCAGCCGCATCAAATGTCTCTTTGGCGAAATGATTCAGCTGCTGTTGGCAGACAGTAGGCTACTTTTTCTACCATAGACGATACCCAAAATATTAGCAAATGTTATCAGTGAGCAGATTTCAATGTATAGGCATATTTTAATTAGTGCAATAACAGCAAATATGCTGACCTTTGCTTAAATTGGATATGTGCTCAGTCCGTAGAAAGACTGAACAGTATTGGTAAATGTCGGATAGTATAAAGATAGTGCAGTATTGTGAAGTATTGAGAAATATCAACTACTTCAAATAATGTGATATGTTTGCCAATATCCGTTTAAAAAGCCGTGGTGAAGCGTCCTGGAGATTCAAGTAGAGAAAAGACCGAAATATATTCTCCAGTAACGAATATTCAAAGGTCTCAAAGTAATGGTAAATGTCGGCTTGTGACATCATGACAACGCATTGGCAAATGATAGTGAGTGAAATCATGGCAAAGTGTTGACCTGGGATTTTGGGCGGAAAGGTCGCAAATTGTTGGCAATGGTGGGTTGATTGAAGGACAGCCAACTATATTCATATATGGCTTTGAGAGCAAACATGGCTACGTAATGACGAAAAATAATTAGTAGTACCAAATGATGAATAGCGATCGTTGACTAATAGGCGTTTGGCAATGACTGTTAACGGCTCTTCCCTGTTTTGAAAACATATTGTCATTGAACGCAAATTTGTCGTGTCTCGCAGTGATAATTTAAATCATTTTAGTTGTAGGAAGCGATAAAGAAACAGCTAATGCCGTAACGTTATCGACATAATCACAGATAGTGACTTGCTAAATTAACCAAAAAGATGTCATTTGTTAAGTCCTTTTGACACCTTTTCTGGCCGCCACAAGCACTCGCTATTCGCGCGCCATCCCACTGCAAAAGTGGTGTCCTGGCGGTGGCAGTAGCAATAACTTATGGAGGAGCATTTCTCCTTGGCCTTGAAACCGCGGAAGCGAAGCGCAGAGGAGGCATTAGTTTTCTTGGTTTTTTTACTTCTCCCGTGAAAGGCGTTTCCCCACACGCCCTTCTCCTCGGGCTCATCGGGAATGACGATTAGGCCCGCCGTCTATCGTACCTGCTGTGCGAGCGTGAGCAGCACCTCACCTACGGGAGTTTCAGCCGGCGTGTTGCGTCCGTTTGGCGATGTGGTGACAGCGGCGGCGGCGGTGATGCACAAAAGAAAAGGATAAGCAAACTGTGAAACGACCGTGACCAAACTAACAAGAGGAGGCACAGGTGTGCGGCTGATTTGCAAACTGGCGTGGCTTTTCTGCGGAGCACTTGTATCTATCGTGTCGCGTCAGCCGTTACCATGTGCAGGCGTGGGGGAGGTGTTGCGTCAGTCAGTACTCAAGTAACCAGCACCGCCACCTGCCGTCGGACAGGCACCACTGTACCGGTCGGCATTCGCAGTGCAGTGAACGAAAGAGAGAGAAGGAAATTTAGAGGGCTGCTACTAGCGTCCTATAGCTAGAACGGGGTACCGGTGCCCAAGCGAGCATTTGCCGACCGCACGTGTTCCTTTCTGCCTACTCCGAGCCGCCTTTCGCGATGACACTTACATAACATTGCACACTGGCGGCGAGACGAAGCGCCTGCTTTGCTTTCCTCGTTTAAACTACTTGTTCTTTCATTTACATGTGTCCCTTTCACTCCAAACTTGAGCCTCTTCCCCCAAATCTGCAGCACCTCCCCACTGTTCTCGGAGGTCCGTCCGTGTATCTCGCTAGCCGCGCAGAAACGGCCAGAAAGGCGTCATGACATTCATTCAAGGGTTTGGTTTTCAAGCCAACTGGGGTGTCGTCAGTGTGCAGGCTATGCCTGTCACACGTGCTTCCGGCCGTCGGAAGTCGTAATGAGATGTGATAAAACAATGTGAATACCATGAAATGAAGGACTCTGCTTATGCAGACAAGGGCTTGTCATCCGCTGCTACTATTCACTAGTTCAGTAAGAGTCAGTGATTATCGCTATCTCATTGTTGTTTTACATTACTTCCAATAAATGTTGTGTGAAAACTCCATAAAGCGATGATTAAATGTTTTGCCCCTGCTTTCATACGCATGACGGCAGCAGCGTATATTCACGAATATGCCTACGTAGCCAATATTGAGGTTCAGAATAATGTTTCAAAAAGAAAAAAAATATTTGAAAAAGCTGAAGGATATGCTGAGTAGATGATATCCGGCTTAAGTGACAAAAACGTTGTAAATGAGAAAAAACGCAGCTAGACCAGGGAAACAATTAGGTTGTATAGTGAGCTTGTGAATGAATAGAGAAAAAAAATGCCCTCAGGATGTGGAACAGAATGCAGAAAAGCTTTCGTTCGGAAGTGTAAGTGCAGCTATCAGTGAGGAAATCTGCAAGTTTTGCTTCTCATCTGTGATTCTAGATCAGCGTCAGAATGCACGCGTGGACCACACTTTTGAGTTGCGAAGGATATGCAATAAGAAAAGCGATAATAGGAGGCTCTGGTGAATGTGCTGCATTCGAATGCATTTCCCAGAGACAAGGGATGAGGGCTCTCCTTACACATGTTGGGTGGACAAGACTCGATCATGCCTCTCGCATTGCTTTTTGTTCAATCAGCCACGTAACTACTTCTGAGAGAAGAGACATGTGCGTGCAATATTTTCTATCTCCGTTCTCCTTGCATGGTCCCCATCGTTCATTCGCGTCTTGTCGGACGAGCTCATCGCGTGGATGCACAGGTTTCGAAAGAACAGGTAGAAAACAGAAATGAGCGATTATGACAGAATAATACTGCAGGGGCACATGTACATGATTATCTTCTGATATCTTAACGCATAAGAAATAAACTAATAGGGATGTGAGCGAGGAGCGTAGATGCTTTTTGTCTTTGTTGTCATTATCCGTATCGAACGCAGTAAGAATACACGTTAAAGAACAATTATTTCTGCGCGTATCCTTTGCAGAACTCAGGTATGAGTATAAGGCACAACGTATAGTCGCAGTCCCGGAGATAATATTTATTTACCCTTGAGGTTCTTCAATGTGAATCTGGTGCTATGCATACGGATGATGTTGCATTTCCTCCATCAAAATAATGCCACCGTGGGCGAATGTGTGGACGTTTTCTTCGTAAAGCGGCTTTTTATTTTCTAAGCTAATACATAAAACAACATCGGAGAACTAGAAACTGGTTGTGCGGCAGGCTATCGGATAGTCGAACGCGAAGCGTAAAAGAGGTCAGTTTGCAGGAACTGACCTCTTTTAGAGGTCAGTTGCAGGTCAGCATCGGCATCGGCCTCATTGATCGTCAGCAAAAATAATAATTTGATCATGACTGCACAATCAAGAAATACGGAAACTGAAGAAAAAATAAACGTTTTCGGGTCTCAGTAAGAATTGAACACTGGCCATCAGCGTGTCAGTAAGGTGTTCAGCCACAGACGCGTGCTAGTACTTCAATACACTTCTAAAAAATGGCAGCATATCCACGGAGTGTATGATGGATAGTGGGGAGATGCATCCGTCCGTACATTCGTTCTCGCTTCCGTCCATCCATGCGTGCGTCTGTGTGGCCACCCGTGCGTCCATCCGCCCGTCCGTGTGTGCGCTTGTTCGTGCGTCCGCACGTTCATCTGTGCGTCCGCCCCTGCTTTCGTCCATGCAACCGCTCCGGCGTCCATCTATGCGTTCATCCGTCCATGCAGTCATCCATGCGTCCGTCCATGCATCTGTCTGTGTGTCCGTTCGTCCACCTAATCAACACTCCAAGTACCACCATCTCGCATCTTTTCATCATATATTTCTCATATAGAAGCACCGCCATCCAGCGGACATTCCAAGGACTGAATGAGAGGAGGCACACGCGCACTTTCTTACGGCTTGAGCTTCGTGTCTACTTCCCACCTTTAACCACCTCGAGTTCATGGTATGTACTAGTTGACTGTATTCATGGCACTTCGGCCCAACGCTCGCTCAACTTTTCTAAAACCTAGGAGGTTAGGCCCAGCGAGTATAACGTAGCCACCCTTTCTTGTCTTCTGTGCCTTGTTGAACAATAAAAAATTCGCAGCGTGCGTGTTAACTAAAATTCAAATTCTGCTGTCTCTCATTCCCCCTTAGCAGCCATTGGAATGTACATTGAACACTATATTTTATCGTTAAACAAGGCACACATGAAATCTCTCACCGATACCACCTTGCAGGTCAAAATGTTATACTTGTTACACACTACTACAACGGCTACGAGGGACTAACGGGTGCCGCTATAAAGAGCTTCGCCCCTAAAAATAAATGATGGTCATGTAACAGATGGTGTCTCTTTAATGCATGTAATATTACGTGGCAGAAGCGTTGAATAGCGCCATATTTCAAAACATTCCATTGACATGATGAGAGGATGTTTTAAAGGCCTAGGAATTACAAAGCGTTTACACTTACTTGTGATCATTGGCAAAACCATCAAGAACGTGAGCAGCTGTGTTGGTTCTTGTATTGACTTGGAGATTTGCAAAGAAATAATAAAAAGTCACATTTTTGCCGCAAAGGTAAAGCAATGAACGCGATAGCAACAAATTGGAAAGTCAGACACAGAATGGAAAACAGATCGAAACATGCCCCGCGTTTCTCACGCACAAATGACGCACGAAACGCGCTCTCATGTGCAGATGCACGCGAATAAGCATCTCAGTTGTTACTTCGTTGTGTCTGAAAATCACGCGCTTTTCGCAAACGGGGACTGCAATGATTGCCGTGGCATTTGTGCGCGCGGTAACTACAACAGAATCGTTCCAGGTAAAGCCCGAGGCCAGCCAAGACTTATGATCCTCCTCTTCTCCTCACAGCGAGATAAGGGCCCGCGATGGAGCGTCACTCCCCTCCTCTAAGCGGGGCAAAACACGCGTGAGAGATTAGAAGGCGCGCAGCGGCGCGATGTGGCGACGCGCGCTCACTGCGCCATCTTGCTGGTAATGCTGAGTGTGTGAGTGAGTGGGAATTTATTAGAAGGCAGAGAGGTCTGCCTGAGCTAGTTCGGGGTAGCCTGCTACTCTATACAGGATATAAAGGAAGAAGGAAGGAAAGAGGGATGAAGGATGATGATGGGGACAAGAAGAGGTGGTGCATGTGTACAGTAGCCACTTAGCATGGCACCCTACAGTCTATTATCTAGTCCAGTGCTTTTTGATAAAGACTAAAACAGCCTTTGTAGCAGTTTTTGACAATGTATGATCGTTCATTGCTGACAAAATGTGGCTTTCACTGAATGGCGTTCGTTCGACACTTGCCAACGTTGAAGTTAGCGTTTTTCTTTGTGCGACGTATAGTGGGCAGTCACAAAGTATATGGGCTAAAGTTTCGTGCACTTGGCAGCGCTCACCATTCGGGCTGTCTGCACGGCCGATTATAGTTGTGTGTGTTGACGAGTGAAGGCGACGCCCAGGCGAATTCGCTGAAGTATATTAGCATGCCTTCGGCTGATTTTAGCCGGAAGAAGAAACTTCATAGCGGTTCACGCGAAATTATCTCAGCCCTACCGATGTCACTGACCGGCAGCACGTGTTTGCTTGTCGAGGCACAAAAAACAAACCTTCATTACCCCCCTTTCTCCGACCCACGCTTCAGCCTATTGCCGCCAAAAAGTAACAAGATACCCATGCCCTGCGTAGTATTGCGGTACAATCGATACATCGTAAAGGTATTTCGCTACTGAGATACAAATAAACTTTGTTTCTCAAATGTATTTGGCACACTTTTGACCGTGCACTGTGTGATGTCAGTGCACGCAGGGCAGAGAAGTACCGTGATACAAACACGATAGTTCCCCCCGAGATGCCCGTGAGCAGTGGTAAGTGGTAGAGAGCAGTGGTAAGCGCTAGCTTGCCGTAGGAACGTTGATGGTCGTGACCCTCGGTGGCTCAGCGGTTAACCCCTCACACTCACAATTAAGAGGACTCAAGTTCGATTCCGTGCGCCGGAGTATTTTTCTGTTTTTTTTCCTTTCTTGGATTTTCATATATAAAGATACGTATACGGTGAGTGACGCCGGCGGCAAAATCCAGCCGAGAGTGTCGGTAAAATTGCTATCGCAGTATTAAAATTAATATAGTCTAGTGAGCATTTAACGACTATTACTTGCAGCAGGCATTCTAGAACACTTTGAAATGGCCAATGCTACACGCACTGTCGTTCATTTTCTCACGGCTTGGTTGAAGAACCCCTCGAGAACTGCAGCGAGGCTAACAATTCAGAAGGTGAGGCGCACGAGGCCAGATTACACCAATGCATTTCACTATTGAAGACGAAGCTAGATCAAACGTTGATAGATAGATTGATTGATTAATTGATTGATGGATTGATTGATTGATTGATTGATTGATTGATTGATTGATTGATTGATTGATTGATTGATATGTGGGGTTCAACGTCCCAAAACCACCATATAATTATGAGACGCGCCAAAGTGGAGGGCTCCGGAAAATTAGACCACCTGGGATTCTTTAACGTGCACCCAAATCAGAGCACACAGGCCAACAACATTTACGCCTCTATCAGAAATGCAGCCACGCTGCCCGGGTTTCGATCCCGCTACCTTCGGGTCAGCAGCTGAGTACCTTAGCCAATACACCTACGCGGCGGGCAGCTCAAATGTCCTCCAAGCTTTTGCATACAAATGTTGCTTCATACGAGGTACTACTGACATGGCGACCCTGTGCTTTGTGGTCTTGGCGGCTATCACGGAAGAAGCAGGTTCGATTCAGACGAAGTTTTTAAAAGCGAACAAGTTTTTAGCGAAGTTCGGCGACTTTGAGCGTATCTATCTATCTATCTATCTATCTATCTATCTATCTATCTATCTATCTATCTATCTATCTATCTATCTATCTATCTATCTATCTATCTATCTATCTATCTATCTATCTATCTAGCCGCTTACGTTTGGGTGCCATTGTAGTCAACCCCTTGGCGTAAACCAAAATTAGCATGGGAGGGTAAGATGGTTTGGCTCATATGACGCGCTGCTCAAGACCTCAATAATATCATAATCCTGTCACGTTCGTCGTCAAACACGTCCCTCCAGACAGTTGCCCATACGCACGGGCGGGTATGTGCCGCTGGTATGCAGATATGTGCCACAGGTGATTGTCACTTAGTATCTACCCAGGAACGAAGAGAACACACATGGGAAATTTTAACGTGCGAGTGTTTAGAAATAAGTGAAATAGGTAACGTCGACCCTACGAATGCAAAGAACCAATGTCAGGGCCCCAGCTGGAAGCGAACCCAAGCATTCTGCGTGGCAATGAAGCATTTTACCGCAGACCTGCGCCTGGTCTCGGAACTACTTTTCAAATAGACGTTAATCTTCGTGAAATGTCAATAGTGGTTGCAGTCCTGCCTACACAATTTTTTCAACATTACACATGTGCTCCTTTCATACATCTGCCACGTCGGGTTAACGTCAATTGCGGTAAGTTGCCATGCGCTGAAGTTGATTTATGTGGCAGTGTTCAGGGCCAGCATCCTCGCGAGCATCAGCGCTTGATATCAGCTTCTGGTGTTGCTAATACGTATGTTCCAATTGGCATCGTTGCACAAGTGCAAATAACTGGTTATATAAACATCTGCAAATCTTCAACATATGTCTGTGCGTGCAACGTTTGTACATATATTTAGCGTCATTTCATGACGAGTCACACAATAAAAAAATTCCAACCCGGTCCCCTACCTCCGCATGCTTCGCATAACGTCGATTCCCTGGTACGTGGGATATGCCGTATTTATTTACGGACGAAATCTTAGAGGGCCATACGTGTTAGAGCATCAGTGCATGTTAGAGCGTAGTATGTGTTCTACATTATCGAACAGCCCTCTGTTAGGCCGTCTCAAGTAAACTGAGCCACCTTGGGACATCAAATAAACATAAGAAACAACCTACCACACAAGGTAGTGGCTCACAAAGCTTCATATGAGGATGTATGTCATCTCAAGGACAAGCTCCTGTACGTTTTTACAGCTTTTAAAATTACTCTACTCCGCTACATATGTATGCACTGCAAAGTGGTATAAGTAGAAAACTTGTGCATTCATATACTTTTGTGAATCACTTCGAAAGCGCACAAGTGTGTTTATTTTTAATTTTCGATGACTCAATTTTCTTCAAGTGCTTGAGGCCTTATCTACCAGGCACTGCAGAGTGTTATTAGCTATTCAATATTTTTTATTTAAGTAGGAGACTATAATTTTCGCGCAGCTTTGCTAATTACAACATTATCTTCACATATTATTCGGAAAGGTTATTGATGAAGAAGTTGAACAACAAAGGGAAAAATATTTGTCATCGACGAACATCAACTGCAACAATCTTCCGTTACTTACCACTTCTTTACCCCAATAAGTACTTGTTACCTGTCATGAAAATATCTATGCGCAGTGAGTTTTAACATACCTAGTATCGTGAAGGCTTATAAACAGCGGAGCTGATGGCATCAGTTTTAATGTGGTCATTTCCAGACATTCTGAAATGACGGCGAGATTTCAGCTTTCACAGAAAAGTTATCAGCCGGTCCTCCACTCCACCACGCCTGCGCCGTTCAGGTCATAGGATATCTCTTCGCTCTACTCCTCTTTGCTTAGAATCGCCGTCTTCACGTCTCTCCCCATTTTTTACGAGGCTCAACTCGTTAGACTTGGCTTTCCTCTCACTCAATTAGCTTTACACACGCCCTCTATGTGGTCAGGCTTCGCTATCACATAGAAAGTGTGGGTGACAAATTCCAAAGAATTTATTTTAGCCCTATACAGCTTTGATATTAACTGTCATGAAAGAAACATCGTCAGGACTTTACCTCAATTCGCCAAAAAATAGCCTTTTCAGCAATATAACAAGATCTACAATTTCAAATGATTTTTCTAAATTTCAAAACCATTCGCAGCAGAGTAGATTATCGTCAAGGGCAGAACATATTTTGCCTGTCTTGACAAAGTTATAGTGCCACGATTGGCAATAAATCTAAATGTTCTTGGCTGTAAGACTAAATATTTTGGCTAGAAGGATGCCACACACTCAAACAGGAATGTTTACCGTATTGACTTAATATGGAAATAATACAAGATAATATTGACCTTTCTAACATTTCGTTCCAGCTTTATATATAGTGGCTTAGCAGTCGCAGTCTTTGCTATATCGGAAAGGACAACCGTAAGGAAAAAAAAACAAATCAACGTAGAAAACTTTGTCTACCAATACGTGTAGGCTTCTCCGAGGCGTGGCAACAAGTTCGTCATCATCTCGGCCTCGGCGGACACATTTCGAAGAAGCCTACAAGCCAGAGGATCATGCACTCTGCGATGACATTGCACGCAGGGCAGAGCAGTACCGCGATACAAAAGTACTGAGCTAGTGGCTCAGAGATACTTTTGGGTATAAATTTCTGTGTCGAAATAGATTTAAAAATGTATTTGTATCTCAGTAGTGAAATACCTTTACGATGTATCGCTTGTACTACAATACTATGCAGGGCATTGGTATCTTGATACTTCTTATTTGGCAGCAATAGGCTAAGGATTGGGTTGAACGGGGTGGGGGGGGGGGGAGGGGGCTGGGCCGTAATGAAGTTTGTTTTTTGTGCCTCGACACGCAAACGCATGCCGCCGGTCAGTGACCTGGATAGGGCTGGGATGATTTCGCGTGAAGCAAATAATAGCCAATGTGTTAAAGTGCACAACGCCACTGACGGCAGGATTGAGGAGCTATACGTTTGCCGACTTTTGCTGACTAAAGCCACAGTCTCTCAAGGCAAGTGTCGCATCTCTATCTTTATCGGGCGACAAATCTTTTCGAAAGTCTTGAGTTGACGTCGAACCAACATTGTTTAGGTGGTACCCTGCCTCAGAAGATCCTGTTGCTTAAGTAACCGTCTCTAATACACAGATCTTGAGCCTCGAATAAGTGCGTAATTTTTCTTGATTTAATTGTTATGTTAGTTAGTGATTTATGTGATAATATTGATTTGCAAGTTCTAACCTGTTGAAACAACAATCTCAACTTTATACTGGGCTCATATAATGTTTTGTCGTTAGTGTTCCCGAAATCAAACAAGTATCTTAGCATTTGTATTAAGGTATCAGTATTCTTGTGTCTGTAATCCAAACTACTTTTTTCGTTTTCTTGCAAAAATATTGGGAAAATACTGTCAGTGTCTGCATTTTAGGCGTTCAGTGCATGTATTTCAATATTTCTATTTTTAAATACGTTTTTGAGTACCTCTGCCCAGCCCTCAGTGCACGTTGAAGAAAACCAGATAGTCAAACTTTCCAGAGACCTCCGCTCCGGCATCTTTTATAACCATATCCTGATTTTGTGACGTGAAATTCCAGGTGATAATATTATTGATATAAACAAATAATTCATCTCCTGGCTGGCTAATGGGTATTAAATTTAAAATTTGTTTTCTGAGTTATTCTGCGGTAATGTGAGAAAAAACTGGCCAATCTTGCACGAATCTTCGCCAGTTAACGTTGTCCCGGCCACAGGCCCGCAGCAGCGACATGAAAACCACTCGATGTGACAGGGCAAGAAGGACGAGCATTTATTTCCAACTCGGAAATGTATAGGAAAGTCATACGAGATGAAGAATGAAAAAAAAATGGCAGCATATCCACGGAGTGAATCATGGAGAGTGGGGCGAAGCATCCGTCCGTTCATTCATTCTTGCTTTCGTCCGTCCCTGCGTCCGTCGGTATGACCGTCCGTGCGTTCATTCGCCTATCCGTGGGTGTGTCTGTTCGAGCGTCCGCACGTCCATCTGTGCGTCCGTCCCTGCGTTCGTCCATGCATCCGCCCCTGCGTCCGTCGATGCGTCCATCCGTCGGTGCAGCCATTTATGTGTCCGTCCATGCGTCTGTCTGTGTGTCCGTTCTTCCACTTATTCAACACTGCAAGTACCATCATCTCACATCTTTTCATCATATATTCCTCATATAGAAGCACCACCATCCAGCGGTCATTCCAAGGACTGAACGAGGGGAGGCACACACACACTTTCTTACGGCTTGCGCTTCGTGTATACTTCCCACCTTTAACACCTCGAGTTCATGGTATATACTAGTTCACTGTATTCATGGCACTGCGGCTCCACGCTCGCTAAACCTTTCTAAAATCTAGGAGGTTGTGCCTAGCTAGTATAACGTAGCAACCCTTTCTTGTCAGATAGTGCTCAATGTACATGCCAATGGCTGCTAGGGGGAATGAGAGACAGGAGAATTCGGCTTTTAGGTAACACGCACGCTGCGAAATTTTTATTGTTCAACAACGCACAGAAGAAATCTCTCACCGACACCACCTTGGAGGTCAAACTGTAAGACTGGTTACACACTACGACTACTACTACGACTACGAGAGACGAATGGGTGCCGCTATAAGGAGCTTCGCCCCTAGAAGTTACAATGACGCATGCTCCAAGCGATGTCATTTGGCCTAACCTATCTGGGGCACTCCCACCCATTAGAGCCGTAGCGTTCCACGGGCTTTTTTGATTCTTGAGGACCGACGTGGCACAGGTAAGAGCGCTTTCAGAGAGGACATCAGCTTCGCATTTCGGCGTACCGTTTTCCAATTGGGGTTGTGCCTTGAGAGGTGGTTCTTCTGGAGCCTATGCTTCTATGCTTGCATCGATGTTGGATGAACATTTTCGTAATTGGTCGACATGTCGTCGAACGACGCCGTTCTCCACAGCTACAGTGACGGGACGTGCACCACTCGTCAATTTTATTTCGCGCGGCGTCAATTACTTTCCTATACCGTATCTGCGCTCATAGACGGCCTCACCAGGGGCGAAGTATCAACTGGCAGACTCCAAACCGGAATTAATCGACAATTCGAGGTTCCTGGGAGGAAAGCTCATTACAGTCTAGTATGCAAATGTTAGCCCAAAAGTATTTCCAAAGGCAAAAACCCAGAAACCTGTGGCGAATCTTTGTAATTGCAAAGAATCCTTGACAGAGCCGCTCACAGCTTTACTTCAGGCATTCTCTTCAACCCTACAATCTTTAAATTTCGCACAACGCATTCAGCTAGTGCATTATTGGTGAGGGTAGTGAGGCGTGGTACGAATGTGCTCAATTCTATTGTTAAGCAAAAATTGAGCAAATTCTGTCCCGGGGAAAAGCGCAATATTGTCAATTACTATGGTGCGCGGTCATCTAAACTGGCTGAACAAGGTTCACGATTCACCGTAGCAATATAGTGGTTGCTCGAGATACAAAAATGGCTCCTATCAAATTGCTAGGTGATCTGCGCAACCACGACCACCTCTCCTGTAAAATTGGCCAACTTACGTCATTTCGTATCGGAGGCATGGCAAAGCTTGCACACTATTTCTGCATTATGAAGTAACCCTCTGAATGTCTCGGTCCAGGCGGGACCAACAAACGCTCGTTCTTGCCCTTGTCTTGACTGTGGGCGCTCCCTGATGACACTCGTGCAACACTTTCAATACGTTCTCACGCGTCGCTCTTGCTACCAATTCACGGTGGTGCAGAATAACATGTTCTTCTCGGCAGACAACTCATGTAGTCTTTTCCGGTATCCTGCCATTTCCCTGCTTTCATCCACGAGGGAGGGTCATTCTTCAGTGGCGTACCTGCGTTCTTTTTGTAAAGCGCCATGCGTTTCAGTGACTGTTTGAAGTACTTGGGAGACAGCACTGGCTGGCCCAGCTAGTCAATGGCAAACACCATTTACGTGAGGTCTCGTGTTTTGCTTTCGGGCTCCTGCAATGGTTATGGTAAGTGTCTTGGGGCATGAGAGATTAGCATTTGTTTGCCAGGTTTACAGATGTGCTTGTACTTGTACGCCTCGAGCAAAAGTGCTCATATCTGAAGGCAGGCGGCAGCCATCACAGATTCATGGTCTGGCTCAGTAAATAAGGATGATATATTGCAAGTGTGAACTCCCGCTAAAAAAGGTACTTGCAGAACATTGTCACGCCAAATACTAGGGCTAAATGTTCTTGCTCTTTTTGTGAGTACTTCTCTTCAACCGAACTGAGCACTTGGGAAAGAACTCGATTTCGCTGTGTACATTGTATATACGGTGAAAAAGTGTTGCCCCGAAACCATAAGGGGAAGCGTCCAATTCCAAAGAGGACTCCTGCTGATGATCAAAGTAGGTTACCACTGGGGTCGAGCACGAAACCTTCTTTGCCTTCTGAATTGCCGCTTTTTCCCTTAGTTTGCCAAATCTATTTTGCGCCTCTTTTAAGAACTTATACAAAGCTGCAAGCACATTGAAAACATTTGACAGAAACTTATTGTGAAAAGTGGCAATTCCTAAAAAAAAATCTCAGCTTAGCAGAATTTCATGCCAACGGGGCTAGTCTGAATGCGTCGACGTTCTTTTCGAGCGGATGTAGCCCCTCGGCGTCAATACGATATCTAAGATATGACAATGATGATTCACAGAGCCTGCACTTTCCCACACGAAGCTTGATGCCGTTCTCGCGTAATAGCTGCAACACTGCTTAAAGATTCGCATTCTGATTTTTGTTGCTCTCGGATATCAACACTTCATCCAGATTTACCTGTGTCCATTTTAGTTACTGCAGCTTCGATTCAGTCAGTCAGTCAGTGAGCAAACTTTATTTGGGTCCTAAGGAAATCTTTCGATGGAATATCACAGCAGCTTATTCGATGCCACACGATGGTCTGTTGTAACAGACCAGCACCTTCGGTGTGTTTATCACTTGTAATTTCCGCAAGCTTCATCTAGCTCGAGCTGGTTGTATAAGTGGCGAAGGTCTAACTTACCTAATGCCTTCGCTCCTCATGAGTTTGCAAAAATGTCGTCTATGACAGGCAACGGGTACTGATGAAACCTCGTATACCAGGTTTAAGGTGACCTTGAAGTCACCGCAAATGCGCACCATTGCGTCCTTCATTAAAACTCGAACAACGGGCGTCCCCCCTTCGAAATGATGTACTGGTGAAATTCTCACTTTGAAATCGAAATTGACACGTAGTGACACTTTGAAATTGAGAATCAAAATGGTTGTGGAGTGCCAAAGGAATTTCGCTTGCCTTGAAGAACGTGTGGCTTGATCCGGTTTTGGTGTGAAAGTCGGGCTGGCGAATCTTCGATGGCGCCGGTGCCCGCAATGAAAAGGTCAGCGTTTTGATGGAGCGGATTTGGAACAACCTCCCAGGCTTCATTTGATATTGAAGGCAGCGGATTTACTTTGCGCATCTGGACGCGTTCATCTGTTAATTTTGCAGGAGATCCCGACCGCAAACACGGGCCATTGCAGTCGAAAACAGTCCAACTGCACTACTCTGCTACCTTCATAGGAAACCGGCAATGTTAATGCACCAAAAGTTAAAGATTTGCCGGATAGCATGAAAGCTAAAGTTCCGACAATTGTAGCTGCGGCCACTGATTACAATCGTTTCGTAGATGCTCCAAGGTTTAATTGAACTGGTAGCGTAATTTCCATTGAGGCCCATGGATACAGTAGTCAGCGGCTTATTGCCACCGTCACCATCTACGTGAGAAAGAGACAAGTACCAGCAAAAAACAAACAAAAAACAAAACTGAAATATTACGTTGCAACCGGAAGCGCTAGCGACGTCGCGCATTTTTCCTACCTGGTGGGAAATTATAAATTTTTTCTTAATTGCTGACTTGCTACGTGTCTTTATCATTACGCGATTTTATTGCGCCTCAATTGTGTCTCGCTAATTGCATGCGAGTAATTGCATGCGAGAGTGAAAAGAAACAAAAATAACAATGATAGAGGAAGCAAAGTAGTCTTGTTAGCCAAATAACGTGCATGCAATATGCACAAGAAACTTCGCAGAGGCAATTGTGAGACAAATGTTCACGAGCACAATAACGTAACTGTTCTAAAACTCACGTTGTCGAATCGTTGAAAACTACTGAAGTGAGACAGCAGTTTTTAAAATATAGCTTTGGCAGCAGTGGACTGCAGCGTCTTGTTGCTTAGCTTGTCGTGTTTACAGTCACCAAAGGCGAGAACATGCCGGCCGTGCGCCAGCGAAAGCAATCGGCAGTCACGGGAGCGGCTGTCTACACATTCTGTGAGCTAGTTGAGCTACGAAATGCACATGAAAAACAAGTGAGCTTCTGTACGTACGCACGAAAACACCACAGAAAAGTGAGCGATGTCTCTTTGACCTGGTAATGCGCCGAACCAAAGAATACGCCGACACAAGCTCTGATAGCATATTACCTGGATACCCCCAATTCCGTTGGCCCATGTTACCTGAGTGCCTGCATGTGCCCGCTGTTTCTGAACCTAAATAAAAGAAAAAAATGGGCGCTTACACACATACCAAAGACCAGAGCTTTAATAAAGTAATGTAAAATTTTATTGTAACAAATAAACTTAAAACTACTGAAATTAAACAACTAATTATTTTTTGTTTCCGCTATCACTCTCAAAAAGTGTGCCCAATGTGGCACAATATACTACTAAAACTTGGTATATAATAAAATGTTTCAAGAAAATCGCCGCTTCAGGTAACCTATAAAAAAAGCAATACGAGTGACGCATCTCCTAACTGATTCTTTTCTATCTCATTGTTCCCGCTTGCACATGAGAACTAAGGAGGTCTTTTATTAGTTTGGGCGTACTCACAATGCAGGCTGTAACAACCACGATTTCTTTATTTAAGTATAGATTCGGCTCTTTTATGGACGCTGCACTTGTGCTTTTCTTGTGCACGTATCATTTTTTTTACTTTTCAGCACTACGGTCGCTTCAACTATTACCTTGGGCTGACAAGACTCTGGTAATTACAACAAGGCATGTACATACGTACGTCCAAGTGCTCGTTATACGTGCTGCCCATAGTCCTTCGTGGAAGAGCCATTCCGCATTCCATGTAAGAACCAATGTCTTACAAGAACAACTCGCCGTGTTAATACGGTTACGTTTTAGGCTATTTCTTTAGGCTTTTTGTTTTAGACAGTTGCGACTAAGATGTTTCGGCGTATAGGCCATTGGGACCCACAAAGAGAACAAGTAAATTATGGCTCGTCTCGTGCTGAGTTACACCTCTAAGCCAAGCAAGGCTGCTTCTGGTTTAGGAAGAAATAAACGTACTAGAATATAGTTCACCCCCTTCGCCCCTTCATAACGAACATATCCCGTGGTGCGACAAAAGACCTGTGGGTAGGTCTGTTGGCGCTTGCTTGCAGGCATGCAATAACCTGACGGCGATTCCCGGCTCCTTACATCCAACCTTAACCTATCCTACATGTCTGTAATAGCATACCCGCTCACAAGCATCTCAAGTGACACTCGTTTACGTTTCTTTCGCCATTCTTCCTTGATGCTCACCTCGAGCCCACAATTACACTTCTTTGGGAGACAATTGCCTGTACTCGATTAGTTCTTTCGCCTCCCGGCATGGCGCTGGCGACGCAGGCCGTGGGACAACCAACACTGCCTGCACCACCACCGCGGGCGAGGTTGCATTATACCGCTGTAGACGCCACATACAGAGATCGGGACGAGTTGGCGTTCACGGCAACCTCACCGCTCCCGGCATAGTAATTACAAAGTGTATGCAGATTTCCCGGACCAATCGATTCGCCACGCGCCCGACGCGCTGACTGTGTTTAGAGCGTCCTATGTATGTGTCGCCTCCGCAACACTTAACCGAGTCGTAGACTACGACCGCCGCTTGCGCAAGAATCTATGCAAATGGAATCGATCCACCAGGGGATCTTCTGTTTATATATTTAACACTCCTACTTTTTCTTAGCCGCAATGTATAAGTTTGTAGGGCACAGCTCAGCCCTTACGTAGTGAAATAATAAGCGGTACTTGTCGTTTAGGACTGCCTGTTTCCGCGATATATGAGAATTAAAAAAAAACAGTGAGAAAAAGTCGCAGCTATTAGGATACCTTGAATGGCGGTTGTCGTCTCCACGTGGAGCTCTATTTCAGTCTCTCCCGCAGATGCCCAGTGAATACAACCACATACATGCATACGCACGCGCATACACAGACGGGCATGTATGCACCGCACTTTGGGAACTCGAATTAGCCACAGGCCTCTTGGATCGTATAAACACGTGGTTCAAGAAAACTCTGTCATAGAGCTCCTACTTTCTTTTCGCCAAAGCTGAGCTGTCAAAGCCAATCCGGTCTCCGTGTTAGTCTATATTTTTGTGGTAGAGGTGATGAAGCAGCCGAAGAGCGAGAGTAAGGACATTGTAGAAGGCGTGTAGGAAGGGAGATTAGAAGGGACGCTATCGAGGAACTCACCGAAGTTGTGTTGGCTGCCTAAAGTATCGATGAGCATCTGCGTGGGACAAGCTTGGTTGTGGATACAACGAGCGTTAAGTAAAGCAGTGGAGCACTTCAAGCTCTTAAAGTGGCACAGTGGCGGGGGATGTGGAATTTGAGGCATAAAGAAGAGCGAGAACTTGAGGTGCTTAATTAAGTGTGGCAGATAAAACTTTATTTTATTTATTTATTTACATATACCCTACAGGCCTCGCAGAGACATTGTGTAAGGGGGGTCAATACGAAATAAGTATATATTAGAATTATATCAAAAAGCAAAGTTGCTACATAAAAGTAGGAACAATGTAGAATAACATAAAACACTAAAAAGTAAAGTAAAATAATTTCTGGTACAAAACTAATCTATCTTCTAGTCTAATTATCTCTGTTAAATTAATCGAGCAATTCTAGTCAAATTATTTCTAGTACAACAAAACTTAAATCAACAGTATGTCTTTACTATTGAAATTATATTAAAAAAAATGAGGTTGCAAAATTCATGACAGAAAATCGACCAGCTCAGATTTATTAGAGAAATGGTTGATGAGATGCTCGCGAAATATGTTGTGATTTTGCTGAAGGACAATGGTATTGGGAAGATCGTTCCACGGTCGTATGGCACGAGAGAGAGATGAGTAGTTAAAAGCATTAGTGTTGCCGTAGACGCGGCAGTAGCTGAAGTCATTGTTTAGTCCGGGACGTATTAGAGAGAGGGAGAGGGACGTATTAGATGGGGTAGTGATGATCGAGTGGCTTTAGCATATTTTTGAAAGAGGGACAAAAGGGCAATGTCACGGCTATTGTAAATGCGCGGAGTGAAAGTTCGTACTTTAGCTGCGTTACCCTAGACAAGATATTGTGAGTTCTCGTGATAAAACTACATGTCTTGTTCTGGATAGCTTCTCACTTCTTTATTAAATGTTTTGATAAGGTGACGAAATGGGTGATTCGTGCTCTAACTGGGGTACGACAAATGTTCGGTAGGCTTGCTTACGTATTGAGCTCGCATATTTGAAACAATAAATAGAGTACTCGACGCTTGCGACAAGTAAGCCTGTTCTTGATAGATGGCATGTCTTTTATGAAGATTCACATCGTCACCTGTCATTCTTGCCTACTTTGATGGTAGAGCGATTACGGCGTTCGGCTGCTGAAACCAAGTCTGCGGGTTAAATACCACTCGCGGCTGCCGCATTCAGAAGGAGGCAGAGCAATAGAGGGACCACGTACTATGCCATGACAGGACACGTTAAAAGTGTACTAAATGATCCAAATTACAGAGCCTTATAAACAGCATTTCAAATACGAAGCAGGTTATAGTGGAGTTCCATCCGGTGTGCGGTGTGACAACCCCAACGGCGCATGTGCGATCGCTCCCCCTGTCTCTGTTCTCAGCGCTTCCCCTCCCTCTTACGACTTGCCAGCAAAGGTAATGAAACGCTTCCTCAGGCAGTGCGGCATCCACACCTCCGATTCCGCATGTGCATCATCCTCCCCCTATCTCTCTCTGCTCTCCTACGCTCCCCATGAAACGCGTTCCACGTTGCATGATACAAAGCGTGTCTGTTTTGTTCCTAGTTGTTGATCGTCGCTATTGTGGCATTCTACATTTCCACGAGACGGAGCGCGTCTGCTTCGGTTATCAAGAGATCATGTTCGATGTATCTCGCGTGTGCGTTGATCAGCCGGCTGTTTAGTAGAGCTGTAGTCATGGTTACAGCCAGCGCTGGTAACCGGCAGCATTCACGGCAGTGGTCACCACCATCAAGCGACGGTCACCGACACCGTTGGACAGGTAGAGGTTCAGACTGCTGGTGGACTTGCTTAAGGCGACGTAGACGAGTTTTTGTGGGTGCCTCACACAACTAGCTCTAAAGTTCGTAAGTGATAGCCTCGAGGCTGTTAAAACACAATCGATTAACGAACAGGAACAGGCCCTCCAGAGAATTGAGGCCACGTTTAGTCACCGCATGGAAAAAATTGAGGCTGCAATTAATCACCTGTACGATATGGAAGCTCAATCATCACCAACCCGTAAATATAAACAAAGCAAATCTGCCGCCGCTTCCTCTCAGCACACGGAGCAGGCGAAAAGCTCACAATCGGGAGTTTCCACTCCGACAACGACCTAACATGGCGAATTCTAGTAATCGACAAAATCCCGGAAGAGCAGGTTTGCTTTCTCCATCCGGAAATCAAAATTCATCCGATATCAACATATAGCAGTGTAATTGTAGAAGCATCCGAAAGAAACACTCTCAATTGGCCGCCTACATTCAACACTCCGCTGAACCACCTCATATAGTGGCTCTGCAGGAGATGGGATCTGGCGAAGTGCAGGATTCTAATGTACTCCCCACTATTTCGTATCTGTAACTCTTTACATTCTAGGCATCTGAAGACCTCCTGTAAGCACGCGTTAGGTAGCATTGGGGAGATCGTATCGACTTGTCCTACACCCTTGTTTATTGGTATTCAGTCGCTTTCATTACGGAGCACTATGTTGACAGTTCATCCACTGTAGATTTTTTCCAGGAGGTTTAAATATTCTTCGTCGACACCCTGATTCCAGTGTGTATGAATAATTGCTGATATCTGTACTGAATCAAATGCCTTCTCGTAATCTATGAAGGCTATGTATACTGATTGGATATATTCTTAGCATTTCTATTAAATATCTCAGGAGGCAGGAATTCAAGCCAAGTCCCGTATAGTTCTTACCATTATTTATATTTCACTGAAACGAGTTAGACATCTTAGTATGAGACAAATTGCCAGTGCGAGCAGAGCTTTTGTGCCTCTCAATCCCTCTATCCTTTCACCATTCTTGTTATTTCTCTGTTTCGTTCAATTTTCAGCACGCCTCCCTGCTTGGATCCCTGAAACCACGAGTCTTTACTAGCAGGCAGGTGGTCTAGCATTCATGTCCAACGCGGGCCTCCTTGTTTCTGCCCGGCAGACTCCGCCGTGCTCGCAACCAAGCGCTTGCTGGGGATGCTGTCTGCGCCGTCTGGCTGGCGCTCACCGAGCGCGATGCCCAGGAGGCAGTCGTAGCTGACGTCAGAGAACACGCGCTGACGTCACGATGGGCTTTCCTTTCCGCACTCTCGCCTTTGCCATCCTATGAGGAAGAGAGACAAGGAAGGGGAGCTCTTACCAACTAGCGCAAACAAAATGAAAAGCAGGGCTTTCCTTTCGTTCTTTCGTGAACAGTCTCTCACTTGCCACCCCTCTCTTGCTCGAATTGCACTGTAAGCGCGAGAGGGTGGCCTCTCGAGGTCGCTCGCGCTGTTGCTACGGCCACCCACAGCGCTCTGCGAGCCATGGGTCCGAAACCTTCTCCACTGCTATGGCTCATACTGCGAACGTCCAACAAAACAGCATCAAACTTACGTATCATTTACGTGTTCGCGCAGCATCGTGCTTCCGCTTTGCTCCTTCTTCCGCGTCAGGGTTCCTTCAGCACGCCAGACGCGGAAGTGGCGCCAGCTCGCGCTTGTTTTCCGTGAGAGGTGAAAGAGACATAATTATATCTTTCCACACTACCTCCTCCTTAACTTCCTTTCTTACCACAATTTCATTCGATAGTCCCTCCTCTCGACCTCCTCACCGACCACGCCTCTTCGTACTTTCTGATGTTTTTCGGTTTCTTCCCCCTTGGGCTCTCCTCCACGCAGGCTTCCCTCCTCTGGCTGCACGCTCCCTCTTTTTCTACCGTGGCGAAGCGGAGAGATGACTGGCGCTTTCGTCGGTGGTCTTGTAGTAATGAGTGACCTTGAATGTAGCGAAAGGCGACCTTTAATACTCTCTCCCGAAATTGAAACATTGCTTAATAAGACGGTCTGCGGTGGCGCGCGCGCGCAGCGCGCGAACTAGTTGTGCCATGTCAGCGCTCGTGTTCAGATTTAGCAGTGACGGACATTTTTCTCTTACTAAGTTTTGTGTAACCATCACATCAGAACACGTTAAGTATTACTATAGCGGCTGCGTCGTATCGATTGACCACCTCTATTTATGGCGTAAAAGCTTTTTTCCGTCCTGCCATCGGCCCTAATGCTTATCTGTACTTTCGCTCGCCAAATCAGGCATTTTAGCATAGCACCGAGCTTTAGTCCCTTAATGATCAACATTCTCGGAGTCTTTATGGGAGTCGGACACCATAGTCACAACGGGTACCTTTGTTATCGATTGTGACAACATCACTATCACCTTTCGTGCGCGCCGCTCTATTGAAGAAGTATGAAAAAGGAGCCAGTCATAGCAGGATTATACCGTGGTTTTAATCGCGTAGTCTGGTTGAGTATGCAATGGCTCAAATGAAGGTCGGAGCATTCTCAGCTTCGCATTCTCACATACGTGTCTGAACATACTATCTCAGTTTTAATGTACTAACCTTGCATGCTCTCCTCGCTATGCCATTGTTCTGGGGCGAAGGGGCTGGTAATGCGAGATACCGAATCGGTATGGCATCTTAAGTTCACTCTGAGCATCGTAGTAAAAAAAAAATGAGCCGGGCTTGTTTCCTTGTTTTTTTCTTTCGATTCTTTGATGTCACATGTGAAATTTTGCATAAATAGGCGTTTTTATTCAACCTATGTGACGTTTGCAGCAGTTGGAGCGACGAGTGCTGTATAGAGTAATTCGAACGAATGGCCGAGTGACAACGTTTATAGCGGCCATTTCTGATAAATTCTCACTTATGCTTTCGAACTGTCTTTAAGGCTGAAGTTTTCCATATGATGTTTTCCATACAATCGCGCAAGAATAAAATCACTCATGCGCAGAACACAACGTAGTGTAAGAAGGAAAGCAATACAAAACCCTAAAATATTTGAAACACCAGCAACACTACTGATATGTCTAAATAACAACTACATTCTCGTGAAAAAGCAAACTACTTAACACTTGAATCAAAACACCACGCGAGCAGAAATGAGATGAAGCTAGCTTCGTTGGGACACACATTACTTTAAGCGGTTGTGAACTTGCTGGAGAGACACACATAGTTAACTTACGTACCACTTCTCGCTCATACCCGATGTAGTGGTGTAAACCAAGAGGTCGTCTATGCTAGGTATTTCGTATTGCCTGTATTTGTTTAGAGAAGTATGATTTATCTAGTGCCGAGCTGAAAGCTTACACGAAAAGATGAACTAGTAAACTTGCATTGAAATAAAAGTACTTCATTAGGGTATACGTTTGCCCAAATGCACGCGTACGTGCGTAAAATGAATTTAGTGAATACCCACAACGTGGATCATGTTTACCAAAAGGTAATAGTTTATATTTACTTAAAAGCACCTAAAAACTGCTTGGCAGACCCACCAATGGGGTACGCTGTAAACTAAGTCGCACAACGGGCAAACTTCGTCCCCGTTACCTATCGAACTTTGGCACTGCTTTTTTTCTCATTGCTTACGTGGTGACAATAATGATTGAGACTGTCAAATATTATAATTATGCTCAGCCGAAAACGGGTCGTAACACTATTACACGATTCGTTCGCTGACACAAGTCAAACTTTGTGATGCATGCTGCCTGGTAGATTACAACGTTTCCCTTTTACTAGCCGAGATGCATGCATGCATTCTATACATTGTCTCCACAACTATTTACGTTACATACATGCACTATTCCTTTTAGGCGCGAAGCTCCTTATAGTGACACCCGTTCATCCCTCGTAGCCGTTGTAGTATGTAACAAGCATAACATTTTGACCTCCAAGGTGGTGCCGGTGAAAGATTTCTTCTGTGCATTGTTGAACAATATAAATAGTGCTCAATGTACATGAAATGGCTGCTAATGGAGAATGAGAGACAGGAGCATTCGGCTTTTAGTTAACGCACACGCTGCAATTTCCATTAGCAGCCATTGGCATGTACATTGAGCACTATCTGACAAGAAAGGGTTGCTACGTTATACTGGCTGGGTGTAAGCTCCTTAGCTTTAGAAAGGTTTAGCGAGTGTTGAGCCGCAGTGCCATGAATACAATGAACTAGTATATACCATGAATGAACTCGAGGTGGTTAAAGGTGGGAAGTAGATACGAAGCGCGAGCCGTAGGAAAGTAAAAGCCAAATTTTCCTGTCTCTCATTTCCCAATACCAGCCATTGGCATGTACATTGAGCACTATCTGTCAGGAAAATGTTGCTACGTTATACTCGCTGGGCGTAACCTCCTTGGCTTTAGAAAGGTTTAACGAGCGTTAGGCCGCAGTGCCATGAATACAGTGAGTGAACTAGTATATACCATGAACTCGAGGTGGTTAAAGGTGGGAAGTAGACCCGAAGCGCAAGCCGTAAGAAAGTGTGCGTGTGCCACCTCTCGTTTAGTCCTTGGAATGTCTGCTGGATGGCGGTGCTTCTATATGGCGAATATATGATGAAAAGATGCGAGGTCGTGGTACTTGGAGTGTTGAATAGGTGGACGAACGGACACATAGACAGATGCATGGATGGACGCATGAACGGACGCAGGGGTGGCTGCATGGACGAACGCAGGGACGGACGCACGAACAGACGCACGCAAGGACGGGCGGATGGACGCATGGATGCTCACACAGACGGACGCATGGACGGATGGAAGCAAGAACGAACAGACGGACGAATGCTTCGCGCCTACTCTCCATCATTCACTCCGTGGATATGCTGCCAATTTTTTCATACATACATACATACATACATACATACATACATACATACATACATACATACATACATACATACATACATACATACATACATACATACTACTACGTACATCAGTATGCATGTACAGGGTTGACAACATCAAACTCGCACACATATTGCTATTCGAGTCTTTCGAATAGGAACCGTTATACCACTGCAGCGGCTCTGTTTCCGAAAGCAGCGCACTGCTCAAACACAAACGATGACAGGTATTAGTTCACCCATGATGTTCGGTCCGCAAGTCTTTATACTGTGTTTCAGCAGCATGCTTTAGGTGTTGAGCGGTAACAGTCCACGCTCGTCTTGAATGTGTCGTTTCGTGCGTCCTATGTACTTGAGTAGCGCGTTCCAAGTTTAGAGGCATTTTTTTTATCTACCCTCTCTTTCTTGCCCCTATTTCCCCGCCCCCAGTGCTGGGTAGCAAACCAGATGCCAATATCTGGTTAACCTCCCGGCCTTTCCTTTGTCTCTCTCTCTCTCCAAGTTTAGTGCTGCTCAAGCTTATTTTGTATTACATTTTATATCGGAATCTTTACTTCGACTTTGCAGCTAACTTGTGACCTTTGTTTAAATAGCGAAACTGTTCAGCAGTGCTTACCTTGTTTCACGATCGAAAAAACTATCATCATCATCATAGATGCATAGGTGCCACAGAAATATTATATATGAAACACCATTGATCCACTAAAATCGAAGAAGGTAACAGCTCAACAACAAATGGGTGTGAAATGACGACGGTGCGCCGAAAACCCCAAAAGCGTGCTTACACCAAGGTAACGGGAAAGGTAACTGCGGTGGCGAGAACACTGCGAAAAGATCGAAGACCTCCGCTAACAATCACTTGTCCATCGATATAAGAGAAGCTTGAACGCTTGATTTAAACAGTAGTTTTTGTATGTTTCTGAAGTTTGGCTATCCGTATGCGTCTGTGACAATCTTTGATTTCACTCGAAACTGTAGTGAACTATACTCGAAACTCTGTGTACTAAGAATCAACGTAGAAACCACCTAGCTGATGGCTAGCAGCTACCTGGACGCCACACAGAATCCACCTGTATCACCTCGCTAATGCCTAGAAACAGTCTACAAGCCAGAATAGTGATCGGAATCGTCCAGTTTCGGTGCGTCCAGCCTTCCGCTGCGTTGCGCAAGCTTCAACATTTCAAAGGCGAAGCATTTCTTAGCGAACTTCGGCGACTTTGAGCATATCTAACGATCTATCTACCTAGACGCCTACGACTTTTAACTCTCCTGGTCGTTTCGATAATGGTATCGATACCAAACTTGGTATGACATAACAAGACTGTATGGAAAATATATTCAACTAGTCATAACATGAAAATCATGACATGTATCATGAATGTCATTATTTAAATTCCATGCTCCTGCAGCCCTTGCGGTGGTTTCGTTCACATGGCATGTCGCAAAACTGGTATGGTATGGCATGATTTTATGGCAAACACAAGCGACAGACCCTAACATGAAAATCATGACATGCGTGTCATGTAAACGAATTACTACATGCCACGCTCATGATGCGCTCGCGGCCTTATCGCTAGCGTCACATATACCAACTTTGGTATTTCAGCACGTGAATGGATGACGAAGGTATGAGACTGGTGCAAACTAGATGATCATGAGATGCATGTCATGGAAAAACATCACTACATGCCACGCTCATGATGCGCTGGCGGCCGTTTCGCCAGCTTCACCAAATTTGCTACTATGGGACATGAATGAATGACAAAGGTATACTACTGGTGCAAACATGATAAACATGAGATGAGTGTCATGTAGCAACATGACTACATGCTACGCTCATGATGTGCTCGTGGCCGTTTCGCTAGCTTAACTTGTACCAAACTCGGTATTACGTGACGCGAACGGACGACATAGGTAAATGACACATCCGAACGTCAATCACGACGTGCGTATAATGTAACAACATGACTACATGCCACGATGATGATGCGCTCGCGGCCGTTTCGCTGGCTTCACATCTGCCAAATTCGGTATTACATGACGCCAATGAATGACGAAGGTATGTGACTGGTGCAAACATAATCATAAGATGCGTGTCATATGAGAACATGACTACAAGTTACAGTCAAGGTGCCAATCCATTTCGGCGTGACGCGATGCGCGTGCTCGCCGGAGTTCATTTCATCGCGTCCCGCCGGCGTTGACACGCCCGCCGCAAATCCTGCCATTTACTCGCAGGCGCGCGCCTCGCTGCGTTGCTTTGACGCATGCGCATTTCAGCGCGTGCAACGTCCCTCCGTAACGAAAAGAGGGAGATGCAGTGTTGTCGGGGTAACGCATCGGTGCGAAAGGCAGCGTGTCACATTTCCGGTCGGTGGCCGCCGGGCCGCGTTGACGGACGCTGGTCGCGCCTGGCGTCAGACTATAGAGTGCCCGCGTTTTGCTAACGTAGCATCGCTGTGCCCAGCGTGCGCGCGCGTCAACGCTACATTGTAGTACATTGCGTCCTTCATGATGTCCTTATGGCCGTTTTGCTAGCCACACTTACACCAAGTTTGGTGTTACGTGACGTCAGTGGATGTGAAATATATGGCTGGTGCAAACACGATAATCCTGACACGCGTGTCATGTAAGAACATGATAACATACCACGCTCATAGCGTGCTCGCGGCCGTTTCGCTAGCTCCACATATACTAAATTTGGTATCACGTGACGTGAATAGATGACGAAGGTAAATGGTAAATCCAAACATAATAATCATGACCCGGAAGTAATGTACGGCATCATTTACCTCCACGTCGTAACGTTGTGCTCATCTTAAAGTGACATATCAACATTTCTCATTCGTGCTTCACATATCATCGATTCCCACTGTACGTGGGATCTGCCGATTTTTTTACACTAAAACTTTTTCATACAAAATCACAGCATATCTATGGAGTGAATGACAATGCGTGGGGCGAAGCGTCCGTCAACCCGTGCGTGTTTCCGTCCGTCCTCGCGACCATCCGTGCGTCAATCCATGCGTCCGTCCGCGAGTCCGCCCATTCGTCTGTCCATCCGTTCGTGCGTCCCTCCGTCTGTACGTCCACGCGTCCATCCATCCGTCCGTCCATCTGCTTGTCTGTGTGTTCGTCCAGCCGTGCTGTACTTGGAGTGTCCCATCTAGTGAACACTCCAAGTACCGCCATCTCCCATCTCGCAACCCCTGTGGCACATAACCGCTCTAGAACGGGTATGTGCTACCGGTGGCTACATACATACATACATACATACATACATACATACATACATACATACATACATACATACATACATACATACATACATACATACATACATACATACATACATACGGAGGAGCGACAGACCCACGGAACATCGCCACTAAAGAATTCCTCCACCTCCCTGAGGGTACTCGTAAGGAAATGCGAATACATTTCTTGAGCCGAGAGAAGGTGCCGTTGCTGTCTTACATTCGCCTTCACCGACTTCTGCCATTGCCTTGAGAGGCACCCAGCCAGTGAACGGTCGAGAGTGAGGAGCGAGCGTACAGAAGAGTAAGTGGCCGGCGTAATCGGCTCGGCGTAGGCGTTTCACTGCGACGGCTCGAGCCTACAATTCTCGATGTTCTTGAAAGGCGCCCAGTCAGCGAACGGTCAAGAGTGAGGGGCGAGCGGACGGTAAGGGGGGCTCAAGGAGGAGAGAGAGCTAACGGCGAGAGGAGTGGCGAAGCACTGCGCCTACCTTCTCCTTCACTCCCTCTCTCCGCATGCTCTGGTTGCTTGGGGCGAGGACAAGCGCGTGCGCCTACAGCTGTTGCTATGAGAGAGGGAATGAGAGCGAATAGATAACTGCCGGCGCGCGGACAACGCCGAATGCCTTACGTAGGCCGACTAAGAAACGCAATAAAATTAAAAAGTCGATGACAGTCAAGCTGCTGTCCTTTCCCCAAATAATTTTCAACTCAAGGTCAAGATACACATAGGCAGCTCAGACCACAAAGATAATGCTCACGAACACAATGCTATGGACTACTCGTGGCTGTGAAGCGAACAAACACACTCATTAAAAGCTATTACAGCATATTCACAGAGTGAATGATGATGAATAGGGCGAAGCTTCGGAGTGTTTGATCGGTAAGCCGTGAATGGTCTGTTTGTCTATCTGTCTGTCCATCCATCCATACGTTCGTCCGCACCACCTGAGGGAGTCAATCGAACTTGGCGGTCGCGCACCACGGACTAGGACGCTCGTGGTGCGTGAGCATCCTAACTCTACAGACCATTGGCTTCAGGAGCGTCGCCCCTAAAAATGTGAGGTAAAGATAGTCATGTGCAGGCGGCTGTGTGCAAGCGAGAGGTTCACGGAGGGCGACATGCTGCCTGTAGGCCGCGTGTTTTAGACCCCTGGGTTAAACGAAACAATTGCTTTTAAATTCGAATGCATTGCGAAGCCGGCGCGTGTCAGGCGTCTCTCGATGTCCGCACGCCGGCAGGTGTTATCTCTCCGCTCTCACTTCCTCTCCCATAGCAACAGCTGCAGGAGCGCGCGTTTATCCTCGCCCCTACCCTAGCAACAGGAGCAGGTGGTGTGGTCGAAGTAAAGGAGAGTAATTAGAGAGGAAGAGCGCACTCTGGCGTGCGAGGGCGCTCACATCGAGGCAGCTCGGTGGAGCTTCCGCGTGTGTGGAGACAGTATAGAAGAAAGTAGGTGCAGTGCTTCGCCGTTCACTCTCTCTCCTCCCTGCATCCGACTCTCACATACGCTCGCCCGTACGTATATTGAAGCGCGCACCTAACCCTAGACCATTCGCTGGCAGATAAATGTGTCAATAAATGGGTACGGTACAAATCCTCACCTCGTCATCAATTTGTACCATTAAAATTACTACTCCGTGTACTATTGGCGTAATAACTGCTGGCGCTTTTCCTCACGATGTCTTTTAGTGAGAGGGGAGACAATTTTCTAGCAGCTCGCTCCTTACGCTCGAACATTGTCCATCTATCCCTCTGTAGTTGCCACGCCCCCACTGAAGCAATTAACTGGGTAAGAATGAAACGCGATGCGCGCTTCTCTTTTCTTTTATGAGAGGGAAAGCTCGGCAAGTGACGCTACGCTAGCAAAACGCGAGCTCCGACGCGCAACGCAACCGACGTGACCGGAGTCCGCTGGCGCGTCATAGTGCCATATAAAAACCATTCCAAGGCACAGGGCACTTGCGACCTCCGATCAAATCCACTGATTTTCGCGAAGTAAGAGGAGGGGCATCGCAACGAACCTTCACAACAACAACAACAACAACAACAACAATATTATTATTATTAATAATAATATTAATAATAATAATAATAATAATAATAATAATAATAATAATAATAATAATAATAATAATATTAATAATAATAATGTCCAGGTTTAACGTTCTAAAACATTCACAGCCGTTGATACGGCACGTCTTAGTATGATGATCGAGCGAATGCATAGAAGATACATGGTTTACGAGATTTAACCTCCGGAACAAGGTCCTTCATCATTCAGTTCGTGGAAACGGCGTCAATGTTTTTTTATTATATCCACATGACTGCTTTTTGCTCAGTAAAGCCTCCCTCGACTCTAATGATTGATGTCGGATTTCTGCCTACAGCACTTTTTCATACTTGACGTTAAACATTAGCAATAAGAAGGCAGATCAACGTCGAGTAGGGGAGAACCAATACATGATCCTACATACCGAACCTGACAAGAAAGAAAGCTCAATCACGTGTGCTCAGAAGAGACCGTGCAGTCATGGCTCTCCCCGCAGCAGGCACGCAGTCTTCGGGCTGCATCAACGAAGGTACGTGATCCCCCGGCAGGCACCAGATGGCGAAAGGCTTCGCGGATAGGGCTTCATGAAAGCGCTGAGCATCAGGTTAGTAATTGTCACTTGTCCTCTTTACTACTTCTTTTTTTTTCTCTTCTCTCCTTCGCCCCCCTGTTCGGGACCTCCCACTGACTGCGACTGCATTCCGCGAAATCCATAGCGCCTACCCAGAGGCCCACGAAGCACCGCGGTGAAGATACACTGCCGAAAGCAGAGAAGGGCGAAACATGAACAAAAGGCTCCGCTTTCAGCGGCAACACGTTTCCCACCTCACAGCGTGCGTAGTGCCTCAAAGGATCTAACATATTGAGCACCACGTATTACTTTGGAGGTCACCAAGCAGAGCCCGGTTCCAGCACGTATCACGCGCTTCAAGAAATGCAGTGTGCTGTACTAGATCCGCGAATAGTGGATCTAGTAAATAGCAGATTTTCGTTATATTTTTAAGCTTCGGGAAATTTTCGGAACGGTAAAGCGAAAACAAAAATGTACTAGGTGAAGTTAGCCTTGTAAAAAAAGGAAAGAAAGAAAGAAAGAAATGGAAGTGCTACTTCAAGGCTTTTTTTATAATTTGTAGTGTTTCCGATGAGATAAAATTGGCAGATCTCACGTACAGTGGGAATGCATGATATGCGAAGCAAGAATGAGAAAGGTTTATATGTCACTTTTAAGTCAGCAGAACGTTACGAGTTCGAGATGAATGATGCCGCACATGACTTCCGTGTCATGATTATCACGTTGCGATGTGCCGTTTACTTTCGTCATCCATTCACGTAACGTGATATCAAATTCAGTATATGCGGAGCTAGCGAAACAGCCGCGAACACGCTATGAGCCTGGTATGTTGTCATGTTCCTACATGACACGCGTGTTAGGATTACTATGTTCGAACAGTCATATGCTTTCGTCATTTATTCACGTCACGCAACTTCAAAGTTGGTATATGTGGAGCGAGCAAAAAGGCCGCGAGTGCATCATGAAGGGCCCAATATACTCTTTAGTCTGACGCCAGGCGCGGCCGGCACGACCAGCGTCCGTCGGCGCAGCCCGACGGCAACGAGCGCGAAAGGCGACATGCTGCATTTTGCGCCGATGCGTTACCCAGACAACACTTTTTCTCCCTTTTTTTCTTGACGGAGGGACGCCGGACGCGCTGAAACGCGCATGCATCGAAGCAACGCAGCACGGCGCGCGCCTGCGAGCATATGGCAGGATCGGCGCCTGGCGTCGCCGGCGTGACGCGACGAAATGAATGCCGGCGAGCGCGCGCATCGCGTCATGTCTAAATGTATAGGCGCCTTGCCTGTGGCATGTATTCATGTTCTCACATGACACGCATCTCATGATTACCATGTTTGCACCAGTCACATACCTTCATCATTCATTGACCTCACGTAATATCAATTTCGGCATAAGTGAAGCTGGCGAAACGACCGCGAGCGCATCATCAGTATGGCATGTAGTCATGTTGTTACATGACACGCATGTCATCAGTATCATGTTTGAATGTGTCATTTACCTTTGTCGTCCGTTCGCGTAAGGTAATACCTAGTTCGGTAGATGTGAAGCTAGCGAAATGGCCGCCAGCGAATCATGAGCGTGGCATGTAGTCTTGGTATTACATGACACGCATCTCATGATTATCATGTTTGCACCAGTTACATACCTTCGTTATCCATTCTCGTACCGTAATACCGAATTTGGTATATGTGACGCTATATGTGACGTATATGTGACGTCATGATTTTCATGTTAGGGTCTGTCGTTTGTGTTCGCGATAAAATTATTTCATACCATACCAGTTTTGCAACATGCCATGTGAACAAAACCACCGCAAGAGCTGCAAGACCATGAAATGTAAATCATGACATTCTTGACATACATATCATGATCTTCACGATGTGACTAGTCAAATGTGTTCTTCATACAGTCATGTTATGCCATACCAAGTTTGGTATCGATACAATCATCAAAACGGCCATGAATTTAAAAGTTGTAGGTGGCTAGATAGATAGATACGTTCAAAGTTATGCGAACCATGCGGGAAAAAGGGGCCCGTGCTGCAATTTTTTTATTGAGTGACTCGTCATGAGATGACGCTGATTTAATGTACAAATCTCGCACGCACAAACATATTGTAAGAGTTGCAGATGTTTATATAAGCAGTTGTTTGCACTTGCGCAACAATGCCAACTGGAACATGCGTATTAGCCACACCAGAAGCTGATATGAAGCGCTGATGCTCGTGAAGATGCTGCCTCTGGACACTGCTACATAATTCAACTTTAGCGCATGGCAAATAACCACATCTGACGTTAACCCGACGTGACGGCTGTATCAAAATAGTACATAAGTAACGTTTATAAAAATTGGGTAGGCAGCACTGAAACCGCCATTTACGTTTCTCGAAGATTAGCGTCTATTTGAAAAGTAGTTCCGAGACCTGGCATAGCTATGTGGTAAAATGCTTCATTGGCATCCAGAATACCTGGGTTCGATTCCAGATAGGACTCGTCGGGTCGACGCTAAGGACGTCGGGTATTTCTTAACACTCGCGCGTTCGAATTCCCCATGTGTGTTCTCGTAGTTCCTAGGCAGATACCAAGTTTCAATCACCTGTGGCACATACGCGCATACCACTGGCACATACCTGCCCGTTTCATTGAACCTGAAGAAACCCTTATACCTGTCCTACGGAGTGTATCTTACAGTGCCATTATTTAGCAACAATTTGTCCCTGATGGATGTTAAAGATCGGTAATCATGCTCACAACCCTCGAATGGGCCACAACATTGCCATTCGAACGCAGTAACCTTTCTTTCCACGTTCATTGGTATAACGCATTACTGCGCACAGCTAGCCCAAAGGAGTAGACAGGGGCTTTCAGCTTTGTCACAAAGTAGCTGATTTCACTTTTCCGGTCCCTAATTGTGCATTAGCCAATTTCTGTTCCCAGTGAACAGATATTTTACCATTATAAGTGCATAAGAAGTGATTTAGGAAGATGCATCTTATCACGCACATTATCACACTCGTAAACATCAACTTCATAAGTCTCTTTTAGGTCCATGACAAAACCTACGCATCCATTATTGATTTTCAAAACGTCCTCTGCAGCGATAACCGTCTGTAGTTTATGCTACCAATTGTCTTACTTTATTCGCTTCTACTAATTCTGCCCTGTCCTAAAGTATTCACATCTGTTTATATTCATTTGAATGTTCTGATAGTCTTTATCCGTCGTTTTTGATTGATTTGTGGGGTTTAACGTCCGAAAACCACCATATAATTAGGAGAAACGCCGTAATGGAGGGCTCTGGAAATTTCGACCATCTGGGGCTCTTTAACGTGCACCCAAATCTGAGCACACGGGCCTGCAACATTTCTGCCTCCACCAGAAATGCAGCCGCCGCAGCCGGGATTCCATCCTGCAACCTGCGGGTCAGCAGCTGAGTACCTTAGTCACTAGACCACCGTGGCGGGGCTATCCGTCGTTTTAATGACGTGTACTGTGGAGGCAATTTTTCTCCTTTTTGTCTTCTACTGATATCGACTGCAGCTTTTTGCTCACTCATGGAACGAGGTAAATTTATCTGGAAAGGGGGACTTCAGATGGATTGCAGGGGTGGGAGAACCAGAACAGGCCATTTAAAGAAGTCATAAGGATTATTTTCCGAACATCGTAGTATATAAATGAAGTGGTTGTACAGTGGAGAAACGTGCAAGCAGTTTGCATTAAGTGGTTATAGAGCCCTTGTTTTCTCATAACTTGTTACGACAACCCACGATATAAGTAACGGCCGCTAATATTGTCGATATTTCAACGAAAAATATCCTGCAGTAATACTTAAAGACGGGCTAGTAGGTTTTGCTACATACCGAAGCTTTAGCGAACACACACGAGGCCACAGACGAAAGGGGGCCAGGGACCAGCGCAGACTATTTACCAGCACTGGTGACAGTCTGCGCTGATCCCGGAGTCCATTTCGTCGGTGTCTTTGTGTGTGTGCTCTAAGGCTTCAATGTGAAAAATGTCTGCCTACTTACTGGCATCGGTAATTACCCAAGAAAATGCCAATCAGTTCTTACGTTTATGGTAAACATTGGCCTAGCTCAGTTTTATGCCTGTGTATTCATTGTGCCCTTCCAGCAATGCTGAATATCAAATTCATTATTCAAATGATATAATGACTGAGCACAATGTACCAGCATGCTATGTCAGCAAGTAGAGCATTCGAATTGATTACATATTTTTCGCTTTTCGCTAGGCTGTGCATACATTGAATTACTTCTTCCTGTTGAAATGTACGTTGATCGGCCATTAAACGTGAAAAAAGTAGGGTTGAGTGAAATTATTAAACTCATCTTAGTGAACTAACTGTCTGCATGATATAAGCTTGATCTTGCTTGCAAGCAGTCATAATGTGACATAATGTGACGATTTTGCACTATCCATTTATCACTTGCAAAATGACCTGTATAGTATATACTTTTTAACACTGGGTTTGTCCATTACTGTAAAACATCAGTGTTCTCCTACATCTTACGCTGATCAAACTAATAAAGTAAATTTCCTGGCTGCTTATGATATCTGATTCTATGCTTGTATTGTCCTAAAGAAACTAAATGGACTTGTATTACATGTTATGGTGACAGTATTTCGAGATCGAGTGGAGATGTGTGAAGTGAATAAATATTTTCCAAGATTTAACCATATGAAGGCTCGGCTTCTAGAAGTGCTAGGAGCATCCCGGGTCGTTCCCATCATATTAAAAAAACATGACGTCAGTTTCCAGAAAAAAAGAACCTTTTCGCGGCTGGTTCAAAGAAACTGACGCCACTGTCACTTTCTCTACAAATCCACAAAATTTTTTTGTTTTTTTATATTTCTGTTATCACGCTTACTTTCCAGATGAGTGGCTGAGCCGGCTAATCCATGCCCTGGAAACCGCCTTCTATGGGAACAAGAAGCTGCTCTTGAGGGCCCTCAACTGATTTCGCTGACGACGGGTGTAGAATTCCATCGAAGAACCAGAAGCAGTTCATAAACTACATTTAAGCAGATCACTTTTTATTATTACCCTTTTTATCAAAAAGAATGAACATACTTTTCTTTACATATCGCATTGCTTTTTTCACCTGTATAACGCCAAGTATATGCCGAGTGAGCAGGCCACGATGTGTATGCCCAAACAGAATTTCGCTGTCTCAGACAGTGTCATTTTTTTTGATGATTGCCTGCTGAGACCCTGATGGGACGTCATTTGAAGCGTTTATGGCAGGCTGTCCCCTTTGGAAAGGCTGTTGTAGCATAACCCGCGCTGGCTAAGCTATACTTTAACACAACTCTCAGCGTTCCGAGGCGCAAACAGCGAGTGCAAAAGGAGCTTTCGCCTTTGGATTAGTGCCTGTACTCGACGCTGTCAACAGAGCACTGCGCTGAGCTTGCTAATGGACGCGTGCCCGCCAGCCGGAACGTGCACCTCAAAATAGAATAAACAAGGAAGAAGTGGTAATAACGAAAAACTAAGAACAATCTTGTTTTTTGGACTTCTCCGAGACAAACCAGTCAACAAAAGGGATGAATGCTTGCATCCAGACAACTGTATTTTTTTAGAGCGTTAGTTTGATTCATTGTTGATTCCAGCTTTGGTATTCCTATAATATTCCAAATACCTTGACCTTCCTCATCAACCTTTAGTAAAAACGAGCAACTGTGAAAGTCGACAACTGCAATGCACACGTAGCGCGGTGGACACTGGGAGCTCTTTAACGCGGACGCGTTAACAACAGCCCTGCCGATAAAAGTATATCGGAACAACATCTCACCAGTACTCACCTACGGAGGAAAAACCTGGCTGTTTAAACAGTCATGTATCACTAACTCGCCAAATCAACCATATTGACAATTTACAAATAGGGTTAAGCTCAGCCTAAACGGAGCAAGCAACAGAAATTTAAAAAAAAATTGAAGGGTGTTTTCTTAAGAGAAAAGAAAAGAGCAGTGTGTGTCAACGAACAAACAAAGACTTAGGTAGCGTGTGTCGTAATGAAGAAGAAATGGCCATGTCGGGGCACGTAGCAATTAGTGTAAGCACTGCTCATTTACAGGAAAAGACTGGGCTTCAAGAGAACGGGTGGCAGAAGGTTAGCTGCCCATATGACACTAGGAAGTTTGAGATGGCATGGCCGCAAAAAGCAGAGGGTCCGAGTGAATGAAGAAACATGGAAAACGGTACTGATCTACATTGGGCGTAGACAGTCTGATGAAGAAGAAACAAGAACTGAGCCTTGTTCTGTGGCGGAAACGAGTCCAATGTTCTGCAAGGCGAAATATTCAGTAAGCAGTATACAGGGATGCAAAGAAATGTAGGGCAAAAACCAATTAGGGTCTCATAGGAAATAATGTTTATTTTTCTATGGCTATCACAATACCCTTTGCGCAAGCAGAGTATTGTAAGCGAAAGTGAACGAATGACGAAACACCTCGCTGATACAGTAACCACATATTTTATGACACTTTGTATTTGTTTGTTATAAGTTTACATAAACTTAGCTGGGACAAACCTACTGTACGGGAGTCATAAACACTGTAAATAAATAGCCTACGCTATCACTGCGGGAAAGGTTAGTTGTTAAAAGGAAGAGAAAACACAACGAGAGATTTTTGTTATTTAGAAATTGACTTTGATAGTGTGGCGATAATTAGATAGATTCCAATAACCAACCACCTGCTTCAACTCTTCTCGCCACGATTATCTCGCGCACGCGCACTCCGCGTAAAGTCGCAGACCTGCCTACCTTGTCGATTTGAAAAGTGGGCGGACTGCCTGATCCTGTTTGCCACGCACGCCATTCAATCGGCTTGATGGGCGGCTGTCCCCGCAAAAAGCCGGTGTGGAAGAAAGTGACACTGTAATACTTTTCTGCCACTCCCTGCCACAAATTAGTGCGCTGCATCGTTCGCTACACGCTTAGCCCGAGCACACGTGTTACACTGTTACACACACGCGCTCACACACCCAATTGCTTGCATATGCTTCATTCATAGGTCAACACGCCCGTCATTATGGTAATTAATGATCTCCCACCGGGGATAGCGGGTGCCGTGAGGCATTGCGAGTCGGTGAAGAAGCGGGCTTCGGAGTAAGAGAGGTAACCATTAGGAGTAAAAAAGCCGTCAAAAAATACCTCTATACAGTGACTACGCTTCGAACAAAATCTTATAAAATAGAGGATACCGATTCTCCCAAGCAGTTGGACGCTTCTGGAAAGACAGCAATGCAGCGAAGCTGGTCAGCGCCTTACTCCGCAATGCTTGAGAGGTCATCTTAGTCTTCAGGAATTAGGCCTCGGTGATTGTCATTCGGGTTGCGCCACTTCTTGTTGTATTTCATCTCCATGCTATGCAAGGAAGAAAGAAACAAGGAAAAGATGAAATGAAGGAATGTTAACCAGTCTACACCTACTGGCTATCTACCATCGACCAAGGAGGATTGAAAAAAATTGCTGGAGTGGAAATGATTGCCCAGGAGTGAGGCCGTTCCTCTGACAAGATGGTGGCTGTGGCGGCCATCTTACAAGGGGCACGATAAAGTAGCACCCTTCAGCGATTAAAAACGAAGCGTTTCCCTCGCACGCGCAACCAGTTTAATGCGGAAACTTTTTCGGGTCACGTAGTGCTCCAAGTGCGTCTTACAGTTACTAATTTTCCTTAGTGAGCCTCTCATTGGAAGCAAAGTTCTTTGAAGATTCAGTCATCCATACTAGTTTCCGTGTGTTATTTCGTCGGAAATAACTATCTTTCAATATAGAACTAACGTAGCATCTACATAGCATACCAAAGCCACTTGATCTTCAAGTGGGCATTATCAGAAAAGAGCATGTTTCCGCCATCTTGGCATTGGCAAAAGGTGGCTTCACTTCTGGCGGCAAGGCATTGCGGGAGCTTCCACTCCAGCAATTATTTCTTTAATCCTCCTTGCCATCGACTCGGGAAAGAGATGAGATAGCTTCAAAGGGAGAGGTATGCAAGAAACAAAGCGTAAGCCTCACGGTCACGATGTTTCTTGCCACATGCAGACTTCTGTTGCCTTGAAGCAATTTCGTCAACGCTTTCGTCGCATTGTTTCACTTCATACATCAAATGCGAAACATTTTTTGCTTACTGCTGGTTCTTTGAGCGTCTATCTATCTATCTATCTATCTATCTATCTATCTATCTATCTATCTATCTATCTATCTATCTATCTATCTATCTATCTATATATATATATATATATTTCTGCACACAGGCCCATATAAAAACTTTTGCAAAAAAGATGTCAGGGTCAGCTAAGCACAGTCAACACAAGTGTGTGATTATTTATTGAGATGCTCAGACAAGGATAGACAAAAGAAAATTGAGTAAGCTACATGGTCCACATAGTAGCGTCGCCAACTGCTTGCTGTGAGACAAACCCAAGACGATCGAACAATGTGTAGGCTGTGTTTTGCTTAGCTCTGCGCCTTGTGGTGGAAAACTATAAATAATAAATAAAAAAGTCCGCACAGCATTTGAATTCTCCACCGGAAAGCGAAGAAAGCGAGCGAGGAGAGCGGAGGAGCGAGCGAAGGGGGAGGGGGTATAAGGCGCGTTACTGACACCGATATCAGCGTCGCGTCCGTGGCTTATTAAGTGTGAATACTCTTTATAAGCGACCCCAAACCATCCACCGCCGTCGGCGGCGTCTGCAGTCTTCTCTCTATCTTTAAAAGAAAGAGGACTTGGCGGGCCGCAGCACGACGCTCTACCGAATAAGCCACGGACGCGACGCTGATATCCCCCTTCGCTCGCTCCTCCGCTCTCCTCGCTCGCTGCAGCTGCGCGCACCCCTCTCTCTCGCGCGCCCGCCTTCTCTCTCGGTCTCCCATCGAGAGCGGGTCGTGCGATGGATGTCCCGGAGGCAACGCTACCATCGACAACGAATGCAGTACAACCAAATGCCAGCACTGCACCCGTCGTTGGAGGTGACGGTACCGCGGTGGTTTCGCCGACGTTGGAAGACAAGGCGGCGCTGCCAAGGGCTCGTGAGACCGAACGTAAGCGGGCAAAGCGTGCAGCGGATGCCAAACTGCGTGCTCGCGCGGCCGAGTGCAAGCGGGCGAAGCGTGCAGCGGATGCCGAACTGCGTGCTCGCGAGGCCGAGGACAAGCGAACAATGCGTGCAGAGGATGCCGAACTTCGCGCTCGCGAGGCCGAGGACAAGCGGGCGAAGCGTGCAGCGGATGGTGAACTGCGCGCTCGCGAGCCGAGATGAGGCGTCAGCATCGATGAGGCGTCAGCATCGAAGCGTCAGGCGGAGAAGGACGATGAAGGCCGGCGTCAAGACGCCGCTCGCAATCGTCAACGGCGAGTGGACGTTCCCGAAGGCGTTCGAGCCAGTGAACGTGCCGCGCGGGAGAGGGTGCGAGCCCTGGAACATGGTCAAGTGCGAATGCACGGGGTGATGCTATGAGGGGGAGTAAAGTTAAAATCCGTTGGCATTCGCCAGTGAGTTAACGTAAACTCCCCCGTGTGATCAAATTGCGATTCCCAGGAACCATTACACCATAAAGGCACCATAGTGTGATTAATAAATATAATAGTGCGAATTAATAAATACTCCTCATAGCACCACCCCGTGCATTCGCACTTAACCATGTTCACCCTCGGGGAAATGCTTGGGAGTTTTTCGGTAGAGCGTCGCGCTGCGGCCCGCCAAGTCCTCTTTCTTTTAAAGATAGAGAGAAGACTGCGGACGCCACCGACGGCGGTGGATGGTTTGGGGTCGCTTATAAAGTGTATTCACACTTAATATTTTGCTTTACCGGCCAAGCCAGATCTTATTACATTCCACACCTGTCGAATAATCATTCTGTTGGAAGTCAGCGCATCGTTCCGTCACTCTTCTTAGTCCGTGTCTTTCTCGTTCGCCACACGTTTCCACGATGTTTATTCTGGTTGTCGATTACACAACAAAGGTATAGATTCCAAACTTTTCGAGTTTATTAGCGACAGCAAATGGCCCAATGTGGAGAACAGCAATAATTAGCACTTTCAAACAGAGCTGTCAATCAGCAAAGGACTGTTAAGAGTGCCACTGATGGCGGTTAAAACATCCATTTTGACATAACTATAAAAGCTTTACTTCTTGAAGGCAACAGGCTTGCACCGACGTTCATAGAATCATTACGTTATGATTGATGTGAAGTGTTAATTTGTGTGTGCGTGCTCTGCTGTTTCTCTTTCTCCATCTTTAACCCTTTCAGCACTGAATTTTATTTTTGCCAGAAATATTTTATTACGTATTTTAGAAATAATAATGGCCTCAGAAGACCACAAATATAAAATTTAGTGAGTAGTGTAAGTATTTATGGATTACAGCCATGACACACAAGATCATTATGACCCTATAGCCATGACATTGCGAAAAATGTCAAATTTGCTGATGCTATGCCCTAGGGTGCACAAAATCTAAACTAACCTAGTAATTCATAGCATTCAAGCTCCTAAAACAACTTCCGGACAATCCGAAAGTGTCGCTGACCCGCCTCTGCCTGCCAGCGTCATCGTCACCAACGACCTTGGTCCAGATTCTTCCTCTTTACGGCTCTGTGATCCACCAAAATGAAAAAAATAGCGGTGTAGATTGCAGTGGGAATAGATGAAGAAATACTTCTATAAGAATGAGTGGGCTTGATTATGTTTTGAAGGTTCTAGGAACGTTTGGTACGGTGTCGTCAATTGAAGAAACCAGGGTTAAAGCTCCACGATCTGTTTATCCAGTGTAACGTAGCATACCGGTCCGTCTAATCTGGTTAACATCCCTGCCTTTCCTTTCCCTAGTGTTCCTTCCTTCCTCAGTAACGATGATAAACGAGGATTAATATCTACGTTGAAGTAAACCGGTGGGCAAGCAGATGGGCCTTGTACTGAGATAATGATGGTGACAAAATCATTAAAAATGCAGAATAAGGCACTGATAATAGTGATAATCAGCTATGATCATGTGAATCCTGAGTGGGATCCACCATCAAATGGACACGTGATTGTTACGGGTGATGGGAATATTACATGAACACTTTGAACTTATGAGGAAGACTATTATGCGAAATAGTGATGATGACGATAATAATCACGATGAAAAAAGAGTTGCCCACAGGTAAAATTTCTATGTACAGTGAAGAAGGATGGTGTTCCTGGCGCAGCGAAACGGACGTTCATGTCATGGGTTCTAACCGTCCTTGAATTTTTTTATTTACATACAAACACGTGCACGAACATACAAAAAGTATGATTTAACCTTCGCCCCCAACCATTAGAGAAAACATTTTTGTATATGCCCCTGTTTCCAGCGTCGACGTATGAGGACACTCTTTTTCTTCAATACCTGAAGCTGAATTTTTCAGGTTTTCGGTTTATCCCTCTGTAAGGAAAGGACACAAAAAGTGCTGTGTTTAGGTACGATTTGTAGCTAAAGGACTTAAAAGCGCCGAGGAACGCCAAACCGAAACTAAAGAAGACGAGCGGAGGGCAGGTGGCACGAAGGCGATAACAGGAAAGGAAAAAGAAGAGGAGAAGAACAAGGAACGTGCGAAAGCGAGCTCGAGCGTGGAGGCCACGAAGGCAGACGAAGCAGTGCGCTCGAGAGGACGAGTTCCTGGGAGCGTTCCTGAGCCGGACGTGGGACCCGTACGTGTCGGCCAGGTCGAGCTCCGGCGGGTTCGTTCGGGGTCGAGTCCGCCGGCCTGTTCAAGGTGCAAGGACGGGGCCTGCTGAACGGCTCCTGCCTGGGTGCAGTGGCCGGGAGCAGGTTCGTGGGCGAGGCCTACCGGGCGTGGTCCTCGTGAGCCGGGGCCTGACCCTGAACCTCAGGAGTTGCGACCCTGACTGCTGGCCGCGACGTCTGACTAACGGCGCTGCACACGGTAGCGCATCCGTGTGCCGTCAGCCGTTCCAGCCGCTCCAGCCGTGCCACCTTTGCCCTCGCGCACGTCGACGATCGCATCATGTCGGGACGACGGGGACCCAAACTGTGAGGCAGTTTTCCTCTTTGCGAACTGAGAACTCTACGCGCTGGACTCGGAGTAAGCGTAGCCGCGAGCTCTCCGCATAATAGAGGTCTGACTCTCGTACATGTTGCGTGACGCTTGGCGTGTAGGGTTGGACATATAGTTTTATTTTCACCTGCCACTTCGTTCTCTAGTGTACAATATAACGCTTCTTTTGTTCGCATCCAGTGTTGATGTGAATCCTTTCTCGTCCGCTGTCAACAAACATAGTGACGAACGTCCCTTAACCATCACAATTTCTGGCGTCCGCGACAGGACTAAGCTCTCGCCTTACATCTGAGAGCCTCACGTTGTTTGTGTGTGGCGGACGAGAATGGACGACAAGAGAAAGCTAGTTGAGCTAGGGAAGGAGATGGGGCTGAGTGGTGAGGCTTTGCTGGCATGGGTGAGCGCGGAGGAAAAAGAAATGAGGGACCAGAGAGCGAAAGATCGAGAGGAGGCACGACTAGCAGCACAGGTGGAGCATGAGCGTGAAATAGCTCGCATGGAGGCTGAAAGGCTCCTGCTCGAGGAGCGACGTCGTGTCGCAGAAGCGCAGCGGCCGAGCACGAGTTCTGCGGACGATAGTATGGGTGGTGGTCAGAGTTTTCGCAGCCCACACAAAATGATTCCACCCTACAATGAGAGTAGGGACGAACTGGATGCGTACATCCAGAGATTTGAGAGGGTTGCCATGAGCCAAGGCTGGCCAACCGACAAGTGGGTCCTGTCACTGAGCTTGTGTCTAACGGGAGAAGCCTTGACCGTGGTAGGACGGATGTCTGCTGAAGACTCTACGGACTACGCAAAGCTCAAGCAGACGCTCCTCCAGCGGTTCCGTTATACAGAGGAGGGATACCGCACAAAGTTTAGGGATGCCCGGCCCGAGAATACTGAGACAGGTCGACAGTTCGCGGGACGTCTCTGTGGATACTTCGACCATTGGCAGGAGCTGGCGAAGACTCCCAAAACATATGATGCACTGCGAGACAAGATGGTGTCCGAACAATTCCTCAGGCGGTGCGACGAGAAGTTGGCTGTCTTCCTGAAGGAGCGAGGATGTCATAACCTGGACACGTTGGCAACGACGGCTGATCAATATTTGGAAGCTCAGGGAATTGTGAATCTCGCTAGAGGAAAAGACGAAAAAGGGAAACCGATGGCTACAGCTAAAGTTGACACTGTCAGCGAAAGCAAAGGAAAACCGCTTTGTTTTCTGTGCAACAAGCCGGGTCATCGAGCTTCCGATTGCTGGACTAAGTCTCGAGCGCCCAAGTCGACGTCGTGCTGGATCTGTAAGAAGTCGGGGCACAGATCCGACAGTTGTCCCTCAAACTCGGGAAAACATAGAGAGGCATCATGTTCCGTCTTGGGATACCAGAAAGCGCAGCGTGAGAAATCAATGGAAGATGCACCTGACAATCGGGATGAGAAACATTGTCATGACATGTGTGATGGGACCCAAAGCAACGCAACTTGCGACAACGGGTCCAAACAAATGCCAACTGTAAAGGGCTATCTCGAAGGGAAGCTGGTTACCGTATTGCGGGATACCGGTTGCAATACAGTAGTGGTGAAACGATCACTAGTTCCTGACTGCAACTTGACTGGCAACACCCGTACCATTCGCTTATTGGACCGATCTGCAAAAGTCTTACCAGAAGCAGAGGTGTACATAGATTCTCCGTTTTTCAGAGGTCAGGTGCTTGCTGTTTGTATGGAGAATCCATTGTATGAAGTCGTGCTTGGCAACATTGCGGGTGTACTGTCAGCTGCCCAACCAGCCCCGAAGCAGCCAGCAGGACGTCGAAAACTAGCACAGATTCACCGTGATCCAGTATGCACTGAAGAAGAACCTGAAGATGCAACCTCATCAGATAGAAGACGACAAGATGACATGTCGGCGGCTGCAGGAAAAGAAAGGAAAAAGCCCAGTGAACTGATTGTTCCTCGGATCCAACCCCTGGATATCAGCCGGGAAGCGCTAAAGAATTTACAGCACACAGATCCCACGCTGGAAACCTGCTTCGCCGCATTGGGGAAGACCATATCTAAGAAGCCAGCAGTCACTGAGTTTGTGCTGGTACGCGACATTCTTTTCCGGCGCCACCGCACGGCAGAAAGGCGAGACTTGGAGCAACTTGTAGTACCCAAGGATCTTCGAAACACCGTAATGAAGATGGCTCATGAAGGCCTTCTGTCTGGTCACCAAGGGCAAAGAAGGACAACAGACCGTGTCCTTACAGATTTTTATTGGCCGGGTGTACGGGCTGATGCGATACGGTTCGTGAAGTCGTGCGACGTATGTCAGAGGACCGTGCCTAAACACCTCGTCGGACGAGTTCCATTGGGAAATATGCCTATCATAGACACACCTTTTCAGCGGGTCGCCATCGATATTATTGGCCCGCTGTCACCAACGTCATCCAAGGGCAACAAGTATGTCTTAACGATGGTAGACTTCGCTACGCGTTACCCGGATGCGGTGGCACTACCGAGCATCGAGACAGAGCGCATAGCGGAAGCACTAGTAGAGATGTTCTCCCGCGTTGGGGTGCCCCGTGAGATAGTGAGCGACCGTGGAAAGTCGTTCACCTCGAGTCTCATGCAGGAACTCGGTCGGCTACTTTCATTTCGTCAGCTACCCACAACGCCTTATCACCCCATGGCCAACGGACTTGTGGAGAGATTTAATGAAACTCTCAAACAAATGGTTCGCCGCATGTGTCAAGAACGGCCGCGACATTGGGACAGGTACTTGGCTCCCCTGCTCTTTGCATACCGTGAAGTTCCCCAGACGAGCCTTGGATTCGCGCCGTTCGACCTCCTCTACGGCAGATTTGTACGCGGGCCAATGGCGATCCTTAAGGAACTGTGGACAGGTGCCAACATCGATCCTGAAACGAAAACAACATACGAGTATGTTATAGATCTCCGGGAGCGACTGCAAGACACCTGCAAGGTAGCGCATGAAGAACTCCTGAAGGCGAAAATGACACAGAAGAAATATTACGATAGGAAAGCAAGAGTTCGACACCTATCACCCGGCGACAAAGTATTGCTGTTGCTACCATCAGATAAGAATAAATTGATCTTGACATGGAAGGGACCCTTCACAGTGCTTGAAAAACGCAGTGACTATGACTACGAGATAGATCTCGGAACACGGAGAAGTCTGTTTCACATTAACCTTCTCAAGAAATACCACGAAAGGGAGCCTATTGCTTACTGAGTTTGACTTTGTGGTTGAGTACATTAAGGGCTCCGACAACGTAGGTGCCGACTACCTCAGCCGCATTTGACTTCTCCGCTGGTTAGCGTTTAGTGGTGGCACAATTTCTTTTCATGTCAATTCACCCTTTCCCTAACAGAATGAACTTCTGTAAATAATGTTTTTTTCTATGTTTTCGCTTTTGGGTACTCCACCTCGCGCGCTTGTGAAAAGTTGTTTTCCCCCTAAACAACTTTCTTGAGCAGGGGGATATTTGTAAGGAAAGGACACAAAAGTGCTGTGTTTAGGTACGATTTGTAGCTAAAGGACTTAAAAGCGCCGAGGAACGCCAAACCGAAACTAAAGAAGACGAGCGGAGGGCAGGTGGCACGAAGGCGATAACAGGAAAGGAAAAAGAAGAGGAGAAGAAGAAGGAACGTGCGAAAGCGAGCTCGAGCGTGGAGGCCACGAAGGCAGACGAAGCAGTGCGCCGCTCGAGAGGACGAGTTCCTGGGAGCGTTCCTGAGCCGGACGTGGGACCCGTACGTGTCGGCCAGGTCGAGCTCCGGCGGGTTCGTTCGGGGTCGAGTCCGCCGGCCTGTTCAAGGTGCAAGGACGGGGCCTGCTGAACGGCTTCTGCCTGGGTGCAGTGGCCGGGAGCAGGTTCGTGGGCGAGGCCTACCGGGCGTGGTCCTCGTGAGCCGGGGCCTGACCCTGAACCTCAGGAGTTGCGACCCTGACTGCTGGCCGCGACGTCTGACTAAACGGCGCTGCACACGGTAGCGCATCCGTGTGCCGTCAGCCGTTCCAGCCGCTCCAGCCGTGCCACCTTTGCCCTCGCGCACGTCGACGATCGCATCATGTCGGGACGACGGGGACCCAAACTGTGAGGCAGTTTTCCTCTTTGCGAACTGAGAACTCTACGCGCTGGACTCGGAGTAAGCGTAGCCGCGAGCTCTCCGCATAATAGAGGTCTGACTCTCGTACATGTTGCGTGACGCTTGGCGTGTAGGGTTGGACATATAGTTTTATTTTCACCTGCCACTTCGTTCTCTAGTGTACAATATAACGCTTCTTTTGTTCGCATCCAGTGTTGATGTGAATCCTTTCTCGTCCGCTGTCAACAAACATAGTGACGAACGTCCCTTAACCATCACACCCTCCTTTCATCGTAGAATATCTTACAACGCAACAGGTTAGATACGCACAGAGAAGCGACACAGCGCTGAATCTCTCTCTGTGTCTAACCCGTCGCGCTGTAAAATATTCAACGATGAACATCCACCAACTTGACGAACTGCGATTCTATCGCTTTTTTAGTACTTATTGTCATTACATCATACATGTAAAATTAAAAAAAAAATATTTTTCGAACATGGCTTACTGTAGGAAACACAAAGTTATAAAACAACAGACTCTCTGAATTGTCGGAGCCCTCCCCCACAGCGTCCCTCATATTATATCGTAGTTTTGGAACGGAAACCCTTTTTATATCAATATTTTATGCTATAAACTTCGACAATGCCCCGCCGCGCTGGTCTAGTGACTAAGGTACTCTGCTGCTGACCCGCCGGCCACGAGATGGAATCCTGCCTGCGGCGGCTGCATTTTCAATGAAAACAAAAATGGTGCAGGCACGTCTGCTCAGATTTCTGCGCACGTTGAAGAACCCAAGGTGGCTTAAATTTCTGAAGCCCTCCTATACGGCGTCTCTCATATTGATATGGTGCTTTTGGGACATTAAACTCCGCATATCAATCAATCAAAACGTTTGACAAAAGGCTGTGATATAGTAGGGTGTGTTAGCTTTAATTATTTTAACTTCTAGGTGAGGCTAGTGGTCCATCAAATGCCTGCAACGTCCTTTAGGTCGAGGAGGCCGAACGATTTGACGCTACGTTACCGAGAAGCACCTGTAGCAAAAAGTGGCTTGAGCGAGCACCCTCCCCACGAAAACTGAACGCACCTGACAGGCAGGTGGCGATATTGGGGCGCGTCTTCCCTGCCCGTCGTTTTAACGGCGACGAGCGGAGGAAATAATGTATATTGAGCACTGTCTGTACACCATTGCGGTAGTTGACCTAGACGCATCGTTGATCTGCAAGAGTGTGCAAGAGAGCGAAGAAAGCAACTAGCCAAAGCCACGTACGCAAAAACAACGAGTGCTGATGGCTGGTCGTTTCACCCTGACTCATGTTACAAGCATTAGACAAAACATCAGACGCATTCAAAAAAGCCATCCCAGCCTTCTGCGCCTTCTCAGAAACCGATAGGCAGCTGTCCTCCAGTTCTTCACTGAGATGTAATGACTGCGACCTAAAGTACTTCACGACTCAGCCTTCCCGAAAGCTTTGCTTGATGGAGCCGTAGCCCCCACCATTAGAGCCTCCCCGCAAGACAATTAGCATGTCTACCTGCTGAGAAAGGTAGCAGAAGAAGTCCTCAAACGGAGCAGACGTTCTTTTATCCGCGTCGTTGCTTCTGATTTAGAATCGGCGCTCCCCGTTACCTTTTCAGTCATCCATAAAAAGGTACGTAATATCGTAATATCAGTTGTACCCTTTATTATGAATTGTGGCAGACCCAAAACAGAAACTTTATTCTACTTTCGAAGAGCACTGTATGTGCCTTTATTTAGCATCTTCTCCTCCAATTTTATCAAATATTTGCAATTTTGTCCACAATTCTTTATATTATAGGAGTTCATGTTATGCAGAGCTGCAAGGCCACTTGTGCAAAACGGTTTCGCGGCCCATAAAGATCACATTTTCGTAGTGTTTCTCTCATATTATTCAGAAATAGAACTGATTTTGAAGAGATTATAATACAAATTGCAGAAGAAGCTTATTCCTTACCAATTCATGTGTAACGTATGCTTTGTTTTGAGGAAATGATGTGTACTTCACACAGAAAGGCGGACATACATAATGAATTTTGCACACTAACGTGAGACACCTTTACGTGCATAAATAAAGTCTCGACCTTGCTAACAGCAACCATCCGGGTATTGCTGGACTGTTACGACTTTTCATGCCCCGTCCCGAATCCCTCACTATTATTGTAGGGAGAGCTCCATCTACAAGATTCTTTTGGAAAGTCCAGTTACAATTTGCTGTTATCCAACGCGTCGCTAAGAACGCATCTCACACTAAGGAACACTAAGTTTGCCCAAATCACAAGCACAATTAACGTTGTAGTAGCTAGCGGTGGCAATGAGAGGCATTAGTCAGTTCGGAAAAAAACTTTCGCGTGAAGTGAGGCAATTTTACGAGTACATTATACAGCAACTGGAAGTGCTGCAATCAGTACGTAGCAAGCTGAAGTGTTTCAAGAGGCCCCAACTATATAAAAAACAGTGCCTTTGTACGGAAGACACCACAATGATGAAGAGTGAATTTGCTGACTTGCTATGCTGGTTGAAGTAGCCCTCCCACTTACGCCACAACCCGACTTCCTTCATTGAAGAGTTGGTAACCGTGCTTGCTAATAGTAAAATTCAAGGAACCCAAACAAAATGATTACGTACATTCCTCTCGTACTCGAAAAAAATTCTTCGACGTCTCATTTTGGGAGGTCAGCCAATGTCGTAGTTCTGGGGGAGGGGGGGAGGCAACAGTCGGAACGCCGTGCATTCACCTAACTCGGCGGCCACAGTCGGCGCATCGTCCTATTTGGGTACACAACAGACACGAAGCTCTTTGCTCCTCACCGTTTCAGGCGCCTGAGGCGTCAGTCTGCTGTCTTTCTGTAGGCAGCCGTCGCACCGGACACCATTCCTAGACGACACAGTTCATTCACCTCGTCTCGGCACTGAGGGTCACCGTGCAACCTTCCCTTTCACATGTTACACTCCCAGACGGCGCTCTAATCCAGCGCAATTACTCAGCCTATGGCAGTAGCAATAAAGAAAAATAACGAAAGAGGCAATGTCGGCCCTACCACGATGCACTAGCGCATCGGAGGTGTATCATGGTTATTCAGATGAGGAGTCGCACCCATTGATTTTCTTTGTGGCTCTTCCTTTTTCCATCACACATCAGGAGAGACCAATCAGTCCTACATTGGCAGTTATCTTGTAGTTATAATATAAAAGCTAAAATTATAAAAATATTATGAAATACCAAAAAATTTTTAAAGGTCTTCCCAAGTCCCTCAGGCTAATACAAGCATTCGGCCTATTTCCCACCACACATAACACATATCAAAATGCAAGAAGAAATAGCAACTTTCCTGGTATACATGTAGCCACGAAGAACGGTTTTTAAATGTGTAACGAAAGTTGAATGAATAGATCGAATGTATTTACGGCTTTGTTGTAGAATTCATTATTTTGGAAGCAAGGATAAATGTTAATTTACTTACTGTAAAGAAAGAAAATGACTTTGGTGATATTGCTCGCAGCGAAGATAGTTATGGCAACACGTACCTAAAGAAATTCCGGTAAATGTCACCCATAATCAGTTCAATGTAAAGCCGTTACAACAAAATATAAACGTTAGTTTAAAGTGCGGTATTGCTCTATCTAGTGAGTATCGTGAACACACCAAAGCACCTGAAAGTTTCGCGTACCTTCAGTCTGAAGTGGTCCATACGAATTGCTCGCCGTCTGTATGAAGGACGAATAGCATGAGGCAGTGCTGTACAGGGTGTTCCAGGTAACTTAAGCCAGAGTTTAAAAATATGCTGGCATACGCAATTACGACGTAACCAAATGCATGCCGTTACCTGGAGTTAGTCAGACAATTTTTTTGTGTTTTCATATATTGTTTAAGTAGATATGTTTAATTACTAACTTTACAAGAAATGAAGGTGGATACAAAAACTTCAATGAGAAAGCTGTAGATCAGGGGCCGGATTCACAAAACTCACTTACGAAAACATTTTTGCGCAAGAGAAATTTTGTTGCGTAAGTCGATTGTATTGTTGCGCGTTTTAGTTGTGAAACCCCACTCCTTTCTGTAATGCCCTCGGGCCCTGAAAGTAAATAAATGAAAATGAAAATGAAAACGAAAAAACGTCGTAAGAGGCCATCGTTGTCACATCGGCCGCTGCAAATAAAGCGTGCTGTGACTGCCCGGGAACATGTCAGCGATGGTGATGCAGTTGCTATATTTGCTTACGTCACCAAAACGTGCTCGTAAGTGGACTCACGAAGCGAAGTTGTGCGTAAAAACAGCATGACTAAGAGAAAATCCTAAGAGTGGTCAGTACCACTCTTAGGAACAATGTGGCTACTTAGAACCTGCTGCCGCGGCGGTATACTTTGGTGCCCTGGCTGGTTTTGAGTTAATTCACGCCCATTAAGGGCTGCCTGATGACTGCTGGTGCGTTTTTATTTCTTTCGGCGCTTTTAGCTTCGAGTGTTGTTTCCCTTGTGCGCAGTGGATGGTGTTGACAACCACCATCGTCCAATAAGTTCGAAGTCGCAGTAATTGAAGAATTCTATTGGGCGTCAATGGCATAAAACTACGCATGTAGAGATTTGTAGTTGGATGAAAACCAATGTGATACGTGAATGGTCGGTGCATTCGAACGCGGCATGGCATAGGATCAACCTTATTTGTTATGTTGTTGTGTTGCGCCCCATCTCATCCAATTAAAAGTGCGACTCGAGATCATTGCCTCATTGGTGGAAATTACCACCAAAGAGGTTATTGGGAGCACATTCTTTGCACGCTATTGGAAATAAAAATGAGATGAAGTTTTCAGTGAGTGGTTCATACAGTTTGTGCTCTAGTGTACTTTCATTGGCTGTAACTGTTCAATTTTTGCGATCTCTGAAATACAGCTGTCGATACACTTTGGGACGATCTGAAACAAAGCGTACTTTGTAAACCAAAGCGTTTTAGGGGTGCGCGTGATTACGCATGGAACTACAAACAAATCATGTATCTTCACCTTCACTGTTCAGACACCGATATGGACCGTGATAATATGGCAAGCAATCGGAATGAAATGACCCTAGTAACTTTGTATGACACCAAAAATATGCAAACCCTCACGATTCTGAAGCAAACCTTGGCTGAATTCATCCCTGCGTCAATTACCAGCCATTTAACTTGGCGCACGAACATCATTCAAAGGTAGAGCGAGCCACTGACATGTATTTTGTGCGACGCAGCGACCACTTGACCTGAGAATAATAGCGTTGCGAAGGCGAATCCCCTGTCGCATGCTCTAATCGAAGCAGACGACAAACGCGAGCAGACGACGGCTTGGCCGACAGGCACAGCTTGTGATTGGTTGTGAAGCAATACCCTCTACATCAGCTCACTCCGTGACGTTGCCAAAACACTTCTTTCATCTGGCACGCCTGTCTTGTTCGTCATATCACCCCCCTCGCACATAAGAGAAAATTTTGTCACGCCGTGAAAATAGTGCAAGTACTTTCTAAGAGCTCTCTTATGTGCTGCGCAGTTGTCGAAAACAACATGGCGTCGTAAACAGCATATCGGTCGGTGCGACTTTCAGCAAACGCTTCTCGCACGAGTTACTTCAGCGTTTGACCGGATGTGTTGTGATTACAGCGGCTTTTTCGGTGCATGTAAGCAGTGCGGAAAGCTGTGGCAGTGCAATGGTGTATGGTGAAGCGCAGCGAAGCCTGTGCGTCGGTGTGGTTATCAAGCGGGCATCGGCGTCGATGTATCGACGGCAACTAGCACTCGAGAAGCCTGCAATGTGTGTTTGTGTGCCGGTAACAGTTCGTTCGCCTGACTTTCCAGTCTCTCAGTTGGGTGCTGTGCGACATTTCGGATTGACAGCGTTTTGACACGTTACTTGAGTGACCCCAAGTACGTACGGAAACGTATGAACTACGCGCTCGGTTCTTGCTTCGCCACTAGTCAGCCCGTACGCTTCTATTTACTTGAGAGCAATGTACTGTTCGGGAGTGAAACGATGTTCGTTGTGAACAGTGGTGCTGTGTTGACGTTCCAAGACTTGTGAACAAGCTGTGCTCGTGTGACCGAAAATTGAAAGACAGCGTTGATAACTGTTTTGCCCGGTGAAGTTGTGGTGGGGCAGCTTGGCGCTTTTGTTTGTTAAGTCGTCACTTCTCCTTTTTGTGATAACCATAGTCCTAGCGCTGTGATGTGATCAACCAAAATTGCGAGATGCTACATTCTGTTGTGGATCGTGTTACTTTGGAAGCGCGCCTAGACTGTTCTTCAGTAACAACTTCAGAGTTCTATGTGGCAGCGAGAGCCCGTGAACGTCAAGCTTCCCTCCGGCCCCCAGACCTAGCGCTGTGATGTGATCAACCAAAGCTGCGAGATGCTACATTCTGTTGTGGATCGTGTTACCTTGGAAGCGCGCCTAGACTGTTCTTCGGTAACAACTTGAGAGTTCTATGTGGCAGCGAGAGCCCGTGAACGTCAAGCTTCCCTCCGGCCCCCAGACCTAGCGCTGTGATGTGATCAACCAAAGCTGCGAGATGCTGCATTCTGTTGTGGATCGTGTTACTTTGGAAGCGCGCCTAGACTGTTCTTCGGTAACAACTTGAGAGTTCTTTGTGGCAGCGAGAGCCCGTGAACGTCAAGCTTCCCTCCGGCCCCCAGAAAAAGCAAAGATTTCACCGGTGCCTTGCTTTGGATGAAGTTGTAGGCCAATATCGCCTAACTACAGGTTTCCGAGTTCGTCTGGCCATAGTTTTGCACGGCACTAGAGCCCTGACAACAGCCGGTCATGGCCAGTTCTTACACTTTATCAATGGACGTGCACGCCTGGCCAGCCCTTCATTGCTGTCATTGGCAGCTTCCAGTCTGCAGATGCCCTTTGCCTGTTGGCCGTACTTGGTTCCTCATGACACCGACGGCTACTAAATGCTGCCATCGGTGAGTTCACCTTGCAGAACTAAATTTCATCGGTACTATAATTCACGCAGTTCTATAACGTGTGCAAGTTTTTAAGCCCATCAGATGTAATGTTTCTCTATGGTAAGTTGAAGCATGAAAAATTTACTACTACTGTTATATACATACATATATTATGGAGTACATACATAAAACGTTTTTTGTGATTTGATACAAGTGAGCTCTTGTTTGATTATGAGGTTGGGCCTGTCGATTGACCACGTTTGATAGTTGGAAAGTTAATGTGAATTTATTTTTTAGGAGCCAGGTTGCACTTAAAAAATTTATGTTATTTTGGAAAATTAGTTCTATAGACGATTACCACTGTGGTAGTACTATACTTCAGTAGGACATATATATTGCGGTACGTAAATTTTACATGAGGCTTCAGTTTATTTCAAAGTGATTATAGCAGATTTCGGTCACTTTAACGAAGTGATAGCTTCCTCAAATAAGTATTAGAAGTGAGTGCTTTTATTGATTGTTTTTAAATATCTCGTTTTTGGCTCTTCACAGATCGCAGAGATTGGTTTGTTAAGGTCCTGTGATGCATCGGTTGCACATTCTGGCACATCAATCCTCATAATTACTTGGAGCACCTGTACAAAAATAGGAAGGACACGTTCTCTCAACTGTGCAAGCCTATGTCACTGCTGGCACTGTTATCATTCAGCGGATGTGGCGTGGAAGCATGCATGGCAGCCTCATCTGGAAGGACTGCGGTCGGCTTGGGAGCTTCGAGGGCACAAAACTGCCTAACGGCTGGCTGCAAGGTTAGTTTTTCTTTAATACATACGATTACGTGAACACCACTTACTGTGCACAAATTGAAAACCCAAGCATGGTTGCTTTCAGTGGATACCTGTAATATTCTTACACATAATTCTTATTCAACATTTATAGAACTAAATTGCAAGATAATTGAGAATGATGAAAGCTGAAAGCCTGCAGCTTATAAATTAAACTCCAATAATCTGAGACTCAAAAGCTTGTGCTTTGAAACGAGCACAAATACTTTGATTCCTTATTGAGCTCTCGTACTTGTGACTCCCTCTGTGGATCAAGTGCTCTGGAAGGAAATAGCAAGTGGGTGAAAATTGCCTGGCTGTTCACAACTTGCAAAGTGAAAGACCTATTGAAGAAGCCTCAGATGACATAGGGCCAGTAACTGCATCTTTCACCTAATGTAGCTTTTTCTCTCTCAGTGCTGTTGCTTGTGTTTCAGCCGAACATGTTCACCACGATTGCATAGTGATATATATTTTTCTACAAATTGTACCTGACCTAAGTATGCATTGTTGATCTCTAAAGATGACGTTCAGTGTGTTTCAAAGCCATGGCTTCTCATTTCTCTGTCTGTGGCTAGCCTATTTCAGCAGCAGAGCGATGCAGCTAGCACACATGCAATCCAAGTCATGGAGCGCTCCTTTGCTGTTCTGTGCAGGACGCAGCATATCCACCCGGCAAGACACTGGTATCAACAATAATGGTGAGAGTTGGTGGCACCTGTAGGAGCCCGTTGTGTTTGTTGCGTATAATTATTTCTCCTGATGAAGTGCATTTTTGAAAGGTTTTCTTCATTTAGAATAATAGATGTCAGCAACAAGCACACTCATAATCCACAAGTTCTTTGTCTCTTCTAGACTGCCCATTTGCTCTTATATGCGGTATGGTGAGCTGGCTATGTTAGACAGCCTTAAAGTTATGAACATTGGCTGTTGTGTTGTAATGCAGTCTAACTTGTGTTTCTTAGTGAACTTATTTGTGGTCTACTTCTCGCACCTAGTGTAAAGTCGAAAGAGAAGAAATTCTATTGGCTTTTTATGCCTGTCAGAAATTTCATGCCTTCATCTATAACATTGTAGTTTTGCTCTTGTATCATATTAAATATATTTTCAGTCTTCACTGTATGTGTGTGTGTGTGTTGAGGCTTGTCATTGGCTTCTGAAAATACAATATCTGTAAATATGAGCACATAATTGACAACTATACACTCTTGCATGTAGCATGGTTGTAACAATGGTCTGTATTTTTCTAAGTTCCAGCAGTAACAAGGGGTTCGGTGCTCCACGGTCATGTACAGTGTATCAAGAACAGAGCACAGAAGGCCAACAAGTATAAAGGGACTGCCAGTGACTGTTCTCCTGCTCAAAGTTTGCAACAGCAAAAAGAGCACATTGTGATGTCAGGAGCAGCTGCTGCTTAACTTCTTAGCAGTGCATTATTCAGCAGTTCCTTTGCTTGCATTCGAAATTATTTAAATTTTGCATGGAAGATACCAAACTATGACACTAATTTAAAGGCTGCTGTAGTGTTAGTGGGCAAATATTTTTGAGCTGAAGTTTTTAACATGTGTGTCAAGTGCCTGCGTGCCTCTACATTTACATGCCAGAAATCACAGCATCCATGGTCGCCAATGGTCACTGTGTTTGCATTCTTTGTAGTACAAGAAGTAAAGCCATGGATGCAGTAATCATGTACTTAGTCTATGTAATCCTTCAGTGTACACTCATTTGTATAGCACCAATGATGCCATGAGTGTATAAGCTCTGGAAAGTGAATCTATGTGGATTATTTTATTTGGAAGGAAGAGGATCATCACTACTCCTAGTATATCTTAACAGTAGATTTTAGTGCTTGGGTATTATCCCACTGCCTGTCCGTCCTTGAACAGTCTACTTATCTACTGTGTAAGTGTAACTTTTTAAATGTATACTTTGCTCAGATAGGTTTGTTCATAATGTAATGAAAGTGACTTATCATCTATGCAGCTCTACTCAGACAAGAAATAAAAGTATTTATTTTTATATGTAGCTATAGCATGCATTCACTTGTGTTTTTCTAGGTGTCTGTACAATTTTTTAGCCCAACAAAAGTGCTGGTATACTCTAATATTGAATCTGGCATCTTAAAATAGTTTGTTAGTGGACGTAAGAATGTGTTTACAACCAATATTAGTATCCTCAGATGAACTGTGAAAACTCTGTGGAAATTTATTTACATTTTTTTGAATTTTGTGAAGGCAAATGTTGTTATGTTCTTTTATTGTGGTCCCTGTTTTATGCAAATGGCACATAATTACTTTGCAGTGGCATAGTATTAGTTGTTATTTTACACATATGTGCAGATGCACATTGCAGTTGAGGCCAGCAGCAAGACATACATGCAGTGCACTGGAGCATCACCTCACATAGTGTAGAGTCTTTGCTCACCAGTAAACTCAATATTTTTCAAGCAGACTAATAGACAGCTGTGTGGGAACTGTGTTGATGTGCAAACTTTGAAGTCTTCTTGAGGAGTGTTTTTCATCATTTTTGTCCAAGAGAAGTAGCTACCCAAGGCCACAACTGGTGGGAATGTGGTGGTTTTCTCTCTCCAAAAGCACTCCTACCAGCTGCCTCAATGTTAGCATGGGGTGAATTCACGAACTGGAAAAATAATTGGTCTTTGTTTTCTTGGCCGAAAGAGTCACTTCAACCGTTGAGCCACCACGACGCGCCAGAATAGAAACTTTTAGCTAAATAAAGTTGATTCTACTTTTGAGAAGTGTTTTGGGGAAACGAAATGGCACCTATAGCTGTCAATATAAACACTGTTTGCACCAGGGAGCTTAGTAGCTTATAATTGTATTATTCATGTATTGTCTAGAATTTACTTGCGCTGTGCCAACTTTCAGCCCAAGTGTCCTAACATGCTTTGTTAGTGGGTTGTGAATGAGCCAAGCTATGTAAATAAACAGAGTGATATTGCAGACATGTACAAAATATTGATGCACAGCCCTTTTCTTTAGCGTGACATTGTCAAGGGCTTTATTCTTGTGTTTTTTATAAAAACTGCTTGTCACTGGGCAGCAGCGGAAAACTATGCATCAAGCTTTTGCGAGATGGTTCGAGAAACACCGTGTTCAGACATAACAGTGCCGGTGAATTTCTCTCGTAAGTTACTTTCTGTAGTATATTCAAAATGAGTGTATCAAAATTGTTGTTTTATAGCCATTCATTTTAATATTTACACGTGAGTGTATGTATGTATGTATGGGTGTACATATGTATATGTGTGTGTGCGTATATGTATGTATGTATGTATGTATGTATGTATGTATGTATGTATGTATGTATGTATGTATGTATCTTTTAAATGAGAATCCGTTTATCATTAGTGAGTAAGTTTGGTAATGATTTGGCTGAATTTGTTTCTAGTTATTTCTCTTTTTAGCCATTATACATTTCAATTTGTTTTGTACTGCATAAAAATAAATGTAACCTTACACAGAATATGTGTGTTCGAAGAAGCTGTTTCATTTACCAACCTACAGTCATGGGCAAGAAATTGGGTAAAATGGAACGAACCTGCGAAGAATAGTTTAGAGCATAGCTACTCTACATGGCATATCTCGTACACATTGCGTTGGTTGAATATGTCGATTTCAACCTTTCAATTTTAATCAGAATAAGCAAGCTATCGACCGTGGTTGTATATGCGTGTGATATTTATGCATACTGTGACACCGGTTCGCAATTACAATTAAGGTCACAAACCTAGTCAAGCTGAATACACGAATTTTGTCCATGCACCTTTCATCTGCACTGGAACTGTTGTTATTAAAAAATAAACTTCAGTTTAGAAATTTATTTTAGTAACCAAAAGCAGAGTATCTCTTTATCACACAAATCAAATTGCCATTGTTCTGTTCCATTCTGAACGATAGGGGACCCTCTCAGCAGAACTCGATTAACTGCTATAGTTCATTTTAACCATTGACAGCGACATTACACTGAAGCGTGCAGCATGACAAATAGCGGGAGAGAAGACACAAACTAATCACTCTGTTTGCGTCAGCTCTAACTGTCCATGCTCTTTGGTCTTGCTGCATGTGATGATGCCCAACAAATGAGCACAAAAACGTGTCCCTCCAAAGGCAGTCAACTTGGCAGCAAGCAGTTAGCTCACTGCATGTGTAGATTTTCTTAAAAACACCGTGAAGACTGATTGCTGGTAGAATATCCAAACACGTGAAAAGTAATATACCAGGTATGATATTGGTATTTCGGCACTGGACACTTTTGCGATAAGAGAGGATGGAGGAGAAAATTATGAACCCTGAATCGTTTAATTTTTGAAGGAGCGCAGTACAGCGCTTTTGGGTCAAAAGGGAAGTGAAAGAAGCAAGTGCGAAAGCCTACTTCTAAAAAAATTAGTACCCGCCACCACGCATAATGTCAGGCCGGGCAACCTCTTGAAAAAAAGAAAGTGCTCAGTGATTCTGCGAATCGAACCAAGCACCTCCTAGATTGTAGTTAAGCGCTGTAACCGCTCGTCCACTGCAGCAGTGCTTGCATTCGCCCTATTGCTGATATATCGTCATTCCTTCGAATGAAGGCAAATGCAAAAACGTCCGGTGAAACTTTGTCAAAAATAGAAAATATAGTTAAAATGCGTTTGCCCAAGGTTACTAGAAGATAGAAACCGCCACGTGTGACTGTATAACCGTGCGCTATTTATTCTTGTACATTACTGTCATGACGTTGGGATAGCCGGCTCTAACGTAGGCTACCTTCTCATAGTTTGCCAAATATAAATAGGGAAATAAATATATATATATCGGCCTGTGACAACGCTAATCAACTATTATGAGTTCACTGTCACTAGTGTCACTTTCACTAGATGAATGCTCAGTTTGCTTCCATTATGGTTATTTAGGAAAGTTTTGGCTCATTAACTCAACTCTCCTAATTAGCATTGATTCTCACATCTAAGGACAGTCACACTTCATCTCGCTTTCTCAGTGGCTGTCACTCCCATATAACGCGTACTCCACTTTTTTATGCTCTCGGAGCATCTGACGCTGCTTTGCGGAGACTTTCCCTGACGTCTGTTGGGCCAGAAAATTGTCTTTATTATCTATCAATTTCAAGCTTTCGCGAAGCCAAAACGAGAGTCTCTCTCTCTCTCTCTTTTCATCCTTTTCGCACGTGTGTGTGTGCACGTGTGTTTGCGCACTCAAACAACGCTGGACGAAATAATTGCGCCGTGTTTTGTGAAAAGCATTAGCACTTGACACCTCCCGACGAGTCTCCCTCATTTTACGTAGACATATACCTAAGCGTAAGCATATGCACGTTCTCGCATTCCGGCTTTATAAAAATGCTGCGGTGCATGGAACCAGCGAAATTACGCTCACAATTTCATTTGATTACTGCTGTTATCTATTTCCGCACAATTCATCTGCAGGCACCAAAGTCGCTCATGTGTCTTGTAATAAGAATATTGTAACAAAGGCTACCTTTGACTATAGGTACAAAACACCCTTACGTTCACCACTATACCGTGCTTGATTGCACCGAATTAGTTAAGTAGCAGCGCAGCTTCAATGAAATGTAAGGTAACTGGTCGCGTTAAAGAGGGGAAGATATTCGAGGCACATTTTCAAACATTGCATGCATCGATTTATGTGTGGTTTCATTTATGTGGTGCACCTGGAGTGTTGTTAACTTGTACTTGGCGAGATAGTGCATGGATTGCTCGGTGGCTTAAGGCCATCGAGCAATGACTTTTTTTAGCTACAGTCGTTGATTAAAGGCGAGTGCTTGGCTTTGCACAGCCCACCAAAACGTCTATTACAACGTACGCGGCATCCCTTAAGCGCTGTAGCAGACGCTCGCGGAACTGAAACTTAGATGCAGCAAATCATTGGCTATCATCGTATACTCTCGATGCTAGACGCTTTGCGTGCTACCTTGATATTATCGGCATACACTTTTTTCTTTCCTTGTCGTTTCATCGGCTATCGTGTGTCCTCCTTGCCCTCTTAAGTGCCGAATAAGTTAAATTCATACCCGCGCTATAGTAATCCCTCCAGATAAGAGAATTTTTGGCTAAGAAAATGCGTAGCCAAAATGAAAGCTTTGTGAATTCGGCCCCAGTTTGCAAAACGTCCGATTAGACGGTTTTGAACTTTATATCTGTTAGGTATTAGTGTTTTTTGCTAATTACAAATGCCTGCAAAATACAAAGAAATACCACGTTAAAAGCCCGCTAGTGCGTCAGTGCGCACAATGATTCTAGTGCTCTCTAACGTTCCGCGTACGAGCGACCATGACATTTGCCCGATTGTGCTGTCTAGGGATGCCCAAAACAATGGTGGTGGCTTTACGATGAACACTATTTGCTATCGGTCACGAGGACGATAACCGCTGTGTCTGCTTACTGCTCTCATGCACCAAGAAGCATGTCGTTCATACGCGGAACGTTAGATATCACTAGAATGATCGGGCGCACTGACGCGCGAGGCGGTTTATCAGGTGATATTGTTTTGTATTTCGCGGGAATTTGTAATCAGCAGAAAAACACTAATGCTTAACATATATAAAGTTTAAAACTATCTATTCGGACATTTTGCGAACCAATCTACAACTTTCTAATTAAAATATTTTATCCATCTTCGTTCCTTCAAATGTAAGATATTTAAACACATCTAATCAAACTGTATTAACGGACACAAAAAATAGTACGACTAACTCCAGACAATGGTGAGCGACATGCATTTGGACACGTCGTAATTGAGTGTGCCGGCATATTTTTTAAACTCTAGCTAAAGTTACCTGGGACAACCTGTATAATGCAACACGTTTCGTGTTGAGGGGTCACAGCTTCGAATGCAAGTGCTACACTGAAAATTATCTCTTTTGATTTGTTTTATTCCACCTTGTATTTATACGTTCATATGAATGTGCTCATGCACGTCACTAATGGTGTAAACTAAAGCACTATCTTTTGCAGAAGGCACATTGAACTTAGTTATGAACTACTTTAGTGCGGTTTCACATGTTCTCCTAAAGGCGCTGTTATAACATTTTGACAGAAAATAACATTTAACTAGTTCTAACTTCAGCATATTCTGGGCAATTATATTTATGTTATGGTGAGGCTCCAAGAGCTCTTTGATAATTGGTATTGTGAAGCAATTATATCAGAGAATCAAAAACAGACGTGCTAAGTGACGCCAGGATTGATCTTGCAGCCAGAGGAAATGGGGGAGAGTCTTCCCCCCCTCCAATTATTGCTTTCTCGAATAGGTACGTTTCTCAGAATAGCTGCTATTCTCGAATACTGAAAGCTTGGTGCCTGCTTCGACCACTCGAAAGAATTTCCTTGCTACAGCCTGGCCTGTGATATACCCCTAACCACTCAAAATGCGCCAAGATCGGCATAGGTCCCTAATAGGCTACATACTCGCATATCATCGACTACCAGAAAGACTGTTGTCTCATGAACATTTGCCTGGCGCATCCTTGATGAAATTTCCAACAGGTTTTTGCTGCACTGTTTTTACTTAGTATTTGTAATGTAGGCACCGATATTGTGGTAATATACGTGTAACATTTAGGGCTCTCTTTATTAGTTTGACAAATAACGTTGTCGTCTAGAATAATGAGATAATATTGCAGCATTTTGCTCAGGTCACTTTGATAGTTTGATAAAAGCGTTTTTCATGGCATACACACGAATGCGATTGTAATTTGTACTTCTCTAGGGGCAATATCATTGAATTTTTCTGCTTATTGAGCCTCATTTTTACTTTCTTGTGAAGCTTAGCAATGTGTAGTTATGTATGCCCATTACAGCCTCAGAGCTGCATTGTTAGCCAAAAGCTTCAAGGACGGATCTCTCATACACACATTCGATAGCAGTGACCATCTGCATGCGCTGTCTACCTCTGAATAGGCATAGTTCTAATATTCGGAAAGACTATAAACTGCACACTTGCACTAATTTACCCATCTCGAAATTTTTTTATTTTACATATAAACAAAAAAAACTGTGTAGTTAGCATGCCGTTCATTCTGGTTTCCCTACAAAACAACCTTACTTAACAGGCGACTGCTACATGATAACAACAGCAATTACATGGTCCATGCAAGATGGTGCTTTCTAGCAAAACGTACGTGTATTTCACTCTGTTGTAACAGAAACAGTTACCCATTTTTCATATTGAGAAGTTGGCGGTCTCTCACAATCCTAATTTGTGACGTTCTCAATGCACAAGTATTTTTGCGCCAACTTGGGATGAGAACTTGGTGTATCCCTTGCGCAATATGAATAGATCTAATGAAGTAACAGCATGAAACAATAATTTTATGAGCGATGGTACGTTATGAGCCTTGTGCTTACGTTCTGTCGTGCGTCTAGTGCTTCGTAACTTTCTTTTCTAGTGAAAGCGCAATAACAAATCTGCGAAGCATTCTTCTCCTACACGCTGCGTACAAACCCTATGCGGCGCAGTAAGTAGCCTAGCATGAAAGGTGCCTAACCATGAAGCTTATGTACCAGCTTTCAGTTCTCGCGTGCATGACTACAGCTTACTTCAGTTTAGCTGGACGTTGATAAACGCCAGTGCGTATAAATAAATCCTGAGTCATCTACTACGATGTGTTTCGCAACAATGTTTTGTCTTTTTTGGGACGAAAACACTCGTTATTAACAAATCAAAAGCATTAGATTCCTCATCGAAAGCAAGTCAAGACAAGCGCTGCAAAAAAAAAAAAAATCATCCCCTTCATATGACACCATCACGTGACGAAACCATGACGTCTTATATACCTAATGGTATGATCGAGTGGTTGATTCGGAGTGACCGAGGAACTCAGCGCCGGAGCACGCCACTTTGGCGAAGGGCAACAGAAGGGAATCTACCAATGGAACACACATGCTCCCTCTGGAGCGAACGGAAGGGTCAAATGAAACGCGGTACGTGCGTCTCTCGTCTTGCTTGAGTGGGCACGCCGCACACAGCAAGGGGGCGCTGGCGTCGATCGACGGGAGCGGTCGCATACCACGTCGGCTCTGTGAAATATCGCAATTATTTGCGTCACATCAAGTCGTTCTCCTGCAAGCCTTCTACCACCGTCTCCAAGAACGTCAGCCGCAACCGAAGACATCACGTCTTGTCAAGGTGGGCCGTCTTCTGACCCTTTTTTGGTCACTTGAAGCTTTCGCCAAACCACCGCGGAGTTAAGCCTAACCGCAGTAAGGGCCGCGCTGGCCCTGCCCGGGGTTTCCCCGGTAATGGCGTCTCCAAATCAAGTCACCGGCTACGATCCGGAGTCCCTACAGATAATACAGATGGATACCGCTCAAACCGAGACACCTCTACCAACCGAGGAAGAGTACCTCAAGGATATGGTCCGCGTCTGGCGCGGAAGGAAGAACACAGCAGTGGCGTCGAGAGACGCCAGGGCTCCTGCAGCCAAACAACAAGCAGCGTCTCGCCCTCAGCAAGCACAGGGCAAGAACGCGCCGAGCGTCGCCTCGCAGCGCGCCAAGCAACTCCAGTGGCGGCCGAAGAACACGCCGCGCATCGAAGAAGACGACATCATAGTGGTGCTGAAACCGCGTGAGACGCTCGACCTCAAGGCCACGTTTGGTCCTGGACAAGCCGGCGCTGCAGTCCGCAGCATCCTCGGAGCCGACGCAAGTGTGGGACTTGCGGTGTGGCCCCTCTGGGATCAAAATGTACTTGTGTGCACGCTCAAATCAGTGGACGCCGCCGAGAGACTCCTCCGGGACATTAAGCTGCCAGTCGGGGGCCGCCAGCTAACATTCCGGGGACATCCCAAACTCTCCGGTGAGTTCTGTCGGGGCGTCGTGCATGTCTCTCAAGACGAAACGTCCGAAACTGTGAAAAGCAAGCTCAGTGCTGAGCCAAATATAGTGTCTGTGCGCAAGCTTGGGGACACCCCGGTTGCGGTGATCACCTTCGCGGGGACCAAGGTGCCACGGACGGTGTTATACAACTGCGAGCGGCTCCCTGTTCGCTTGTATAAGAAGACAGTGCCTGCATGCCCACTTTGTGGCACAGTGGGCCATCGAGCAGATACTTGCCCGCGCCCGCAGCCCGGCCGCTGCACAAGCTGCGGCGTTCAGGTACCTGCTGCTACTCCTGACGGCCCCACGGAACACCAGTGCATTCCGAGCTGCCTCCTCTGCGGCGGTGGCCACAAGACTGGAGCTCCCGGTTGTGCTGGACGGTTCCGGCAGCCGGTCAAGTCGGGATCCCCACGCGGATCCAAGCCGAGGACAACGGGGGGGAAGGGGGGGAACAAACAGGCTCCGACTCCCAAGACTGGCCCCAAGAAAGCACCAGCCGCCAAGTCGAATAAGCCAGAACCTCAAGAAGACCAACACCGGGCACTCCACCAATGTAAAGTCTGGGACCCCGTCGGAGCCTCCTGTCTTGGTCAAGGACTTCCCACCCTTGACACCCGTCCAAGCACAGGTGAGCTGTTGGGGTGGGGCAGTCTCTGGACCTTCCTCTTCTCCCTCCCCTACCGAAACCGCCCTACAGCAGCAGATAGGGGAGCTCAGGCGCCAGAACCAAATTCTTGCGCGCAAAATTCAGGAATTAGAAGCGAAGCAGGTTGGGTCATCCGAGCCAGTGCAGGAAGCCGAGGCAGAGGACGGGGATGACGGCTCTTCCGTCACATCCCGCCTCACTAGCGTCTCGCGGCAGGACGCGGACACGGTAGTTGGACCAGCTTCCATTACCGGATCCATCGGTCGCATCGAGTCCCTAGAGCATAAAACCGAGCAATTAGAGGCGAGCGTGGCAGCCCTCCCCACTCAAATCATGTCGGCAGTCCGCGAGTCCTTTCAGGACATGTTCACGGCAGCCTTAACGCAAGCACTTCCCGAAATTGTGGCGCAGGTCTCTAACTCAGTCCTTAAAGCCGTGCAGCCCTGGGTTATCGCCCAAATTAAAAACACCACTCAGAGCGACTCCCCGCAGGTTAAACGCAAGCCGGCCTCCCGTCAGGCAGCAGAAGAAGGCTTTTCGGGGCCGGCTCCAGGTCCGGACCGGTCCTCTGCACCGTAAATAAATACTAAAAGATGGCTAGCCGATCTAATAAACAAGCTAAATATCTACAAAAATTTGAGATTATACAATGGAACTGCAGGGGTTTTAGAGCCTGGAAAAAACGGTCGCACCTCCAGCTCTACTTGCAGTCCCTCGGAAACATGCCCGCCTTGCTTGCTTTGCAGGAGCCCGGTTTGGACGTTAAATTCTCTGGCTATAGCACTTTCCAGGGGGGGCCCTCGTCATGCATCCTGGTGAACAAGGCATATACCGCGATTCAGGTCGATTTAAACTTAAGTACTGAACAAGAATACACAATGGTCAGAGTACTGCCTCTCAGACGTCGCGACCAGTCAATACACATCCTAAATATATACAGCCCCCCGCATAAGCCACGCGTAACTTTTAGCGAAATCTTCCTCCGGGCGATCAAGTTGGCAGACAAGGACCCCTTAGTGATCGTGGGAGACTTCAATGCTCCCAGCCTTCACTGGGGCTATCACTACGAGAAGGCCAGAGGACGTAAGCTGGCGGAGCTTATCTCCACCCTTCGCCTCACGCTGCTCACGGATCCGGCGTACCCCACTCGAGTGGGGAACTCGGTAACCCGTGACACGTGTCCGGACCTCTCTCTCGTAAAAAATGCTAAGGATGCTACCTGGGAGAACTTGGGCGATTCTCTAGGCAGTGATCACTGCCTTCTCCGGGTCACACTCCTGGAAAAGTCAGCTCATAAAAAATGCGGTCAAGCCAAGTTGACCGATTGGACCCAATTTCGCAATCAGACTATCCCTCCCGTACTATTTTCTGGAGGCTATGCAGAATGGGCTCAACACGTAAACAACATTCAGAAAAGACTTACTACTACCCTCCAAACCAACGAAGAAATCCCCGCAGTTGACACTCACCTCCTACACTTGTGGGAGGCGCGCCGAAGCTTAACAAAACGTTGGAAAAAGCAGAAGACTAATCGCAAATTACGTATCCGCATAGCCCAACTCACGGAACAGGCTGCAGCGTATGCTGCCCAACTCTCAGATTCAAATTGGATAGCCCGCTGCGACGCCGCAGCTCGTCAGATGAGCTCGAAGGGGACATGGCGTCTCTTTCGCAGTCTCATAGACCCCTCTCAAACGAGAGGGGAGGCGCAGAAGCAGCTCCGGCGAGCTCTGCAAGGGTACCAAGGCACTCCGGCACAGCTTGCGGATGCTCTGTGCGATAGGTATCTCTGTCGTACGGAGGACCCGCCTGGGCCGGCGTACACGTACTCTGGTAAGCCTAATCACCAACTCGATGCCCGTTTTGAGTTGCATGACCTTAAAGCGGCTTTAGCTAAAATGCGCAGGGGTACGGCTCCGGGGCTGGACCGCATAACAGTAAAGCTGTTGGCAAACCTCCCTGACACAGCCTACCTCCATTTATTGGAATACATGAACGAGATCTGGGACGGCCGTGCGCTCCCTTCCGAATGGAAAACGTCACTTGTGACTTTTATCCCCAAAGCAGGCAAGGCCGTGAATACGGAAAATCTGAGGCCCATATCACTGACTTCGTGCGCGGGCAAGCTTATGGAGACGATGGTACGGGATCGCCTCTCCCCATACCTTGAGGGCAAGGGCTTCTTTGCAGACACCATGTTTGGGTTTCGCCCACACATGTCTGCACAGGACGTCCTTCTCCAGCTCCATAGGGCCGTCATACAGCCCATAAGTATGCAACACAATGATAAAGCCATCCTCGCCCTTGATCTGAAGGGGGCTTTCGACAATGTTAAACACAGCAGCATCCTGGCTAACTTGAGCTCCACCGATTGCGGGGCTAAGGCCTTTGCATATGTCAGAGATTTTCTCTCTAAACGCCAGGCACTTCTTCGGATCGAGGACGAGGAATATGGCCCGTACATTATGGGAACACGGGGTACCCCACAGGGAGCAGTGTTATCACCGCTCCTTTTCAACATTGCTATGATGCGCCTTCCAAGCGAATTGGCCAGGGTGGAAGGCACACAACACGCAGTATATGCCGACGATATTACAATCTGGACCACTGAAGGGAGCCTTGGTGAAATGCAGGAACGCCTTCAGCAGGCCGCATCCATAGTCGAGGCGTATGCCAACGATTGTGGACTCCAATGTGCTCCAAACAAATCAGAGCTTCTGCACGTTAGAGCGAAGCCAAGAGATAAGTCAGCCATACACATCTCCCTGTCTGGGGTTCCCATCAGAGAGGTGGAGGAGCTCCGGATTCTGGGCCTGTTCATTCACCACAGACTCAGACCGGACTCCACTATAGCGAAACTCAAGAGAATAGGCGAACAGGTAGGGCGCATGATCCACCGCGTTTCCAACAAGCGGGGTGGTCTGCGGGGCAGGGACGCGCTTCGGCTCGCCCATGCCTTCGTGACTAGCCGGATCCTCTACGCCGTCCCATACCTTCGCACTAACAAGCAAGAAGACGAAAGAATAGATGCCATCATTCGTAAGGCTACTAAACGAGCTCTGGATCTCCCGGTGGCCACTTCCAACGCCAAACTGAGGGCGTTAGGTGTGCTCAACTCCTACCAGGAGTTGCGGGAGGCCCACCTTATGAATCAATATACGCGGCTCGTGCAGACGGCTCCCGGGCGCCGCCTGCTAAACCGCTTACATATACAGCACACTTGCACTGCAGAGGAGGCGGAGCGTATTCCGGAACTGTGGCGGCATATGCTCTCGGTCGCTCCACTCCCCAGTAACATGGATAAGCACACGCACGAAAGCAGAAGACAGGCGCGGGCTCGGACGCTTGAGAGGCAACACGGCTCCCGACCTGGTGTATTCTACGTAGATATAGCAGGGCCTTCGCCCACGGGATTTTACACGGCCTCTGTAGTTCACCGGGAAAAGCATGTCAATGGGCTCTCGTTCCGAGCACAAAATCCAGAGCGCGCTGAGGAAGTCGCGATAGCGCTTGCTGCTGCGGACCCCAACTCGAAAGTTATCATCACGGACTCCCGGAAAGCATGTGCTCATTACTTGGTAGGAGAGATATCCCCCCTAGCCAGCCAAATTCTAAAACGGGCTCTCGCTGATCCAGCCCCGAAACGCATCGTATGGGCTCCTGGCCATCAGGGCTTACGAGGTAATGAGGCCGCTGACGCGGCCGCCCGAGCGCTTACCCACCGGGCTCCTCACCTTGGCTCTTATGACTCGGAGGCCAATACACCGCTGCTGCGGTTCAAAGAAATTCTGACCTATTATCGCGACACTCACCGCCTTTACCCGGCTCCTGCAAAGGGGCTGAGTAAGGCGGAAGAGCGAACTCTAAGGCGCCTGCAGACAGGTACTCTACTCTGTCCTGCAATCCTAAAACATTTCGATGCGAACACAGATGGGCGGTGCCCACACTGTGGGGAGACGTGTGATATCTTCCACATGGTATGGGCATGTCCGAAAAATCCCCACCTACCCCCTTCCCCTACCCCTTCCCGAGAGGCATGGGAGACTGCCCTCCTCAACTGCTCATCACTAGAGTCTCAACGGGCTCTGGTGAGACGGGCGCGAGTAGGGGCCTCGTCATGCGGTGTCCCGGACTAAGGACGCCGACCATGTAGCGGGGTCATGCTTTGGCCCCGTACCTCTCTCTTTTATAATAAATGTTTTTCATCATCATCACACAGCAATGCTACGCCAGCAAAACGTGAGCTGCAACGCGAGGCGCAACCGACGCGAGCGGCGTCCGTTGGCATGCCCAAAATGACGAGACAGAACGTGATATCACGTGATGCCACCACTAAATGGCATCGTCACGTGGTTAAGGGTGGGCCAATGACTGAGGCCAGGTAAAGCCACATGAGCCGCCGGCAGTTTCCAACGCCTCCGATCAAGGAGGCAGTGAGAAACCACGTCAGGTGCAGAAAACTTTTGCAGAAAGTGGGGAAGGACAACTGCATCCACTTAGAATTAAATAAAGATATGGAGGTCGTTCGCCTTCGAGTTGTTTTATACGAGTGCACAAATGATCCCGTGACCTCAGTTTCAGTTTCCTTCACGTGCAAAACAATTGGCAAGAAGCGGAGTTTATAAGAGCGAACTCTTTTGCAGAACTATGAATTATAATCACACAGTAAGGCGAGCAATGTGCACAGTAATAATACACATCAATGTCATTTGTAACTTCCAGACAACAGAGATTCAGCGCTGAATTTAAAATCAAAGCTATTGAATTCACGGAGCAGCATTGTCCTAGACATCTTGCAACGTATTATGTTGAAGCCCACAGCGTCAATAAACCACAAGAAGTAATGTAAGGTAATGTTTCTTAATATAATACCACCTACCCTCATTTTCAAGCATCACTTTATGAATCATTTGAACTTCATGACGAGAATTTTCAACTGATCACATTCCCCGTCGTTTTTATAGAAGCAAGCCTCAGAAGCTATACTGAGAGCGAACCTCCTGCACCACTACCTCAAGAGCGTTACACCAAACATAAAAGTCGAGTGCAAAACGACGAGGCACAGGAAACAAGTAGACTGGATAGAACGCTAGCGACCAACTGACTTATTCATGAAAAAATTATCGGAAGAAATATACAGATCGTACGTCACAATCGCAGCTGCGCACATCACAAAGCTACTCATATTATAGAAACCTTAACATATTGCGGCATAGCAATCGATATTCGCATTCTCGCAAACACACTGATGTCTGGCTGACGCAATATTCACCCTCCGATTTTATGTAGAACGCCTCTAACAGTTAACGTGTAACCGTTTCTCTGCTTCATCCTGTAGCCCTTTCAGTTCATCAAACAAAGGCACACACCCACACACTGCACAATGTCCAGAAAAAATTCGCGTCCTTATTGTCTGGGAGTGTCAGCTCATGCTCCCGGGCCCACTGGTTAATAATACTGCCACTTTGCCCAATATAAGACGTGCTACAGCTCAATGGTGAATGATATACTACCGCCACTACCCAGTGAACGTAACATCTAGTGTTCTTGATGGTGTGCTAGTCAGTGTGAATGCGAGAGGGTCAATTTCAATCGCTATGCCGTAGTATGTTATATATTGTGACATGATCGAGCTACTTTTTGATGTGTGCCGCGGTTATGACTTACGATATGTATACGTTTCTCCTAAAATTTTTGGTAATTGAGTCAGTTGGTAGAGAACATTCTAACCTGTCTGTTTCCTGTGTCTCGTCGCTTTTTTGCGCTCAGTCTTTACGTATAGACATGCTCGTTCAACTCGTTCAGCAACGTATTTTATTATGTTACACCAATGCTGTCTATTCTAATAACGTATACGACTGAGACGAAAAAAAAAGAATCATTTATTTTCTTGAACTAGTTTTGGACCTCATTCGCGTGAACGGTGGCCTGGCTAGATCAGTGAATGGAGCATTGTGAAAAAGCAGGGATTCACACGTTTCTTAATAATAAAAACACACAGCATATCCATTGAATTTATGATGATGAGTGGGGCGAAGCGTCCGACCGTCCTTTTGTCCATCCGTCCGTCCATCCATCTGTGACGAAGAGACAGAGGGACCGACGGATGGATGCTTCACCCCACTCATTATTGATCATTCACTTCGTGGATATGCTGCGAATTTTATATGCAAAAACTACCAACGCCATCTAGTAACATTACTTTCAAGGAGATATGCATAAAACGCCATCTAGTGAGCAATTCTTAAAACTAACTAGAAGCGGCTACTGCAACTACATATTAGTACTACAGGGAACTACCCACATTCTATGAAGCTTCGCTCTTAAAAAGGTGAACTGCTGCCGCAGTATTTAAATTGGGCTCAGTTACTGAAGGGACTGCTTAATCAGTTGCATGATTGCACGATGCTGAAATTGCAGATTTGGAATTCGAATAGAGAGAGAGAGAGACAGAGAGAGAGATAAAGATGCAAGGAAAGGCAGGGAGGTTAACCAGACGCACATCCGGTTTGCTACCCTGCACTGGGGAAGGGATAAAGGGGAGAAAAGAGGTTGCGGAAAGATGAGAAGGTACACACAATCACGAGCACACTCGGGGAGCACACACAGTCTACAGGTGGTCGCTCAGGTTTGTGGACTTAAGGTAAAGTAGCATTGCTTTAGTTGCTTTCTGCGCAACTGAGGCATATGCCCAAGGTCCTAGTATCTTCTGCACACAAAATGGTCCGGGGTCAAGTCGATTCAAAACCATCCGGAGCTGGCATCGCTGTGTGTCGTAGCAAGCGCAGCTGCACAGGACGTGTTCGATGGTCTCTTCAGCTCCGCAGTAGTCGCATGTAGGAGTGTCTGCCATACCAATGCGAAAGGAGTACACCTTTGTAAATGCAACACCCAACCAAAGGCGGCATAACAGTGTCGCATCGGAGCGGGAAAGTTGTGATGGTAGCTTTAGCTTGAGCGAAGGATCCAGTTCATAAAATTGACACCTTTGGAAGCTGGTAGACGACCAGAACGTGCGTGTGAGATCTCGAGCCAGCAGGTAAAGTTGTCTTGCTGCATCATTCCTTGATAGAGGAATCGGAACTATACTGGTTTCTTCATGGGCTGAGCGGGCTGCATCATCGGCTAATTGATTTCCGGTAATACCGATATGTCCAGGCAGCCATTGATATATAATATCATGCCCTCGTGCTAGAGCTTCATGATGGCAATGTCTTATTTCTTGTACCAGTTGGTCATGACTCCTCCTACGCATGGCAGACTGCAAACTCTGAAGCGCTGCCTTCGAATCACGAGCTATAAAATTACGAGCTATACGAAGGCGTGCTGAACGACGATACAGACGCACAAGATCAATTTACGATCTGAGGGAAGCAAGGCGGCTCCAGAAAAATATTCAACGACGCATTTACAAACTGGAGAACGAACGCTGGAAAGCATTCTGCGAATCTCTAGACCCTCATAAACCGCTGTCATATATATGGAGAACAGTTCGTGGTCTTCGCTCCTCTCCACAACAACGGCACCCCTTTAAAGCTTTGGCACTCCATCATGGAAAAACAGAACTCGAGGTGGCTGAAGAATTTTGCACGAGAGTTTCCGGGAATATTATGAACGAGAGCATCGACGCCGTGATTGTTCCTGAGACGCGATTACCAGAAATGGACATTCCGTTCACCATGGAAGAACTGGAAGGTGCGTTAGTCGCTTCTAAGCGCATGTCATCGCCAGGTCCTGATAGTATTACTTATAGTGCGTTGGGACACCTTGGACAAAAAGCCAGAAAAGAACTTTTAACATGCTTTAACAACTCCTGGCTCAGCGGCAGTGTTCCCCGAGAATGGAAAATAAGTCGATTAATACCACTTTTGAAATCGGGAAAATCACCATTGGACTTGACAGCGTATCGCCCTATTGCCCTCGCAAGCTGCCTCGGAAAAGTGATGGAAAGAATGGTTCTATTTCGTCTCGAGTGGTAATTGGAACGATACACCAAATACCCTTTCTTGCATGGCAGGCTTTCGTCGGGGCCGCTCCTCCATTGACTGTGTCCTTGACTTATCGACATTTGTTCAACAAGAAAAAAGTCGCAAGCGCATATCAGTGGCACTCTTTCTTGACGTGAAGGGTGCATATGATAATGTAGCTCACGATGCCATCCTCACTTCTCTCGCAGCAATTGGCATTGGTGGACGAATGTTTCAATGGATAAAAGATTATATAACTGGCAGGGGTTTCTTTGTACAAACATATGAGCGTACAACTGCCCAACATTACACCTACTGCGGAGTACCTCAGGGAAGTGTTTTAAGCGCCACATTGTTCAATGTGGCCCTCATTGGTCTGGTGAAGGTTCTGCCAAAGTCTGTGTGCCTATCCATATACGCCGATGATATTTGCCTCTGGAGTGCTGCAGTTACTCGCCCTCAGGTGCGTGCACGAATACAGCGGGCAGCAACCCTCACAACAGCCTACCTTCAGAAACAAGGCCTAAATATATCAACTGTGAAGTGCGCGTTGATGGCGTTTACACGCAAACCAATGACGCCCTACCCTGTTTACATCAATGGGCAGAGTGTCAAATATGCACGGACGCATCGTTTCCTGGGCATAATAATCGACAGAAGTCTTTCGTGGAGCCCACATTGTGCGTACTTGAAGACGAGACTGCTATCTATTGTGCATATCATGAAATTCTTGTGCGGTAAAGCATGGGGAACTTCTGTGGCCTCCATTCTACAGCTGTACAGGGCCCTATTTCTGGGTCTATTGCGCTACAGCTTGCCGGTACTGACTAACACTTGCAAATCGAATACTCATTCATTGGAGAGTTTGCAGGGTCAGGCACTGCGTATCTGCCTAGGACTGCCCCGATGCGCTTCTACTTATGCCACAATCATGCTTGCTAAAGACCATCCGGTCAGGACATATATAGTTGTGGATGGCCTCAGAGCGCACATTCGACATGCTATCCGTGTCCCCGACCACCACTTGGCCCTTCTACCTTCCGGAAGACCACGTGCTACGTTTTCAGACGTCATAGCCAAGCACCTAAACAGCATTCCATCAGGATATACGCCAGCTGCGAGAACGGCATGTCCTTTGTGGTGCCTCGACCAGCCGCAAGTACGTCTAGCAATTCCGGGAATCAAAAAGAAAAGCAGTCACTCCAGAGTAGCATTGAAGCAAGCAACACTGCTAATATTACATGAGTTGTACTTAGACCGAACGCAGATATACACTGATGGGTCCGTCTCATCCAGCAGCTCATCAGGTGCCGTTGTAATTCCGGCTGCAGAAATGACAATCAAGTTTAAGTTGTCGCATATGACTACATCTATGGCATCAGAGCTTGCTTCTATAAGGGCTGCTTTACAATATCTCGTTCAAGAACGTCCAGGAAAATGGGTCATATTCTGTGATTCGAATAGAGAGATACCTGCTAAAACAGCGACGTGGGTGTCACTCCCTTGTACTTCCTCACTCTTTGCTAGCCGTACGATGCAGCTAGCAAAAAGACGCAAGGAAACTATATTTTCACATGTATACTCATGATTCAATCTCCAAGCAGCTGCACAGTTTTAGTTGAAGCGGCTTCCCGAAGATAGAACACCACGTTGACGAGGCTGCAGTTCATGGCGGGTTGAAGTGTATGGAGAGGAGCACGAGACAAGTTTTTTTTCGCAGAGGTTTCGCGTTCGCACGCACGCTCGAACTTGAGGGACGCGGTTGCGGTTACATGTAAGACACGTGCGCGATGACTCTCGACCGCTACATTCTTGAGCACGAGTTGCGACACCCCTCTAGCTCACTGATCGGCGTGACATGTACGCCCAAAGGAGCCGGCGCGCAAAGCGTAAAAGTTCGTAGCGGCTGGCCGCTGCCACCGGTACGTATGGCTGCACACGACACATGGTGCCAGAAAACCGACGGGACGTGTCTTTCTTTAGAAGCATCACTCTACTTCGAAAAATTACGTTGCATAGAAAGATCCACATCGTGGGAGTGCGTGTCGCTGTTGATCATGTACCTTTGCTACTATCATCCTTGTTCAGAAGCGCCAGTCGTATCTTAACTCTTTCGAAGACGCCTTTTATACGAAACGCCGAAGTTATTTATACCGAAATATCCACCTCTGATATGCGTTATGTGCATGTATGCTTCGCGCATGTGGTTTCAAATGCCTTTAGGCTACCTAACATAAAAAGACAGAATAGTTCGGGAATATTCGCGATGTTTCAAGAGTGTCGTGCCACCTAGCGGAATTCAGAAGCGTCCTCTCATGGATAATCAGTAGGCAGACGCTACCAATGCTCCCTTGTTCGGTGGTGTTAGGCTCAGTGTTAGCACATTAGCAAGAAACGAACACAAACCACTTTGTATGATGCGCGCATCACTGAATAAACCGGACTGTCCGTGACACGATAAATCTGATTCGTTTTCGCGAGAGGTGCAGTTTTCGGAAAAATACGTGGCAACTCGCGTTTTCAAACATAGCCCGCAAAATACTCGTATCAGGTTCGCTTGATTTTCTGCAGCCCAATGGATAGTTAAGTGTTATTTTCTAACGATTGCAGTTGAAAGTCATCTTGTTTTATGTGCGTATAGCATATTCGTCACTGCTTTGTAGTGCATTATTCTCATAACAGTAATTGCAAGCAGAAAGTAGTGCAGGCTCACGATTTGCGCTTCTAAATTTCGACCTACGCTGCAACGCTTGTTTTGTTGCGTTCATTAATAGATGGCAACACACTGACAGCGATTCCTTTCTTGCCTAGTATCGGACCGAATTTTCTCCGTCCCCCCACTCCCCCAGATAAACGTGGTGAGTCACGCGTTGTTGAGGCTGTGAAATGACACGTTGTTGGTGCTATAAGTCGTTCAGTGGAAAGAATTTCTGATATGATTAATATGTGAGGTTTAACGTCTCAAAACCACCATATGATTATGAGAGACGCCGTAGTAGAGGGCTTCGGAAATTTCGACCACCTGGGGTTCTTTAACGTGCACGCAAATCTGAGTACACGGGCCTACAGCATTTCCGCCTCCATCGGAAATGCAGCTGCCACAGCCGGGATTCGATCTCGCGACCTGCGGGTCAGCAGCCGAGTACCCTAGCCACTAGACCACCGCGGCGTGGCGGAAAGAATTCCTCAGATTACTTTCAGCAGTGATGTTCAAGAAACCGTCTTGTCGTCGAGGATTTTTAATTGGGCGTAGATGGTAGTCAACGCACTAAGAGTGACAGCTACGATGAACGATCAGCTGCTAGCTCACGAGCAGTGAGTTGCACATCCCGTCCCGGCTTGCGTTGTTTTTTTCTTTCACGCTCGTAAGTCACTTTGATTGTATTTACTATATAATATCCTTCAGCTAACTCAAAACAAAAGAAACAAAGTTTTTCTTGTGCATTGCAAGTAGCCCTATTACAGTGAATAATAAAACACCGCATGCCGCCAATACGCTTGAGCTCGACCAGTGAAGCCAATTAGTTAGAGCAATGAAATACGCAGTTACGATAACAGGCCACGCTAACTTCTCCTGCACTTTACCGGTGCCGTTCGAATAACGTTGTTGTTCAACAAATTGTGACAATTTTGATATTGCGAAAAGCGTACGCGTGTATTCGTTTCGATATCCTTATTTCGAGGCCGCCTCTTCCTACTACAAGAAGCGTCGTAAGAAGCGCAAAAGCCAGCAGCGTGAGTTTTTGCATCATATTAAGGCTGCCGGTAGCGCCAAGCAGAAAAGCGAGCATACCGGAGTCCGGGAAATAACGCTAAGGATGGTGAACAACGTGATCGCAGAGTCATCGGAACACCTCGGCAAAAATAGATCACTTCATCCGCATGACAAACCGCAAACTCGATCCCAAGCTTCAGTGTCATGAGCAGCAGCTTCTAATGTCGCCTGGTAGCCTGGTATCTTGACAGACTCAAAGACTTTTTTGGAGCCTACTAAGCGTTGTGGGCCATCGGAGTGTGTTATAGAGAAAGAAAATGAGGCATTGTCACACGCGACAGCCACTGGCACTGTCTCTCTCAGTTGTTATATTAACGTCGTTACAGCTATATACGAACGTGTTCTACATCGGAAGCTACATCAAAGGTTGACTACATCGAAGATGGCTACTATCGAAGGCAATGAAACTATTAAGCAAGTAAGTGCACATGGCTGTCGCTCTTGACCATGCCACGTTTTCTTCCTTTATTTACAACACTGACATCGAACAGTACACGAGCCTCTACCAGTTTGCCGCCATCGAATCACGACCGCCGGTTCTCCCGTTTAGTGTGGCGTGTGAATGTTCGTAAGATTTTAGTGTGGGGACGCATCTAAAGAGTGATGCTAGTGGCAATTTTTCTCGTCCTTTCACTTTCCTACAATGGTATGAAAGCCACACTCTGGAGAGAAAGATATCGGCCAGAATCAGCTCTCGCGACCTTCCAACATCCTGCTTAACGGCCAGAGAAGCACTGCAAGAGTGCATCCAGTGCCATTCTCTCAATAGTTGCAACATATACAGAACGCCAATCTGTGCATCATGAGGGTTATTCCGCACTCAATCTAAAAATAACCACAATAATAAGAAAATTCTGCCATTCCCGGTGAGGCCACGAGAAGGACAGGCCATGAAAGGCCGAACCAGGCCATTAAAGGCAATCGTAGCTCGAAACAGCGCTACTTCCCAAATGTAGCTCAGTTTAACTTTATGAACTGTATACCCCCGAGGACACGAAGCACGCTAGCACGCATTCGGCACGACCTTTTCATACTGGGTCAAGGCAGTGTTTGTTATTTCTATTCGCTTTTTCATTCTCGATGTCTGCTTTCCTCTGGTTTAACTACTCGGTTTAGTCATGCCTGCTTCTCCGTAAGCTCTGACCGAATACACTCATGATCTTCTTTCATGGCGTAGATAATGAGAGCGGTTTTGCTAAAATGCATCTTGTGTTCTAAGCTCTAGCTCATTTGCAAGCTTCGTTTATGAGTCCTACCTAAAGGGAAGACGCTGAATCGTTGGATCAAGGGGCATTCAAATTTATTTGTTAAAATTATAAGAGTGGGTGCTTTTGATATGCATGTCAGAGTTGGGAAAGAAATTGCATAGGTTAGGCTAACGCGTCCTTCACGCGTGCACAATGCAATATGCACTTGCGTATCTAGTTACCACGGGTTAGTCTAGAAAATAAGTGGCGCCAATGTAATGAAGATGAAGTAGACCGGCCAGGACTCTCCTCCAAACTTCTTCCCAAGTACGATGGGCCTTATCGAGTTCTCGAAAAGACTTCCCCATTTAACTACCTCATCGAGACTCTCACCCCACCTTCTGATATTCAGCGTCGTAACGCGAGGTCGTCCACGTTCAAAGGCTAGAGCCATATTACAGATACACAGCCCCTGAAGATGACTGAGTTGACAAGGTGGCTCCTTTTTCTCCGGGGACCAATTGTTATGTATCGCTTAATAGCTCCTGTGCAATAAATTACCTTTATACCAGGAATAGGTGACGTGTGCCCATTTTTTTTCAACTGCTGATGCAGATTTCCAGTGGATGAAGGAATGGTCATACGTGGGTAGGCTCAACTTCGAGGTCACATTTTGGCGAGTCTTTTCACACTATGGTCACAGGCAAGGTACTATGTTAACATCCCTCAAGTATTGCCAGAACATAATGCAATGCAATATAGAAATTTTCTGAAAAAAGAGGACACCTGAGCTTGTACCTCACAATAGAACGCGAATGCGTGTTCGCTTCTCATTTACTTCGCCTTCTGAATTGCTAGTTGGAACGCATGCCTCAATAAAATGCATGTCTTGGCGCATGCCTCAACTGCACCGTAACGAAACGAACGACTTCACGCGCAAAATTACGCGTTTCGAGCAATCCGAGAAGACCTACGGCCAGTACAGTTGTTAAATGCGTTCTGCATCAGAGTTAGTTCTTTTCCGAAGCAGCGAAGGTCTCACCATGGGTCGGTGGGGCAAAAGATTAACATACGCAGTTGTCCCTTTCATTCAGGCTTTTGCAGCTGACAATGACTCAATATGTCTTAGTGGTTGGCGACGGGTGGGCATTGAAAACACCCACACTGTGCACTTCACAAGTTCCACGCCTGGCGTGAACCTACACCTCAGGCACGCAATGTTACGTGCGTTAAAAAAACTTTTCATTAGGCGTCATTCAAATAGTGTTTTTAAATGCGAAAAATTCCATTGCGTTCTGCAGTCACTTTCGGCGTCCGTCCGTCCGTCCGTACGGACTGTCTGTCTGTCTGTCTGTCTGTCTGTCTGTCTGTCTGTCCATTCTTCCGTCCGTCCGTCCGTCCATCTGTCTGTCCGTCCGTCCGTCCGTCCGACCGTCTGTCCGTCCGTCTGTCTGTCTGTCTGTCTGTCTGTCTGTCTGTCTGTCTGTCTGTCTGTCTGTCTGTTTGTTTGTCTGTCTGTCTGTCTAGCAGCCTACGTCTGTGTACCTTTAAAATAGCCTCCTCAAAGGGACACTATAGAGCAACAATGACTTTCCTTAGTCTGACAAACTTCACTCTCAAAATTTTAATGGCATATGTTTTACTATCATAGGTATACGCTAGCGAAAAAATGAAGGTTGATGTTTTCTTTTTAAATTTTGTGTCAAAAGTTTCTCGCGTGACATCAGAAATATAAGTAGTTTTTAAGAAAATTGGCGTGATAAATTTTCTGAAACTTTTTATGACAGGTCTACGGCCCACGTAGATGATAATGTACTTTATTTGAAGTTACGTAGGACCCAGTAGACGTCTTCAACGTGTATGACATCAGGTTGTTTGGTGCGGTAATATCTGGTTGGCGTCTCCAACCGCATTTCTTTTTCGCTAATTGTCTCATTTACCAGGCATTATGTCACGCTATTACATGGTCTGCGGGGTCTGGTGACCTCACGTAGCTCAATGTTGTTTTCTAGGAAGTGTCACCTAAACTATTGTTCCAAGTTAAAATTGAACACACTGCGGTAAATATCGTTCAGTTGAGGCTGAACTGAAGAATACGTAAACACCATGTAGAGTCTCATGCAGGAAGGTTAATAACGTTTGCGCAAAAAGGACAGCAACATACAAAGAACGTCTGCGGAGCTCACGAATGGCGGGAGAGATACGCAGGTGTTGCTCCGCTTAGACAGAAAGATTGAAATATACAGCTCAACAATCGTTGTTTTTGCGAAAAGCAATCCCCCATGTGGAGGGAATACAGTATTCAAAATTTTGTATGGCCAAACTCATTTGCATTTCAACATCTGCGGGCACGTGCTGCAAGTCTGGGACAACTGGAATTGTTTTATTTTTTCTTGCTACTCTTTTCCCGCATTTTTTGATGACATCTGCTGAAAATGAGTCCCTCTTTGCCGACACTTGCGTAAACACCCGTTTTCCTTCGTACATTTATATATATATATATATATAGATATATATATATATATATATATATATATATATATATATATATATATATATATATATATATATATATATATATATATATATATATATATATATATATATATATTGAGTAGGCTCATCTGCATCCTCTCACGATACTCTAACGTTTGACACATCACTTGTGGCAGAACACAATTGTTGTTCGTGGTCGTTTGCATACGTCGAAAAGCACACAAACCTGACGAGGACGACGGAAAAGCGATGGCTCATTTCGGGCCAGATGGAGACCGACGTGACAACAATACCTTCTGTCTGAACACAGACGGACGCTCGTGGCGGCTGAACCACGAAATAGCGTCGCCTGAACTGCAGAACACGAGAGTCGCAGGCTATCCCGAACATACCGCGTGAATGACATGCGAGAGGACAATTGTCTAAAATAAGTTGTTACCGCGACGCTCCTTGACAGCCCACATGCCACCGTCCCCCCCTCACAACGTTCCGCTCTTCAGTTTCTATTTCAACGGCTTTACGCGGGAGAAGGAATCCAATAAACAATCGAGTAGCTCTTTTTTCTCTATAGACATGCTTTTTCAGGGTTTCTGCAAAGCATGCTCATTGCTGGCCTACGATCCATGAAACAGCTAGGCAACTGAGGATGATCTTAGTACATTCAGTGAGCTTAAGGAGGCTGACCCAGTAATTGATTGATATGTGGGGTTTAACGTCCCAAAACCACTATATGATTATGAGAGACGCCGTAGTGGAGGGCTCCGGAAATTTAGACCACCTGGGGTTCTTTAACGTGCACCCAAATCTGAGCACACGGGCCTAGAACATTTCCGCCTCCATCGGAAATGCAGCCGCCGCAGCCGGGATTCGAACACGCGCTCTGCGGGTCAGCAGCCGAGTACCTTAGCCACTAAACCACTGCGGCGGGGCGAGGCTGACCCAGTAGAAATTGCGCTAATGTCTTATTCTAAGCAATAGATTTTTATTACCCCACTTGCAAAGGTTAGCTCAATCATTGAGCAAGAAAGCTAAAGATGATCAGATGAGAGAATCGACAATAGTGTGTGGATGACTAAGAACAACCTGAACATACAACGAGGGAAATGAGCTGTTCGTAGGCACTAAACCTGAAACCTTCGATTAACGCGTCCGATGATCTACCTCTATTTTACGACGACAGTCATTCTCCCATTCCAATTTAAGGGCTATATTCTGGTTATCTATTTAAACCAGTGCCCCTAGTAGCCATGAAGGCAAGTGTGCAGCCATCTTTCTTTGCTTGCTGGTGTCGCCTAGCGCGTAATCTCTCCCCGAGATTTTTATGAGCCTCGGTGCTGCCTAACACTCCTAGGTTCAAATGCATGAATGGGAAGCTAGTGCCGACCAGGCGGCGCACCTACCTTTTCTCCATGCGCGCCTAACAATTACACGATGCACCACCCTGGCGATCTAGCTGAGAACTGGCTAGTAGAACGGAGCCGCTGGATAAACCTTGCTTTTTTATTCTGCGGCCGTGGTACTACGGTCACGTTTTAACATGCCCTCTTACATGGCACGCGCGCTGAGACACGTGGTAAACGCCGTGCGGCACTACTGACTTCTTTCGATGTGCGTCTTGTTGTAGGTATTTCTAAACACGCAAGATCAGCGAGGAATCGAACACTTCGCTGAAAACAGCGACGCTGTGGGTGAGCAGCGGAGCCAGCGATTATTCTCCTCTACGGTTTCAGTGATGTAGTGTGCGTGGTCGTACACTTTTGCGCGACGGTGCTGTCGAAAGCACAGACGCTGTTTGATGTGAAGAAACAGTGCGACCCTTCGATGTAGTGCTAAGCATTCTGCGGTGTAAATGTAGTATCATGCGCCAGACGCGGCACACGGAGCACTCAGGGCACGGCACCGAAACACCGGCCGTCAAGAAATACGCAGCAGCCGGTGGCCAAGCAGGAACTCCGTCTATACGACACAAGCATGCTAATATATACATATTGCGACGAAGTCCTTTACACGCCTTTATTAGGCCTGGAAGATGTGGTCAAAACAGTCACCTCCGAGGCACAGAAACGTCTGAAGGGTCCTCCCCACTAACGATGAAGATGAAGGATATTAGATGATGATGGTTTTGTACAGGTGATGAAGAAGCGTGCTTTAAATGCCCACAAAATATGCAACGCTCTCTGAGAGCCAGCCAACCAGTTCGACAGAATACACAGAAGAGCATGCACAGAATACACAGAGGAGTAAGAAAATGTGCATCATAACGCATGAAGAATTACACAGTAAACACATGAAAATATTAAGGTAATACACACTTCAGAAGCAATAACAAGCACACACTGCACGTAGCACAACGAATGATGAATTAAAATTGTGTGTCATGGAGAACAACAATATAACTGCAAGTACACTGCCAAATAACCACCACAACAGCCCTGAGAGGATGTCTACATAGTCACTGTCGTGTTTGAGTCGATGGCGTCGACGCCTCTAGCGGTGCAATATCAACGACAGGCATCTGAACTGCCGCCGCCCACAGCAGTCCGATGGATCGACAGAATAGGCCCATGAACTCTGCAGTAAGCCTTCAGGCAAGTGTGTTTCCATAGCGCTTTCAAAGCTCGGATTGGTGTGCAGTTTGCTCGTTATGCACCCGCTTTGAAGAAATAACCATAGTTTTTCAGGTAGCACTGAGGAAACTTTCGGCCCACTGCAGACAGCTGTTGTGAGCGAGAACAGCACATTCACGCAGTTGGTAGTCGAAGCTCTTGCACTATATATTACAGAAGCTGTTTCACCACTCGCTTTCCGTTATGGTGTGCTCAACGGCTAGCGTAATCCCACCAAGTGCTCGTATCGCAGTTAAACTTCGTTTTTAAAGCTGACGGCGAATCGTGAAATGAATGTCTGAGGCAGTGTTGAAAGTCTTGACATAATAGGCCAGTGTAAAGTGGAGGTTAGTAATGTTAGCGGAAATGCAAACATGCTTTAACGTGCTTTAACGAAGTCCACTCGCCATCGTCGGCATGGGACTGTTCGCCAGCTTGCGGTGGGCCGTCGTCTAAGGCTGACACTTGAGAAAAAAATAACTCAATTGAACAACCTGCTGGTAATTGACTTTGCGGTGGTTCTGTCGTTGACATACAGTGTAAGGTCAGTATTGCAACATGCGTAGGTCATCACAGTTTTACTAGCAGGCATCGTCTTGTAGCCGGTATCGAACTGTACATTGACAGTCAGTTATAGTAGCATATTTACTCGAGTCTGATGCGAGGTTCTTTTTCTTTTCCAGCTTATTTTTCTGCAGCCGAACCTCACGTACCAAGTACCGAAATTCTATTGAATGTTCTTTCTATACCTAATGAAATATCAGCCGTTGCGCTACATTAGTGGTCGTATTATAATTGAAAAAATACAGTGTGCATAATATACGGCACGATCATTGCGCAACCGAAGTTTTCATGTGCTTTCTTGAAGTTTTTCAAGGCAAGTTTTAAATAAAAAGCTTGTGTTTTCCAGAGCACCACCCTCCGTGCATCGATGGAAATCGTCGCCGAAGGGAGTCAACTATGCATGCTCTGTATAGTTTTTCCTGTAAACAAAAGACTTCTTGTGGTAGTGGTTTTCGTGCATACAACAATAACGCCGGCCTCAAAGCTTCTTTTTCCACATCTAATCCTCGCTCACAGCAGCATGGTTCACGTTAGAGTTTGTACACCCGAATGTTTCCGGCCACACTTCACAGGGCGACGCTGTATGTCTGCGGAAACTCCACTGCAGGTTTCGCATACACCCGCAAATAGACGGAAGGGATGACCGCCGCCATAGATTAGTCGTAGAGCATCGATCGCATTATTCCAAGGTCGCACATTCGGGCCCTCTCGGTGGTAGGTATCTTTTCGTCTACTTCACTTCCTTAAAAATTATAACACAATTACTACAGCTAACGTCCCCAGTGAATTCTTAGACTTTCTTGGGGCTTAGTTCTAACTATTGTTGCTTCTAGTGTTCTCGTATGATCATATGAAAATACTCAACGTTTATTTTGCGCACACGATATCATTAGATATGTCGCACATATTTCATCACAGATATTTCGACAGCGAAGGCCCGCAGAGAGGCCCTAAATCACGCTGTTCGCTATGCTGGCATTTAACACTAAGCATCTGCTCCTGCCGCCACATGGTACCTAATACACCCAGCGAGAGCGAATCGCGTGACCACTTCCGAGTCAATTAACTCTTCCCAAATCGCTACGTCATAACCGAGGTGCCTCATAATGTAGTGATTAAAGCAGTTGATACACTCTGCATTCACTCTATTTAGTGTACTGGCTTGCGTCACTTGCATTCACAGGAAAAACCTCCAGGCTAATCAAGCTAGATGTAGCAAGTACATTTTTTACGTGCCATTGTATGCCAGGGTTCAAGGCTTTCTGATTAATTGATTGATATGTGGGGTTTAACGTCCCAAAACCACCATTCAATTATGAGAGACGCCGTAGTGGAGGGCTCCGGAAATTTCGACTACCTGGGGTTCTTTAACGTGCACCGAAATCTGAGCACATGGGCCTACAACATTTCCGCCTCCATCAGAAATGCAACCGCTGCAGCCGGGATTTGAACCCGCGACCTGCGGGTCAGCAGCCGAGTACCTTAGCCATTAGACCACCATGGCGGGGCGGTTCAAGGCTTTCTGAAATAGGTTATATCCAAATCCCCTAGTTACATATGTATGAAATGTGTGTGTGGTCATAGTTTTGTTCTTATATATTCTTATCTCTCTTTTCCTACTTTTAATTTCACCAGTCCATTGCAGGGTAGCATCCGGGATGGTAAGTATTATGTGGCTTACCTCCCTACCTTCTTCTTCTCTCTCTTTCTCTCTTTTTCTGCAGTGCATGTTAACTAGACCGTAGAGTAAAACCACGTGGACCATTCAAAGTGAGGTCTATGCTTCCGCTTCTTTAGGTTTTAGTTCACGGTGCCCAAGAAGAAAGCCACCCCACTACCCTCACATTAACAACTTATGCGGAGATGTTTGCAGGCTATGTAATGGCAAGAGCGGACTCCACAACGAAAAAACTAAACTGCCATCCTTTCGGTAGTAAGGGTCATTGCAATAACACTAACAGTCTGACTGTCAAGATGGACTCCATAATTTAGAAGAAAACAATCTGCCGTACAGGACTATCTAATTCATATGTTCCCGTACGGCAGAGTGTTGTCGATATCAATGTCATCAGATGAAATTACATGCTTGTCTAATAACTGAGTCTATGTATAGAAAGCAGCATACATACACGCCATACACAAAGAAAGGAATCGTGGATATGCGTCACGAACGAGAACTGTGAGCAAGGCAATGCGGACCTTCTTTCAACTCACGTAGTCATTGCTTGAAGTACTATTGATGATAATTGATAAGATATTCGAACAGCTGATGTGATATGCGAAAATCAAGCAGACAGACATTGGCAACACGCTAGTTATCCCACTGTCGTCCATATATGCTCTATCGGGAAGCCCAGTGGCACTCTCCCTGTGCCATGCCAGATTACTAGATCCGTGTAGCGCTGGACACCGGGACGCTGGAAAGCTGCACCAGGCAACCAATACATGCTGGCGCACTGCACACTAGGACACACTTTCTGTGTCCCCTTCGTGCGTTCGCCTTCTCGGGAATCTAGTCAGTTACTCTCATCGACCAGAGGTTCTCGTGCCTACATGCGACGTGCCCAGCCCATGCCTATTTCTTCTTCTTGATTCCGACTGTTATATCTTTAACCCAGGTCTGTTCAATAGCCAACTCTGCTCTCGTCTTGTCTCATTAAGTTACGCGCATCATTTTCCTTTCTACGCCTCGCGGCATAGTCCTCAATTTAGGCTGAGCCCTCTTTGTAAGCCTCGAGGCTTCTGCACCGTAAGTAAGTGACGTCAAGATGCAGCTGTTATATGCCTCTCTCTTGATGTTTAGTGGCATATTACCGTTGATGATTTTCGAATGCTTGCCAAATGTAATCTACTCCATTCCTATTCTTCTGGCTATTTCACTCTCATGGTTCGGCTTCACCATTACTACCTTCTTAAAGAGGCCAAAAAAAAAAAACTAAGTGACTGCGCAGTGGTCGCACCTATTACTTTCAGGTAATTTACATTCACAGTCCGACAAGCTGCACGCCACAACTGCAAAATGATGGTAAACGTTTTTTTTTATTTTGAAGTAATCTTGGTATCCATTATTTTATTTATTTTCTCACTTACAAACGCAAATCTGGCATTCATCGTGCTCGCGCCAACCCGACAAGTCATTTGTCAATTTTTGTGGGCTGCCTTAGATAATAACATCTATCTCGCACGTTTTGCCGCAAAACGTTTTAGCGTAAGTGCAGATGTGGCGCGGCAATTGTATTGACTAGCCAAACGGTTAGCCATTCCTATCTAGAAAATATTGTGCATCTGAACTGCTCACTGAACACTGCAGCTTTCGTCACCCGTTCGTAGCATCTTCTGTCATCCTTGCTCTTGATATCTATGATCATGTTGCCACAGTTCAAAGGGGCTTTTTTAAAAAAATAAAAAATGCACCAGATATCTCATTCTCCACCCCCCCCCCCCTAAATTGCGGGGCGAAACCAGACACCGCGTAGAGAAAAAGGAGACATAGCGAAAAAGTTCATAACTTTCAGATTTTGCAGTAAAACCACCTGAAATTCATCCCGTTGGCCCCTACGCAGTCTTCATGAGCCCACTCTTTGCACGTGATAAATTCAGACAGAACCCGGTGCTGTGTTGCTCCGAAATTCCTAGCAGATCAAACGCTCCCAGTCTTTGTTTGTTTTAATAGTGTCTTTTTTTGAGCGCTGGCACCTCATTAGATTATTCAATGATTGGAAGCTAGATATGTTCTGACGCTTTTTCGCCTGTTTTCGCCGTTTTGATACAGAAATTCTAGGGCATTTTGAGGCTTTCAACTTAAACTTGTGGTTTTCAAGTGATTAATGAAGCAGAGGCCTCGTTAGTGACTGCCTAACGTTTTGCAGTATGCGAATTGCGACGTACTCATTGATTGTGTGTGTGTGTGTGTATGTGTGTGTGTGTGTGTGTGTGTGTGTTTGCGAACTATGTACTGTTTGAAACAAAACCTATTACCTTGAAAATATGTGATGCATATTTTTGCGTCAACAGAACATACATAACCGATTCGGTAGTGCAAGAATTTTGCTTTCTTACACTGCGGAGTAGCTGCGAAAAAAGCCCTTCGCGAAAACTGCTAGGCACGAATACAGGGAGCTAGCACAACAATAAAAACGACAGAAAAAGTGGCCTCCTAAAACACCATGCAAGGAAAATAATCAAACAAAGTACGTTAATAAATGAGCATTAATACCACTATGTCGGACTCGAGTAACCATGTAAGCGTTTTTCGTGATTTGTCAGAAGTGAAAAAGCCCCGGAAATACAAGCCTCTATAATCACCTGTTTCTGCTGCAAGGTGCAAACCAGTGCAGTGCTCTCTTTCTTCATTTATTTCATTTTTGTAGTTGTTGTTGTTGTTGTTGTGACGCAGATATAGAAGCAAGCCTCTTAGCCAGGGGGCGTGTGGACTGGCCGTGGTTGCATACGACCAAGCTGAGCAGGTATTAGTGAATATTTTACGCGCAGTAAAGGTGAGGCGTAGCCGTGCAACATAACTGGGAGTGGCCCGGACAGAAAACGCCCCAGGCATGAAAGTTGGAGAAGACGATGGTGGTTCCTGTATCTCTCTCTTCTTACCTAAACTAATCGGTGCTCTTTGCTGTCCCTATGAAATTATTATAAAGACAGAGTAACAAAGCATGTTAAGCGCTCCAGATTCACAGCGGCATCAAAAACTGACCAACATGCTGCATGTGTAGAACTGCAAAGAATAATGTTCTGCTTTCTATTAACGACCGTACCTTGATCGTAAAAATAGGTTCTATGTATATCGAGAATAACTAAGCTTGTGTCGACGTTAAAACAAATTTGAATATGGAATAAGCATGTAGTGCTAGCTTGCGCCTGCTGTGCCTTATTATTCAGGCAGCTCAATCATTTATGCATCCCATAAGACCGCATGCCCGTCAGATGAAAGTATGATCAAAACAGATGTATCTGGCCCTTTTATAACGCTTTGAAACAATTTTCATGAAAATAAGCCTATACATGTTGTAACTACAATGCAGAAAAGAAGCCTTGAATCAAAGATGAGCTAAAACTTACCTGTGTTTGAATCGAGATGAGGCAGACCCACTGAGTCAGTGCTTCGTAAACGATGCTGAAAAAAAAAAACCAAGATGGCCTAGGCCTTATTCAATCTGCGTCATATGTGGATGAGTTGCGTGACAAAATTTTGTTCAATAATTGCTTTTGCTTGGGTGAATTAGTCACTAATAAAAAGGAACATGATTTTGTACAGCATAAGTCCATCACAAAAATAAGAGGGCGACTTTTGTAGCTCTTTTGGTTTTCTTCAGAGCTTGCTGCTGCGGTATCATGTCCTTCTTTTGCTTCAAGATGGCACGTTTGAAAATGAACGACAACCTGAATTAAAACGACCGTACCGTAATATGGCAGAACGATCTCTCTCATGAAGAAGTGCTCGAAGACGTTGTGTTATAAAACAAGCTGAAAAAGAGCTACGAAGCAGAATAACAGCTGAAGAATTTTTAAGGCATTCTATTGATGCCAAGAACAACGAAGAACTTTCAACTGTACATAATGAAGCTCCTATTCTCTGAAAGGTACACTTGCTCGACAAGTGTCGCGATTGCCATTACGCCTGCCCGGGAATCAAAAAATAGCGCTGATCAAATCCCACGGATGGGGTTAATTTTGTCGCTTAATATTGCTATATATAGTTGATTCACTGCCCTTATACCTACTTCACCTAGACGATTCAAGCCAAAAAACACGTCCTAATTCATACAAGCCAAATCAATTTCCTACGCCTGAACACAGAAGACAGTGGAATATTAGTCAGCAGCAATATAGGTCGGAGGAATTATGGGTAGAGAAGCACTCTTATTGTCGGTACCAAAAAAAGTGCCTTTATAAGTTTCTTGAAAAACGGGTCTTCCTTGAAAAAAAAAGAAAAACAAACATCCTATGGCTATTCCGCATAAATATATGACTCAATTGTTCTGTTTGCGTTGTTTCCGATTATGGCCTGCGTAACGCGTAGGAAAGAGAAGTTTAGTATTTGGAGAAATTACTCTTTGAGAAAGCTTTCAAGAGAAAATCGCCTCTAATTATATGATACTGTTTTCTGAAATTCCGCACAATAAAAAACATTCACTACGTTCTCAGTTATGCAGCATAACATTTGTAACAACTAATATCGTTTTTGGCAGGTATCATATTATGAAGCAGTGCACTTATATTCGAAGGCTAAATTTCTTGAGTTTTGCTCTCGTGTAAAGCATGCACTCACTAAGCCCCATTTGCACCTTCAACGAAAACCTAGCTCAACAGTCCATATTTAGCTCAAGATGGTGTGCCTGCGTAAGCATAACGTTTTTGAAGCAATGTCATAATAACAGTTCGCATACGCTAGTAGTTGTAAAGTACAGGCGTATACTTGCTCCTAGACAAAAGTTCCACGAAAAATTGTGGAACCCTCAAGCTTCGCGTTTCAAGCGTGGAATGTGACAGCGATATGTTTCCCCAGTGCATATTTCAACCACTTAGTGGACACCTCGTATTGTTCAATCTTACTCAAGAAGTTTTAATTGTGCATTTCTATAGTGAAATTGATAATTTTCAAAGGCACTTGTGTCAGTGATGCTCTTTCATAAGGCTTCATTCTTTGTAAAGGGTAGCATGCTTTACACTACGAGCAATTAAACGCATGAAATATTTTCCAACTTCTTATGCACACAATGCGTGGTCTCAAGAGAGTATATGGAGTGACGCGTGTGCCTTTTGTAAAGCCTGGTTGCTTGAAGGCCCCCTGCAACACTTTTTCAGCATGGTTATAAAACGCTGCCGATCGGTAGCAGAGAGGCTACCGAGAACACGCGAGTCAAATATTATAGCGCAGGACGCAGCGTAGAATTCACAATAGATTATCAAAGTCAGCTAAAAGTTGCTTTCTATTCCCTGGACAAATGACGGAAGATGCACAAAAATCATTCGTAAAATGCCCATCTATCATACATTGGCTGATTTGAACATGTCGCACTCGGTCGTTACAGAGATCGCCGCGGGAGGCCGTCACCTGTCCACGCGTGCGCGCAATCGCACTGAAAAAGCTGCGTATTCACAGAAAAAAATGCTCAAGGTTACGGGACGCACTTGACGTATTTAGTTCGCCCCTCCTATCCTTCCCTGCTTTGCTTCCAGCACTTTCGTCAGGATGAGAAAAGAGAGAATGTGATTGGAGCATGTGACAAATCTTTGTAACTGCGCTCATACTGGAGGGATTATTAAAATTTTCGCGGTGTACAATTTATGAGGCAATAAGCTCTTCCAGAGAATTAATTTATGGCTACTCAAAAATGCATTCCAGGGCCCCTTTGAAACCACTATGTTGTTTTGACTATAACATTATCTGACGCCCGATGGCAATGTATGCATATATCACGAAATACTACTGTGATATTTCATGTTGTAGAGTGAAGCCTCTATACATGACGCGTGTGTTTGTGAAACATGAACGTTATATTCAGGGCATTTCCAAGGAGACAAAGTTATTATTATTGTACAACCAACCAAACGCATGGTTGTGCGGTAGAACAGCTGCTTTTCACGCAACCGGTTTGGCATGAATGCTCATTTGGACCATATTGTTTAGTATTCATTGCATTTGCATCTTTCTCCTTTTTTAGGTCATGAACAATATGATTCTTTGCTCACTATAGACGACACCAACGCTGACGCCGCAATCTGCGAAACGAGCTTTTTCATGCTATCGCGTTCAAAGGCTTTCAGATAACGCTGCCGTAGGAACCGGACTCTAAACCACCACAGGGGCCATGATTAATACAAAATTCATTACCAGACGGAATAATGATGTCCTGCACTTATAACACTGCACTCCCAGTTCTGCCGGTGAGACAGACAGACTGAGAAACAGATGATGTCTACTATGTAAGGTAAATAGGCCACTGATGCATAGAATGTCATAAGGCAATGGAAGTAACGCTGCTTTCACTCTAGCTAGCACTCAATGGCTTAGAACATGCGTAATAAAAGCATCTGAGCTTCTAGTTTCATGAGGAAATCTGAGTGCCAAACACCATCTAATCACAAATTGCCGTGGCCATTTTCATGCATTAGGTATAACTAGCAACAGATGTCTTCCACATTGTTCACACACGTAAGACAAATGGCTATAGACATTAAGCAACATTTGATCGTTCAACACACGAGGAAAGGCAGGCTAGCGTAGCGCTAATGTGATTTTGCGGGTAGATTACTATTGGCCGTTGGGCTGGTGGAAACACTCTGATTCATGAATTATGTGTCATTATCCGGTACAACGTTGCAAGATAAGTGATGTATGTCAGCGTTAATCACGGGACACTGTGGCAACATACCAGACACATATGCGTTTACTCTGCAGGTCTCTTGGCAGACTTTGATGAGGAAATATTGTCTAAGAAGCAGAAGTATGCCGGACTAATGAAGCTCTTCTGCTGATGAATATTTCAAGCCCCAGGTCACCACTTATGTCCACGCATGGTCATATCGACATTTACCCCCTTGAAAAACTTGGAATGAACAACGTAAGCACACTTGATCTTTCTTTATTATCCAGCATCAAATATCTGGAGATGCTTCAGGGCGAGTTATTTATTATTGGTGCCTGGTTTGCCGGAGGATAAAAATGGTGTCTTGACCGACTTTATCACCTTTGAAGGGCTTTTCAAGAAACTACAAATTTCGTGTTGGGTACAGTTTGGTGAAATATCAAATAATGCATCAAGTTTGGGCAACAATCTTAACACTCTCGAAGAGCAGGCCTCATCGCATCGTAATATGAGTATGGCAGTCAATGCGAATATCGCCATTACTTATCGCCATCAAGCATAGCTGCCTGATATTAAAAGTTTTAAAAGTAGAAACTTGTGATGTGGTAACATTCTCACTTGCCGGCACTATTTTATCACGAGAAAGCACGTCGTGCTTCCAGGTTGACCAAGACTGCCAGCAGCGTGTGCTCAGTACACAGTCATAAGCTCTGCAACTTTACCCACTCTACAACTTGCTTCCGCTTCTTGGGAGAGCACTGACCCGAATAAACACATAGCTAAGAGAAATACCAGCACACCGTTGTGTCCCAGTACTTCGCCATCAAACGCACCTGTTATGCGGTAATAGCCTACCTAAGAAAAGCCCGCTGGCCAAACTTACGTTAGTTTTTATAAAACATACGAGCTATAAGTGCTTTGGTAAAGCTATCACTACAGAAAGAGTGCGCTCGTGCATTCGGCAGCCATCAACGCAAAAGTGACAAGGGCCCATCAGATGCCGCCATTTTGGCATTATTGTTCAAACTACGTTCGTGAAATGTGCCAGCCGATCGATCACCGTCCTTTACGACAAGCTCAAACATATCCACAGGTAGTGGAAAGAGCTATGTATTTACCGTTGTACTGTGATCTAAGTCTACTTTCTTGGTCATCTTCCATCCTAATACATTGAAGCTAAAATTACGCGAACTGCAGTCAAAATGTCGACCACCACGGCTCACATGAAGTTCGCACAACTGGACTCGAATGGCAATAGCCAAACGCACTTTAGGTGCGAGTAAGCTGATTTTTGTTAAAAACGCCGGGAAAAAAAGGTCACTCTCTGGCGTGTTTTTGTTCACTATGTTCACAACCGATCTATATAGTTTAAAACTAAAGCTGAGTGAAATATGAGATTTTCAGTGATCCTAGGTGAGTAATAATGAAATCACTGTATATATAATGTTTAAACTCTCGTGGCAATTGACCTCATTTATCTGTGCCAAGACGAAGAGCAAATACTGTGATCACTGTTACTGTTTCGCGCTTTCGCATGCACCTGAGTTTTACCTCGCACAGAAGTGTACATAGAGGGCAAGAAGGGTAGGACTCGTATTGTTCACGTTTAATTCACGCGCCGTGAGACATGTAATTTGTATGATAGAGGAGGTCAACACGGATACCAAACCAAGCAGCTTGACGACGCCGGTCACGAGAAGCCTAAAAAAACTGATTCGAAAGTAATCTGAGGAAAGCACTGATCCAGAAAAAACTGCGTTGCTTCGACGCCATGTCACAGTCAGCTGAGAATGAGAGTACTTCATCCATGGCAGATAAGCGGGCAGTGCTTTGGTTAAGACAGCCAAACGTGGTAGGGCGTTGGCATTGGTGGCAGCCAGACCTGCAAACGACCCGTATGTCGATATTTTGCAACCTCAAAGCCCAGCGAGCTAATCGGCCGGAGGGGTCCTTGACCGTGGTTAACGAACACAGCACATAGTGGTTTGTGCGTACGATGAAGGGGCTGCCATAAATGTAAGGTCGAAATTTACCAAGAGCTCAAAATATGGCGAGTCATTCCTTCTCCGTAAAAAAATAGTTTTCTGCTTTTGTAAAAAATGCGGCTGCCGCATCGACGGTGTACTCTTGAAATCCAAATGGCACAGCCTTGGTGGCGACGGGAGCAGACGGCCAACTGTTGAACGGCATCTTCACAAGCGGGCGAACAAGCGTAACTCTTCTAGTCGTTCCGTAAAAGCTGATTCAAGAAAGGAATGATGGCCGCTGAATTCTCCAGAAAAGCGGTAAAAATACGAATGAATATCAAGGAAGCTTTCGTTCTATTCTCTTTGGTAGACTGGCTAATGTAACGTGGACCATACCGGCTTAAATGACTCCTTCCAAGCATGACTAAGGAATAGGCTCAATTGTTCCCGTGGTGAATAGCCTTCGCCTTGAGCTATTGTACAAGTCTTTCCGCTAGCACCATGAGCAGCATTTTTATAGTTCATCCGGCCAGTTTCAAGATAGGCGTGCAAGTACACCGAAAGTGTCTGCGTGCCAAGCTTTTGCAATTAAGGCATTGCCGGCTAGATTTCAATGCGTGGTTTTCCAAGGTTATTTTCTCATTGCGACAGAAAATATATGAACACTCTGGACAGATTTTGTTCGTTGCCGTGATGTCATGGATATGTATGTGTATGTATAAATTTAAGAAAACTAAAAAGAAATATTACTCAGGGGGAGAGAAATTTTAAGGTCATACCAGAAATTCGAACCAGTGACCGCACGCTTCTCAGCGGGCTGCATTGACTACTATAGATCACGCCACTCATACTGCTCATCTTTGTAATGGAGTGGTGTGTATATATACAATTTACCACGACATTTATATCAATCGTCATGAAAGATGACGATTGATTGATATGTGGGGTTTAACGTCCAAAAACCACCATATGATTATGACAGACGCCATGGTGAAGGGCTCCGGAAATTTTGACCACCTGGGATTCTTTAACGTGCACCCAAATCTGAGCACACGGGCCTACAGCATTTCCACCTCCATCGGAAATGCAGCCACCGCAGCCGGGATTCGATCCCACGACCTGCGGGTCAGCAGCCGAGTACCTTAGCTTTTAGACCACCGTAACGGGGCGATTGACATGAAAGAACAAATCTTGATCAAAGCATGTACTTTGTTCAGACAAGCCATAGATGCTTGCCATAAATATTGACATGTCAATTAAAGGAGCATTTCAAAGTGCCTCTGCTACACTATCACTGTGAAGCAATAGGAAAATTGCTCGCATCAAATGCAGAACTATTAACGCGATAGCGTTGAAGAGTGCGTTTCGCAGAAATTCCGGTGTTGGCATCGGTGCCAATGTCGGCGTCGTTGTTTGTGAGAAAGAAATTATAATCTTTGCGTAGCCCCAGATTGCGCATCTTTTTGTGGCCAAAAATTGAGAAAGGTGCAAATAAAATAAACTAAAAATCCTGGGTATAAAAAAGAATCAAACCCAGGTCGTCTGCGTTGTAAGCGGGTGTTCTGCCACAGAGCCATGCCTCTGTTTATGAATGCAGTGAAAATAACTTTCTTTCATTGGTAATACTGCGAAAGTAACTTTCGTGCTTAGCAATTATAGGCGTCATGTACAATCTTCACAATACAACACGAAATATGCCCGCAATAATGCGTGAGACAAGCGCACATTGCCACCGGGCATCTGAACATGGGATTAATAAAATGACTTCATGGTTTGAAGCCAGTCACCCAGTACAAAAGGTACACAGGCAGCTGCACCCCTAAGATCCCCGTAGTGTATGCATAGCAAGTTCGTAACAATTTGATACTGTAGGAAGGAAGAACAACAAGAAAGAAGGCAAAGAGGATAAGTTCGTAAACTAAGTATTTAGAGTACGCACTAGAAACAGAATAACGCTATCACGTTCAACTCTGAAAGCTGAAGCTTAAGGGTCGCCCAGTTTTTTTCGAAAGGTAGCTGGTCCTGTGATATCTACAATTTGATTTCCATCAAAATGCACACTGCCACTGTCACTGTTGACGGAGAAAGTCAACTCGCTGCCCCAGATGAGTTTCGGTAATGCTTGCGCCGTTAAAACAGCGCAAGGTTTCGCCGTCGCAACAGTATAGTAAATCTCACCGATAATTTTGCGGATTCACGTCATCAACTCCTTGCTGCACAACTTCCGTGTGGTGTGCCTACAGGATGCGCCAGTGATGGTCAGCGGTGACTTCAAAGTCAAGGTACAGTATCATTTTTTTTATGAACGTGGACGCGTGAGCCCGAGGCCTGTGGTCTGCGGCGGCAATCTACAGCGCCATCAGCCGATACATAAATAAAGTGCATCCACTTCAGGCGGCATCACCAGTTGCGAGACTAAAGCTGAAGTCAATTTACCTGCGCTTGTCCAACGCCCATGGCTTGTTTTGTCTGCGAACAGATGACGCGGAAATCGGTTGCGCTTTCTTCCTCTGTCGGTTGATGGTGCTGTAAGCAGCCACTACAGGGCGCAGGTCACGCACTTGCGTGTCAACTTTCATAAGCATTCACACTTGTCGTCGACGTGAAAACTAGTAGCTTGTCGCGTTTCTGGATGCAAAACTTTGACTTCGCCTCCTATCGCACGTAACGTAGCCAACTATTCACAACAACCCCTGCTTAATTATTGTGATTACTGCACTACTGTCGATTGAAGCACAATTGTCTATGTTCACTAGATTTCACATGGTTCCAAAGTCCCTTAGACTTCCCAGTATAACAGCCAGATCTGTTGCTATCACATTCATTGATCCGGCCTTGGGCTGAAACTGACTTCTTTTATTTATGATTCTCATTGCTTAACTTCGATCTATGGCCTAGGTATTCAGTAGGAGCCCTTCAGAGTTTGCTTAGAAAAAAATATATCTTTGGAGCAGCTTTTTCTTAGATTACTTCTTATTGTCAGCTCTAAAACAGTTCTATGTGCACTTTGGGAGCTTCTGCCTGCCAAGTATTCAAAATTGAGGATTTGAAATGATAAATGCGCGACAAATGAGGGGCTTGCTTTTGCACTCCACGCATCAGAAGAAAACAGTTCTGAATACTTAAGGTAGTTATTTAGGCATTTAAATTCTTTTAATTGGTTTTAAGCCTTGGTTAATTTCAAAGACGACACAAGTTAGGGCGGGTTATGCTCTGAAAATACGTCGGTAGCTGTGACTTTCTGCTCACATGTCACAATTAAGGTTGCTGCGTTATTCCATCCAAAAATATACGAAAATTCACTATGTTGATAACACTTCAGTCAAGCTTTACTCACTGCAAGATTATGATAGCCAAGAGTGTGCTAAAATGGTGCAATGATCTCAATAAAACGGACTCCCCGCCGCAGTTGTCTAGTGGGTAAGGTACTCGGCTGCTGACTCGCAGGTAGCGGGATTGGGTTCAGGCTTCGCGGGGTGCATTTTCAATGGAGGGGGGAATGCTGCGAGCCCATGTGGTTATATTTCGGTGCAACCAAAAGTTTACTATTAGAGTCCTAGTGAGTACCAAGAAAGCGCGCTTGCAGAAGTTACCCAATGAATGTTTTGAAAAGGCTCTGAAAAACGGTTCTTCTAGCTTTCGCTGCGACTGTGCAGCGCCTACCGCGCAGGCCAGGCGTTTTTTTTTCTTTTTTCTTTTTTTTCTGTCGTAGAAACTTCGTTACAGACTTGAACTTGTTACAAAATATATGGCACCGTCTCGCCTGCAGATGAATTATTTCCGCAGCTGCTAGGCAGTGGTGAGGAAGGGCGCTGCCGCAGAACATTATTTAAGAAATAAGGCCTACGTTCTCCTGGTTTTGTGGCGAATATTGCTTTAGTTTGCCTGTTAAGGCGCTCGACCAGAGATTAGGATATGGTGGAACAGACGCCGGAGCCAGCCACCATGGTGCTTCTCACAGCTAGAATGTTGCTTCGAGACGTTTAATTTGTTAATTGCTCTTCCACGCATTAGAAACTGAAAAAAAAACACTAAAAGGAACGCGCACACACAAGTGCATTACGACTTTCGTGTGTCGTCTGCTATTGGGATAAGTCGTGGGGGCACCTGGCGGCATCTGTGGTCCCTACGCTCCAATTTTTAAGCCCACACGCCGCCGTGGGGGTCGCACCGGTGAGCAGGTCGTAAGTTCATAGAGGAGGTCGTGGCGTAAATACTATTTCTGTGAGGCAGCCGTGTTTTTTTACGTTTGCTATATGCACGTGATATATCCCCGTTTGTCATGCTTCCGTGGCGTAAATACTATTTCTGGGAGGCAGCCGTGTTTTTTTTTACGTTTGCTATATGCACGTGATATATCCCCGTTTGTCATGCTTCATCTCGTCAAGCCATATATTCTCGTTTTTCGGTGTCTCTGGAACTTTATTGTGACCGTCTTCCAACATTGCAAGCTCACTCCCAACCATGGCTCTTACGACACAACGTACCCGGTGGAGATTAGGCCGCAATACAAATGGTGTCAGGCTGTGGCAACATATGATCACATATTTTGGGAATGTAGCATAGTGCCGCCGCCAGTGGATATTATGCGTGATCCCTCCCTTGAGCACTGGGACGCCGTGTTCACCAGCTCAGACCCAGTCGTCCAGCTAAGGGTCGTGGAGTGGGCCACACAGGACGCCGCCAACCTTGGGTTGATGGCCATCTAAGACGGAATCATCCTCAGTTGCTTTCTGACGAAATAAAGTTTTTCCATCTATCCATCCATACGACACAACACCATTTATTAGGGCAAATGTTTTAGATAGCTTTAGATGCCTCATCAAGCGCGATATATTATCGTCGACGTCCCGCGTCAGTGACGTAAAAGACGAGTCGCACAAAATATGCTGCTTTATGTCGTGCGCTCACTTTCACTGTTTGATGAGCACTTCATCAAGTTGAAGTCCGCACGGCTTAATAAGATAGCGGAAAATGTGGCTGATGGCACTGGACTTTGACCCACTTTGACAGTCTCGAAATGGGTGTGGTACGAATTAACCCAGGACTTACCTTTGAGACCCATTAAATTTCTTCCCACCATACTAAGCTGCTTAGACGGCCGAAATGTAGTCATCTGCGTTACCCTAACAGGAAGACTGGCAAAGGCGGTGTGTCAATTTAGGTTCTTAATAGAACACGTGTAAGTTTCGTGATACATAACTAAATGCAAAGTTTCCTATCGAATTTCGTCGTTCAATTTGCGTACACAGTAAATTTTTCTACACCCTTAAGGGTGTAAACTGGCTTGTCGCCAGAGCAACACCCTATGGGTGTTTTCAGATACACCCTACTAAAAGGGTGTTAGCTGAACACCCTACACGAAGGGTGTTCAGCAAAATGTTAGGGTGTTCAACACCCTTCTAAGAGGGTGTTGAAAGGGTGTGCGACCTTTGAGAGATTTGTGGGGTTTAACGTGTGCGACCTTTGAGTAACGCGTTATTCGAAGGTCGCAGGTTCGGTTCCTGTCCATGGCAAGTTATCTTTTCACCCACATTTCTTTCTTCAAATTTACATTACAATTCGGACTTATAACTTCCCCTATACTTTCCTTGGCAATATTGTCTGTTTGATCTCATTATATATATATATATATATATATATATATATATATATATATATATATATATATATATATATATATATATATATATATATATATATATATATATATATGTGTGTGTGTGTTTGTGTGTGTGTGTAAGCAAGCTTACTGAAATGCAATGATATTCCTCAAAGCCTTCTTTGTAAAGCCGACTATAGAAATTTAGACTGCTATTTATAGTTATACAATTAAATCCAAATATCTATAGTGTTAAATAGCATAAACATCTCGGGTACATCAATTGGTGGCTCAGTGAGTCGATACAGCAAGGGTGCTTGGTATGCATACGTTTGTGTAGACACACAAACACATTATATTGAAAAATTATTACCCGTAACAGTGCACACGTCTCATGCAGGATGCAGACATATACATATTTCAGCAACTTAATTTGCAGTTGCACTTGGTATCGCGAAACCATGCGAGTTCAGCCTCACCTAGTTCATTTGAAACTTTCTGATTATACAAAAATAACAGAGCTGCTTTGGTAGACATCGTTTCCACTTATTGATAAATATCTTTTCTCACTTCCTAAAAGTACACATATATTGGCGTAGGATAAATGTCAAGTACATGTACCACAACACAGGTTTTCTCTCAACTGAAAGCAAACACATTTATTATATTTCATACATACTACAGCTAGAGCAGTTTGCCGCCAATATTCGAACAGGTAAGGTCAGTGGCTGAAGAAAGATGATTAACAGATCAGCCCTCACCCCATGAAGCTTCACGGCATATTAAAATTTCAAGTTTTATTTTTCGGCATCTTTCTAGGTAATAGAGACAGCATCCATTTCTCAAAAACACACTCTTCATAACAAAATCAAAATGAGAGCCGACAGGCGGAAATGCCTCAGATAGGCTGACCAAAGTTTCGATAGGAGAACCTATCTTCGTCAAAGCTGCCTAGCCTTCTCATCCTTGGCATATTAGTTTCAAGGGGGTTAGTAAAGACGTCATCTCCTGGTGGTGGCATGTGTCCCTGTTGGCAATCGTAGCCTGAAAAAAAAACTATAAAGCAGAGGAGTGCAGTCCTTGCTTCATTTCAAGTTGGGTGGTAGTGATTCAGAATGTTCTCAGAGGGTGGAGAAAAAAAGAAAAAAAAAAGGAAACACCCAAAGTAGGAGCGGTGTGCTGCCAATGGGTGGCCGCTACAGACACGAAAAAAGCAAAGAGGTTAAAAGTTCGAAGCCAGCAGACTGTCCCCGCGTTTGGCCATCACGAAGGGTTGCTGATTGGCCTATGCCGTTCTCGAACATCTATGAATGGGACTTATAAGAAAGAGGTTACAAAAAGGCGCAAGAGAGAAGCAGGCGGCTACTTTTAAATGCCAAGATTTCAAAGGTAAGCGACACCATATGTGTTTGTAAGACCACGTGTTTATTGGGGAAGGTCATTGGTTAAAATATGCTTTCACTATCCCCATAAGTGTCCCGCTCAACGGAATTGCCTCAAGAATTTGGCGGCATGTTGGCAGAGAAATAGGCAAGTTCGGAATGCAAAAGGAATAAGCAACTAGGAGAGAAACACAAAAGAAAAGAAAAAATGAAAAAAAAAGGCGGATTGGTGATAGGCGACACGCTAGCGTTAAAAAACGAGGAAAGGAAAAAGAGACGCAGAGAAATTTGTGGCTTGGCAATGACTTAATGGTGCACGGTAGGAGTGTTTTTTGAAGCGACAAAAGAGGAAAGGAAGCTGTGGTTGAAAGGTTCTGGAAAATAAAAACTTCATAGTTGTGTGTATATAGACACATGTATATCTATAATTAAAGTTTTAAAATTTAGAGTGAATATTATTATTACAATATGTAGGTTAGGAGTGATTCCATGTAATACAAGTTATGTCTATTTGAAGGTTGAACGTTTCTAGTCCCTAAATATGGCCGCAATTATGCAATGGCTTTCAGCGATTCCAAATTACCACGTGCAACATTGATTCCTGATGGGTGTAGGGACATAAATTTGTGTATAAATTATGATTTCATGTATTTATTCTCTCGTGGTGACCGGAAATTATTTTGTAGAACATAAAGCTTTGCTTTTTAGAAAGTGTGGTCCTGTTGGTAGAAATGACCGGCTACTATTTTCGGTAAATTGTGCTTTGTGTCTGCACGGTGGCCCTTCAGTCTTACGTGAATTGGCGGCCCACTTTCGCCTATATATTGTTTTCTACAGCTGGCACACTCAGAAAAGTATATTAGGTTGTTTAAAAGTGCAGGTGAAGGTCTATGTGACCTTGTGAATGTAGTCAGATGCTGTGCTTTTTATGTTGGTAGCCGGCTGTATATATTTGCAGGGTGAGCACCTGGGCCGGCCACAGGGATCAGACGTCCTAGTCTAAGTTTGCGTGAACAAGCATGTCTTTAAGTTAGCGTTGCAAATGCCACGTGCCACGCATTTCTAATTCCCGCAAAACTTGAAGCAAACACTAGGACGTCTGGTCCCTGTGGCCGGCCCAGATGCTCCACCTGTAAAAATATATAGCTGGCTAACAACTTAAAAAGCACAAAATTTGACTACATTCACAAGGTCCCATCGATCTTCATCTGCACTTCGAACAACCTAATATACTGTCTTAAGTGCGCCACCTGCAGACAATATATAGGCAAAACTGGGCAGCCAATTCACGTAAGACTGAACGACCACTGTGCAGACACAAAACACAATTTACCAAAAGCAGTAGCCAGTCACTTCAACCAACAGGGCCACAATTTCGACCAAGCAAAGCTTTATGTTCTACGAATTTCTGCTCACCATGAGAGAGGAAATACATGGAATGACATTTGGTACACAAATGTAAGCACCTACACCGATCACGAATCAATGTAGCACGTCGCAATTTGGAATCGCTGAAAGCCATAGCATAATTACGACAGCATTTAGAAATGAGAAAGGTTCAACCTTCAAATAGACATAACCGGTATTACATGGAATCGCTCCTAGACTACAAGTGTACTATTGATGTTCTCTCGAAATTTTTTTAAATTATAAATATAGATATACATGTGTCTATACACACACAACTACGAAGTTTTTATTTGCCAGAACCTTTCAACCACAGCTTTCTTTCTTCTTTTGTCGCTTCAAAAAACACTACTACCGTGCACCCTTAAGTCATCGCCAAGCCACAAATTTCTCTGCGTCTCTTTTTTCCTTTCCTCGTCTGTTAACACTAGCGTGTCATCCACCTCCAACCCGCCTTTTTTAATTTTTTCCTTTCTTTCTGCCTTTCTCTTGTTGATGCTTATTTCCTTTGCATTCTGAATTTCTCTATTTCTCTGCCAACATGCCGCCAAATTCTTGAGGCAATTCTGTTGAGTGGGCCACCTACGGGGATAGTGAAAGCATATTTTAACCAATGACTTTCCCAATTAAACACATTCTCTTCCGAACACATCTGGTGTCGCTTACCTTTGAAATCTTAGCATTTAAAGGTAGCTGCCTGCGTCTCTCTCGCGCCTTTTCGTAACTCTTTCTTACGAGTCCCATTCATAGATGTTCGAGAACAGCATAGGCCTTTATCGTCGGCAACCCTTTGTGATGGCCAAACGCGTGGACTGTCTGCTGGCTTCAAACTTTAAAGCTCTTCGCTTTTTTTGCCTCTGTAGCGGCAGCACACCGCTCCTACTTTGCGTGTTTCCTCTTTTTTGCTTCCATTTTTTTCTCTACCCTCCGAGAACATTGTGAATTGCTACCAGTCAACTTGAAATGAAGTGAGGACTGCACTTGTTTGCTTTCTAGTTTTTTTTTCTTTTCCGGCGGCAATTGCCAACAAAGACACGCACCACCACCAGGAGATGACATCTCTACTAACCCCCTTAAAGCTAACATGCCAAGGATGAGAAGAAACGGCACTTTTGACGAACATAAGTCCTCCTATCGAAACATCAGCCAGCCTATCTGAGGAACTTCCACTGTTCAGCCAGACTATCCCACTCTTCACAAGTTTTTTCTGATCCTAAGGCAGTTTTCAAGGCATTCGAAACACTATGGGCTGTTTATATAGGCTCTGCACACACATTTTAGCCATCTGATGTACAATATGCAAAGTATAACAGAGTGACTTGTTGGGCTTTACACTCTTACAGAGTATAAAAGAAGGAAAATTCGTAACTTCATATCTAACTCAGAATACATGCAACAATCATTACCTCTTACAAAAAATTAGGAATGTAATAAGCACCAGCACACACTTCGCAGAGCTGCTCAGAAATGCATCTTGATAAAATAGTTAAATATTGCAGTAAATTACGAATGCAAAAACACAACACCAGTGCACTAGTAGAGATGCCTGGTTGGCACCAAACTGCTGTACTTAAGATGCATCATGGAAGCAAGACCACAGCCCACAACTAATATACGCTTCAAGTAACCCTTGACTGCTAAACTGAAGGCCACAAAACCAAACCATGGCTGTGGTGGCTGCAATTTCGATTAAGGAGGAAATGCATGACACGTGTCTGCTTAGACGTGGATGGATTTAAAGAACCCCAGGTGGTCAAAATATCTGAAACCCTCTACTCCAGTGTCCCTGATAATTATATCATGGTTTTAACACGTTAACCTCGGTAAATATTATTCTCATTACACTTGACATGAAATAAAGCAAGCAGATATTACTATGTAGTTGAAAAAATTCACCATTCAACCCTCCGATCCAAGGACTCACGTTACAATATTCTAGTATGCCTTCTATCAGTTATCATTAACAATGTTAAACATGAGTATGTATCACTGTAAAATATCCGACATGGTTTGATATTGGCAAAGTTAGGTACGATGAAGTATGACAGTGGGAAAACACTTGATTGTACTTATGAATTGAACTTCCCAAAGGCAATGAAATAACAACAGTGACAAAAATATATTAAAATAGAATATTCAGTGAAGGTTACACTGAAGATAAAATCATTAATGTGCTACTTTTTATCACAACACAAAAAGTGTTTCCAAATGGCCAATTGCACATAAGGCATCAATTAACATGACATGCAAGTCTGGCGAGCAACACACTCAGTAGATCTTGGAAAAAAAATATCCAATAAAGAGCTCAGTAAGCAGCACTGACACATTCTTAAGTGCACTGCCTAGTTAAATTGAATTTTAGCCTTAGGAACAGAAAAACACCTTGGCAGATTGTGTTCAGGGGGACACAAAGTAATAAAATAATGCTGTCATCTGGCCTATCAACCAAAAATATTGAAATTTTAGTAACGCAAATAAGCAGGTATGTTTGCATTAAAAAGTTGGAGGCAGTCATGTTTCTACACAGTCCCACTTGGAAAACTTCTTTGATTATGTTTATGCTCCTAGATATCCCGTTTGAAAGTTTAATTTTGCTTTTCATGATTACGCATGCAAGGCAGTGAGGTTTAGCAAAATATCACTCCATAGCGGAACGAGCAGTCGGTTCTTGCTATCGCCAGCATATAGCAAGAGTAACCATTTTAATGTTTGCCCATGCCTTCCACCGACGGTCAGATTAAATGCATGAAATCAGAGTCTGTGCTAGTGCTCACTGTCCTGCACACATAATAATGCAAGCCGCAACTAAATTTCCAGCAGGATATCTGAGCACAGGCATGCTAGAATTCTTACAAGTGACAATATGTAGAAATGTGACTGGCTCAAATATTTAACACATACATGATCTCCTGCTGTGGTCACTATTAAGTTGATTAATAAAACTTAATGGCACCGCTGACAGTGATAATTATTGTCTCACATTGCATCCTTTTCGATACATAGCTATCAGCAGAGATGGCTTTACATAAATAACTTACAGCGCTGACTTCTCTTTTAAGGAAAAACAAAAGGGTTCACTTTGAACACCCTAAACCTTTGTGCTCCTTGAATACAGCTACCAGGTGGCTCTCTGCAGCTCGCTTTTCAGAAGAAACAGAAGCCATGCGCCACTGATGTGCACCAGCAGTCAAATTTTCCACGAGCCAGCCTTGGATGATGGGCTAGTCCAGACGTCTCCCACACTCTCTTCCTACGACGAGCATGTATAGACTGCGAGAGAAACAAAAAAACAATTTACTGATGTGTCTGTTAGCGAAGCAGAATTTGGAACTCAATTTAGAATGACCTGAAAAGTTTTGTTTTAAAAGAGTAGGATGTACGAAAACCAGACATGCTACAACAAAAACATCCTCAATGTTTTTGGCGAACATAGCTGCAACCTTACGAAAGAATATGCATTTTTCACATAACAGATCTGTCACAAAATATACTTGAATAGCGCTCTGGCATAGTGCGTATACATGCCAATTCAATAATAGGGCAGTGCGTACATGACGGTATGCACTTTGATCAAGTATCCATTGGAGGTAACACATAAAGTTATATTACGAATTTTAGTTTGAACACAACTAATGCAACTCTCTTTTGGCTGCCTACATTAGAACGATTATGCCGATAACGAAGAAAATTGGTTTCACTAAATTACTATTGTCAACTGCTAAATTATGGCTGTTAATTTAATGATTCCAGGTGGCTAAAAAGGCAGTGCCCCTCACTCATCCCTAACATACCCCTCATTACAGGCTGTCTAATAAATAATGGGAAAAAATGTGGAAGTGCTAATACAACGCACCCATCTTGAGCTAAATACCATCCCAATAAAGCATGCAAGCTTCTGCAACGATCTCTGGTAACAAGAATACTGGAAGGCATTGGTCACGATTTAGCAATACACAATAAACGTTTGACGAGACTGATTTCTGAAGTTGTGTAAGTGCGTCAATGCCAACAGCTTGGAAACATGCAGTCTATATTCATGATTGTCAGATGAACATACTGTCCAATTTTCCATTTTCACAGCAACACGTGCATGCCTTATGTATGCATACTATGATGTATAACATTATTGCAAGTTTTGAGCATTAAATGATATATTTGTTTCTCCAAACACCACAGATCCCTTCTATAACTGTAGCGCATGCCTATAGAATTTACTGAAGCTTGTCATCTGATGTGAAGACAAAACAACATGCTGACCCTAATTGAAATCATGACGTTTTGGCCCCCACACAAAAGCCCTATTCACAAGTGACAAAGACTGTGCTTTTATTCGAGGCCAATGTGTGGTTTTTCAATGTTTTCATGTGTGTTTCTGACCAGATCGGCATAAGCTTGTCATCTGTTATTAAATGCCATTGGAGGTGATGGTCTAAACTGTTCTTACTGTTCGTACAAGTAAAATTGCTTAGCGAAGTTTGAACACAAAGTTTTGGCGAGGCACATACAATATTTAATAAACCACCACAAAATAATGAAATCTAAGCATAGCGAAAACAAGCTGAATAAAATAAAATGTGCTCTACCGCATGAACTACTGATCGAATTAGGGCTCGCACAGTTAAGCTACAGTTATTCGGCCCCAATAAGCCATGAAAATTTTGTTCGGAAATACAGTTCAAGTTTAACGAACGGCTCAAAATTCATGGGTTCCGAACGCATCAGACAACCTATGTTGCGAGTGTATAACGTAAGCTCAGATTTGACTAAACGGACTGCATAAACACGTAAGCGTACATACGTGCAAGCCTTGCGAGCCGTATCTAAGACGAGGCAGCATGCTGCACGCGAACTCGAATAACACGGTAGTTCAAAGATGCGTGCCGGCGTGGATGCATACACCGGCATACGTTCGGCTGCCCGCAGCAATTTCTGATAGCAGTTTAAAAAAAGGGCGTACAACATACGAAACTTTACAAACTGCTTTGGACGTACAACGTATGAAACGTACAACAAATGAACCCGTTGACTCCTGTAGCACACAATATGAACAGGCATGCAAAAAAAAAAAATCCTCAAGTTAAGAGATCCAAACATACGCGCCCTAGGCGTAATCAACGCTTACAGCTAACAAACGCATTCTTCGCCCAACAATTATTTACCCAAAATATTGGTCCATCGCGAGCAGGGCTCCCTGCCAACACCACTGCCGACAGAGGCGAGCGCCGTCACAACTCGCACAAATCCGCCGCCGAATTCCCACTGCGCAGGCACGCGCCATGTGCTTCACACACCGAAGCATGCTTGAATCGAAAGAAAAAGCTCGCCCACGCTTGACTTCCTACAAAAACGCCTTCATCCTGATGAAATGACACACACAAACAGGTTCGCTACGTTAAAAAACTTCACTTATCGCCCACATGTAACGAAAAACGTAGCATGGCGTCGTTATCACGCTCTCGGTGTTGACAAAGCGCCGACAGCAGGAATGTGGTACGTACCTGGCGAGTGTTCCAAAATGCGACGCCACACGTCCTCGCTTGAGTAGAGTTCATCTTCGTAATAGGCAGCACCGGCAGAACACAAAACACAAACGCAGCGCGCAAGCACACCTCAAAAAACGAGAAAAAACGATGCAGAACCGACAAGCTGCAGCGCCCGACCTGCGAGCACGCCAAAACAAGTTCGGGGTTACAGCTCCGCAGACGTACAAAGGCGCAATAAAATGCTTAAATAATGCGGTTAAGTATACAGAGTAAACGGAAATATATATAGCATAAAAACAAAGCAGAAAAAATAATTTTATTTTCACGAAAAAACGAAACAAGAAATTAACATGTGACTTTAGCGCGCGAAGTTTGAAACGCTTGCGAGTACAATGCATTTTTAACAAATGAAGAACAGCGGTAATAATCACCTAAAACACTCATGTTCTTGACTTCGAAATGTTCTATGGTTGACGCACACATTTACACACAAAATTTTATTGCAATGATTGATGGTGCCTATGCATAGGCGTGCCCACCACGGGGGAAGGGGGGCGGGGGCAACCCTTGGTCACTTAGGGGGCAATGTAAATCCCTATAGGTACATAGAGAAATAGAGAGGGGCACTGTAACTCGACGTAAGTTTTTTAACTCGACGGGGGTTGCAGTGCCCCCTGCTGATCACCTCATACACCCCCCCCCCCCCCCGAGGGGATGTCAAAGAGAATAATAGATAGCAAATACAAATTTACGGCGTGGGTCGCAGTGTCCCACAATATATATATATATATATATATATGTGTGTGTGGTGTGTGTGTGTGTGTGTGTGTGTGTGTGTGTGTGTGTGTGTGTGTGTAGGGGGGGGGCGAGAGGCGTGTCTCTTCCTCCTCTCGTACCCTTCTCCCCTTCGCTTCGCAAAGGCGCTGCGTGCACTGACCGTGCCATTCTCTGACCTTTATTTCTTCACCTAAAAAACCACTTCCCGTGCTCCCGCGGGTAGCGCATTGTTTTCTTTTTGGACCAAGCACGTCTCGTCTTCGATAATCTTGTGAAAACAACTTGCACTCGAACGGCTTTTGACCGAGCAAGGGTTTTTTGTAATAAATTCAAGCTTTTTTTTTCTCAATTGCTTCTACACATGAATATGTGCTGTCCGTAGATCGTGACAGTAGCCCATTCATTTATTCACATATAATGTGGACGATATAAAGCGGCAAAGCATGTCGAATCATACAGGGCGAGAAGAAGTTAGTCTCTTTTACATTTTCTCAATTATTCTTAGTGTTCTGTAAAATTTGTCAATGCCTCAATCATTTCCTTGATTTTTTTCATCCCTGCGACATTGTTATCTTAGGAAAGGCACGCATTCCTTGCGCTATGCGTGGTATTTGATTTGCAAGCATGGATGCAGCTCGATTCTTGCACGTGCACTCCCGCGCCGGTGGTCTGGTGCTTATGGTGCTGAACTGTTGACCCGCAAGTCGCAGGATTGAATCCCGGCAGTTCACGGCGGCCACATTTTAATGGACGAGAAAGAGTGCGAGACCTGTGTAGTTAGACTTAGGTGCACCTTAAGTAACCCCAGGTGGTTTAAATTTTCGGAGCCCTTCGGTACAGCGTCTCTAATGATTATATGACAACTTTGGGACGTTAAACGGAACAATTTTTATTCCAACAATTATAGGTGTACACCCTTCTGTTCTTCAACACCCTCACGAACGGCATAATAACACCCTTTTTTCCGTTACACCCTTCTCTGAGGGTGTACAGGCAAAGAAAAGGGTGTTAAATTCATTTAAAGAGGGTGTAAATCTTGAAAACACCCTTTTTACACCCATAAGGGTGTAAAAAATTTTACTGTGTAGCGATCAGAACGCGACAGTGATATCCGCGCGCGCACCCGCGCACATACAAGTAGGCACACATGCACTCACGTACACGCATGCAGACTATCGCCTTCTTAATAGCTAGCGTGCCTTTGCCATCGGTCTGCTATCCTTATTGCAAACGCCTCAAATTTCTTCTCACCGAAAACGCTGTTTCTTGTTGTTGTTCTTGTTCTCAGCTAAAGATTCCGATGCCACCGACACCATAATTTCAGCGAAACAAGCCATTTTGTGCTGGCGCGGTAAAAGTGCGACTACTGTCCAGGATACGATTTGCTCCTGTCAGAAACAATGTATATCAAAAGGACTGTTAGCAAATGAGCTGCATATAAAATTAACAAAAATTTTGTAACAGCAGAGTCACAGTGTATTCATTTGTTGACATGCATGAACAGGTGTATTATCGAGCGTAACAAACAAGCGAGGCTTCGCAGCAGCAACCTTCTACACGCAGATTGGAGTCACTCCCCAGTGAACGCCTTGACCCACCCTCTGTGAGTGCCACCTGTCGCATCAAACGAAAACAGTCCAGGCGGCGAACACAATCTTGACGTAACTCCGGGCGCGGTGTCATCACCCAGCTTTATCTTACACAGTACCCTAGGGATATCGGTGCATGCTGTAGCTCCAGTAGCACCATTCACACGACCCCAGAGAAAGAGTCACTTATCTCTATTAGAAATGCCTCCTCTACTTTAACATACCTGAAATAAATTACTTTTGTGCTACTAGTGAAAATGCAACACAGTAGTGCCTGGACTACCAGACTAAGTTTTTTATTCAAGGAGTTTCCTATCTTACTTTCTGATTATCAGTTTCAGTTACGTGAAAACGCATGAAAGGTAACGCCAAGCGCCATTTGAGAATTTTGTGGTTTTATTGCTTCTACTTAGTCTGTCCAAGGAAGATAGCGTTTTTGGGTGAACCCGTTTAACGTACCTCCACGTCTCGTTCACCACTGTACCAAAGTTCATTCACCGTAAATGCAGCATTTCGGAAAAAGACATAAAGCATAAGTTAACTGCAGCGTGTAACAATTGGAATAAAGGGGTGTGTTAAACATGGTACACGAAGGCGTGTAGACTGAGAAAGAGACCAATGTAAAGTGGTGGAACCAGATGCTACATCTGCATAAAACTGCGTAGGCTCGTGTGGCAAGCTAGAGTAGCACGCCGCCACTGCAATTGCTCTTCCTGTTGCGAATGTTCTCGCAAAGACTACGAGAAGTGATATACGGCAGTGGTACATGAGCTGGGCAGCACTACGGCAAGTAAAGAGAGAAGGCTGTACGATGACCTTCATAGGCGACTCGAGGTGAATGAACTACTCCGCCGTTGTCGGCGGCCAGGAATCGTACTCGATGTCAAGGCGCACCATTGTAAGGCTCTGTAGAGCCAATTCAGAAGGCGGGGAGGGTTATTACGCCCAGTTGTCTAGCGCAGTAAATGACCCAGTGAACCAGCGGCGCGCCAGATACAACTATGCAAGGTGAAAGGAGCATCATGTCCGTAACAAGAGGTGCTGTTGCGTGCGAATCTCACTGACGTGTTTTTTTTTTTTTTCATTCTGGCAAATACGGGAAGCTTTCGTGTGCTTCCTTGACTTTGAGCATATATGTCTAATGAGGGTTATTCACTATTTTTATGTGAGGGGAGGAGGAAGTGAAAAGGTAGCGGAAGAAATGTTCAGCTAAAGTTGAAAGCGCCTACCCCTACATCGGTGAAATTGTCGAGATGATGTCACGAAATGCTCAGTGAAGTTTTTGAGTGGCTTTGACAGGAGTGTATGCACATGTTGACTGTAGGTTTTGTCGAAGTTGGTTATGACGTAGCAGCACCTATTACGAAGCAGAGTGTTCGATTGGCAAGACCACGCATACACAAAATGTTTTTTTTCTGGTTTTAACACCACACAATATATTTGTCTAAAAACACGCGCTGATGGTTTATTTTTATTTTTTCTCAGAATTACCCTTCACCTAATCGCTTCATAGTGGCTATTTGCTGCAAACCGAAGATTAGGGTTTATCCACAGTAACATATTTGCCGTATAGCTTTCTTCCATTGTCACAAAAGCCGAAAAGATTGAGGCTACTATTGTATGGCTGGGTGTGCTTATTCACCATGTACGCCCAGCCGCTACAGCAACAGAAACTTCCTAACAACTTGCGCCGCATCGCGAACTTAATTGACCGTGTCTGGAGAATTAAACGAAGGGAAGCAGTGCGGCAAGGCCAGCGTGCTTTTTACGCAAGCAGAAGCACAAATTCCTTTCTCAGTAGAGCGGCCGCTATCATTACCCTTCAGCGGGGAGGAGGGTGCCCCCGTCGTCTAGCGTCGAGCACTGCTGAGGAAGACAGCGTGGTCATGAAAGTTCGTGATACTCTGTTCCAAGCTCGTAATATAGGACCCGGCGAAAAGGTGCACCGTGCCGGTCTCGTTATTTTTACTCGTCGTGCGGCGCTATTTTTTCCTCTGTTTCTCAAGCCTCCACCCTAGCTTTTAGCAAGTGGTGCATGCCGTCCTGCTCTGGCTCGGTGATGCGTGGGCTCTGAATGGGTTGGTTTCTAATGCAGGTGAGGGTGTTTTGAATGATGAAACGCTAACAGCTGCACCCTACTTGATTCGTTTGCGCTTGCTTCATTGGCGTTTGGCCATCGCTGAAATCATTTCTACGAAATGTGGCTCCCTTGAGAACCCTAACTACAGGCGTAGCAGTAGAACACAAGATTGACAAAGACTGTCGTGACTGTCGCAACGAGAAATCGTGGGTTCGCACTGCGAAGCTGACGGTTGCTGCATGTGTGTGCTCATGCCTGTTGTAAGGATGCTCGCATACGCATACCTAGGAAGATATTTGCGTAGAAGATCACAGAGGAGTAGGAGATAGGAGGAGCCTCGACTTTCATAGACTGTTCTGATGGCACTGTTTTTGCCTTTCAGATTTAGGGCTACATAACTCTCGCGGAGCCGCCAGAGCAATTTGGTTCTTAGGGAGCGGCGTTGTTTGATGTAGAGTACTACTATTGTGGCTTCGGGCACGAGCCCTTGGACAAAATGTTAACTTTCGTTTAACTAAAACTGCAGGTGCAACTTCTGGTGGCTATATACCATACTCCTCCTATATTTGTCTCATAAAAAAGTGTACAAAACACAACCGTAACATTGGCGGTGAGGTTTCTAGAGCTTATTCAAAATGCGAAACCGTTTTCAGAAGTTTGTGAAACACTCCCTGATGTTGAATGAATTCTAACATACACATAAATTGTTTTTTTTTTCGGGTAGGCAGTGTATTCGGCCACCATATATTGGTCATCATAGGTATTGGTGGAAGTAAAATCCAAGTTCTTTTAAATATTGTGGAAACCAACTTTCACCATTGGGCGCCCGAGACACCCCACCCCCACCCGAGGTAGTATAGCAAAGTGGGAGACGAAGCGTGCTGCTGCTATTCCAATAGGGGCGATTGACTTGCTGGTCGCTTGAAGATGAAGCAGAAACGCTGGATAAGTTCCAGTAGGCTCAGAGAAACTTGTATTTACAGACTGTACAAAAGTTACATAAATATGAACATGAACGTAACGAAAAAAAAGAAAGAAAACGCTTTGGAAATGAACCGTCTTCTCTAGGGCAACCCTACGGTATTCGACAGCGCCGACGGTGCCAAACACCTCAAGCCCAGTTCAGAACACTTAGCGGAACTTCGGGGCCTCTTTTATTACCTCAGTGCTCCGCACTTACACAATTCTCGGCAAATCGTTGCCTGCTTGTCCACTGATGGGTCAGTACACTTGATCTATAAAAAATCCTGCCACGAGGAAGCAACATTCTTGTATGTGCGAGGGCTAATACCCCCTCCCCAAATAACACAACAACCAAAATGTATATAACACAACACAAGAAAAGGTCAAGCGGCATGGGCAAGCTCCACGGCGCACAATTATCTAGACTTAGAGCTACACGTACTGGCTTTGACGGCCATAGAACGGCTTCCCAGTAACACGTCTACTTCTTGACGACGACGCAACAACCCGCTTGTCTAGTGTGCGCTATAACAGGAACCACTCGCCGGCCGCACGTGGCTCCACTTACGAGCTCATTTGTAAGAATTAACGCGGGAGCAGTCAAAGACATGTCAATGCAACAATACGCACCGAATCGCCGACTGGGCGCCCGATCATCGCGACATCAGCCACGCTCTCATGTGTCGCCATCCCACCCGCTTCCGAAAGCTACCGGAGCTAAACCAGGCCGGGGCAAAAGTTTGTCGGGGACCTTCGAGTTTTCGCAACGCGCGCTGCTTTGAAACGGCGTGTGCGAACACAGCATGCGGTGGCACTGCAGCTGAATTGTTGAAAAGAGTGACCACGCCACGCAGGGTCTCAGAAGAGGCCTATTGATAGGCCGACTGAAAGTGCTGTGAGGCAATTAGGAGGTCGTCGCAATGACGTTTTTTATCCAATTCCTTTTGTTGCCCACGTGGGGGAAGGTTTTTTTTCTGAGTTAACAGGAACTTTAAACGCTCGGCCGTCTCTGGCGCTGCCGAACTACGCGGGGTACTATGCTGGTGCACGTATGTCTGTGCGGTCACGGCAAGTACCGTTGGACAAGCTTCGACTGAGTGCCATTCAAGCAAAGCGGCCTGCCAACGGCTGATATGTCAACCAAACTCATGACGCAAAGAAAAGGAAAGTAAACTAACTGCTGCGCAACCGATTCTTAGCGTGGTCCTACAGTGGCTGAATCCAAACCAAGCGAAGTGGGGCACCAAACTGATAGCCTACTGTCCCATGGCGCAAAACTTTTGATGCCAAGGGCGACGAGTTATGATCTAAGTGATCTCCTCTGATGACCCGGAAATGACCTATTTTTGTTTCCTATTACCATGACGGTGCAGCAATTCGTAGCACAGTTGCAAAGAGCTTATGAGATAAGCATGCTGTGTAAGTATACAGCGATTTCGTACTCTATTCTACCGTATTGAAGAGCTACTACGTGAGAATATTATTTATCCACTTGTATTGCGGATCTGAAAAATACGGCCTAGCATACAGAACGTAATATGAATAGTACGTATGCTTGTGGCTGTTATGTTATATCCATGACCGAACTACTGTGAATGCGAAGACAATGATGACACTGATGAGTGTTTAAAGAATGAAGTCAGAACAATAGGGGTCCCTATGATCAACTTTTTCTTTTTTCTCTGGATGGCTGAGTTTGTCTTAGCCGGAATCGCTATGCAATGTAGAAGTTGCGCGAGTGTTTGGAATATGCCATTTTGAGTTTCCACTGCGTAAGCCCGTACCAGTTTGTCGCATATGACCGTGATTTACAGCTTTTTCCCTGCTATCCCTATTGCGAAAACCAGCGCCACTGGGTACCAGCATCCAGCGCCACGCCTGTTTATGGGCCTAGAATGGTGCCGGTACCAGCGTCTCCCAGCGCAGGTACTCGGACGCTGGAGCGGTAGCATCCCAGTATTCTGCGCAACATGGCTTCACAGGGTTAAAATGGGGGTACATACTCGCCATAAATAAAATATATATAAGTAAAATAGCGCGCATTCATATTGAACATAAAAAAATTTAAAAAATGCCTTTTGACGGGACTTGAACTCGCCACTTCCCTTTTTTCTTTATTACTTACTCTTGCACATCATACAATATAATACAGTGCTTTAACAGTACCTACAACGGTAACACACATAATGGTTACATAGTGACTAAAATTCCTTTATACAGGAATAAGTGGCTCAAGATGTTCGAGCCACTCTGGAATTGGGTCTGTAGTTTTACAGCTTCAATAAACTTCGGGATCTTTCGGCGGAAATATTCACGAATGGGCAGTATATTGATGTCGGCATGGCGGGCTGCCATGTACTTTTGCAAAATACTGTGAAGGCCGAGCAACATAATTTCCTGATCTTGAACTGAGTACGCTACCCACTACGCCACGCCGGAACAAGTACCTAGGGTTGTAAAATGACAATTATTCTAGAGAACGCGCCGTTCAATTTCATGTTTACAAGTCGCACAGTCAAGACTGACACGATATTTCTTTCCAAATAAAAATTGTGTCTTGATTCGACAGTGTCTAATGGCTTCCGGGCACCGAATGACGTGCGGATATTAGCAAGAGCGCAAGTTTTTTGAAGCATCCACATCTTAACTCAGAAAAATCTCAAATAGACTGGAGGAGCAGCCACAGAGTGTCAGCTAGTGCTGCCGATAGTTTTTTTCCTTTGATATTCAGTTTTCGCACTTGATACTGGTCAACATGTAGAGATAATTTAAATGTCTTGTTCGGTAGATATCCGTGCAAACGAGTGAATATTGAGTATTTTCTTTTTGCGCAAGTGACCATGTAGCAGTACACATCCGGCGTGCCAGATCGCTATTAAAAAACCAGCGCCACTGGGTACCAGCGTCCAGCGCCATGCCTATTATGGGTCCAGTATGGTGCTGGTACCAGCGCCTCCCAGCACAGGTACTGAGACGCTGGAGTGGCAGCGTCCCAGAACTCGGCGCAAAATGGTTTCCCAGGGATAAAGCAGGGGCGCTCATTCGCCATAAATAAATAAATATATGAGTAAAATAACGCGCATTCACAATGAAAATTAAAAAAAACTGAAAAAAACGCCGCTTGCGTCAAGATTTGAACTCGCTACCTCCTGATCTGTAATTGAGTACACTACCCACTACGCCACGCCAATTTTTTTTTATTGTCTTGCATATCATGACTGTTCACATTTTACATATTTACATATTGGTCCGAATTCAAGTGCGTCACAAAATACACCCACAGAATTCATTCATGTACCGTCAGCTCTTGGCCGACTATTAATCAATACTTGGGCATTCGTAACAATCGCTCAATGCACCCAATCCAGTCTGGCACATCCTCTTGGCTTTTCAGCATTTCAAGATAATGGCACACAGATTTGCAAAAATATTGTCGCACAGCTAGCACTTCCAAATCCGCGTTTTCAAAGGCACAACGGGTTTTCCATATACTGTGCAGGCCCAGAAGCATAAGATCATTAGGTACACCTGCCTCGTTTTTAACCGAAAGAAAACGGATGCCATGTGGACTTAACGGTAATTTTTTTTTCAAGGTTCTTTGCAGTATGTCCCAGAAAAAGGCCCCGCTCCAGCAATCTATAAACACGTGTTCAATTGTTTCCGGTTTATTACTTAATTGGCAATTTGTGCTCCATGGCACGAATATTCCCTTACCCTGCAACCACGTTTTAACTGGTAAGGTACCAGTATGTAATTTAAAGAAAAAGGTTTTGACCTCGGGCGCTACAAGCATTCTTTTAACACGTTTCAGAACATCCTGTCCTGAGCCTGCACAATATAGCTGACGGTACAATGGTACAGGCAGTAAAACATCGACAAGGTCTTTATACAATTTTTTACATGGTACTTCAGCCAGATACTCTAACGAAAATATTACTGACAAAAAGCGAAAAGACAAAACAACTTCCTTCAAATACCCTTGTATTGGTCCTTGCATGTTTGATGATGATACGAGAAATCCCGGCAGCACTCTAGATAACCTTAGTTGTATAACAGTTGTCAAAAAGGGGTCATCTACATCACGCAGAAAAAGGAAACGATTGACAAGTTGTCTTATGTACAAATGAACTAATCCGAGCCCGCCATCTCTAACTTTTCTGAACAGGTTTGTGCGGCTTGATCTTTCCCATACAGAGCACCATATGAAAATTGCAAATACTCTGTGTATTTTCTGTACACTTATTCTACTGCAGTGCAAAACCTGCATTACGTACCACAGCTTGCTCACCAGAAACAAGTTGCACGTTGTGGCCCGTGCGAATATCGAAATACCCCAACCTTTCCATTTTTCCACATCATTGCGCAATGCCTGTGTTTCTTTTTTCCAATACGGTTCACTGTCATGATAGAACTCCAGCGGCACTCCTAAATACTTCACTGGTGTTTCCTGCCATTTAATGTTTAGAAATACTCTTGGCGTGACGTCCCAATTCCCATGCCAGAAGCCAAGGCACTTATCCCAGTTCACGACACTACCACTTGCCTGGCAAAAAGTTTTCACGGTATTTAGAGCATGCATTATGCTCTCATAATTTGTGCAGAAAACTGCAATGTCGTCTGCGTATGCAAGGAGGCTAACCTCAGCTTCATGCAATTTAAAGCCGCTTATTTCAGGGTTATTAATTACACTTAAACAGAAAGGTTCAATAAAAATAGCAAAAATCAGGGGCGATAGTGGACACCCCTGTCTCACTGACCGCCGCACAGGTATACGCTCACCCGCAGTTTTATTTAATACCAATCTCGTCGTGCATCCAGTGTAAGCCATGCGCACTCCGTCGCTAATCAAACTCCCTACGTTAATGTGCTCAAGTAATGAAAGGAGCAAGTTGTGCGGCACGCGATCAAATGCCTTTTCGAGGTCAATTTGAAGCATGGGAACATTGAGATGCATAGCGTCACAACTTTCTAGGATTGATCGTGCTATGTTTATGTTGGTCATTATTTTCCTTCCCTTTATGCCACAAGTTTGGTAGGGCCCAATCAGTTTTGTCATAACTGTCTGGAGTCTTCTGTCCAATATTTTCATCAATATTTTATAGTCAACATTAGTTAAGCTAATTGGTCTATATGCAGTAACACTTCTTAACTTCGCGGGATCTTCTGTTTTAGGTATTAAGACCGTGTGGGCTGACAAAAACGATGGTGGAAGTTGTTTACACTTCAAAGCCTCGTTGAATACCTCCCTCAAAATAGGTGAAACTACGTGTTTGAATTCCTTGTACACTGCAGCACTTAGGCCATCTGGTCCAGGAGACTTACCATTGTTTAACTTATCAATTGCTTTTTCAACTTCTTGCTCTGTTATAGGCAATTCTAAAATTTCCTTTCTTTCATCATCAATTCTTGGCATTAATGAAATGAAATCACTATTGAAACGTTCTGCGTGTACACTGGTTGGTGTGAATAATTCTTTGTAATATTCAAAAAAAGCACCGGATATTGCTTCTTTCGTATGGCACCTTGTTTCTTTATATTCTATTTCTCTTATTTCATTTTTACAGGCATGTCTCTTCTCAGCTCCAAGAGCTCGTTTTGTTGGCATTTCTCCCGCTACCAAGTTTTACGCTCGAGCTCGAATCAATGCTCCACGATAACGTTCTTGGTCTATCAACTCAAGCTTCTGTTTAGTTATGTTTATCTCCTCTGAAAATGTTCCGGCATGAGTACAATCATCCGCTACTAACTGTTGCAAGTTTTCACGCAAGCGCACTTCAAGTTCTTTCTCAGCATGTCTCAGGATACTGGCTCTCTCAAGTGCTTTCAGTTTAATGGTCTGTTTAAATATTTCCCACTTATGTCCCCAGGATTCAAGTGTTCTATTTGCTAAGTCTTCTATGCCCTCTAGAAAAATCCGATTAAACTCTTCATCCTTTAGTAGCTTTACATTAAATTTCCAGAGGTCCCAAGAGAAATGCTTGTTATTCCTTTTATGTTTACCCACTGAGAATGAAACCAAACAATGATCACTGAACGTAACAGGTGTAACTCTGTAATCATGGCACGAAGGAATGATTTCGGAGGACACGTATACTCTGTCAAGTCTAGCATGGCTTGAACGCTGAAAGTGGGTAAACGTAACCCCTTTTCCACTGCAAAGACATTCACCCACGTCCTCTAGCTGAGCTTTCGCCACCATATCGAGTAGAACGGCAGTGCTTGAATCTCTGTATGGCCTCGAACTTGATTTATCTATACTCGAACAAACGCAGTTGAAATCCCCGGCCAAAATTAGTTTACGTTCACATTTCAAATACACATCAAGTTTTTCAAAAAACTCCTTTCGATCTTGAATCACAGTGGGTGCGTACACACAGATTACTCTCCATTTTTCTCTTGGTAAGGATAAATCACATATAATAAAACGACCCGCCTCGCAGGTAGCTACAGACTCCACTTTCGCATTGAGTCTCTACCGAATTAACAAGAGGCAACCTGCAGATGTACCCACCGCGTGACAAACGCACACATCAAACAGTCTCGTGAAAGGCTGCACCATTCGCTCAGCGTGCTCTTCACTCTCTACTTTAGTTTCCTGTACAGCGACGATGTCTATATCTTGTTCTATAATCAGGCGGTAAAGCTGGTTTTGCCGCCGTTTGGCAGAAAGCCTACGTACATTTAGCGTCGCCAATCTAATCGTCGCCATCGTGATGAGAGAAAGCCGAGCGAAAGACGCTTACCTTACCAACACCTAAACCACTGTCCGGCCGACGCTCAAGGCGTCGTCCCGTCGCAGCCACGTGAAAGCGATGACGAACGCAGGCGGCCAGCACCCCGAGACTTTTTGCAGTCAGCCACTCGCCACTGCCCTTGATCTTCCTGGGTAAGACGCTGCTGGGACGCCGCGTCTCCCTCATTCAGGCGTCACTTGACTGGCGTAGTTTCAAGTGTATCCATGTCCGAAGTAGCGTCGGACCCGATGACTGATTCATCCTTGTGCTGGGTTTCCATTTGAGTCGAACGCCGGTGCGTTGGAGTGCCCATAACCGTATTTTCATCTGTGTCTTGCTTGGGTGTCTCCATCTTTCTCTCGCTGGTCGCCACTGCATGAGACGCCTCCACTCCTGCCTTCGACGCCGCAGCCCTCTCTGCTTCCTCTTTATCCATGAGCGATTCACTGCGGTCGGCATTTGTTGCTCGACTTGCTGCGCTGGCATAGGAACGAGTACAGTCCGCCTGCTCATGCCCAAAAGCGCGACAACTAGCGCACCTGGGCACCCTGCAGTCACGACGAATGTGTCCCGTGTTCCGGCAATGCAGGCACAGCGGCGCTCTTCCTGGCACGACCACCAGTGCCATGCCGTTCCCGAGACGCATCTGACGGGGTATGCGATCCGTAGTAACGCCTTCTTTAAGTAATAGCCGAAATAACCTTGTGGTTGACTCAACTCCTTCGAAGTCTTCGTCTCTCCACTTGTCTCTGATAACTTCTTTCACTTCACCGTACTCCCGGAATGCACGCCGTACAGTCTCTGCGTTGACGTCAAAGGCTACCCAATGCAACTTGAGGGGCACCTCTTGCCTTTCTGGGTCGACGACCACGCACGGCCGGTCTTTCACGGAGAGTAGGCCAGCGTCCAGAAGTGTCTTCTTAGCTTCATCTGTCTTCATGTTAGGAAGAGAGACGTGCGACATCTCATACGCTCCTATGCCGCTTATTTCTTGAATGATGCCTAGTTCCTTGAGCGGCTTTCGGAATTCATTAATCCCGCACGGACGCGCTGCGATGTCGCAGTGCAGAACCAACACGCGTCTGAGTCCTTCTCCTGTGGGCAGTGGTGGCAGAATTAAACGGTAGTCCTTGGGAAGTGATGTGCACGAGAAACCGCGGCCAGCGTCGGCCGCTGTAACAGCTCATGACGAGCCTGCCATCCTGCGTCTGCACGCGTCGGTGACCAGAAGCAGAATGCCACTACGCCACGCCAAAACGTGCTCGTGGGGTGGTAAAACGACTATTTATCTGAAGAACGCGCCGTTCAACTTCATGTTTACAAGTCACACAGTCAAGACTGACATGATATTTCTTTCCAAATAACAATTCTTTCTTGATTCGACAGTGACTAATGGCTTCCGGGCACCGAATGACGTGCGGATATTAGCAAGAGCGCAAAGTTATTTGAAGCATCTACACCTTAACTCTGAAAAATCTCAAATTGACTGGAGGAGCAGCCACAGATTGTCAGCTGTTGCTGCCGATAGTCCTTTTTCCTCCGATAGCCGTTTCTAGCACTTGCTACTGCTTAGCAAGTGCAGGTGAATTACATGTTTTGTTTGATAGATATCCACGCACACGAGTGAATATTGAATATTTTTCTTTCGCACAAGCTACGATGTAGCAGTACACATTTGGCGTGTCAGATTACATATTTGCAGTTATATCGATACCTGCAACTAAGAAACCGCCGAAGAAATTACTAATGCGATCCACTGAAAAAGTATGCTAGTATGTCAGTGCACTAACGCGTACCAAATTACCAACTCAAAATTGTGTATTCTTACATACGAGTCAGAGAAGTACCGGCTCTTGCGCTCAGAAGGAAGCTTTGGGTGACAGCCTACGTTGCTGAAAGCACGACACATCGATCGTCGCCACTCCTTGTGCGGGCATCGCACATGCGGATAAATGGTCGATTTAGGCTCAGGGATGTGTAAACAGTCATTCTTACACTTCAGAGTTGTGCCTACCTAAAGTAAAAAGCGCCGGCAGCAGGCACATCGACGTGGGTCGCACGATAGGCCTCGCAGGGACGGGGCACTGGGTAAGGCTGCTGTCGAAGCAGCTGAGTTGCGATGCTTGAAGATTCTGCATTTGAGCTTCGCAATATTTCTGTTACCTAAACTGTACCTAAAGTAAATGGAAGGTCAATAAATGCCAGATATGCATTTACGGAGTGGCGATGGCGAGCGACAGCCGTTTTACTGGCCTTAGCTGGCAGTAAACAGCGGGCGTGTCATTGAACAGATATATGCAGTTATATCAATACCGACAATAAAGAAAACACCCATAGAAATACCAATGCAATCCACTGAAAACGTATGCCAGGGAGTCAGTTCACGAAGGCGTACTAAATTACCAACTGAAAATTGCTTGTTGTTACATATCAGTTGGAGAAGTACCAGCTAAGTGCGCCCGGCAGCTTTTGGTGACAGCCTGCATAGCTGAAAGCGCGACGTTCGATCATCAGCGCTTTTTGTGCAAACATCGACACAAGTAAAAATAGTTGATTTAGGTTCATAGATGTCTAAACTATACTTTACAGTTATTCTCACACTCTAAAGTTGTGTGTACACGAAGCAAGAAGCACCGGTAACATATATACCAACGCGGCCAGCACGACAGGTTCAATGCTCGCGGGCACTGGGTAAGACCACTCTCAACGCGGTGAGTTAATGGGGTTGGTTGAAGATTCTGCATATGACCTTTGGAACGTTTCTAACTTTTACCTGAAGTAAGTAGAATGATAAGCATGGCCAGACATACATCTATGCGGTGTGGCGGAATCAAATGACGTCATAAGTACCACGAAAAATATTAGTACTGGCCTTCCGGTTGAAAAAATGGATAGCCGCCTTGCCCACCTGCTCGAGGCCAAGCAGTCACTTCTCGCCCGCTGGAAAGGCCAGCGCCTCAATCGCAGGTTGCGCAAAAAAATCTCTGACCTAAACAAGACCATCAAGGAGCACTGTCGCGTCCTCTCCAAGCAGCAGTGGGACGAGGTGTGCAACTCGGTAGATGGCCAGATGCGTAATGGCAAGACATGGAACCTGCTCAAGCACCTGCTCAGCGAGACTAACACCAAAACTAACCAGCGGAACGTACTAGCGCGAGCCATGCACGAAGCCAAGCAGTCCTCTTCAGAAGGGGAGGTTTTGAAGGAGCTGGTGCAAAAGTACCTCCCTGTCGACTCGAACCCCGCAACAACGTACCCCGAGTACTCAAGACCGGCCAACACTGAACTGGACGCCGAGATATGCCACGAAGAGGTTCGGCAGGTGCTTTACGGGCTCAATGGAAGGTCTGCCGCGGGCCCCGATGGCATAACTAATAAGACCCTGCGCAACCTGGACGACCGGTCAATCGACTACCTCACCGAGGTCATCAACGAGACATGGAAGAGCGGCGAGGTCCCCGACCCGTGGAAGGTCGCACGCACCGTGCTCATTCCTAAGCCGGGAAGGTCACCCAACTTGGACAACATGCGCCCCATTTCGCTCACATCCTGCGTGGGAAAGGTAGCCGAGCATGTGGTCCTCAATTGGTTGACTCGGTACCTGGAAGACAATGGGCTCTACCCGTACACTATGATTGGTTTTCGGGCCAAGCTTTCGACGCAAGACGCTATGAAGCTGCTCAAGCACCAAGTCATCGACTGCAACACTCGAGACATGCGGGCCATTCTCGGCCTCGACTTAGAGAAAGCCTTCGACAATGTTACTCACTCTTTCGTGGTGCAGTCGATTGCTGAGCTCGGCCTTGGAGTCAGATTCTACAAATATGTCAAATCGTTCTTGACCCGTAGGAGAGCCACCCTCAGTGTGGGAGACCTTGTCTCCGAGGAGATAGAGCTGGGATCGCGCGGCACGCCACAGGGGTCAGTGATATCGCCCGCCCTGTTCAATCTTGTCATGGTCGGGTTGTCCAAGAGGCTCTCATGTATCGAAGGCATTAACCACACAATTTACGCGGACGATATTACCATTTGGTGCACAGGTGGCAGCGACGGGCAAGTCGAGCGCTCCCTGCAGGAGGCCATAGACACCACGGAAGATTACCTCCGTCCCACAGGCCTGAGGTGTTCCCCAAGCAAGTCCGAGCTGCTCCTTTACCAACCCACTAGGCGACGGCCCAAGCCCAAAAACTGGCAGCCGATCTCGAAGAGTGATATCAAGCTCTACACCGGAGATGGCAGCGCAATACCCAGAGTCGACTCCATTCGGGTCCTCGGCATGACCATCGAGTCCAATGGTTCCAACAGCAAGACTATACTCAAGTTCGCCGCCAAGACGGATAACGCGGTTCGGCTGGTTCGGCGGGTGGCCAACCGCTACCAAGACCTCAAGGAAGACAACCTAATCCGCCTGGTCAATGCCTTTGTGCTCTGCCACTTTTCATATGTCGCGGCCATGCACAATTGGCAGCGTGCCGAGCGTGACAAGATCAACGTCTTGCTCAGAAAGATTACCAAGCGGGCCCTCGGTATCCCGATCAGGACGCGCACCGAGCGCCTGCTCCAGCTCGGAGTACACAATACGTTGGAGGAGATTGCCGAAGCGCAGGAGCGGGCCCAGCTCACGCGCCTTTCGAGCTCCCAGACCGGCAGACATATACTCCGAGAGCTCGGTCACTCTCCGGCTGAAGTGGACGAGAAGATGAGACAGGTGCCCCGTGAGATTCGTGACCTCATCACCGTGGCACCGATACCGAGGAATGTCCATCCCGAGCACAATCGTGGTAGGCGACGGGCTAGAGCTGCCACTCTTCTCAACCAGATTCACAGTGAGGAGCACGGCGTCAGCTTTGTCGACGCGGCAGCGTACCGTGGGAGCCGCGCCTTTTCCGCAGTCGTCGTCGACTCCAAACAACAAATCACCAACTGCGCATCGGTTCACACTGACGATCCGACGATTGCCGAGCAAGGGGCCATCGCCCTGGCCATCCTGGAAGGTGAAAGGGAGGTCATCTATAGTGACTCTAGGTCAGCTATTCGCGCTTTCGAGCGTGGTGTAATCTCCAAAAAAAGCCCTACGCGTGCTCCAAAGTGGTGGCCGCGACGGCATCAAGCACCACGTACTGATTTGGTTTCCTGCACATGTTGGACAGGTCCAAGGCGCTCCCCCCAACCTCAAAGAGTCTGCCCACGAGGCCGCACGCGCACTAACCGACCGTGCGGGTTCCGGGCAACGATTCGGGGCCAACGGGGTTGCGGAAAACAGGGACGCGCCTACCACGTACAACGAAATAACAAAATATTTTTACCTCGCGCGGAGACTATATCCACTCCCTCATCAAAATCTTAATAGGCCACAGGCCCTTACGCTCAGACTACTGCAGACCGACACGTACCCTAACCTGAGATTCTTTCACGCTATTTTTCCGGACGTGTTTCCCAATGACGCTTGCCCCGCATGTGGGGATGTATCCATGCTGGCGCACATGCTCTGGGAGTGCAAGTCAATGTACACTAACTCCAACACTACATTTGTCAGGTGGGAGGCGGCCCTACGCAGCTCCCTCCTGGCCGACAAACTTTGGGCCGTCCAGCAGGCCCGCGGAGCGGCCGATAGGCTTGGCCTAACGGTCCCGACGTGGGAGTCGCCCACTGCGCGCTGACGCGCGCCTTGCAGGACCTCAATAAAGTTTCGCAACCAACCAAAACATACCAGGGCACACGCTACAATGACGTGCACGCTGCGCTGGTAGAAACAGTGCGTGCACGCTTCCAGTATTCACCAGCGCTTGCCAGGGAAAATTCTAGCGCTTCCAACACTTCGCAGTGCGCACCAGCATCAGAGCGGTTGAGACAGCGCCCCTACCAGTGCAACACAGGTTTTTCGCAGTGCACCCAGTGAAGTGCCAGTGATTACAAGCGTGTACCAGTGTCTCCAGCGTGTACCAGTGCCAAAAAAAAACATACTGACATCACGCTGTTTTTGCAATAGGGATCCTATCCATGTTATGATAGCTTTCCTCTTTTCTATTCGACCTTCGTGCAAACTGTATATATTTTTATGTATAGAATATGGTGAAACAAACCGAATCTCGAAATCTTAAAAATCTCAAAATATACCTATATTGTTTCAACTGCCGACCAATAAGTTCTAGCTGTCGTCTCGTAGTACGAATACCGTGGAACTTCGCCTAAATAGTCGCGGATGGTCATCCAGAGACTACAATTCCATGAAGTACTCCTTTCGCTGTCTTTGGCAAGAGTGGTTCAGTAGCCTCTCATGCTACTTTAGCCTTCGGATAACACTTTTTCTACAAGTCGCAGCCGGGTCCGGATGAGCTACAATTCATTTTCCCGGTTGATTATGGTGATGACACAACGCGGACGGCTTCCCGGGCCACTTCCATGAGCATTTCGTAAGAACAGAACATGTTCGCAGCTTCTACTTATAAAAGTAATGTCCACCACTCTTCGCTTCCTTGTCTGCCTTCGAGCCACAGATTTCGTGTAAAGCTTATGATGTCCACGATCATGGCCTAGTAAACGGCAGAGATAACAGAGTGTATCTATTATCAGGCTAGGCAATGAATAAACATGGAGGTTCTCTATATGCAACCATTATGCACAAGTGATATGCAGCAACGTCCGATTGTTCTTCTGCGTCTTGAGCCTGCGGTCAGTCTATTCATTTCCGCTTCTACCTGTCTCGTACGAATTTTGTTATCCTCCCCTGCCATCTGCTGTTGCGGCGTCTGGCCCCAGCAGACTGCGCTAACCGGTACCTATAAATCAAGCATAAACCACATGGAGAGCCGCGAAGGGTCCCGGTGGTAAATTGAACTCAGTAAAATGGCCCCCATACTCCGCTGTGTACGGCGATTAGATCGTGTCTACACACATGCTCGTTGCAGGTGCGTAACCTGAAATTACTTCTGGAGGAAGCACCTCCCTAACCTCGGAGAAGGCACCACTTTGAAATAGCTATTTTTGGCTCTCAATGCCATGGCGAAAACGATTTCGGGGGGGGGGGGGGGGGGGAGGGTGCAGGGGCTAGGTTTGCCACCTCCCGGTTACGCCCCTGGCTCATTGTATTCTTAACCATTGGCCGCACTATTCACAGGTGTACACCCAATATTAGTTGAATCTGCAGACGTCGCCTGCTGTTTGATTTCAGTATTTCTCCAGTCAGTACTGCTACTTAGTATTTGTAATTTCCAGCAAGATCATGATTACGCGACCAGAAATTTTTGGATGAAGGTTCGAGGGAAGAGCTTCTATTGCCTCTGGGAATCTAGACCCGTCTTCCTTGTTTCAGTGGTGTGAGAAGCCAGTTCTGTTTCCAATCTGTGTGTTTTAACTTGTTCGAAGTCTGGTGCAAATGTTCTAACTTATCCGGCACAGCAAAAGCGAAAACTCGCCCCGGCTGACGTCCTGTCAGCAACAGGCTCTAAAAAGGACTCCCTTCCAGCTTATGTCCTTTCTCCTTTCATATATATATATATATATATATATATATATATATATATATATATATATATATATATTTATTTATTTATTTATTTATATTTATATATATATGGTGGGGTGAAATTCAGTGGATCCGGTGGAAAATGCGGTAGAAAAAGAAACGTGCGAAAAACACTAGTTTTACTAACGTTTCGGCAGGTGGGCCTGTCTTCGTCGGAGTGAATGGTTACACATGGCACACAGGGAACATATATAAGCCGCTTCTTTGCGCGTTTCTTTGCGCTATGATATGCGATTTCAGTTGTATATGCACTATAGCCACGTACCTCTGGTGATATATAAACTCGTTTCTTAAACTACTGATAATGACTTAGACGTCTGATACGCAAACAAGCGGCTTATATATGTGCCCTGTGTGCCATGTGTAACCATTCACTCCGACGAAGGCAGGCCCACCTGCCGAAACATTAGTAAAACTAGTGTTTTTTCGCACGTTTTGTTGACCTCTTTTTCTACCGTATATATATATATATATATATATATATATATATATATATATATATATATATATATATATATTGGCGACGTGGCCTGGCTCATACCCGTGTTTATTCTACTCTTTCTTCTTCCTCGGCCTCTACCTTCACTCAATACCTACTTACGTTACACGATTCCCCCTTCCCCCGAAAGAAGGCATGAATTATGAACAAGAAAAAGTAAACAAGGAGAGGTTAAAAAGTCACAATTGTCAAAAGTCACAATTGGTTCTATGCTCCAGAGGAGTTCCGTAAACTTTCGAAGACTTCAGTGGAGAGTGCAGCAGTCCGGTTAACGCAGGACTTCTGGTGGGCGAGGCTGACTGTTGGGTTTTGGATGGCATAACCAAAGCCTGGAGATCTGCACACTGGTGTTGACATGGGTTGAGTTCTTGCGAGGAATGGACAAGAGTGGGAGTCCCTGTAGCATTTGAAGTTCGGATCTTGAAGGCGTCGAGTTGCGTCTCGTGACGGGAACCGACGGTGTGCTTCTAGTTTGCATGTGCGATGGTCGCAGCTGATGAAATCAGAATGATGTCTTGGTCTCTGCGTTGTACAGATGGTGCCTTCTCGTCTATTTTGTCATTTTCTGCTGTTTCGGAGCTGTAATCGTAGGCGCAGTCTTGATCTCTTGCGCCAAATGCGTTTCTGGCGCCGATTCCTTATGCGAAGATGCCTGACGTCTTGAATTTGTTTTAAGAGGCTTACTTTGCGTCGTCGTCCTTGTCGGTGTATTCGTTGGAGTGTCTGCGATTCTCGGACTTGCTTTTGCTGGCGTTGCTCATGTTGCTGTGGAACGCATTGCGGTGAGATCCCTTCTTGAACATCGCGCTGGTTTTCTTCACAACTTGATGTGGTGCCCAGTCGGCAGCTGATAGTTTGTGGGCTGTTGTCATGCACTTCCGGCAATGAAGATAATGCTGCAGAGTTCATAGAAAGTTTTTCAGAAGCTTCTTCTACCCTGTTCACTACGAGAGGCTCTTGTGCATTGCAGAGTGCGACGTTCGATGCGCCTGACCCTTCGGTGTTGCTTCCACTGTTAAGTGTATATGCACTGCATGGCGATGCATGAACCCGTGCGGAAGGAGCATGGCTCGAAAGGGTATTTTCCCGATGCGCCAGGTAATCTACCATAAATACGGCGTCCTTATAAGGCAAATGGTGAGCGTTAGGAGCGCTTGAAGAGCCGCATGATGAAAACCCAGGTGGTGGACCACGTATGCGAGACTAAGAGTGAACGGTATCAGGTGGTTGAGCAACGTCTCGGGTCATATGCTGAAGCAATGACTTCGCAAATGCCGTCTTTCGTGCAGAAGGGAGGCCCGCTCGATGGTTTTGTTTTTCCCAAAATACGCATTGTCGTCTGCCACTGAACTCGTGTGCCACTTCGTCTTTTGCCAGAGGTCGAATTTTGTTGTGCGTTCGAATGGTTGAAGACTGCTTGTAAAATTGACGACTGAGTACAGTTGTCTGTGGTTGGTGGGTTACAAGCAAGTATTCATCGTAGTCATCATTGTATTCTTTAAACCAAACGATCATTTCTTGTTTTATCTTTTCCCATGACTCGTCGTTTTGAAATATGTGGGTGAGGTAGAATTTGAAGGCCTCACCGGAGACGTAGTCACTGAAGTTCGTAACCATCTCCCGTTCCGACCAAGACGCAGCGGTAGCGTGGAGCTCGAACAGGTCGAACCAGACTTGTACGGGTCCATCGTCCGCTGCTGCGATGTACTTGGGGATGGTAAGGTCAGTAGATGTTTCTGACATGATGCTGGTCGATGCGTAATGCTAGGCGCTTGCATGGTAGTCCATGTATGCTCAGGGTGCCATGCGGAAAACTGCGTAGATGATGAGCGACTGATGAAGGGGCCGGCAGGTCTCCAACCTGTCGACTCGTGTGACGCTATGATGTATTGGCGACGTGGCCTGGCTCATACCCCATGTTTATTCTACTCTTACTTCTTCTTCCTCGCCTCTACCTTCAGTTATATATATATATATATATATATATATATATATATATATATATATATATATATATATATATATATATATATATATATATATATATATATATATATATATATATATATATATACAAACCGAAACTTCGGGAAGGTGTCACATTGGCCTGATCACAACGCCCGAGGCTTCCATTTTTTCATTTCATTTGATGAACAGTCTGCAACAGTTATAGAGGTTGTTTTTTCAAGAAACGTGTGGAGACTCAGAGACATAGAGAAAAAAGAAAGGCTGGGATGTTAACCGTATATTGGCATCTGGTTTGCTACCCAGCCTTGGGGGTGGAGAAAAAGGGGCCAAAAAATTTGGCAGATCCCACGTACCTAGGAATCGAGGTTATGCGAAGCATGCGGAGAGAAGGTGACCATGCTACATTTTTTATTGAGCAACACGTCATGAAATGACGCTAAATATATGTACAAATTTTGCACGCACCGACATATATCGAAGATTCGCAGATGGTAATATAACCATTTGTGTGTACTTGCGCAACTATGCCAACTGGAACATGCGTATTAGCAACACCAAAAGCTGATATGAAGCACTGATGCTCGCGAAGATGCTGACCCTGGACAGTGCTATACATAAATCAACTTCAGGGCATGGCAGCTAACCACAATTGAGGTTAACTCGACGTGACTGGCTGTATCAAAACAGTACATATGTAATGTTTATAAAGTTGGGTAGGCAGCACTGCTACCACTCTTCACATTACACGAAAATTACCGTCTTTTTGAAAAGTACTTACGAGAACGGGTAAAATGCTTCAATTGCCACGCAGAATGCTTGGGTTCAATTCAAAGCTGGAACCTTCGCATTAATTCTTTGCCTTCATCGGGTGGACGCTACCGATGTTGGGTGCTTTTTAACGCTCGCGCGTCAATTTTGCCCATGTATGTTCTCGTCGTTCCTGAGTAGATACTATGTGTCAATCTCCTGTGGCACATACCCGCATACCAGCGGCACATACCGGCCCGTGTGTATGTGCCACTGTCTGGCGGGAAGTGTTTGACGACGTGCGCGTCGGGATCGGGACATTATTCATGTCTTGACCAGTGCGTCATATTCGTCTAACCATCTTACCCTCCCATAGTAATTTTGGTTAAGTTAAGGGGGTAACTACGAGGTCACCCAAACGTAAGCGGCTAGATAGATAGATAGATAGATAGATAGATAGATAGATAGATAGATAGATAGATAGATAGATAGATAGATAGATAGATAGATAGATAGATAGATAGATAGATAGATAGATAGATAGATAGATAGATAGATAGATAGATAGATAGATAGATAGATAGATAGATAGATAGATAGATACTCAAAGTCGCCGACGTTTGCTAAGAAAAAGAGAATAAAAATTTGTTCACCAATAAGCTCAACAAGCAGACGACCAGAATGAAGTCACTGTTGAAGGCATACATAACAGGAGGAAGAAACTTTATTCAGAAAAAAAAAATTTGAAATGCAGGCAGTTTGGTCGGGCCCTCAGTCCAGGGCTCCGCTGGCACGAGTGGCTCGCTGGACCTGGTCAAGCAAAGCTATTTGGATCTGCTTGTCCTCGTCCGCAAGCCATGCCTCCCACTGCCTGTGAAGCATGTGTGGTTGCTTCGTGATGTGTGGGCTGTCGATGTGTGTGGGCCTCTGGGTGCACTCCCATGTTATGTGGCTGAGTGTTGGTACTTGTGAACACCACGGACAGGTGTCTTTATATCTTGCGGGATATATTCTACTTAGATGGTACAAATTGGGAAAGCTATTGGTTTGTATTCGTCTCCAATCCCTGCTTTGCTGGCTATCCAAGTCCTTATGTGGAAGCCCATATTCCTTTCGTTGTTTCCTTTGTTGGAGGAGGATGTCACGCGAATTGGAAAGAGGTTCAACGTCGTGGCCTGCCGTCGCTCGGTTGGTGATGCCTCGAGCTATACGGTCTGCCACGACGTTCCCCTCCAAACCCTCGTGAGCAGGACACCATACAAGGTGATGGTCTCCTGTTATGGGTTTATTCAAAAATTTATACGCTATTTTAGGTAGCGTTCCTCGGAGAAACATTCGGCATGCCGCCTGTGAATCGGAGAGCACAACCACTGATTCTCCCCTGATTTCTGCGTTGGATAGGGCTATGACTATTGCTGCCGCCTCTGCCACTCGTGTGAAACAAGTTTTAACCGACGCCATTGTGGTGTGATTTTGTGCTACAATTGCCACTACATGTGACCCTCTGCTCGCTTTACTTACGTCTGTAAAGACGGCTTCTGAGCTATTCTGAAATGCTTTGCGTAAGGAGTCTGCTCTCGCTTTCCTCCTTCCTGCGTGATACGTCGGATGCATATTTCTGGGAATAGGCGCTACAGTTAAATGTGTGCGTTTTTCCGCATCTATTAGCACCGTTTCCTCGTCACAATATAACGGTCGCAATGTATATCCCATCTTTTCCAGAATTCTTCTCCCATGATAGCTTGAATTGAGCCTTTCCTTTTGAGATAAAAGCACCGCATTCGCATACTCCTCAACGGTATTGTATATGCCCAATTTCTCTACCCTCTCGGTTTTGGCATTTTCCGGAATCCCCAATGCTGCTTTGAATGCTTTCCTTATTATTGTGTTTATTTGCTTTGTCTCCTGGTTTGTCATTGTCTGGTACGGTAGCGCGTACGTAACTCGGCTGATCACAAATGCATGAACGAGTGCAATGGTTTCTTTCTCCTCTAGTCCCATTTCGCTATTTGGCATACATAACAAGTGTAATTCTTCCGCTTTGGTTAACGCGCATCGTGCTTGCCATATTGGTGGAAGCGCCATCCGCCGGCACACACAATGAAGTGAGTTGATGGTTGACGTATAATGACGCTCACTCGTCCAGAGTTTGTCTGAATAATTTTTGCGGTCACGTTCTCCCGGGTGTCGGCTTCGCATTGAACTTTCTTGGTGAACTTTCGTTAATTCGTAGTTACTGATAGTCCTCTTTTTCGAAATTTCCCATGTGGAATTCGTTCTTCCTATGAAAGATTTAAATTTTCCTATTAGACACAAACACCCACAAATAAAAAAGTTGATTGAATAAACACTCCTAATTACTGTCCAAAAAACGTTTAACCATCTTAGAATGCCTGGCGCTAGAGGAGTAGTGTGAAAGCATCACGTAGTTTACGCATTTCCTTGAGTTTTGAAAATTTTGGACATATTTCTTAAAATAAACGATTCAGCCAGATGAAAACGCCAAACAACATAAAACCAAGTGACATAACACTGCGCTGGGAGAGTACCACCTTAATATTATTCACAAACACGCACCATTATAGTACGCAAGGGTGAGCTCATAAGTAAATTGTATACGATTTAACACAGGCAGAAATACAAAGCGCCAACTTACATTCTAGCCCCCCATTATAAAATTGAATTCATCGGTGCGTTTTTAGCACCCTTTGCAGCTGTAAGTTGTTAGTTGCTGTAACTTCTCTGCCAATCACTGCCATTTCTTAGGTTTTGCGCGCTCTCATTGAGCCCAACATGTTAAAAACTATGCCGGCAATATTATTGGGGTTTTACGTTCTAAAACAACTACACGGTTATGAGAAACGCCTTCGTGTAGTCCGAAATTTCAGACCTTAACGCCCACTGACATCCTGCTGTACACGGACCTCTTGATTTCACCTCCAGCTAAATGCGACCACCATGGTCGCGGGACTGAACTTACAATATTCACTATCCAGCTCGAGCAGGTTTATTCGCAGGCACCACAAGCAATGCGTAGGGAGATGCTATCGATTTCAAATTTAGGTGGAACATGACAGCGACAGTGACGGCAAGAACCTATCCAGAGCATTCTTATGATGAAGGAGATCAATTTGGATTATTTTACTTTGCTCACGCTGTCCAGTCGGCTTATCCACAAGCATTTCTGATGAAATCTTGATGAGTCTGATCTGGTGCTCAAACGGCATCACACATAACGCATTTGTTTTCTTTTTCGTCCACTTTGCAAGTGTCCGCGCTGCTACAAATTGAACAGCCAGTTTTTTTTTATTTTTTTTTGCTGTAGGAGTATTTTCAATAACTTGAGTTTTCTCTTGAAACCTGAGAGTAGCGAATCGTTCACTGGACTCGTGATGACTTACTCAGCCCGGCTGATTAGCTATATATATGAGCGGCTACGAAGTAAACCAAAAACACACATAAACGAAAATCAGACCTTTTATTCCGACAGCTCCAGACTGTTAGGAGCCTCATCTACATTTCGCCAAAAAGGCTTCATTGATGATGCCTTTTTACTTTGGTGCGTTAATTGTGCGCCATGCTGAACCGTGCTGTGGCATCATTGTGTTGTTCGCATAATATCCGCTCTTTTGTACATGGCGCACTGCCTAGTATCAACGAGTGACGAAAAGGCAAAAAAAGGCAAGAGGTGGCCCACCTCAAAAAGTTCGAGAGAACGGAAGTAAGAACACTTCGAGAAAACAAAGCTTGAATGAAACAAAGATGCCTTGATATTCCGTTCGTAGCCTCCATCGAGGCGACCATTGCGCAATCAGATGGCACACAAAGGCACGTCACTCGGAAGCGCTCACACGCTATCAGGCCTATTCGAACTAAAACGCCTGTCGAAACACCAACTAGAAGTACATATTTTAATGGCGCTTCAACTCGCCGTACGAGCTTAGCGGACGCATTGAGAAACCCTTGCGTGACATTTCGTGCAGTCTTTGCTTTTTGTTTCGCTTCGTTTCCAAGAACGTGCCCATTAGTTTTCATGCAACAGAAAGTGTCTGCCTGGCGACAGTGTGGAATAGCAGCGAACCTTCAACTATGCATATGAGTAAGGTATAGAGCGTAGTGGATTTCAAGAGAGATAGGCTTGAAAGAGGCGAAAAAGAAGAACAGTTTCACCATAATGGCTCAAAGAGTTAAATCGTCACACCATCTTTGCAGTCTGCGCGTTCACAGCGCAAACGGCACTCGACAATGGAGTGTCCCTGCGAGTATATATCAATTCGGAATTACGCACAAGTTTACTCAGTACAAAAGAACAGAACAAACAAAAAAGTTAACAATCAAATACGCACCGTATCGAACCAAGGCGAATATAGTTAGCTGGCTTGCTTAAAACACTGGCAATGGTAAAACATACAAGCTCCTCGCTTGCCCCTGAGGGGCTTCTAATATACCAGTCAGAGTTGAAGAGTAGGTTTGGTTGCAAAACAAGCCAAATAATACAGACACATGCCAACAATTGCGGACTCCGCATCAGACTCAGCTTTCACAATGGCTGTTAAGCCGACGCAACTACGCAAATAACCATGCTCCCGCGGATGTGATCTTCAAGGTGTCCCATCTTGCTGAAATCGATACCAATATTCATAGTCTTCAGCATCTCCATGCATTCAAAGTTCTCATTCGCCTCTTCTGATATGTATAAGTTTAGATGTACTTTAATTTAAATGTACTTTAATTTACGTTTCTGTGGACCTGCGGCAGATCTAGATACTTCTTTTTCTTTTAAAACATTTCGCTCATTCTAAATTTAGCCAGAATGTGTTGCGCCGAAATATTTGGAACCACATCTGTGTCATTTTTTACACTCCTGAACGTTAATCAGCTAGTTCTGAGTTAATAACAGAGAATATTTCCCACATGTACGTGTTTGGCTCATTGCGAAGAAGGGCGAAATATGGCGAACAAAATTGAACTATGTATACTTCAACAACACTAGCTCCTATAGCGGCATCAGGCTATAGTAAGGAGGCTAACTGGTCCGACATCATACGACTATCATAAGGAATATAAGAAAAAGTTGATTAATGAAAAAATAATAATAAATGAAGTTATGATCCTAGTGACTTGTTCTTAACAAGAAATTTCTTTAAAATATGACGACTACAAATGAGTGTACAAATTGAGCCGTTCTGCCAACATGAAGTCCAGCTAATGCGGTGATGCACATGGGAGTTAAGGAGTAAAGCCAGATGAAAGCTAGTAACCCGGCGTCACCTTAGCTAGTCGCAGGACAGCAAGTGTTGTTTTACGTTTTTTATTCGTGACTTAACGGTTCTTTGAGACCTGAAATGAGCCAATCGAAGAAACAAAATAACGCTGTTTTAGTTCCATTCTTTCGTAAGAACTCCGCTTTTTCGAAAATTACTGTCTTATGATTATGTAAGACGCCGTAGTGGAGGGATCCGAAAATTTAGACCACCTGGGGTTTTTATGGTGCACCTCTATCTGAGCACACGGGCCTAAATTGTTTTCGCCTGCATCAAAAATGCAGCAGCCACAGCCGGGATTTCATCCCGGGGCCTGCAGATCAGTAGCCGAGTACCTTAGCCACTAGACTACTGCGGCAAACTTTTCCTTGTATTTTTCAGTGTTCTTGTTTGACAGGTGTATGACACTTTAGAGAGACAAGTCAAATCTCTTTGAAGACCATTCTATTCTCTTTGAAGAGTCGCATGACCCACTATGAGAAAGTTAACGTCTTTCTTTCAACGCTCATGTACGTGGTAGGTTAAGGCTCTACAAAAAGAGTCAGACATGCTCCTTTTTTTAGAGAGTAACAAACAAGAGTGCCCTATAAATTTTGTGCGCACAGTTCCGAGCAATTCATCAATACGCATAAGTGCGCTGAAATAGCATACAACAAGAAGGTCCTTAGTCAATACCTTAGTGTGTCCTTAGACAAGGTGACCTATTCAGAGAAGGTCCTTAGTCAGTGTCCGTTAGTGTGTACTTAGAGGAGGTAATTAGTCAGAGAAGGTCCTTAGTCAGTGTCCTTCGTGTGCCCTTAGAGAAAGTCCTTAGTCAGTGAAGGACCTTAATCAGTGCGCTTAGTGTGTCCTTAGAGAAGGTCCTTATAGAAGTACCTTAGTCAGTGTGCTTAGTGTGTCCTTGGAGATGGTCCTTAGTCAGCGAAGGGCCTTAGTCAGTGTCCTTACTGTGTCCTTAGAGACGGTCCTTCGTCGGAGAAGGATTTTAGTCAGTGTCCTTAGTGTTTCCTTAGAGAGGGTCCTTATTCAGAGAAGGACCTTAGCCAGTGGCACTGCGCGCACAGTATTTCGTGATGAGTTGCTGTAGCGCGTGATGAACCCGTTCAAGCAGTAACGCACTTCTTTTTCCTCCGTAAGAGCATCATCGGGACTGCCTGCATACTTTACTGTTTAACTTCATTCTCTCTGATGTCAGTCAGCACTACAGCCTGCACTCAAGGTCAACAGAAGAGTGGTGGTTCGGTCTAGGTGGTCGATCAAAACGATTGCTATAGAGTGAGCTACGAACGACGACTAAACAAAAGAAGACACGTTAGCACGTCGTCTTCTCATTCAGATGATGCAAGTCGTCTAATGATGCCTTACACGGCTTCAATGTAATTACTCGCCTTCATTTCTATTTTTTTCGGTACTTGCGCAACTCTACGGCAGCTGCTGCATTGCGAAAGTCTCCAGCGTCAAGTGTGCCACCAGCACGCCTTGCGTTTTTGCACAGGAAAGAAAAGCACCACCTGTCTTTTATAGTGGAACAAATCTTAGTCGCAGCAGCGAACGTCATTATATACACACAATTTATAGGATGGAAGAATTATTTTGGAAGAAAAAAAAACAGCATATAGTGGCGAATATTTCTTCTGAAACTCCCTATGTCGTCTCTCTTAGTAATGGTTACCGTCATCTACGAATGAAAACGGCAACGTAACAGTGCAGTGCAATCGCTTAAAAATAGGAGCTACGTGAGCGCACCTCTGAGTGAAACTGCGCTGCCGCCGGTAGATGGAGCTGCCAGTACCTGAAAGAGCAGAGCCCTTTGTGCAACACTGTCTCAAATTACGCAGAAAATAAAAGATAGACAGCAAACAAGCAGCGCTCGATATTCTCGTCTTCGAGCGGCTGTCGCAATGGCTCTCGGAAAAAGCAGAGACCGTCGTCAGGTTTTCCTTACTTCCTTCTTTCTCTCTTTCGTTCTTTCTTTTTTTGTTGCCCTTGGAGCACATCTTTTGATGCTGCTTCTTTCCTTTATTCTTCCAACTCTCGTTATCATCTTACTCTTCCTTCATCCTTGGCCATGAACTTTTTATTTTCCTATTGGCCCCAGTCCAATTTGTTTTTGTTTCTCACTATTTTCAACAGCTGTCTGCGAGCTTCCGGAGTGATAGGGGCAGCCCGTTGGCTTTCTCTTTCTCTCCCTCCGCTTCTTACTCGCATAGGCGAGACAAGGGTTGCCTCATTTGACTAACAAAGTACTAGTTGTGCCATGGCGGATCAGACTTCTCTGTCGCCAATGCACTCCCCTCCCCTCTCCCCCACCCCACAAAAAAAGAAAACTTTCTACCTAGTTCTGATTTTGAATGTGTAGACACTTTATACTTTAACAGGACGAGGTGGGCGAGTGAAGAGAAATGACAAAAATAAATTGAAATGAAACGAACTTGCTTGAGGCCTTACACAAAGCAGCCCTCTATTGAGCTTAAAGACGAGATGAGTCCACAACTGGTGAAGAGAAATGTCAGACAGCGAAAGCGAGCTTGTTGAAGGCGAGGACGAAAGCTCGGTGAGTATTTTGATACACGAAGTTGCATGCATAGTTGTTTGACGTTGACGCTGGTGTTCTGGAAGCAGCATGAAACAGAAACTCCATGCGTTATATAGATGTTCGAACACGCTGTGATCATACTATTCCCAGAAATCAGCCTTCGTATCCGACAAAATAGGTGTAAGTTCCAGATGAAGTAGCGGTCCGCTTAAAGTGTCAGGAATATTCTTCTAGAGACTCCCAAGTTTTTTAGTGTAGTTGCATCTTTGGAATGGTACACTCTAGGGTATAGCACTTTATTCAAGTATAGCGAAGGCAATTTACTCCTTTGTAGCATTGATGCGTAATAAAGGACAAGCCTTAACCTGACGTCATGTGTTTATCAAGCATAACTAAGAAAAAGAAAGAAGGAACGCATCAGACTGAACAGTGAAGTCATAGTTGTGACACTTCATCCTCTGTTAAAGAATAGAAAGAAAAGGAGTGAAATAAAACGGCTTCAGCAGTTCTGCATCGCTTGGCAGGGTGTTGCCACACAGAGAAAGATACAGTGCGCATAGAGGAAGGAAGAAACAATAGGCCGTCTTTGGTGCTTACAACGTCCACGCCATAAGTTTTAACCCATGCAACATAACCTGCTCAATGTAACATGCGCAGCCACTTAAGGCCAGGTGCTTTAAAATTGGGCAGTCTTGAGAGCCGTGGAAGTGCCGAGAACAGCACCGCGGTAACTCCATCAGAAAAAGGCACCTGGCAGCTTCTCGCCACTTGGTGGGATTCGCACCGCTAAGCGACCATGAAAGGAGCCTTGCAGCTCTTCTAGCCACAAAGCACGTGCTGAGGTGCTTGTTACTGTTCGAGAATGAGGTTTTCCACTAAAGACAACTGGTCGTAAACGCACAGTGCTTCACGCCTACGCTTAATTTTTTCCCGTGATTCTTGGTTGCGTATGCAACGATTCCACGTGTGTAAGAGACTTAGAGTGCACGCGTTCTTTAATGCTCATTACAAAGGCCACCATGTCCGAAGAGGAATGAGCATACGACGAAACTCATATGCACGGACAAGGTTTACTGTTCTAACTTCCTCACTAAATTGATTGAGGTAAGGCGATTAATGTTAGTCCGTCGCTGAATACATACATATGCTCGTCGACGTTGGCAATAGTATCCCATAAATAGTCAGTAATAAAAACTAAGGAATAGTAGAGAAAAAGGGAAGGCTAATTCTTCCTTTTGCTTACACGACGACAGTGAATGGATGGTGATTGCGCCATAATTTAGCGTTCTTTCTGTGCCAAGAGTGCACACTCATGCACATTTGCCTTGACACAGAAACAAAAAACACAGTTTTTTTGTGAAAAGCGATGAGGTTCCAGAAGTTAGAAAAGTATTACAGAAGCACAGCGTGTAGAAGAAAAGGTGTCTTCACCGGTGGAGGGAGCAAAAAACAAAAGTTTGATGGCTCAGACGAGCTAGAAACGCGTCCAGTGTCCGGCAAACGTTTCGTTCAGCACCGCCCAGTCACGAGGTCTCCGCTCGTGCTCACACTTCGTTCTCTTCTTTCTTCCATTAGACATTCAACAATATTTAACACAATCCAGGGCCGTATAACAGTGCGAGGGGATGCGATCTCTGCACTGGTCGCACAACGTCGGATCCCTGTGGCAATCTTATTCTACATGCACAATCCAATTCATCTTTACACCTCATACATTCACTGAATATAGCCGTTTTCCCAAACATCCTGGGTACTTTGTCCGCATGAACGATACGATTACAATATCACCTTCTTTAACACGATGATTACTGTGTACCTTTCTCAAGTGTGCACTGCGAAGTAGAAGGAAATATTCGTGCAGCCACCACTTCCATAAGTATTGCAGTACATGCTGTTGGTGAATCTACAAATTCAGAAATGTTGTATATACCCTTAGCTCTGTCAGACTTTCACGTGTAGGTAGCAATCTGCATTCTAAGAAAAAATGAGATGGAGTTGAAACATTGGGTTCGTTTGGGATTAAATAAATGAAAGTTATAGATCTGGAGTTCACCACTGCTTCCGTTTCTGCTAGCAACATTATTAGTTCCTGTAGGTTTAACGTGCGGCTACTAACTGATCTGCGAAGACAGTCTTTTACGATTCGAATGAATCTCGCTCAAAAACCAACCCTCCAAGAAGCCTTTAGTGCTAAGAACTTTCACGTCACCTTGTTGTTGACACAATAGTGTACCGCCTCGTCTTTTCATACCAAATGGTGCATCAAATGTAATTCTCCAGCAGCCTTCTTAAAAGTTGTGATATTGTCGGAGTAAACATTGCGTGGTGTCCCTCGTCATGCGTAGAACCTCTTGAACACCATAAAAAAAGAGTTTGTAGTAACATTAAGTACATGCTCTATATGAATAGCCCTCACTACTTCACAAGAAAAAAGCGTGATATACAATTTCTTAGCACCACCGCCATAGTCCCTCACGAACATAGTTCCTGCAAAATCTACTCCTGTTATTTCAAAAAGCGTAGAGTTGCGCACTCGATCACTCGGAAGAGGGGCCACTGGTACACTTGTCGCCTTCGCGCGAAACCGTGCACACGTCAAACACTTTGAAATCACACGCTTCACGGCTTGCCTGGCTCCCACCATCCAAAACCTAGCATGAATCTCGGCTATCGTTGCAGCAAAACTTCCGTAGAGCACTGCTTTGTGAGCCTGCATAACGATTTGGTGAGTCACATGATGATGGTTCAGGAGTAGCACCAGTGTCTTCTCGCAGCACGTGGGATCCGCGCTGTCAAGGCATGTTCAAGACATTCTTGTCAATGAATGGGTGTAGTTCACGTATCGATGAGCTCTTCTGCAAATTGTGTTCCGCTTGAAGTTGTACTACTTCTCTCCCGTATGTGTCTATTTGTGTTTGTCGAAACCAAATGAAATTCTGCTTCTTGAACTTCTTGAGTCAATAACACTCCATCTCTCTGATGATTGGCTATGCGACAGTTGTTCAAAAAGCGCGTGATCTACGAAGTGACCCTCACCATTGTCATCCAGGAGCTATATTTCTCAGGCCTTAACAACGCTTCCGTTGTCAAATAATCAGGGCTGGAACAACTGTCTTTAAGTCACTATGGAGCCATTCATCTGACGCCATCCAAGGAGTGAGGCTGGCCATCGTTGGCCAACAGTCTGTTGATTTGGGCAGCCAGTCTGGGCCCTTCCACCACATTTGGTTATTCAAAGCCTCTTTTAGTGAAATTCCCCGAGTCAACAGATCAGTTCGGTTTTGAATACCGGGGCAATGACTCCACTGGTATGGATCAGTTATTTTTTGTATTTCAATTATTCTATTTGAGACAAATTGCTTCCAATTGACGGCTGAGCTTCAAATCTAGCAGAGTGTAACTGTTGAATCTGTCCAACAGTACTTATTCATTTTCAGGTTTCTAGATGCGAGAATATTACGTAAGAAGTTGAGCACTCTAGCAGCCTAAACTGTGGCTACCAGCTTGAAGCGTGGCAAAGATATTCAATTCATTGTGGAAACTCTGTTTTTATACATTGTTAACTGCATTTTAGCGATTCTATCTTCATCTACAACCTTGATGTATGCCACTACTCTGTAAGCACTTGTGCTGGCATCTGCAATTAGGTAAAGCTGGTAAGTTGCGAACTCAATTGAGCACAGCTTCAGCTCATACCGCAGAAGTGAAAACTGCACACTATTTTTTCCATTCTTTGTGTAATGGTGCGGGCATGGCTTCTTCCCACTTTGTCCCATGCTGCCAGAGACTTTGGAAAAGGACCTTTATCCTGAAACGAAATGGAGATAGGTACCACAAAAGATAAAAAAGTTCTGGTCCTTCACTGAAGCACAAATCTTTTGGTATCTTCATTATTTTGCAGAAATATTAACATGGGCTCAATGTTAAGTCAGAGTCGATCGTCTTTAGTGACCCACAAGAGGCCACGAACTTTTGTCGTGGTGGCTTCAGTTGACGTCTCGGAGCCTTGACTAGTTATTTGCTGTATATGGGATCATTCGTCGACTATTTCTGTAGTTTCATTCCCGTTTTGTTCAAAATAGTAATTACATCGTAGAATATCCGTAAAGCTTCGCGGGAGGAAGATATTCTTGTGACAAGATCGTCAACGTAGAAGCTGTTTCATAATTGTTTCACTGTATCTTGTAGGGTTGGTTGCACGTGCTTGAAATAATACTGTAATGTCGCAGTTCATAGAAATGGGCTTGCGGTCGTACCAAATAGAACTCGACTCATTCTGTAGCTTTTGATTTTAGGCAGGGGCTCCCCTGCTGCTGGTGTGCGTTCAAACCACACGAATCGTAAGGCATCTCCGCCTTCTTTTTAATGCCTATTTCTAGTAGCACTTTCTGGACATCCGCGGTAACTCAAATCTTGTGCACCCTAAAATTGATCAGCATCTTTACAATGTCGTTGTTTATCCTTGGTCCTTTTTCGAGGTGGTCATTAGCGATGCTACGCCTTGCGCGTGAGATGAGGCGTCAAAAACCACCCTCAAACGTGTTGTCGTTAAAGATTCTCGAATGAATGCATGATGAGACATGTAGTAACATTCGAGTGGTTCTTCGGTTTCAAAGTTAATTTTTTGTGCATAACCGACAGCTTGGTACTGTCTGATCGCTTTATCGTATTGTTGCATAAGCTCGTGGTTTGCGTAGAGGCGTTGTAACTATAATGTAAATGCCAGGCGATAAGCGGTAGCAGCGTAAGGACAGAAGCAGCAAGAGCTGGCTGAATATACGGGCGTCGTCGCAGCAGCAACCAGGCAGACCCAGCTCGCGCCTCGCGCGAACGTGTCGATGTCGCTTGGGTAGTGGGCATTCCTCTTCACTACATATATCCTCCCCGTCAGGAAAAGAGCCATCCTGGCGACTCACGGAGAACAGAGTACGAGCGGATCGTAATATGGTTTCAACCGCTGTACGTGAACAGTTTCACGACACCGAAAGCGCTGGTCTGTGGATGGCGTCACGGGTTCGATGATGTAATTAACAGGTGAAGTCTGCGAGACAACGCGGTAGGGTCCCTGGTATTTTGAAACAAGTTTCGAAGAAAGACCTATAGGGACAGCTAGAACCCGAAGCCCAACAAGGGTGTCCGGAACGAAGTTGGGGTACGGGTGGTTATCGTCACGCCGAGATTTTTGTCTCCATTGGTCGATGGTTGTGAACGACTGGACGAGCTTACGGCATTCCTCGGCGCGGCGGGCAGCTTCAGAGATGGGCGTAGACTCAGAGGAATCGGGGTGGTAGGGCAGAATGGTATCTAGTGTGGTGGAAGGTTTCGGCCATATAACAGGAAAAATGGCGAAAAGCCCGTAGTCACCTGTGGAGCAGTATTGTAGGCGTATGTCACAAAAGGCAGAATGAGGTCCCAATCGGAGTGGTCTGAGGCAACATACTTAGATATCATGTCGCCAAGGGTACGGTTGAGTCTTTCCGTCAAGCCATTCGTTTGGGGATGGTAGGCGGTGGTAGTCCGGTGAATGATACGGCATTCGTCAAGGAGTGCGTTGACGACTTCAGAGAGGAACACACGTCCTGTGTCGCTGAGAAGTTCACGCGGTGCGCCATGACGGAGAATGAAGTTCAACAGGAGGAAAGATGATACGTCGCGTGCTGTGGCAGCAGGTAAAGCGGCTGTTTCTGGGTGTCGCGTCAAGTAGTCAACAGCGCCAACAATCCAACGGTTTCCGGAAGCCGTGAATGGAAGAGGTTCGTACAGATCAATTCCAATACGGTAGAAAGGCCTGGCTGGGCAAGAGATTGGCTGGATCGGACCAGAGGTGTGATGAGGCAGAGCTTTCCGTCGTTGATACTGCGGGCATGACTGAATGTACTTGCGCAGAAAGGTGTACATGCCTCGCCAATGAAACCAGGAGGAAAGCCGAACGTATGTTTTGAAAATGCCCGCATGTGCGCACTGAGGGTCAGCGTGGAAAGCTGGACATATTGCAGCACGAAGATGGCGAGGTATGACCAGTAACCACTTTCGGCCGTCAGACTTGTAATTGCTGCGGTAAAGGAGGTCATCGCGGATCTCAAAGTGAACCGTTTGACGGCGCAATGTTCGAGAAGATGGAGAAGTCTATGGGTCTGATAGGAATCGCCGAAGAGCGTTGATCCAGTCATCCTTACGTTTCTCAGATGCCATGTCGCAGTTTGCTAAAAACGCAACCGTTTCGTCCACGGCAGATAGACAAGCAGAGCTTTCCGATGATACAGGTGAACGCGATAGGGCGTCGGCATCAGTGTGACGTCGGCCAGACCTGTAGACAACGCGCATGTCAAACTCTTGCAACCGCAAAGCCTAGCGTGCTAAACGGCCGGAGGGGTCCTTCCACGTGGATAACCAACAAAGTGCATGGTGATCGGTGACTACGTCGAATGGGTTACCATATAAGTACTGTTACGACCGTCATAATTATTGAACTTTTTCGGCCTTTGTGAACGGGTCGAAAATATTTCGACGCATTCTAAGCGAGGGTGTGCTGTCAAGACGCGTTGGTTTCCCGTCAGCAAAACGTGAAAAGGGGCCAGGACCGGTCTGCGCAAGGAAGGCACATGAGCCAAGAAAGGCCATTGTGTTTGCTGCGAGCAAGGCTTTCGAAGCAGACACGGAGGCAGCTGGGCCATTTTCCAGGTCACCCAGGATCTGGAAATCTCGGAACCAGCATGGTATTTACAGTTCAGGCTGCAAGCTAAAGCCAAATTGGTTGTGGCTGCATCTTGCGAGGACAAGCGGAGCCCCGGGATATGCGCTGCTACGCCACAGCTTCTAGCAAACAACCAGGATGGAATGTGGGGGTGAAGAAAAGGATATTGCACTATGTTCTGCCGCCTTGCCGGAGCCCGCCTCAGCGACAAGGGATTAGTTGACTATTCCTTTTCCCCTTTCTCCATAGAATCGGCCGAATGGGGTGGCATATTTTGAAGATATGCTGGCCCACCACTACATTGTCCTACCCAAACAGTCAGGCAAGTTTGACACGTGTACTGGCAGCCGGTTTTTCGAACCTCACCCAGCTGCCGGAAGAGTCTTCGAAGCCAATATCATCGGACGTGCCCGAACCTGGTGACGTGTGCGAAAACGTTGGTGCAGTGCGTTTGTGACCTTATTTGGGCATCGTGTAGACTGTGCCCTCTCCTCATGCATTGTGTGGTGCCTTTCCTCTCCTTCGTCGGTGGAGAACCTCGACCATGGAGCACCGTATTGGCTGAAGCCGCGGACAGTGCGCCCAGCGTTGGCAACGGGGCGCTATATAAACGGAAGACTCTTGTGTATTTTAAAGCTCTGAAGCTCTACAGTTCAACAGTTCTCATGTACAGTTTTGACTTCTCCTTTCAAACTCTCAGTTACTAACCATGTAAATAAATTATTGTCGTTTTTACGAGCGCCTCATCTGACTTGTTCGACGATGGGTTCTTGGACGGGGGCCCGCTACCAAACTGAAACCCGCGAGACCCGGAGTCGCAACAGTATGGTCTAAATTTACCTAGAGCCCAAATAATTGCCAGAGATTCCTTCTCTGTTACATAATAATTCTTCTCCGCTTTGGTGAGGGTACGGCTTGCGTAAGCGATTACGTACTCCTGAAATCCCAATTTGCGCTGCGCGAGAACGGCGCCGAGTCCAGCACCGCTTGCATCGGTGTGCACCTCAATCGGAGCAGTCGGGTCGAAGTGACGCAAAATTGGCGGTGAGGTTAACAGGTGGCGCAACTTTTTGAAGGCATCATCACAGGCGGGTGACCAAGTGTAACTTTTGGAGTCATTCCGTAAAAGTTCAGTCAAGGGGGCGGTGATCATCGCGAAATTCCGAATAAAGCGGCGGAAATATGAGCAGAGGCCGAGGAAGCTGCGCAGATCCTTCAGAGATGAGGGTTTAGGGAACTCTGCAACTGCCTGAAGCTTGGCGGCGTCAGAAAGTATACCGTCTTTAGAGACAACATGGCCGAGGATCGTGAGCTGACTTGCACCGAAGCGGCATTTTTTTAGGTTGAGCTGAAGACCGACGTTAGTTAGGCACTGTAGTACTTCATTTAGCCTGCAGAGATGCGTGGGAAAATCTGGCGAAATTATAACCTCGTCATCTAAGTAGCACAGGCACGTTTTCCACTTCAGGTCACGCAAAAGATTGTCCATCATACGCTCAAATGTTGCGGGCGCATTGCAAAGACCGAAAGGCATGACGCGGAATTCGTAAAGGCCATCAGGTGTGACAAAGGCCGTTTTAGGCTGATCTTCAGGCGCCATAAAGACTTGCCAGTAGCCGCTCCGTAAGTCAATAGAAGAGAAGAACTCCGCACCTTGGAGGTTGTCAAGGGCATCGTCGATTCTAGGTAAGGGGTAAACGTCCTTTCGAGTTATTTTGTTAAGACGACGGTAGTCAACACAGAAGCGAATTGACCCGTCCTTCTTCTTAACGAGAATGACTGGAGATGCCCAGGGGCTATTCGAAGGCTGGATGACGCCACGCTTGAGCATGTCAGCTACTTGGTCACTGATAACCTGGCGCTCTGTCGCGGACACGCGATAGGGTCTTTGACGCAGTGGTGCATTGGTGCCCGTGTCGATGCGGTGACACACAGCTGATGTGCGGCCGAGGGGACTATGCTGGCAGTCAAAGGAAGAACAGAACTTGTTCAGGAGTCGTAGAAGCTGAGCACGTTGTGAAACGGTTAATGTGTCGGCGATGGAGCTGCTCATTATGTCAGGTCTAGTGTTCTGCGGCGAAGAGGCACACTTTAATCCAGCGACTTCGGGTTTGGCGAAAAACCAGTTGGCATGTCAATAATTGCAGAAGGGTCGAGACTGTAAACACGCCCGACGCACTTGCCCCGAAGTAGCGTTACAGGAGATGACAGCAGATTCGAGATGAGCATTCTGCTGACACCGTCATGAAGTTCCGAAAGGGCATGAGGTAGCGGCGAACATTTGCGACGAACGAAAACGGCAGATGGCGTGAAAAGGGCACTTGACTCGGCGAGCACGTTGCAAGACACCATGGCAAGGGCGAAAGAGTGCGGCGGTATCGTAACGTCTTCAGCAACAAATAGTTTGTCCCCGGTTTCAACAGCGTCATGTAAAGTAGCGTCTCTAAACACTTCAAATGCCACCTCAGCGCGCGAACAGTCGATGACGGCCTTATTAGCGGAGAGAAAGTCCCAGCCCAAAATGAGGTCATGGGAGCAGGAATCTAACACTAGTAATTCGACGACATAGATAAGGCCGTCAATCGCAATGCGAGCAGTACAGGCAGCGGCCGGCGTGACGTGCTCTGCGCTTGCTGTACGAAGCGATATACTTGCTTGTGGCGTCATAACTTTTTGAGCAAGCAGCAGAGTCTGGCACTGATCACTGAAACTGCGGCACCAGTGTCGACGAGAGCGAGTGCAGCGACGCCGTCCACATATACGTCCAGTACATTCGTCGGTGAAGAGAGAGGCCTTGGTCTTTTCGCGGGTGTCGCAGTTCCTGCCTCTGGAACTGCGGCAATCAGTTTTCCCGCTCCGGCGATGAAGGACGACGACGCGCCGGCGATGGTGAGTGGCGTCGAGGTGATGGCGAGCGACGGTTAACAGGTGGGTGCTGGTCGGCGCACGATGACATCTGGTCGGGATGCTGAGAGCCTGCGAACGAAGGGCGCTGTGGCACATAAGAGACAGGTTCGAAGCTCTGGTGGTAGTTCTGCTGATAGGCAGGGACACGCCGGCGGCAGTATCGCGCTATGTGGCCAGGCAATACACAGGCAAAGCATATCGGCCGATTGTCGGGTGTACGCCATTGTCCACTACTCTGGAGGGACCTTGGCTGAGTGAACCGAGGAGTGGGCACAGCTGATGGTAGTGACCTAAATGTCTGGAGAGGCGGCCTTGCGGCAACCTCAGCATAGCTTAGAGGTGCATTCACCTCGGCACAGGCCACAGGGGTCGACAACGGCGAAGTGTCACGGGCAGGTGGCAGAGCCGCGCAAACTTGCTCCTTGATGACCTCACGAATGTTCGCTCGCAGATGTGATGGTGGTTGGCCGGCTGTTGATAGCAGCGACAGCTGACGAGCGACCTCAGCGCGAACAAACTCCTTGATCTGCGATAGCAGCGAGTGATGGTCAGAGGTGGTTGTCAAGCTTGAGAGGGTGTCATCCGGGACGTTAGGATGTCGCGTGAGAAGACGCTGTCGTCGGAGTTCTTCAAAACTCTGACACAGCTTGATGAGCTCCAAGACACAGGCCGGGGTTTTCGAGAGGAGCATTTGAAAGGCGTCGTCGGAAATGCCTTTCATAATGTGCCGTACCTTGTCAGTTTCCAGCATCGTCGGGTCAACACGCCGGCAGAGGTCGAGGATGTATGTCCTCGATGTAGCTGGTGAATGTCTCACCAGTTTGATGGTACCGGCTTCGTAGGCGTTGTTCTTCGCGATGTTAGCCCACCCTAGGGCGTCCAAAAACAGCTGTGATGCAGGTCTTTAAGGTCGTCCAAGTAGAAATGTCCGTCTCGTGGTTTCTGTACCACAGCTTGGCGACCTCCGTTAAATAAAACATCAAGGTACCCAGTTTCATGGCATCATCCGATTTGTTGGTAACGCTGACTCGTTCGTAGGATTCCAGCCAATCCTCAACGTCTTTCTCGTCTGTGCCGCGGAAGATGTCGGATTCACCGGGATAGCCCCTGGGTGGCGAAGCCCTGGGGGGAGGGGAGTGAAGACAGCGTCGTCAGGCATGACGGACGGCAGCTTTCGGCTACGCAATTCCAGGGTCGAGGTAAACCGCAGCAGCCTCCACCAAAATATAATGTAAATGCAAGACGATAAGAGGTAGCAGCGTCAGGACAGAAGCAGCAAGAGCTGGCCGAATATACGGGCGTCGTCGCAGCAGCAACCAGGCAGTCCCAGCTCGCGCCTCGCGCGAACGTGTCGATGTCGCTTGGGTAGTGGGCATTCCTCTTCACTACATAACAAACTGTGAAGTCTACGCATGGAAACCGCTTGATTGCTTGTGAGAGTCGAATTTAGCGGCTTTCAATGCAGTAACATCTCATATCGTCTATTGCTGTACTGGATAGAGTTGAATTCATTCATTACAGCTTTGTCATAGTCGTCTTTCAAGAGTGGGTCAAGATACCAATGCTGTCGAGATCCCAAAATTGTTGCAGCAGTGCGCGACACTTCTGCGTCTACACAGATTGGGCGCAGTACACAGAATTGAGCAGTTGCAGCACGTTTAAAATGATGTCCTTCACGCTGGATCGGTCCTTGAAAGGTCCACCGAAGCTTGGTGTTGATGGCTACCAGGCTTTGTTTTTGCTCGTCTAGGAAAACTTAGTTGACCAAAATTTCCAAGTTTGGTCTGCTCCAACCAGCAAGCATATGCCGTCCTCCGTTTTTAATCCAGGGATGCGTACCATATTTGCGATGTACTTCTTTTCTTCCAACATCTGGTGTAAGAACCAGTTTTTCACTGGCAGTTGAATCAGTTGTTCACAGACGTATGGAACTTTATGGTTTCTATGTTATGTTTTGAATAATCAAATTGACTCACTACTGTCACTCTGAGAATGTTGAGTCGTCTTTCTGGTGTACCGCTAGCTCCTCCAAATGCCATGACATCCGTTTTGATGGTGCGCACTTTTGGTAATTTTAGGTTCTTAGATACGTCTTCTCTAATAAATTTCCGTTGCGTTCCATTGCCAAAGACACTTATAAAAAAGCTGTGCTCACATTGGTTTATAAATCATGATCTCGTAGCAGCACTATGTTCTTAGTAGTTTGCGATCACGGCTTGTTCGATTTCACATGCAAGCAAGGGGCCCTTGATTCGGTTGAGTGCTGCTTTAGAGCGTATTCAAGATAGCAAAAAACTGTTGCGTGTCTTCCGTTACACTTGGAGCACCTCAGATTGCGACGGCATGCTTTCACGCGATGTCCCTTGCTGGTACACTTGAAACATTGGCTGGCCTTGGCTAAGCGACTCTTTTTCTCGTCAATAATAATGTCGGAAGGACATGCCTCTGTCACGTGCGCCGAATACAGGCAAAAAAAAACTACCTTTCTTATTCATTGCGTGGCTGCTCAGAGCAGATGCCGTAGGTGAAGCGTTGTGAAAAGTGCCTTGTCGTTGATCTCAAACACCGCGAACGCCGGCGTCCTCCAAGGCAATTCTCTCACGAGCTTCCACCTCCATGCGCACGTACTCAGGCAGCTCCCGAAGTTCTGTTTCTGACGTTACAACCGCATCAACACTCGTCTGTCGGCTCTGTTATTTGCAATATTCTACTAACCTATCTTCGGGGATCGCTTTGGTGAGGACTTCGACGAGCATGACAGCATAGGAGAGCTCCGCCCATCCGAGCGCCTTAAGTCCTCTGATATTGATGTGGACGGTGTCCAAAAGGTTTTCCAACGAAGCCACATTTTGTAGGACTTTACTGCCTTGAGCGTTCATAGGTCTTACAGGTATCGTTGCTCTATGATTTTCTTTTTTCCAAAGCGGTTTTTAAGTAGGGCGATGGCGTCTTCGTATGACTGCTCCGTCGCTTGAATGCCGTTGATAGCCTCCGATGCCTGTCCGAGTCAGCAGGTTCTTCAAATAGTGGAACAGTTCGATGTTCGATAGGCTGGGATTTTTATGAACCGCGCGCCTGAACATGTCCCAGAAAGGTTACCGCTGCGTTGGGCTTCCATTGAAGTGAAGCAACTCATGTTTAGGTAAACGTGAGCTGACGAACCCGTGTGTCGTCTGATCTACAAAGACACGGCTACCTTCAATGACGATACCTTTGTCAGAGATGTTGGTTACCTGCACTGTCGGAGATCCTGGACGTCGACGCCTTCAACTCCTTCCATGGGGTGACTGAGCAACGTTAGCGTAGCAGCAGCAGTTCTCTTCATATTTTGCTACGGAGGCATAATTTCTGCAAGTTGGCTGTCGGTGAGGTGGGCTTCGAGTTCTAAGTGTAGTGCCCTGCAGGCCTTCGTTGCATACCTTCAGCCGGTCGCTGTACCACACTGAAGGTCCGATTAGGGGAACTGGTTGGAGTCGATTAGTTGCGGTGCTTGATTTCGTAACGCTTGTGCAGACCTCGCAGGGCAGTTAGTTTGCCTTTGATGAGCTTCATCTTCGTTATGGGCAAAGTGCTTTAGTCGGGTTGCTTGGACGGCAAAGTCCCGGGTTTCTCGGTACCATAAAATGTAAAAGAAAAGGTGTCTTCGCTGGTGGAGTGAGCGAAAAAAAAATTGGTAGCATATCCACGGAGTCATTGGTGGAGAGTTGGGCGAAGCATTCGTCCGTCCATTCGTTCTTGCTTCTGTCCATCCATGCGTCCGTCTGTGTAACCGTCCATGCTTCCATCCGCCCATCCGTGCGTGCGTCTGTTAGTGCGTCCATCCCTGCGTTAGTCCATGCATCCACCCCTGCGTCCGTTCATGCGTCCATCCATGCATCTCTCTGTGTGTCGGTTCGTCCATCTATTCAACACTCCAAGTACCACCATCTCGCATCTGTTCATCATATATTCCCCATATAGAAGCACCGCCATCCAGCGGACCTTCCAAGAACTAAACAAGAGGTAGCACACGCACACTTTTTTACGGCTTGTGCTTCGGGTCTAGTTCCCACCTTTAACCACCACGAGTTCATGGTATATACTAGTTCACTGTATTCATGGCACAGCGGCCCAACGCTCGCTAAACCTTTCTAAAACCAAGGAGGTTACGCCCAGCGAGTATAACGTAGCAACCCTTTCTGTCAGGTAGTGCTCAATGTACATGCCAATGGCTGCTAATGGGAAATGAGAGACAGGAGAATTTGGCTTTTACTTTCTTACGGCTTGCGCTTTGTATCTACTTCCCACCTTTAACCACCTCGAGTTCATGGTATATACTACTTCATTGTATTCATCGCAATGCGGCTCAACGCTCACGAAACCTTTCTGAAACTAAGGAGGTTACACCCAGCGAGTACAACGTAGCAACCCTTTCTTGCCATATAGTGGCTCAATATACATGCCAATGGCTGCTATTGGGGATCGCAGCGTGCGCGTTAACTAAAAGGCGAATGCTCCTGTTTCTCATTCTTTATTAGCAGCCATTGTCATGTACAATGAGCACTATCTCTTATTGTTCCAGAACGCACAGGGGAAATTTCTCGCCGGCACCACCTTGGAGGTCAAAATGTTATACTTGTTACACACTACAACGGCTACGAGGGATGAACGGGTATCGTTATAAGGAGCTTCGCCCCTAAAACAAAGGTTCAAAAGCTCAGACGAGCTAGAAATGCGTCCAGTGTCCGGCCAACGTTTCGTTTGGCGCTGCCCAGTCACAAGCTCGTGCTCACACTTCGTTCTATTCTTTCTTCCAATAAATATTCAACACTATTCAATAATGCGTGTGCTTTTAAGCCGTGTTGACTGTCGCTTCATAAATCAGTGAGAATCGACTTCATAATTAAGTTGACAAACATTAAGTATGTTATAACGTGGTCATAATCAAACGCGAATAAAGCTTGCTAAATTACTAATATTTTGTAATCAAACGGGTACAGCTGACATCTGCGGTCAGTATTCATCGGAGGAGATGTGCCATACTAATATAGCACGGCGTTGATATTTCGATCACTCCCAACTTCAAGCTACTTCCAGCGTCCTACGAAAATACGGCTAGAGTTAAGACTTCGTTTAGCTGTACCCGCTGGTATGCTCGGCTGGTTCCCGCTGCTGAGGGAGCTGATAGTATTTAACTCATTCTTTATTATGATATTCCTCCGCCTCCCCTATTCTTGTCCCCTCCTAATACTTTATTTTCCAAACCAACTCTTCGGCGCAAGCCCTATTCAGTTTACTTTAATCAAATGAGGCCTGCTATACTTCGGTGGTGCATGCAGAGGCATTTAATTTATGTTTATCTTGAAGCCTCAGCATATTTTTGTCCCTATCTGTACTGTAAGGAGGCGACTGCAAAAAGTTCTTTCAAGTGACTAAATAATCTACCACAATCAAGGTGACTATACAAACACGACTTAAGCTATTTTGATGCTTCGTGGAGAAATCTATAGGCTATAATTCTTGGAAAATGTGTAATGGAAAACTATAGCGGAAAAATGCTGTTCCTAAATTCACTTGAACATTTTTGGCAGCACTGCGTGTACATAACCAGCAACTATTCCAGAACAGAGATCCATGACATATTAGGACATGATAGATATCAGTTTGCTTATTCAATTTCTATGCTGGGCTCCACTGAGGATATGCAGAAATATTGCTTCAAGTGTCGCTCTTTCTTTTGCACCACTCTTTCGTTTATTTCGCGTCATCAGAGTAGACGTTGCGTAAACATCACAGGATGCCGCTCAAGTATAACACCACAACGTCATTTTTCGTATTACACCCAATCACCTGATTAAGGTGAGCATCTCCGATGTCTCCGACAGTGACTGTCTAGATTGCTGTTAAAATAGGATGATTTTAGATTACTACATTTGCGTTGGTGAGATGGAATTCTTTTTCCGACAAGGAAAAACGGCAGGTCCAATACATATTTGTTCATTTATTGAATCCAATGGGTAGCAAACCGGATGTGCGTCTGGTTAACCTCCCTGCCTTTCCTTGTATCTTTATCTCTCTCTATTGAATCCATACAGTTAATTTTTAATGATGACGCGTGGTGTCTTGAGAGCTGGCTGAAGTTCTATTTTGCATGCCTAGTGCAACGCACGCTTCATCACCTTTGAAACGCTTGTGCTTGATTAGCAATTATTAACAGTGGAGCACAGGAATTTCATGCAGCCTGTTTAAGTGATGACTCGCGGGTAAAATAAAATATTTGTTAAATATAGCTTATCTTCAAACCTACTTTCAACGTAACGGAAACAACAACAAAAAAGAGGCTGGCAATGGTGGCCTCCGAATAAATTTCTGATGAGCGTCAACTTGAAACGAATTTTTGTAAATCTAAAGAGAAACCTGGTCTCTCGAGGGAGCCACAAATTATGAAACCATCGTTATTTGACAAGATTGGTGGAGTAATTTCTCTTGTAACTCTTATTCTGCACTAACTATAGTTGAGATATTACACATTTCTATGTTCATAATTATTCATGTTGTGTGCCTACAGTGAAAGTACTCGTATACTTACTGATTATGCTGTTACCAATTTGAATGAATAACTCATCTGGTACACGCTCTTAGCATCTTGTATATAACATTTTGTAACAGGAATGCGGATAACTTCTGGGTTTCTATGTTATAAAAATGCGATTAGAGTCGCACCACAGTGAATTTACGCCAAATTAATACAGACAAGCTGACGTTTTCTTAACGCCAGTCAATAGTAGAACATATATGTGTTGTTCCATTTCGCATTCCACACCAACACCCATAATGGGCGTTAACGGAGTTTTGCAATCCCACTCACATGCTAGATATTAACGGTGCGAGAAGCCTTGACCTGAGTATTAGAATTGTCGTTTTATTGCGCAGCTCACCTTTTCCTTCACGTATCATTCGTTTTTATAGTACTTTCTTGCGGTTCTTTACACGTACTCTGCAAAGACGTGCGATGAATTATTCAGCAAGTAATGTATCGCGTATATTGGGACACTGCCAGCAGCAGTTAATGCTCTGTTGGCCGATTAATTGTAGTCCTCGTCTGCAGTCGGCTCGTAGTGCATGGGCTTATGTATTCTAATGATAGTCAGATACAGAAAATATTAACAAATATCGGTTAATAGAAGCATGTCAACTGTTACCAAATGTTCGTTTGTGCAAAAACATCAATGTACTTCTAAATAGTGTTATTGAAAAGATGACGGAGTGTCAAGCAGTTTTTCCGACAAGTGCTGCAGAAATTGTTTCCATCTGTTCAGCCTCCACTCACCCCTTAAGAAGGTGAACTATCATCAAATGTTCATGAGAACAAGTATGGCAAATTATAGACATATTTCGGTTAGTAGAATGACAGCAATTATATTCACAAATACCGGTTTTTGGAAAGGTAGCTTACTGTTTGTGTATATTCGTTATTAGAAATACGGTGGAGTTTTGGCAAATGTCGGTGAGTGGAAACCTATATATTGAGAAATTTCGGTTAGAGAAAAGCCGTCAATATATTGCCACGTGCCGGTTATTTGAAAAAGGGCGAACGTTCACCCTTGTTCCGGAGAAGGGCTACAAGAATAGCGTAGTTCGCCATCCTACCTCCACCGTCCCCGACCTCCAAAGATTGATGAGCATTGACAAATGGCAGTTATTGCAACTATAGCTAGGTATTGTCGCATGTGAATTACTGGAGAAGGGTCTAATTGCTGAAAAAGTTGCATGTCTGGCCTACAATGAATTACTTAAAATATTGGCCAGTGGGCAAAGCAAAGTATTTGCCAGAATGGTTTATTTATTTATTCATGTACCCTAAAGGCCCGAGGGTAATACACAGGGGCGGCGGTAATAGTATTGCTGATGGGGTGCCACAACTGAACATTATAGGAAAGAGGACGATGTTTAGCGAGCTCGTGCAGACTGGGTTCCATAATTTATGCCTGCCTGTTTACCTAAAGTAAAGGTGTTTTTCAGATGCCTTCTCCCCGTAACATTTTGGTGGAAAGTGCAGGTCTTCCCACATTTAAAAACCACGACGATTCTACGCAGCAGACGTTCCTTTGGTGCCTGCGCGATGCCTGATCAAGACGAGAACGAGGATTCTTCTGAGACTACCCCAACCGTGCTTCGTCTAACTACGCAGCAACCAACAGCACCACATCCAGCCGCTGCAAACCACACTGTCGTCCTGACCCAAACGCGTGAGCCAGGCACCTTTTCAGGCAGTGACAGTACTGACGCAGAGGAATGGCTTCAGCTGTACGAATGGGTGAGCACTCTGTACAACTGGGATCAGACGCTCATGTTAACCAATATTATTTTCTACCTTGAAGGCACACCTAAAGTTTGGTTTTCCAACCACGAGGAAGATATCAAGAGTTGGGACATCTGTAAACAGAAACTCATCGATCTTTTCGGCAAGCCGATCGGGCGTCGTCGTGCTGCGCAGAAAGAACTAGCGTGCCGACTCCAGTCCTGCACCAAATCGTACGTTACATACATACAACATGTGCTCGCCCTCTGCCGGAAGGTTGACGACAAGATGCCGGAATCTGAAAAGGTCACGCACATCCTCAAAGGATTCGCCGATGACGCCTTCAATCTCCTCGTGTTTCGAAACTCATCGACTGTAGACGACGTTAATAATGAATGCCGACGTTTCGAAGACACGAAAAGTCGCCGTATCACTCCACACTTCTGGCGTCTTCCCAACACGGCTGCAACATCTACCTGCGAGAACGCCCATTTGCCACCAGCCCCTGCAGCTTCCGACAATATCATGCGCATCGTTGCGCCAAGAAATTGAGGCAGCATCTCCCCTGTCCGACCAAGTCCGGGCCCCCGACGACTCTCGCGCCACGATTCCTTTGATCAAGAGTGTCGTGCACCAGGAACTGGCCAACGCCGGACTTCAGACGGTATGCCCCGTTAGCCGACCTGACTACCGACTGCCCAGTACACCTAATATGTCCCGCAGAGCGAACAATCGCCCACGTTACTGAGACTCAGCAGAATGGCGAACTTCCGATGACAGGCCGATCTGCTTCAACTGTGGATGAGTCAGCCATATTTCACGTCATTGCTGCACTTCCTGAAATTGGCAGTCATGGTCGCATTATGCGAACACCCGACGCCCACCTGCTAGTTCTCGGATGCCGATCTACGCGGAACAAGACGATGCTTCGCCATTTAGGACCACCCAACCGAAAGGCTCCCCGTCGCCCTCTGGACGCATGTCCCGCTCAACTAACCGACGTCGCTCCCCCTCACCATCCTACCGCCAGTCCTCAGAAAACTGACGGACGCAGCTCCTAGAGGTGAACCTGCTTCTACGACCCGACCCGAAATTTCTCCACACACGATACCCGGACTCAACAACTTGATTAAAGTAAATGTTGATGGTACTTCTGTGGCAGCACTAATTGACACCGGCACTCATATATCAGCCATGAACTCCAGTCTTTGTGCTCAACTCAAGAAAGTGCTCACTCCTGCTCCAATCACTGTTGTCCGAGTAGCCTATGGTGCAACACAAGTGGTCACTGAGATGTGTGCCGCCCGCGTCAGTGTTGCTGGACGTCATAACATTGTTCTGTTTTACGTACTGGACCACTTCTCCATGACATAATTTGGGACTCGATTTTCTGTCGGAGCAATCCGCCCTAATTGATTGCTCTGCTGGTGCAGCTCGTCAAACCGCATGCCGTTGACCCTCCTGATCCTGCGCTGCCAAAGCTATGCTCCGCCGACCTTGTTCGCCTATCTTGTCGAGCTGTGACCTATATCGACGTCTCTTCTGATCCACCAAAGGCTGACGGTGATTATGTCATTTCACCTAATCCGACAGTCCTGTGTTCGCTCAATGTTGCGTTCCCCCACACCATCATCACAATGAAGGACAACGTGGCATGTCTGCCTATAGTGAACTTTGGACTTTGCTCTGAAGTGCTGCCACGAGGGATATCCCTTGCAACCCTTGCCCCGGCCGGCAAGTACCACATATCGGCCTTAAGAGACGATACACCGTCATCTGCCATTATTCAGTCCGGCAGTACACTAGACTGCATAACTAGAATGATTGCCTCTGATCTCCCGGCCGAGCATGTGTCATCGCTTCGTGGCCTTCTTGCGTCGTATGAAGACATCTTTGATCTCCACGACCGATCCCTAGGTCAAACAACCGTCGTAAGGCATCGGAGCAACACTGGCGACGCAAATCCAGTACACCGGCGACCCTATCGGGTTTCCTCCACTAAGCGCCACGTGATCCAGCAAGAAGTCGACAAGATGCTTGCCCAAGACATCATTGAACCTTCTTCAAGACCTTGGGCTTCGTCCGTTGTGCTCGTGAGAAAGAAGGATAACAGCTGGCGTTTCTGTGTCGACTACAGAAATCTTAACAAAGGTACAAAAAAAGATGTGTATCCTCTGCCACGGATAGATGACGCTCTTCACTACCTTTGTGGAGCAAATTATTTCTCTTCCATCGACCTTCGTTCCGGGCACTGGCAGATATCAGTTGATGATCTGGACCGTGAAAAGACAGCATTTATAACTCCCGACGGTCTATATCAGTTCAAAGTAATGCCATTCGGGTTATGCAATACCCCAGCTATATTCGAACGAATGATGGACGCTCTTCTGCACGGATTCAAGTGGTCAGTCTGCTTATGCTACCTTGATGACGTCATTGTTTTTTCGCCAACTTTCGAAACTCACCTCGAGCGTATCTTAACGATTCTTTATGTTTTCTGTGAAGCAGGGCTCCAGCTAAACTCGTCAAAATGTCACTTAGGCCGCCGTCAGCTCACTGTCCTTGAACACCTCGTCGATTCTTCTGGTGTTCGTGCCGATCCTGAAAAGGTCCACGCCGTCAAGGATTTCCCTGTGCCGACCTCTGCGAACTACCTTCGAAGCTTTGCGGGCCTGTGTTCTTACTTTCGTAGATTTGTGCGCAATTTCGCAGACCTCGCACGCCTGCTCACGGAACTACTAAAAAATGTGACTTGTGTGGGGACCTGAAGAACCTAGAGCATTCGTTGAACTGACGGCTAGGCTTACGACGCTACCGATGCTCGGCTATTTTGATTTACGTGCTCCAACGAAAGTGCGTACCGACGCCAGCGGCCAAGGAATTGGAGCCGTTTTGGCACATTGACAGCATGGCTGCGAGCGCGTTATTGCATACGCTAGCCGTCTTTTATCGCCAACCGAGGGAAATTACTCCACCACAGAACGCGAATGGCTCACGATCGTCTGGGCAGTGGCTGAAATCCGGCCGTATTTGTATGGACACCTGTTCACGGTTGTCACTGATCACCACGCCTTATGCTGGTTGTCGTCCTTAAAAGCTCCTAGTGGACGTCTTGGCTGGTGGGCTCTACGGCTACAGGAATATTCCAACACGGTTGTCTACTAATCAGGCCACCACCATGAAGGTGCTGATTGCTTGTCGCGTCATCTAGTAGACCCAGCAGACCTTTCGGAGAGCGACGAGTCTACTTGCGTTTTGGCAATTTCCGTGTTCACCACATCGCAGATCAGCAACGCCGTGATCCTCGCCTCAGAGATATAGTCCTTCGGCTCGGTGGTCCCACAACTCCTCCGTCTCTCCATATGTTCCTGCTCAAAGGTGGCGTATTATATCGCTACAGCATGCATTCTGACAGACCTGAGCTGCTGTTGGACATACCACAACATATGCGTCAGATTGTCCTCACACAGTTGCATGATATTCCGACAGCTGGTCACCTGGTAGTTTTAAGAACTTATGACCACAATGTTGCTACTTTTGGCCCAGTATTTACCGATTCCTTTGCCGTTACGTCACCTCATGCAAAACCTGTCAACACCGCAAAAAACCAGCCGCCCTTCCAGCGGGACGCCTTCAGCCCATTCAGATCCCATCTGAACGATTTCATAGGGAAGGTGTTGACTTACTAGGACCATTCCCTTTATCGACCAGCGGAAACAAGTGAATAGCAGTCGCCACGGCTTATACCACTCAGTATGCCATCACGCGGGCCCTTCTTACCAGTTGTGTGACCGACGTCACTGACTTTCTCCTAGAAGACGTCATAATACACCATGGCACTCCTCGGCAACTGCTTACCGATCGGGGTCGCTACTTTTTTATCACAAGTTATCCAAGACATATTACACTCCTGCGCTACAAAGCACAAGTTCATAATGGCAGTAGCATCCTCAAACCAACGGACTCACGGAGCTGATAAACAGAACCATCACGGACATGCTCGCCATGTACGTTTCTTACAACCATCGTGACTGGGACTCCGCCCTCCCATTTGTGACATTCGCCTTTAATACGTCTTGGCATGACACTGCAGGTTTCTCGCCATTTTTCTCCTGTACGGGACGAGTACCTACGTTGCCTTTTGACGCGCTTCTTCCTGCCAGTTAGCCACACGTCAGAGTATGCCCGCAATGTGATCTCTAGAGCTCTACAGGCCCGAGACATTGCTCGCCTGCGTCTGAGCGATTCGCAGGAACGACAAGCGACTGGTCTATGCCGCGTGCCATCGTGATGTCCACTTCAGTCAAGGTGACACAGTCCTTCTCTGAACGCCGTAATGGTGAGTTGGCTTGTGCGAAGAGCTGACTTCGCCGTACTCGGGTCCGTACCGTGTGGTGCGCCAAGTCACCGACGTGACATATGAAATTGAACCTCTCAATGCTACCAGCGCGCGATCGTGGTCTGACCTTGTTCACGTCACTCCGCTGAAGCGTTATTACTCGAACCAACAAGCACCGAGACGGTGCCTTCGCCGCCGGGGGTTATGCTATCATCATCATCATCATCATCATCATCATCATTATCAGCCTGACTACGTCCACTGCAGGACAAAGGCCTCTCCCATGTTCCGACAGTTAACCCGGTCCTGTGCTTGCTGCTGCCAATTTATACCCGCAAACTTCTTATTCTCATCTGCCCTCCTAACCTTCTGTCTCCCCTTAACCTGGTTGCTTTCTCCGAGAATCCAGTTAGTAACCCTTAACGACCAGCTGTTATCCTGTCTACGCGCTACATGCCCGGCCCATGTCCATTTCTTCTTCTTGATTTCAGCTATGGTATCCTTGACCCCCGTTTATTCCCTAATCCACTCTGCTCTCTCCTTGTCTCTTAAGGTTACACCTACCATTTTTCTTTCCATTGCTCGCTGCGTCGTCCTCAACTTAAGCTCAATCCTCTTTGTAAGTCTCCAGGTTTCTGCTCCGTAGCTAAGTACCGGCAAGATACAGCTTTTATACACGTTCCTCTTGAGGGATAGTGGCAATCTACCTGTCATAATTTGAGAGTGCTTGCCCACCCCATTCCTATTCTTCTAGTTACTTCAACCTCGTTGTTCGGCTCCATGGTTATTACCTGCCCTAAGTAGACATAGTCTTTTAAAACTTCTTGTCTTGTCTTCTTGTCTCTTAAGGTTACACCTACCATTTTTCTTTCCATTGCTCGCTGCGTCGTCCTCAACATAACCTCAACCCTCTTTGTAAGTCTCCAGGTTTCTGCTCCGTAGCTAAGTACCTATCTCGAAGTACCTATCTCGAAGCGCTGCTCTTTTCCGAGGTTGTTGTACATTACTTTCGTTTTCTGCAGATTCATTTTAGGACCCACTTTTCTGCTCTCTTTGTCTAACTCCGTAATCATGAGTTGCAATTCGTCCCCTGAGTTACTTAGCAATGTAATGTCATCGGCGAAGCACAGGTTACTAAGGTACTCTCCATTAACTCTTATCCCTAACTGTTCCCATTCTAGGCTTCTGAAAACCTCCTGTAAGCACGCGGTGAATAGCATTGGGGAGATTGTCCCCCCTGCCTTACCCCCTTCTTGGTTGGTATTCTGTTGCTTTCTTTATAAAGCATTATGGTAGCAGTTGATCACCTGTAGATTTCTTCCAGGATGTTTATATATATACTTCATCGACGCCCTGATTCCGCAGTGTCTGCATGACGGCTGATATTTCTACTGAATCAAATGCCTTCTCGTAATCTATGAAGGCTATGTATAGCGGTTGGTTATATTCTGAGCATTTCTCTATTACCTGATTGATAGTATGAATGTGGTGATGCTACGGGGTGGCACAATTGAACATTATAGGAAAGAGGAGGATGTTTAGGGTGAGCTCGTGCAGACTAGGCTCCATAATGTATGCCTGCCTGCTTACCTAAAGTAGAAGTAGTTTTCAGACGTATTCTCCTCGTAACAGTATACATACACAAAAACTAACACGAACAATAAAGTAATAACAGGTATAAAAATAAATAACGTATAAGTACTGTACAAAGTCACAGAAAAGTAGTTATAGAGACAAAACTACACAAAAACGGAAGGCGTAACACAAGAACAAGCGAGGCTGAACATTTATATGCTAAACAATTCCAGTCATAGTCAAGTAAGCGAGTTATACAGCGTGCTCAAACAAATCGTTATATAAGCACATGTACATCTGGTCGGTTAGGTCACTCAAACACCAAGATGAGGCTTTAAATTGTGAGTAAATTCATCGTGATTTTTCATACAGACACTATCGTTAGGAAGTTGATTCGAATGAATAACAGCAAGAAGTAATGGTGAATGTAAAAACAGGTTTGTACAGGCAAATAAAGGTTCTAATTTGAATTCGTGGTCTAGACGAGCAAATATTCTATGAGCAGGTTTAATAAGTGCAGACAGCTGCGAATGGTTATGGTAGAGATTGTCAAAAAGAAACAGAAGGCAGAACAGTCTGCGGGACTGCAGAGACGGCAACATTAGAGATTTTTAATTTCATTTATGCTAGAAGTTCGAGAGTAATCTTTGTTATAAACCCGGCACGTTTGTTTTTAAGAGACTCTATTTTATTTATGAGGTAAGCCTGGTGAGGGTTCCATATTTGGGAAGCATAGTCAAGCTTAGAGCGGACTAGTGTATTGTAAGCTAAAAGTTTAGAATCACAATTGGCGAAATGTAAGTTACGTCTATTGAATCCGAGTGTCTTATAAGCGTTGCTAGTGACAGTGTCAATGTGTAAGTTCCATGATAGGTCCCTCGTTAAGTGAACTCTCAAATACTTAAAATTGAATACATTTTCAGCTTGTTCCTCACTCAATGTGTAGTGATTAGTTATTGGTGTCCGTTTTGTTGTGAATGAAAGGACCTTTGTTTTGTACACATTGACTTACATCTGCCAGTCCTGGCACCACTTACCTAATATGTTAAGATCATTCTGCAAATTATTAGCATCTTGACTGTTAGTAACCTTTCTATATATCACGCCGTCGTGGGCGAATAACCTTACCATGAAGTCATAAAAGTGACTATATCATTAATGTAAATTAGAAACATAGTCGGCCCCAGTACAGATCCTTGAGACACTCCCGATTTGACGTGCGCTAAAGAGGAGTGTTTGTCGTTCACTACAACATATTGGTACCGGTTAGTTAGGAATTCCGATATCCAACTAAGAACGTGAGTGTTTAAGTTAAGGACGGTAAGCTTTTTGATTAGTCTGGCGTGAGGGTCTTTCTCGAATGCTTTTTTAAAATCTACAAAAACGGCATCGATCTGGTATCGGTCATGCAAAGCAATATGAATGTCTGTAGTTAACTCAAATAATTGTGTCTCGCAAGATTGACCACGCAGGAAGCCATATTGGTGTCAAAAAAGAAATTATTTTCCGCTAAGTGATTCATGACTGCCGATGAAATGATGTGCTCAGGCAGTTTGCTGCCGATACTAGTTAGGGAGATTGGCCTGTAGTTAGTTGGGCTAGAACAGTCTCCAGATTTAAATATAGGTATTACGCGGGCTAGCTTCCAGTCGTCTGGTACACAGCCTGTACCGAGGGACTGTTGATAAATGGCACTTAACAAAGGACAGAAATCTAGCTTTACCATCTTAAGCATTTTCGGGCATATCTCATCAGGACCTGGTGGAGAATTTGCAGGAAGGCGATCAATGGCTGCTGCGATGCCTCGCGGTGTGATAAGCACATTTTGCATGCCGGAAGTTAAAGGAATGGTGGTGGTGAACCATTTAATAACCATTAAATGGTTACAGAGAGGTGATTGGGTTGGGGCTTTATTGGCCTCCTACTCTCACAGCACTAGGTAGAACCCCTATTTCGGAGCTCCATTGGCAAGCAACGCCGCCCGCGCCCGTTGAACCAGCGCCTTTTGGGCCTTCAGGTCTTGACAGCTGAGCAGGGCCGCTTCCCAGTCCTCTCTCGTGGGGTTGGGGTTGGGCGGATAGATGTATTAGACTGGCACGCCCAGATTAAATAGGAGGGGAGAGAGGACCGCGCCTTGAGGAATTCTCCTCGAGCCGATGACGTCAGGCCCATGTTCCTCATCTTGTATGCGTATGTAGGCTTGACGGTCTGTAAGAAACTGTCTAACGTAATTGAATGTTTTATAACCACAGTTGGTCTGACTGAGGTGGTCAAGGATTATCTCATGCTTCACGTTGTCAAATGCTCCTTTAAGATCCAAGGCCAGGACTACCTTGTCATTGTGGGGGCATTCAACAGGATCTATTATGTAATGGTGGAGCTGTAGAAGTATATCCTGGGCTGACGTCTGAGGGCAGAAACCAAACATGGTGTCCACAAAAGTGTGCTGTGTTTCTAAGTTAAAGGAATAGCAGGTAGGTTAGGTGGAATTTCATCCGTAAACACAGAGCTAAAAAAGTTACCGGATTCTGTCGCGGCGTCTGCCGTAGAAGAAGTTTTCCGTCTTTCACTGTTGATATTATGGCGTTAGAGTCGTAACTTGGTTTCACAACCTTCCAAAATTTTTTACTGTTCCTTTTTAGCATGTTTGAGATATCATAGTAATAAAATTTCTCTTTTGCTGTTTTCGGTTTCATTTCTAAATATCTGCGCGTGTTCACGGTAACGCTTCCAGTCATCCTCAGATGCTGTCGATTTCGCTCGCGAGTACAAGCGTTTCCTTTGTTAATGCAATGTTTTACGTGAGTCGTGAACCATGTGCTTTGGGGTGATGCGGCTATGGTGACTTTAAGAATGTATTTTTCTCTTAGCGAGATGAGTTCGTCCCGGATAAGTGTCCAGTTTTGTTTACGTCACAGTGACCAATAGTATTTAAAACTCAATAGAAAAAGAAGAGAGTTGGCTTGATATCGCGTCAATATTTTGTCAATATATTGCGTCAATATATGCGATAGATGAGAGTGTAGTGGCTAATTTGGTTATCGGAAAAACAGCAAACACACTGGAAATCGCTAGTAACTACAAAGATGGCCCAGTATTGCCCGCTTTAAGTTAGCGCAATGGCACAAGAGTACTGTCAAATGTAGGGGGGTGCAATATAATAAATTGCAGGCATATGCCGTCTACTAAATGGTTTAATATATTCGCTAATGTCAGTTTCAAAAAAAATAACGAAGCATCTGCAAGTTTTGTTTACAAAAAAGGCAGAAAAAATATTAGCAAATCCTGCTTATTTGAACGATGGCGAAGTGCTGGTGGCAATAGTTGGTAGTGAAAACAAGGCAAAGTATAGGTAACTGCCAGTTTGCTGAAATATTGCGAAGTATCGAAAAGTATTGATCACTGGACTCATTGCACGCACTGAGAAGTGTTGGTTAAGAGAAAGTTTGCAAAGTATTGGTTTAGGTCATTTTGTTGGAAAACAGAAAAGTACGGGTATACACATGTTAGTGCAAATATTTCAACGCTTTTACAAACGATTAGTGGTGCTAAATATAGCAAACAATGGTTAATTATAGTAGGTACTTGGCAGTGAGGATTAATTTTGACTGTTCACTGTTAAAGAGAAATGCCGTTTTCGGGGATGTCCATTTGACCTGCCTAATGTATTTTTCTATCATTTTGGTTGTAGTATGGATGGATTGACATTATTTGGTCCTTCGGAACGTGCTTTATCATGTTGCGGGCCGATTCCACATTGGAACAGAATAACTAAGTTTCTGCTGCGTCGCTTGCCCGGTGGACTGCCAATGGCTGTTGTTCGAGTACAGAGCTTGCAATGGCACCCTCCCAATTGAATGGCGTTATGACTTCCCCTCAGCGTAACGCGGGGCACTGCCAGAGCATATCTTCTAAGGTAGCTATATCGTCGGAGAAGGAACATGTATTATTTGGCTGTATTTCGGGATAAATTTTGCTTCAATAGCGCGGAATTAGGGTACGCCCCGACTTGAAGAAGCCTGATTGTCAGAGCCTGAGGTGTGCTTAGTTTAACTGTGTGGTGCAGAGTATGGTCACCATCCTAGGTAAAAAAATTTTGTCAGTTCATTACACCAGATGGGAGGATCACGGTTCTCCAAGACAACAGCGCCACGCACCCCAATAGCTACGCGGTTACTAGTCCTCGCGCAGCTATGTGGGCTGACTCGTTAAGATTCGGCGGGTCTCCCTCAATGCATCTCTATGGGCTGGGAACCGAACAAATGTGTGTGGCACAGTTGTATTTGCCCTGAACTATTTGCAAAGCTGGTTCTGATATTGTTCTCTTGGCAAATGCTTGGACCGCCGATCTCGAGTCGCTGTAAATTGTGGACCTCCTGTTATCCAGCAAGGCCAACGCAATCGCCACTTGCTCTACTATTTCAGCCACCGTCGTCCGGACCGTTGTCAAGTTGGTGATGCTGCCTTCGTGGTAGATGCTCACTGCAGCATACGCCTTCCCCTCGGGATATCGGGCCGCATCGACGAAGGAGTAGTCCCCATGATGTTCTAGAGCCTTTGTAGTAGAGCCTTTGCCGTGCCTCATCTCCTACCCTCGTTATGCTCGGGGTGGACATTTCGGGGGATGGGGATAACGGTAATTTGTTCTCGTTAATGATGAGGAATGCTGCAAAAGTGAGACTTGATTTCCATCGGTGGAATCCCCAGCTCCCGCAGGATGTTTCTACTGGAACGCATGTGTAAACAGCCAGGCTAACGGCGCCCTCTCCTGTGCCCTACCATTTCTTCCAGCGTGTTGTGCATGCCGAGACGGAACAGTCCTATTCGTGCTTGGGTACACGGGATGCCTGAAAGCTCTCTTTATGACCTTTCTGATTAGCACGTTGAGCTTACCCCGCTGCGACCTCTGCCACTTGTGCATGGCTGCAACGTAGGAGAAATGACACATCACAAGGGCGTGCACCAACCTTACGAACTCATTTTCTCCAAGTCCATGTTGACTGTTGGCAACCCTTGATGTTAGTCTGATGGCATTGTCACTTTTTCTGACGTGATTATTGCCCGTCAGGCTATTTGAGCCGTAATAACTAGAGTCCGTCATAGTGACCGTCATACCTAGAGTATGACGGACTAGTGACCGTCATACCTAGAGTCCGGAGAGAGTCCTTCCTGGGGATCATGCTGCCCTCATATTTCCTAAAAGTGATGTCAATATCCTCTAATGGCTTTCACCCTCTCGGTTTGGGGTTCCTGCGATTGGGCCTGTACAGAAGCAGTTCCGTTTTCTGCGGCGAGCAGCGAAGACCTGTCGGTTTATGTAGTTTTCTGTGACCTCAATAGCTTCCTGTAGGACGGTCTCCATTCTCCCATCGCTGCCATTGGTACACCATATGATGATGTCGTCAGCATAGATGGTATGATTAAAGCCATCGACTCAGGAGAGTGTTTGAGACAGGTCGATCATGAAGAGGTTAAAGAGGGTCGGGAATAGTACTGAGCCTTGTGGCGCCCCTCCGAAGCAAGGCTTTAGTTGATCCGAAACAAGATCACTCATCGTGAGTATATGATTTTACAATTTTATGTTGTAGTAGTAGTGCTTTCCAAGCCTAAGGCTCGAGATCTGACGCAGCACAAAGTGGTGCAGAACGTTGTCAAATGCTTTCTCCAAGTCCAGTCACAATATGGTTCTTATCAAATAAAAACTAATCAAATCAAATCAGTTTTATTTAGATCCTGAAGATGTGGGTAAGCTTGGGCGAAAAGCGAAACAATTTGCCTGAGGAAAGCCTAAGCCCCCATATACAAAGAATACAGTAGAGACACTCAAGGATGTGATAATGCTATCAAAAAAAAACAACTGGCGTGTTACATACATGAAGAAAAAATACTAACACAAATACTATCACGAAATCGTACCAGCGCGTCACATGAGAAAAAAAAGAGAAAGGAGTAAAAATGTTTTGTAACAATTTGAACCTTGTTTCTGCAATATTTGTGACTACAATGATACAGGGTATGTGTAGATTTTCGTGCCGACATTCAGTCGTACCGATAGTCGTACCGATAGTCAATCGTTAGAGATAATTTGACTGATTTTCATTGTGTTTGTATCAATAACTTGATATTTGATTAGTTTCATGGTTTCTTGCGTCGAGAGGCTCGTCCTGAAGCCTATGACGTTGTAGGGATAAATATTGCGTTACTCCAGGTATCGGGTAACGGTGTTCAGGATAGCATGTTTGGCCCCTTTACCCACATATGATGTCAGGGAGATGGGCAGGAGGCTGTCGAGGCTGGGAGGTTTGCCCGATTTGTGGATGACGATGGTGGTAGCCATCTTCCACATCTCTGGGAGACGGACACTTTTCTTTGCCTGGTGGACGATATCCGTAAGGTACTCCACCGACCTGTCATCCAGGTTTCTCAAAGATTTTTGGTGATCTTATCAGGACCTGTGGCAGACCTGTTGTTTTAAGTCATACATTGTCTGCCTGATCTGCGTCCAGTTCTGGGTTAGCACCCCCTCGGTATATGGGAGCTGGAGGTGGCAGGCTGAAAGCGATTGGCAGATACTTCCCAATCAGTTCTGCCATTACCTGATCGTCCGAAAATTCTTGCCTAGCTGTATGAAGCGCGCGAGTCAGCGTGCGCCTGTGGTTCAATTTGGTGTTGCTGTCATCCAACAGGTGTTTTAGAAGGTTCGGCCTGCCCTGAGCCTCTTTCCACTTCTGAATTGCAAATGTCGTCTCATTGCTGTTTAGAGAGGACCTTACAGTGTTCCTCAATGCTTCTACTCACCTCGGCAATCTTCTCGTGAAGCCTGCGATTAAGGCGCCGCTCTTTCCACCTGGTCAAGCAGGACTGTTTGGCTTCGAGAAGATGAGCCAGTCTGCTGTCCATCTTTTCTACAGGCAGGCCTGTGGTGACTTTTTAGTGGTAGCCTGGATGTCGTCCCTTATCTGCACCGTCCACTGTCCCAGGTCAAGATTCTCTTCATTCTCGGCCCTCTCCTCTTTTACTTTATGGAATGAGTCTCAGTCGGTCACTCTGAACTTTTGTAGTCTTGTCTGTCCAACTTGAACAGTGGTGAGGAGGGAGTCGTCGCTGCCAAATGCCATGTTGAGGTAAGACCACTTGACCTCTACCACGTTCCGGATAAAGGTGAGGTCTGGTTTCGTGTCCCTAGTGGACGAAATGCCACATCGTGTAGCAAATCGCAGGGTCTGTTGCTAGTACTATGTCCTGGTTCAACGCCTTCCTCCACAGGTCCGTCCCCTTACGAGAGTCATACGGATAGCCTCACGTATGATAAGGTGCATTAAAGTCATTCCCTATATCAGAGGAGAGCCTCTGGAAAACTGTATGGCCTTAGATAGAAGATCCTTCAAGCGCTGTCTGAAGTCCTTAGGGGTGCTTATACATTAAGAATGAAAATGCTCTCTTTATAAGTAGATCCAGTGATAATTCTTATTAGGATGTGCTCGACTTTGCACGAACCTCTATAGAGTGCATGATTGACATGGGTCAGCTTGTTGCTTATCATAGCTGCAGAGCCTCTTACTTCTTTTTTTCTTTGTGATAGAGCAGTAACAGAGTAGCGTGACGTTAGTGGTTTGAGTTTCTGGCAAGATTGTGACATGTAGTTTTTCCAAATGTGAGCAAATAAATTGCTGTAAAGGGTTCTTCTTTTGTACAAATCCCCTGCTGTTAAAGTGCTTTATTATGAATGCAATAGTTTGTGCAGCCATCCTGTTGCTGTGGTGACTGGGCAGTTCGATTAGCCGTTGCCGGAAGTGGCATTGCTCTGACATCTACGAGAGGTGCAGCGACAATTTCTAGAAACGACTCTATCTTGGAAAACCACTGATTGTGCCTTTCCTCCTTGGCTAGCATGTTGTCCTGCATGTGGAAGACCATCTCGCCTACATATTTTATGCTCTCGCTGAGTGAAGACAGCATTTCGCGGATCCTCGATATAGCTCTACACGAGGCCTTGTTCTGTTAGCCAACTATTGCCCTCTTTTTGGCAGGCCTCTCATTTAGGCATGCCTCAACTACGGTCATTTCCGTTGAGGGAGTTGACGGCATGACGGCCTCCACGGTTTGTTTGCCTCCTCCACTCCTATTCTCAGATATCTCGGCCATAAGCCTAGTTCGTTATGGGAAGCGTGAAGAAACAGCTTAACGCTTTAACGTTGTTGACGTGGTCAACAATCACGACCGGCTGAAATAAAAACGGGCAGATCCCACTTACAATGGGAATTGATGGTACGCGAAGCAAGAATGAGCAAGGTGGATAAGTCTCTTTAAAATCAGCACAACGATACGAGGCGGACGTAAATTATGTTGCGCATGACATCCCTGCCATGATTATCATATTGCACGTGTCATTTACATTCGTCGTCTTTTCACGTCACGTGATACCAAATTTGGTTTCTGTGGAGCGAGCCAAACGGCCGCGAGCACGCTACGAGCGTAGCATGTGGAGATGTTCTTATATGACACGCATGTCATGATTATTATGTTTAGACGTGTTATTTACTGTCGTCGTCCGTTCACGTCACGTCATACCAAATTTGGTATATGTGAAGATATTAACCCGACCGCGAGAGAATCATCAACGTGGCATATAGTCATGTTCCTACATCACACGCATCTCATATTTATCACGTTTGTACCGGTCATATACCTTCGTCATCTATTCACGTCTCGTAATACAAAATTTGGTATATGTGAAGCTAGCAAAACGAACACGAGTGTACCATGAGCATGGCGTGTAAACAAGACTTACATGGCATGCATGTCATGATTTACACGTTTGAATCTGTCATTTATGTTCGCCATGCAGTCTTGTCATACCATACCAGGTATGGAATATATCATGAGAAGGAAACCACCGCAAGAGCAGCAAGTCCATGAAATGTAAAACATGACATTCAAGAAATACATGTCATGATTTTCGTGTTATGACTAGTCACCTAAGCTTGTCATACAGTCATGTTGGATTGGATTGGATAAACTTTTATTTGGTCCTCCAAAACACAGATCACTGTGTTGCGGGCAGCTCCCACGTGGGGACGGAGATGCCAAGCTCCTCAGCCGCCTCGCGGGCTTGGTGGACAGCCCAGAGCTAATCTGCCAAGGACGAGCTGCGGAAAGCCGCCTCCCATCTGGCAGAGGTGATGTGCGATAAATGAGCGAATTTGGTGCACTGCCAGAGCATGTGTTCTAATGATGCTATTTCCCCACAATGTGGACAAAGATTACTTGGGTATAGGTCGGGGTACATGATGTGTAACATTTTCAAAGTAGGGTACATCGGCGTTTGCAAAAGCCTTAATGTAAGTGCTTGGGGCCGGGTTAGATTTTTGTGAGGTGGAGGGAAAATCCTTCTAGACAGGTAGAAATGTTTAGTGAGCTCGTTATATGTTGTAAGAATTTCCCGGTTATCCCCTTCACCGGTAGAACACATCCCCGGGGAGGCGCGGTTGGAGAGTTCTCGCGCCGCCTCGTGTGCTGCTTCGTTGAGATTGGGAGGGGAATCGTTGATTTGTCCAAGGTGAGCTGGGAACCAACTCAGAAGATGATGTGTTATGTTCTTGCCTTGCAGTATCTTCAGCGTTTGTTCACACACCGTCCCCTTGGTGAACGCCCGTAGTGCTGCCATGGAATCACTGTACACGACTTCAATGTTATCCATCTTGAGTGCTAAGGCGATGGCCACTTGTTCCGCAATGATTGGGTCTTTAGTCCTGACCGTCGCTGAGTTGACGACATGGCCAGCCCCATCGACTACCACTGCCACAGACGCTTTCCCATTGGCGTAGGAAGCCGCGTCAACAAATACGACCCATCGTTCCTCGTTTGAGACTTGACGAAGTATAGTCCTGGCCCTCGCTAGTCTTCTTCCGACGTTGTGTTCTGGATGCATGTTTCTTGGTATAGGAGATACCGTGATAGTCTCCCTGATGTTGTCAGGGATATCATTGTAGTCGCGTCTGATTGCTATTGGGTGTTGGCCCAGCTCCTGCAGGATCATTCTCCCCGACCTTGTAGTAGATAACCTTGCAAACTGTGCTCTCTCTTGGGCTTCTGCTATTTCTTCGAGCGTGTTGTGTATGCCAAGCTCAAGCAGACGCTCGGTGCTGGTATGTATGGTTAGGCCCAGGACCTTCTTGATAACTTTCCTGAGAAGCACATTCAGTGTCTCGGACTCTGCTCTTGACCAGTTGTGCATTGCTACCTCGTATGTGAAGTGACTTAGAACAAACGCATGCATCAACCTGATGAGGTTGTCTTCCTTGATCCCATTTCTTTTGTTGGCCACTCTGCGTATGAGGTGCACCGCACTGTCTGTTTTCCGAGTTAACTTGGCTATAGATTTGCTGTTGGCGCCGGTAGACTCTATCAGCATTCCCAGGACTTTGATGAAGTCGACCCTCTGGATGGCATCCCCTTGATTTGTACGGAGATGGATGTCTATCTCGTTTAACGGCTTCCATCCCCTGGGCTTCGGTCCCCGGCGTGCAGTCCGATAAAGCAAAAGTTCTGACTTACTCGAGGAGCACTTGAGCCCGGAAGGGCGAAGGTAGTCTTCTACGGTGTCAATCGCCTCTTGCAGAGCGCTCTCAATCTGCCCCTCGCTTCCACCTGTGCACCATATGGTAATGTCATCTGCGTAGATGCTGTGCTTCAATCCTTCAATGCTCGATAATTTTTTTGACAGTCCAATCATGGCAATGTTGAACAGCATTGGTGAAATCACTGCCCCTTGTGGCGTGCCCCTTGCTTCTAGTTCGATTGCTGCGGTCTCGATATCTGCAATCTTCATCACGGCTTTCCGATCTGTAAGAAAGGACCATACGTAGTCATAGAAGGCTTTCCCTAGATCAAGCTTGGAAATTGCTTCGAGTATGAATGAGTGGTGGATGTTGTAAAACGCTTTTTTAAATCTAGACACATAATGGCTCTCACGTCTCTGGTTTCATTGTCAATGACCTGGTGTTTGATAAGCTTCAATGCATCTTGTGTGGATAGTCCTGCCCTGAATCCAACCATATTGTGTGTATATATGTTGTTATCTTCCAAGTACTTGTTTATCCTGTGCAGTGTAGCATGTTCTGCGACCTTGCCGATACATGATGTCAAGGATATTGCCCTCATGTTGTCCAAGTTAGGGGGCTTTCCTGGCTTAGGAATAAGGATCGTCCTGGCCAGCTTCCACTGCTCTGGCACCCTGCCTTCTTTCCATGCTGAATTGATCATATCCCTCAGGGTTTCAATTGAATCGTCATCAAGGTTTTGTTTGATATACCAGCAGGGCCTTGTTTGATATACCGTCCGGGCCAGGGGCCGACCTGCCATTGAGATCACGCAAGGCTCTTCTGATCTCCTCGATGTTAAAGTTGCCCTCAAGACCTGGATTTGGCGTGCCCTGGTACTGTCTACTTGGTGGTGCCAATCCTCTTTTGATTGGGAGGTACTTATGCACGAGCTGCTGGACAACTTGCTGTTCTGTAGTGCGCCCTATCTCTTTATGCAAAATTCGAGTGATAACAAGCTTTTGATTTGTTTTGGTGGTGTTTTCGTTGAGGAGATGCTTTAACATATTCCATGTCTTGACATTGCGCATCTGACCATCGACGGAGTCGCAGATTTCGTCCCATTGCTGCCTCGATAGTGCGCGACAATGTTCCTCGACTGATCTGTTTACCTAAGCTATCTTCTTCCTCAGTCTTCGGTTCTGGCGCTGACCCTTCTAACGGTTCAGTAGTGCTTGCTTTGCCTAAAGAAGATGAGCGAGCCGGCTATCCATTCTTTCAACCGGAAAATCTGTGGTAATGGTGGAGGAGACGGATTTGATGTCATCTTTTATCTGTTTGACCCACTGCTCCAAGCCTTGTCTGTGGCCATCTTGTTCCCTTTCCATCCTTATCTTCCTGAACTTATCCTAGTCTGTGAAGTGAAATTCTCTCTGCTTTTTACGCTCCACGGAGAAGGTAGTGGCGAGAATGCAGTGGTCACTCCCTAGGTCTACAGCAAGGTTCATCTACTGGGCCTTCTTGATGTTCCTTACAAATGTAAGGTCCGGGGTGGAATCCCTGCAGCAAGATGTACCAAGCCTTGTTGGTAGGCTGCGGTCTGTGATTAGGGTGAGATCAAGTTCACTGGCACTTTGCCAAAGTCAATTTCCTTTCCCAGTGTTGTACTTGTAACCCCATGTATGATGAGGGGCGTTGAAATCACCTGCTATGACGAGTGGACATTCCCCGGCGATATTAACAGCTTTCTTTAGAACCGTCTTGAACCCTTGCTTTTGTTCCTTTGGACTGCTGTATATATTCAGAATGAAAATGCTCTGACGGTTGCTGGTACCCGGCACAATCTCTACCAAGACGTGTTCCAACTGGCCTGCTTCTATCTTGAGGTCGTGGGTTACGTGCGTTAGTTTGTTGCATACGAAGGTGCAGACTCCCCTCCCTTCAGTATCCCCTATTACAGGCCGGAATCCAGGCAACGTTGCTTGCGGTGAAAGGGTCTCTTGTAATAATATAATATGAGGCTTTTCTTCGCTGCTCCTGATATACTGCTGCAGGGTTGCCTTCTTTTTAGGGTAACCTCTAAAGTTCCATTGCCAGATTCGAAATGCTTCACGTAGCGCTGCCATCATGGTTATTACATGGGCGGCCAGAGCCTGATGCTGCACCTGTCGACAGGTTTGGTACCACTAGTATTGGTGGCCGAAGGGGTGAGCTTGGTGCATGAGGAGGCCTTGCTGTGTTGTGCAGATCTGCTTCGAGCTTTGTAATGCGCGAAGTCATATGCTCTTCCAGTGCCGCCACGCTTGATTGTAGCCTACCCATCTGCTCGCTAAGATTGGCTACTACTTTGCTGAGCGTGTCAAACACCTCTTTCATATCTGACATGGTCGTTTGGTTGGCTTCCACGTGTTCTGCCATGACTGGCCTCTTTTTCGCGGTTCTCGAGTCCCCCACGTTTTCAGCCACAGGGACATCAACTGGCTGAGGCATTGGATGTGAAGATTGCGCGCTGGTTAGCTTAGTGAGAAGAATTTTTATTTTCTTTAACTCAGCTGATAGCCTCTCATTCGATTTTGCAAGTTTCGCGTTTTCTTGCTCTAGCTGTGCAATTCTATCATGCTCTGGCAGCTTACCTGTCATCACCTCTGCTCCGCCGTTGCGCACTCGCTCAGCCCAGCTGCCTTTCGAAGTAACTGCAGGCGTCCTCCCCGGGTGTGAAGCCGTGATCTCGAACTGAACGCCAGGCAGCTGGCCATTCGGGTGCCGCCCAGGCTGATCCCGACCCTGAGATGGTGACCTTGAGAACTCGAGCGCCCCCGTGATTGGGAGCGGGCCTTGGGTCTAGAACCTCTTCTGGAACGCGACCTGCCCCTGGAGTGGGGCCGCCTTTCCTGTTCTTGTGTAGTCGGGAAGCTCTGGGTCTCGTAGGCTGGAATAAGCTGCTTGTCATTGATGTCTGGACTCGATGTGATTTATGCATCCCGATGCGGCTGCTCGCGATCTTTCCCAACGTCTGCGTCTGACGACGTATGGCACTAAGAACCTGTTCTTGCACTCCTTGTCTGCCGTGGGATGGTGACCGTCACACAGCCTGCATCTTGGATTGCACTGGTGCAGGCTATCTGGGTTCTTGATCTCGCAGCCTCTGCAGATTGTTTCAGCTCGGTTCGGACAGACGTCAGACCGATGTCCCAGCTTTCCACAGACGTAACAAATATTGATGTTCTTGCGGTAAAGGGAGCATTGCAAAAGTGAAGGTCCATATCTCACGAATCTGGGCACCTTGTGTCCTTCGAACGCTATGATGATTGTCCCGGTGTCCTTGATTCTCTTCGCCTGCAGCGCGAGCGGGTTGTTGGCGTTCACAATCTTTCGGGTCAAAATGTCTTGAGTATCGCTTACGGGGATCCCGCGAATCACTCCTTTACAAGTGTCGTCAGGTGCCGCGCCGTACGCGCTAACCTCGAAAACTTTGCCTCCAATGTCAATTTGCTTGACCTTGAGGTATCTTGAAGCTCTGTCTTGGTCCGGAGTGCTTGCCACCATAATTTTCTGCTGCAAGTTGTAACAGATGATGTCCTACATGGCCTCTTCCTCTTTGACGCCGGCCGCCAGTACTATCGCGTCTGCCACGGCTCCAGTGCCAATTCTCGAGATATTTATTCCTCCACGTGGTCGTAGCACAATTTTGCTGAAGTCCTTAGGTTGTGGTGGCATGCGTCCAGCTCGCACGATTGTATGCTTGGTGTCATACCTACTACGACTGGCTCGAGCGTCTCCCGCAACGCCGGCCTCGGTCGAACCCTTGGCAGCAGGAACGCTAACCACGGCTTGCTTATTCCTTGAGCGTCTCGTTTCGGCTTCCTTCCAACCCATTTCTTCCGTGCAATCCTCTGGAGAGATGTCCTCTCCATCTACTTGGTATTCCATTCTCAGTTGCAGATACTGGAACGCGCAGAGCGTTGAGTCGCGTTGGCGCGGGGCCGGCGCTTCGGCGACAATCGCCTCCTTGGTTAGGCCTAAATCCCCCGGTGGCGTTGCCGTGTAAAAATGTCCCCAAAAACGGTTTAAAAGTCCACTCACTGGCACAAAGGTGGTATCTGCTAACCTCTTGAGAACTTAGGCACACGATGAAAGTAAAAACTCGGCGACAAATTCGTGAATACCACAGGAAAGCATTCTTGAAAGCAGGAGCCGATCTTCGCGCGTCCGCACTGGTCGGCACCTAGAGCGTCTCCCATACAGTCATGTTATGCCCATACAAACTTAGGTATTGGTGCCATTATCAGGAGAGCTAAAAACGTAGGTTACTGATAGATAGATAGATAGATAGATAGATAGATAGATAGATAGATAGATAGATAGATAGATAGATAGATAGATAGATAGATAGATAGATAGATAGATAGATAGATAGATAGATAGATAGATAGATAGATAGATAGATAGATAGATAGATAGATACGCTCAAAGTCGCCGAAGTTAACCAAGAAATGCTTCACATTTAATATGAAACTTGCCGTCTGTTTAGTCTTTTTCGAACCATTCGTGACAGGCCCAAGCTCTTCCTATTCGTTTGCCCTCTAAGCGAGGGTACGGTGTCGTGGCGGTGGCAGCCGATGTGCGTTATGGAAAAGCATTTATCCTTGGCCTTGAAAACGCGGAACAGAGGGGCGAAGGAAGGAATGGTTTTCTCCTTTTTTCTCTTTCTCCCAGGATTGGTGTTTCCCCGCGTGCTCTCTCCCTCAAGCTCTTCGGGGATGACGGTGAGGCCCACCGCCGATCGAAGGTCCGTGCGTTAGTGCACGCATGCGCAGCACCGCTGCTCCGTCGGCTTTCAGCCCGCACGATTCGTGCGATGGGCAATGTGGTGACGGTAAGGCAAAAGCAAAAGCGCAATATGTAACCATGAAAATAACCGAGGCCAAACGAACGAGAAGAGGCGCTTGTGGGTGGCTGTGGTGCAAGACAGCGTAGCATTTCCGTGGTGCACTTCGCCCTATCGCCTATCGCGTCGCGTCAGCCGTTACTATGTGCATGCGCGGAGGATACTTTGCGTCAGCCTGCACCCACGAAACCATCACCACCGCTGCCGTCTCACAGGCGCCATTGTAGTGAATGGGCGGGCGGCTCTCGCAGTGCAGCGGTACAAGAAGAGAGGGAGAAAAATGAAAAGGGCCGCTTCCACAGATATAGCTAGAACGGGGCACCAGCGCCCAAGCGAGAACGTGCCGTCCGCGCGCTTGCCTTCCGGCCTACGCCGAGCCACCTCGCTCGATGGCACTTGTGTAACAATGCACCGACAGTAAGAGAAAGCTCCCGTTTTGCTTTCCTCGTTTAGGCTCATTTTGCTTTTCATGGCATGCATCCCCTCACTTGCACACTTCAGCCTCCTCCCTAGCGGCACTGCACTCTCCCTTCCTCTCTTAAAGTTCGGCCAGTCTCTCGCTTACCGCAGAAAAGTTCAGAAGAACGACAGTTGATTCGTTCAAAAATTTGATTTTCAAGCCAAGTGTAGTTTTCTAAGAGCGCATGCTATGCGTGTGACATTTGTTTAGGGCCTTCGCGAATCTTAATAAGAAGCAATAATATTATTGTGTGGTGCAGAAGGGCTCATTATGCGGACAAGAACGAGTCCTCCGTAGTCACCATTGACAAGTCCGGTGATGGTCTGCCTGAATCATCTTTACGTCGTTTAATGTTAGCTGAAAGTCAAAATGGCTGTGTTCTGAGAAATCTCTATTAAACGAAGGTTTAAAAATGTGGCCCTAATATCATGCACATAATGGCAGCTTGATTTTATTTAATGGAGATGACGTCTTCGCAGTCCACATTTCTATTGAGATAAAATTTCGAAAAAGAGAACACCGTACGGTCTTTACGACAAAGTTGATGAATGGCTGCTTATGTAGAAAAGCAGTTGTCATGAAGAAGAATCGAGCTAAGGCGGGCACAAAGTTCAGTGGTATCGCGAGCTACAAAGAAAAATAAACCGTAAGGACTAGAAGATGGTCAAACTTTAACTTGGGAATGGAAGTAATTGAGGCTGTTGATTACGAAGTCTGCATTTTTTTCCCTCGACCAAGTGTGATTTTACATTTGCGTGAGTAAGTACGTGTGGGCCGTCTTCTTGTGCTGTGAAGAATCAAGAAAAAGAACGAAAATAGGAGGTTGTGTTGAATACATTGATGCCCGACCCGTTTTTCAAAGACTAGGTAAAGCTTTCTACACATATAGGGTGGAGAGCGCTCGCATTTTACGCATTTCTATTTCTTCGATCGACCCCATAAAAACTAATGATATAAGCGGCATGTACGAGCCGCAAGTTCTATAACTGCACCCTTAATGCACAGCCTCCGTCCTTCATTCGCGTCTTGTCGTACGAGTTCATTGCGTGGAAGGGTCCCGAAAGAAGCAGGTGAGGCAGAAATGAGTGATTGCCACGGAATGGTACTGAGCACCCATATGCCCGTGATTGTATCCTGCTTACTTGGACCCTCAGGCTTAATAAGGATGACAGGTAGGCTCGTGAACGTTTCGGTGTGGTTGTCGTTCGTATTGAACAGCGCAAAACATGAGTCGGACATAATAATACATTTAACGCGTTTATGCCCCAGTACCTAGAAGCAAGAGGGAAAAAATATCAGAAAGGTAGGAAGGTAACCTAGCTAAGTCCAGTTTGCTAACCTACATGGGGGAGACGAGAATTAGGGGAAAAGAGAGAGAGGGGGAGTAGATACACATTGCACATAACACACACACCGCACACACAGTTCAGGCTTCACTAGCGGTCACACAGTGACGTTGCCCTCAAGAATTGTACAAGGGCTCATGTGGCTTTCTGCGCTGAACTACGTGATGGCCACGCTCCCAAGATCTTCTCCAGAGTAAAAGGTCGGTCATCCAGCCTCCTTAAGGTGCACTAAAGGGTCCGGCAATCTTCTTCAAATTCTGGACAATGGCACAGGACATGTTCGAGAATTCCTACACTATGGCAGTTATCACAGTTAGGAGAGTCAGCCATACGAATGCGATAACTGAATGAGTTGGTAAAGGAAGCGCCGACCCTCAACCGACAGAGCATTTTAACGTCCTGTCTCGAAATCTTTGATGGCAGCTGTAATTTGAGTAATGAATCGAGGTTCTGTGGGCGTGGAGTGGAGTTTAGTGGATGACTCCAATGCATAAGTGTGGTATTATGCACGATGCGGTGAAGTTCTTTTGCGGCATCAATCCTTGACAGGGGTATGAGCAGTGTGGGTGTTCCGTCATGGGCACAACGGGTGGCTTCGTCGGCGAGGTGGTTGCCACCAATCACACAGTGACCCGGCAGCCATTGAAATTATGTCATGTCCTTTGTTAGTAGCACGATGACAGATTTCATTGATTAGAGATACGATCTGATGGTAGTTCCCACGTCGTAGACTTCGCATACATTCAAGGGCCACCTTGGAGCCGCCAAGATAGCCCACTTAGCAGGGGATTCTCGCATAACAAATCTAATTGCGGCTAGAAGGGTAGCGAGCCTGGAGCCCGTTGAAGTTATGACGTGTGAATTCTTAAACTTGACGGTGATTGACCGAGATTAAATCACAAAAGCGCCCGTTGAACTTCCAGAGACGGAACCATTTGTATAGATATAAGTTCGGTTTTCGTGATATATGCACAAGGTCCAATGAGATCTGCTTGAGGGCTGCAGATGACAGGCTAGCCTTTTTAGATAGCCCCGGAACTTCAAGGTGTACAAATGGTCTTTGCAAGCACCACTCCAGGCAAAGCGGTGTTCTTGCGGGTGAGAATCTCCAGGAGATATAATGCTGGTTTGCCACCACCACTCTGGAGAACTCTGCCTTCGGTCTTTGTAGTGGCAGGCTAGCAAGGTGGTGGTTAGGCAGTCTGAATATATGACAAATGTGCACCCGGAGTGTATCTACAGTTATATAGGTCGTTATCGGGCGCTCTTTGGCGATGACGATAGTTGCGACCGTGTTAGCACACCTAGGCGATCCCGAACATGTGCGAAAAACTTGGCCTTGAATTCTTTGCAGGACCCGGATGTTGGTTTTTCCGGCATTTGAAAGCACGGGTGTGCTATACTTAAAATACCCCAAGAAGAGCGCTCTGTACAGTGCAAGCATGGCTGACACGGATGTTACCCAAGTTTTACCGGCGTGAAATTTCATTACATGGGCGATAGAGCTCAGCCTCTTCTTCAAATGCGTGATGTGAGCGCTCCACGGAAGATCTGTGTCAATAATGATGAACGGAAATTGGTGATCTCTCGTATACGAACTACAAGGATCGGCTAAATCCAAGATCTCGAAATCATGTTAACCAGCTGGGGTTCTTTCATGATAATCTTAACTTGAGTACACGAGTGTCTTGGCAATTCGGCTAAATTGAAGTGACGCCCCTGTGGGCGGGAGTACGAACTTCATTCTTTGACATAGTTTGTGACTCCGTCCTTTTTAAGGTACATGCAGGGAGTCGTTCTCCTTGATAAATAAAATCCCCCCGGGAAGCCGTCAACAATTTTCACAACATACCATCCAGTCATACATAGAAGCTGCGTTTTACACGAGGTAGTGCTGACGGGGTGACTCGGTAGTTTCGGCTTTCGACGGCCGGCTCAAAAGCAGCGGGTTCGATGTAGGCCGCGTGTTGATGCAGACGAAGTGATAAAAAACACTACAGTGTACAATATCAGTGCACGTAAAATTTTATCTGGTGGTCCACGTTATCTGGATCCCTCCACGACGACCTCTCTAGTATAATGAGTCGCTTTCGAACATTCATTGCCAGAAAGGAACCAACCAACTGAGCTAATGCTTGAAAAAGCTGCATGTGTAGATGCTTGGCATATCATTCTACAGTTTTGAAAAGTTTGATTTAGTCGACTTTAAATTCCTCCAATGGATATGTAGTGAGAGAGGAAGACGGGACGGTGGCCGACGTGGTCGTGTCGTTCTCTCGCAACTTTATCCCATGCCTGAAGCGGAGCCGCGTGGCTTTCCACGTCCGACACACCAAGTGCGCTAGCTTGTTCTAATCCTCACGCAGCTCGAGCTAGCATCAGCTGCGCGAGGGGCGTGGCACGGTGATTGAGAAAATGATGATGGTGATGGTGGCACTACAGGGCTCCCCCCCCCCCCCTTAGCGCTTTGCGCGATTGGAAGGCTTATGAAAAAAGAAAGAGAGTGACAAATGCTATATACATGAACGACAATCCATAAAGTGTTCATTTGGCAAGTCCAAGTTGCCAACGTTTATGGGCCATCGGTAAGCAGTGTGTCTCCGGTGGGCGACTCTGGGAGAAGCGCAAGGAACGAAGAAGGAAGTGCCGGGTCGCTGTAGTCGCCGACAAGCGGGTCTCGCGATGACCTGGTCAGGCAGGCCGAGAGTGGACCGGGTGTCACGAGGTCATGCTGCTAACGTCGGCAGATGGTCGGCAGTGTGGGTTTTGACGTTGGGGTCGACGCAACGCAGACCTCAAAGTCGAGCGGCGTCTGACGTGCCTTTATAGATAGACGTGCCGACACACGCAGGAACGTGTCCTAACAATGCCGCCAAGTGTACGGTGGGTAGTCGGGTACACGACTAGTGGTGTGACATTGCGTCGGATAGGCTGAGTAGGCGCTTGCGCCGTCTTCAGGGCTGTGACAGCAACTCGTGTCTGTGTAGCAGGGCGGCTCAAAAGTTGCCGCAATGTGTGACGCCAAGCATGTTGTCGTCGCCGACGTAGGGTAATGGGTGGTAAACACGTATGAGGTATGAGTGTCGTCGCGTTTGTGACACACGAGCTCATCTTGTGGACACACGTGTGGTTGTTGCCGTCCGGAGGCAAAGGCTCCGGGGAATGGTGGTGGTGGGACCCAGTCAGCGTGGGTTCGCCCGGAGTATTGGACGAGGCACCTGTGCTCGTGTAATGACTTCCGGTAGTCCGCGCACGAAGGTTGGCGTGCAGGTCTGCATAATTGATGGCTGTCTCTAGCCAACACCCCCTAGGTTGCTCCACCGCAGGCGTGGTATGCCTGGTGAGCCCTGTCTGAAGCGGACTGGGGACGTCGTCCTTAAGCGTGTCAGTCATAGTCACAGCGTCTTGGAAGCTTGGCTATGGTTGATGGCTGGTGGCTTTAACTTCAGCTGCGGGAAACTGCGAGGACGATGGTGGTCGTTGCTGGCAGGACGTGCAGAGCATTGAGGCTGGTCGACAGTCGCCTTCAGACATCGGGGAGGGTGAAGGTTCCGCAACCGGGAGGTGAATAGTGGGCGTGACAATGCCCATAGTCGTGGTAGCCACCAGGGCGTTCGGTGATGTTGCTGTCGCAGAACCTGACGTGTCAGTCGTGTTGTGAGCCATGGAGGTCAGCCGAGACGAGCCGGTGGTAAGCATGCCTGCAGTGTCGTCGGCTGAGGACGATGAAAACACAAACCCCGTGGCTGACTGGTTGCATTCAGCCCAAATGTCGAGAACCTTGGCGGATGGGCAGCCGGGCGCAGGACACGCGTCGCTAGTGGCCAGACGAGAGGTTAAGTCTCGTTTATCGGACGTTGTTGAAGGCGAAAGCTTCGAGATCGGGAAGTCAATAACGGGCGAAAGGTCACGTGCTAAACTCCGATGCGGGCGGCACGGTGGTCGTCATGGATTCTGGTGGGGCCATGGTGTCGCGTGCCGTCGCTTTCGTGGAAAACGTGCAGGTAGCAAGCGTGCCAGAAGGACCATCGGCCAGGTTGGACAGGTTGTCGGCAGCAGGAACGACTTCAAGCACCTCGTAGGATCTTTGACCGGGTGCGAGAATCACTGCGCTAGTGGCCGGACCAAAGGTGGAGGGAGACGTTGTCGGGGAAGTTAGGTTGCGGTCAGATGAGAGCTTCGGGCTGGAGGGTCCAGCACGCTGCGACACAGGGAAAACCTGAAAGTCGCGGGTTTCCGGCAGCGGGTGGTAGGTGAGGCAAAGCTGGCAAGCACCGCAGAGCAGAGGTCATCGTAAGGCTGCTGGCTGGAGGTTGAAGTGGCAGAGAGATAACGCAACTCTACCGGAAGGGCGTCATGAAGAATGGCGTGCATCAGCGGCTGGTACGTGACGCCATTCAGCGCAAGAATGGCATCGAGCTGCATGAACCATACCTTGGGGTAGGTCGATTGGAACGGCAGTACTGGCGGGCAGAGTTGCGCGAACATGGCAGCGGGCCGCTCCGCGAAGGGCGTGTTCTCCGGGTCATCAATGTAGCGAGAGAGGAAGACGGGACGGCGGCCAACGTGGTCGTGTCGTTCTCTCGCCACTTTATTCCATGCCTGAAGCAGAGCCGCGTGGCTTTTCACTTCCGACACACCAAGTGCGCTAGCTTGTTCTAATCCTCGCGCAGCTCGAGCTAGCATCAGCTGCGCGAGAGGCGCGGCGCGGTGATTGAGAAAATGATGATGGTGATGGTGGCACTACAGATAGTTTTCAGGGGCGAAGCTTCTTAGTGTGTGGGTCTGTCCATCTCCGATGGTGTATGTAGCCACCGGTGGCACATATCCGAAAGAGTGGTCCTTAGAATTTTCGCTGAATGGCGGCACTTGTATATGATGAATACATAAAGAAAAGATGTGAGATGGCTGTACTTGGAGTGTTCACTGGATAGGCGGACGCACGGATGGATGGACATAAAGATAGACCGACGGATTGATGGACGCACAGACAGACAGACAGACAGACAGACAGACAGACAGACAGACAGACAGACAGACAGACAGACAGACAGACAGACAGACAGGCAGGCAGACAGACAGACAGACAGACAGACAGACAGACAGACAGAGAGGTGGATGCATGGATGGTTTAACAGGCACACACAGGGACAGCCGCACAAACAGGCACCCGAACGAACGGATGGACAGACGGAAAAACGGACGTATGGATGGGTGCCTCGAGGGACGCATAGACGGATGGATGCACCAACAGCCATACGGATGGACGGAAGCACGAATGGACACACAGACGGACACATACGATGCACGGAAGCAAGAACGAACGGGTGGACGAAAGTGCGAACACTTCGCCCCACCAATCATCACTCACTCCGTACTGTGATTTTTTTTGTTCGGTTCGGCTTGGTATGTAAGGCTGGCTAATATCAGAGCCCAAAAATGAGTTGTGTGTAGCGTTTAGGTTATGTACAGCCTGACCAAGAGTGGCTACTGATCCATGCGAATGCGCCAAAAACGCTTGCGAGCGTGTTTTTAGCATTTCGCATTTTGCAATACTCCAGCCAGTAGGACACAAACGAAGGAGCTTCATTCTGTGGCTATTCATATCATGGTAAACAAATACTATGCATGACTGCTCACTCACTCATTCTTAATTCCTTCAATACTGATGGTGAGTCCTTTTCATGTTCCTTCTAAGGCAGCGGATTCGGCTATCACTGAAACTGGAATATTTATAAGGCACCTCGGAAGTGTATTATTTTTTGACATATTGTACCAGCAGTACGTCCTACACATTTAATTGCACAAATTATGCATTGTATCATTTAAAGGCTAAAAATAACAGGGAAATCTCCCAGCACTAATACAAAACACCCTAAGTGCTGAAACAAAGTCAGAAGATACGAATCTTCAAGAAGAAGCATGTATAGTACTTCAAATCCCCCAAGAGAAAAAAAACGTAAAGTACTCTAAAGGTTCTGGCATGTGTAGTATACAAATTTTAGTGAAATTAAATCGATTTAAGCGTTCTCCTGCTGGTAAGTTAGTGTCTGCGTTACCCTTTTCTTCGTGTTGATCTGTTTTGTTAAACCATTTAAAGATAATCCAATCAAGATTCCAGTATATATCCCGACATTTATTTTTTTTCGCAAATGCTGCCACAGCAGTTGTGCAGTTGCAACACCCATCAAAGTAGGTGTCATACTATTAGGAATAGGATGTTGTAGGTAGCCGGAGGATGTAGCCTTGCATAATTTGCAGTTATAGGTGTCGTTAAAGAGGGTAGCTAAGGTCCGCTGTCGATTAGCGCGTTCTGTTAAAAGCGCCCTCAAAGGTGGTGCCCGACGTGTCATAATATATCACTGAAACTTACTGAAGAGTAAAATTTAATGTCTGTCAACGATCACCGTTTCAAACAAGCTATAAACAAGCACGCCAAGCGGCACTTCTCTCCACGCGTCCTCTTCTATCGATTCCTTTCGCTTGCACGCGTGTGCCCAGAGAACGTTCTGTTGGCCTGGCTTATATCGCAATGCACACTGGAGCACCACGAAATTCGGTAATTGGCGTATAACGTATACCTTCGAATTTGGGGGCCTTTATCTCGCATTACGGCAGCTGCAACCATCTTATTTGGCTGAAAGGTTGTTCTGCTAATTAAAGGAAGGCATCTGCTCATGGAACGCCCAAATGCTCTTTGCACGCGCTGACTTTAACGCTTCGTGAGAAAACTATCCCACAGCTTTACTCAGTCCTCAATGTAAGAACCAAAGGTATATCGTTCTAATATGGCGAGTTGTACAACTGTTTCTGACAGATAGGATTGAGAGCTTTCGGATCGCATACAAATGGTAGACACAAAACGGGAAATAAAATAATGGGGGGTTTCGTGACGAGTTTCTTTATGTTTGCGTGGGGCCTCGAAGCGCGCCTTAGGCAAAGCAGAGGGGCGTCTATGTAAGGAATAAATAAACCGAAGAGAATGTTTCTTCCTCCCCTTTCAGCAGTAATTGCGAGCACATCTCCAGGTGTGGGGAAGGCCCTGTGGGTAGTCCTGTTGGCGGCTGATTGCGGGCATCGAGTAACAGTACGGTGTTTTCTGACCCCCCCCCCCCCCTCCCCCGTACCCTGCTTATCCTTTGTGTCTCTAGCATTACACCTGCCCCAACACAGCTCCAGTGAGGCTGTTATACGTTTTTTTTTTCACATTTCATCGTTGATGCTTACCTCCTGCTCGTGATTATGAGTACTTGTAAGGCAGAAGACCACCAATCTTCGGTTAGCTCCTTTGCCTTCCCGCATGGCGCTGGCGGAGCCGGCCGTAGGACAACCAACACGGTCGAAGCAACACCGCGGGCGAAGTTGTGTATTACCGCTGTGAACCACCGAGCACAGCGATATCGACGAGTTGGCGTTCACAGCAGCCTTTCCGCTCCCTGCTCGGTAATTACACAGCGCATGCAGATTTCCCGGACCAATCGATTTGACATGCACCCGACGTTTCACTGTGTTCCGAACCTCTTAATGAGTGCGCCGCCTCTGCAACACTTAACCGAGCAGTTGACGACGACGGCTGCTTCCGCAGGGGTCGATGCTAATGGAATGAATTCATCACGAGAGCTTCTGCTCTGCATGTTCTGTTTTTTTTTCTTTTTGAGCTCCTTGTTATATGTTTGCTGGGCAACCTGTGTGCTGTAACGAGATATGTGTTGCACGTCCTTTTAGAACTGCCTGTTTACACGGGATACGTGCAGAAATCAGAAAAAAAGAGAGCTGGAGCAAATAGGCAATTGGGAACTGCCGTTGTCGTCTGCGATCGTAGCACTTGCTTCCTCTTTCTCCCGAAAGCATACATGGAAACCGGTACGTACAGACCCGTACACATGCGCATTTGTACACAGGTACGTACGCATCGTGTCAGAAAGTCAAACAAGCAACATGCCTGTGGCATCGAAAAAACGTGCTGTTGAACTAAACTAACTACTGTTCCTCTCCCATCCTCTTTTTTTTTTTGCAGATGCTGTGCTGTGCAAGGCAATGCAGTCTACGGGCTGATTCACGTTTGCGTTCTCCAGATTGTTGCAGTAGCCTAAGACTCAGAGCAAGGATTGTGTTGCAGTGTAAGGGAATTCGTGAAGGAAAGGATGCGATGGAGGGAGGGAAACTCGCTGTGTTTCCGCAGGCTGCTAAAAAAAAAGATTTGATGACCATCTGCACGACATCAGCTTGGCTGCGAATACATGGGCATGTGACAGAACAGTGAAGCGCTGCAGCCCGCTTGAGAGGCATATTGTTGAGCAAAGCGGTACATCTAGCATAAAGAAAACGAAAGGTTTAGGTGGATTGTGAAGTGTGGCGGATAAAACGGCAGTTGGCGTGATTGAAACAACAGATGGGAATGAAACAGAGTGCACCGCTCTAAATCATTATATTTGATATGTGGGATTTAACGTCCCAAAACCACCATATTATCATGACAGACGCCATAGTGGAGGGCTCCGAAAATTCGACCACCTGGGGCTCTTTAACGTGCACCCAAATCTGAGCCCATGGGCCTACAACATTTTTTACCTCCATCGGAAATGCAGCCGCCGCAGCCGGGATTTGATCCCCCAATTTAAATCATTCTATCTTTTACCAGAAATCAGAGAACAGTACGAGAGATAAGCCAAATAAAATGTTGCGTGAGAAAGGAGGAAGACGATGGTTGAAAGAGGGAATACCATCAGTCGAGGTAGCAACGTTGGTTCGTTCGCTATGCGGAATATATATGCGTAATTGTCAAACGCAACCGTCAAGACTGTGAACAAGAGTTTTGATGGAGGCGGAAATGTTGTAGGCCCATGTGCTCAGATTTGGGTGCACGTTAGAGAACCCCAGGTGGTCGAAATTTCCGGAGCCCTCCACTACGGCGTCTCTCATAATCATATGGTGGTTTTGGGACGTTAAACCCCACGAATCAATCAATCAATCAATATGACCAAGAAAGGGACGTTATGGAGACGGTCAATATATCGCAATGCTCGTCTTTCATACAAAACATGGAAACCGAAGGATAACAAGTATTTCCTTAGCTCTCAAGTTTGATATGCATGCGCGCATCCATTTTTTTACAACATGCTATTGAAGTAAATGCGACAGCTTCACGATGTTTGAAAGATGTCGCTTGCATTATTCGTAAATGTCATGCATTCCATAGACCTTCACGCCACCACCTCTAATTCCTGTCCGCCTAGGTTATACAGTGGCTATGATGTTCCGCTGCTGATCCAAAGTGCGCTGGTTTGGAACGTGCCCTGCTGTCGCATTTCAGTGGAGGTGATGGCTCTTATATGATTCCGGATAAACCTGATCTCTTTAACGGCCGATATAGTAGAAAATGAACATTATTTTTTGTACCAATTCTACCGTCGTGCTACATTGGAGCCGAGGAGCGCCATCGCAACGGCAACAGTTTGACGGCAATAGGGTGGCAGGAATTCAGTGCAGCCTTGACAAAAATCGGTGGCGGCATTGTCCAGGCACTGATAATCCCACAGATTACCTTACACGGAGCACGTCGTTGGAATTCCTGAACCACGACAAACTAAGGTGGCAAGGTTAAAGGAAGAGGCAGCAACATGGCCGACGAACACGCTGAATTTACCGGGTAGTGAAACAGAGTTGAGTGAGCCCGTCGTGCAAGTCAAAGCATTTGGGCCAACTTGGAACCTGGGAATGTACTCGAATCTTATAAGAGTCCTTCAAATTACAGCGTGAGTCTATATATTCATTCAGAATTGCCAAAACAGACGTCTTCGAGAGAAATCATCCAGCATAACAGATGGAAACTTGAGCAAAGCTGAAATCTAATTGGTTAAACTAGTACAAGAAAAAGTATACCTGGCAGATATTGTCGAACTAGAAACTGTTAAATTAACGGTCGAGTGTCAGGACGCTTCACCCTTCTCTGAATGCGGAAAGGTGACTGCGTGTAAAAGGCGGCTATATTTAACTCACGAAGCAGAAAGAGTAAATCATCACGTTCTCTTGCCTCCACATCATTAATTCACTAACATTCTAGTACGTGACTGTCATTGGCGAGTTCTTCATGAAGGTGTATAAAGCGAGCTTTCTGGAGGTAGAGACAAACCTATGGATACTTCGCGGCAGACAGGTCATCAAAAAAGTTATTGGTGGATGTAGTGCACGTGTAAAGTATAGAGCAAACCAGCGAGAGCCCTTGTGGCACCCTTACCAATGATGATGATATGTGGTGTTTATTGGTGCAAGGGCCAAGTGATGGCCAAAGCATGCCATGAACAATGATGAGGGAAAAGCAATGGTGCGTTATTCAAGTAATATGAACAGAATATGAACAGTGATAGTAATGCGTGGTTGTAAAGTAGCCAAAAATTTAACGCCATGGGGCAGTTTAAAACTAAAAAATAAATTAAAATCATGGTGGGGACGGGAAACACATGGAGGTGGAATAAATGACAATGCTGGGGGAGAAGGCTGTCACAGTCGCGACCGCTGTACAGAGGTCAAGCTGCGGATCACCTAGAAATATTTGGTGAAATATATCGACATCTTTTAAAAACGTAAACAGTGGCTGAAGTTTAAAAAGTGGATCCTTGCCGATGAGCATGACAGGATGTAGGGGTAGCTGCTGTCAGTAGGGCAATAAAAAGTGTTTTCTTCTTAAATCATCTCAATCACTGCAGTGAACTAGAATGTGGAGTACCATAAGTGGATCTTCACACCTCTCACAGATTGGTTAGTCATCGCCAGAAAAGATATATGAATGTGTAGTGTGTATGTCCTCACTGCAGCCTTCTAAGTGTAACTTGTGAGTAGCGTGATCTGGACAATGGTGGCAAATTTCCAAGTATTGGTTTAATACCATGTAGTTTTTTGTCTTTTTTGCCTATCCCATAGGCACTGCCAGCACGCCTTCAGCTCCCGTCGTAATAAAGATTTCATGTCAAGTGAAAGGACGGCCATGGGAATATTGCGAGTGCGTGGTAGTGCGCAGAAGCAGCTAGCTGGTCTGCTGCCACGTTTCCAGCGATCTCACGGTGCCCTGACAACTAGCACACAACAACTTCTCGTTTGAGGGCATATGGATACTGCGTAAAAGATAGTAAAGAGACACAAGTACAGGATCTCTTGATTTGTTTTTGAATGTTTTCAAAGCTGTCACGATGCCCAGCAAATCTTTGTATGCAACCACGTATTGTAGTTGCAGTTCGTTAATATGCATGACAGCCACAGATACGACATGGGCTTCTGTGATAAAAATGCTTGTTTGAGGGTTCAGTATACCGGAACTTGAAAAAAATGGGCCAACAGCTACGTAGTACACGCCAACGTGAGACTTAGAAGCACCTGTGAATAATTCTGGGCAAGTATACTTGTGCTCGGGTCCGAGAAAGTGTGTGCGTATATGTGCAGTAGGTGCGTGTTTGGTGACCTCCACGAAAGATCGATCGCAGCCTATAACCTGCCATTGCATTGGCGGCGTATATTGTCACGGGGTCGTGACGTGGCCGAAGACAGGAGACTGTGTTAGAATTTACCTGTTTTTTGGGGTGAACCTGTGCCCAGTAAACGGAAAATCTGATTACAGTAGCAGTCTTGGACTGATAGCGGCCAACGGAGCGTCGGCCGTAGATCAACAACTGACAAGCGGCGAAGTCCGTCGGCATTTATACTCTTGCCATCGAATGCTCTAGCATTATCGCTGGCGTTGGCGTAGGTTCCAGAATAATCTGTACAGTTCGCTGAGTGGGCGTGATCTTATCGAAATGATCTACTAAAGTCCGGAAGCTTCTCGAAAACTGCAGGCGTGTTTTGCACTGAGAATTGTGTAGTGCTTTGGGGCGATAACAAAACTTGAGAACCAGAACGTGGCATTGCCCCCCTCTGAAAAAGGCATCGTCCTGATGCTTTAACTAAGATGAAGATACAACAATAATGCAAGAAAGTATGATGAATAAATTACGATACAATATTAATACAAAAAACACTTTCAGTTTGTTAACGCGCATGAAACGGTTTGAGGCGCACGATATGGACGACTTCAGGTCGCGATTGGCGTCGTTGAGAGCTCGTGATGCCGTCGGGAACAACCTCGTAATCAAGTGGGCCGAGACGTCGAACCACCCTGTACGGTCCGAAGTACCGTCGCAGAAGCCTTTCACTTAGTGTACGTCGGCGTATCGACGTCCATACCCAAATACGTTCACCGGGCTGGTATTCCACGAAGCGTCATCGAAAATTGTAACGGCGGCTGTCGGTCGTTTGTTGATTCTTGATAAAGAGACGCGCGAGTCGTCAGGCCACCTTCGGCAAGTGAGATTTCGCCGTCAGGGCTTTGGCTGGTTGGCGTTGCGTTCGGAAAGCTCCGTCGCGGCGTCGTCGTCGTCGGGGGATCTTCGGTAGTTCGTCGCACAGCAACCGCACCTTCATCGGTTGCTGCCCTTAGTTCCCCGGATACGGGCTCGGAGACCGGCCCCGCGTTGGGCTAGAGTACTGCCGGTGGTGCGGTGACATGCGGCGGCTGGGCGACCGCGAACGGGAAGGACTTCGTGATGTCCATTGAGTTCCTGTCAGGTAGTCGGCAATGTCCCGTGGCCGTTCTCCTGGCTGTGGACGCGGTACATTGACGGCGAAGCCACGCAGTCCCATTTGTCGGTGCTGGCAACGGCGGTATGTATGTCCGGCCTCGTCGCAGTGGTAGCAGAGCGGGCGGTGGTCAGGGGTGCGCCAGACGTCAGTCTTCTTCGGCGGACTGCGCTGGGCAGCTGGCGAACGCTAGGACGTCGGTGGGAGTGGTGGCGGCGGTGGCGTCTGGCGACGGAAGTGCGATGGGGCAGTGTTTTGGCGTGCGCGTGGAGGAGGGGCGTGGCGGCGGGCTGCAGCAGCATAGCTCATGGCTTGCAGCTGAGGCTCTTGAGACTGAGGAACGCCCAGCGATTGCTGGATCTCCTGGCGTACGACGTCCGCGATGAATTCCACGTGAGGCTGCGCTGAAGGAAGTAATTTTCGCAGCTCTTCTTGCACGATCGCTCGGATCGTCTCACGGAAGTCAGTGGTTCCAAGCCCTTGAATGCCGGCGTAGGTTGTAGACGAGAAGCTACGGTTATATCGCCGCGTGCGCATCTCGAGCGTCTTCTCTATCGTAGATGCTTCTGAAATGAATTCGGCGACCGTCTTTGGCGGGTTTCTGATCAGCCCGGCGAAGAGTTCCTGCTTTGCTCCTCGCATGAGCAGACGGATCTTCTCCTTGAACACGTCGGAGTCAGCGTGGCGGAAAAGTTTTATCATGTCTTCCATGAATAGCGCCACGTTTTCGTTTGGCATCTGCATGCGGGTTTCGAGAAGAGCTGCGGCTTTCTCCTTGCGCAACACACTTGCGAAAGTGGTGAGGAACCTGGCGCGAAAGACGTCCCACGTTGTAAGGCTTCGCTCTTGATTCTCGAATCAGGACCGAGCAGCATCTTCTAAGGCGAAATACACATGCCGGAGCTTGTTATCGTCTGTCCAGTCATTGAAGGCGGCGACGTGGTCGAACCTTTCGATCCAGCTTTCCGGGTCTTCCAGTGGCGAACCGCGGAAAGTTGGCGGCTCTTTGGGTTGTCGGGCAAGAGTGGTGCAAGCTGCACGGGGGCGGTCATGGTTGCAGTAGTTGATGTCGGGATCCGGGTCTGCCTGGCTACTTGAGGAAGGGGCCCGTACTCTCGTTGCAGTCCCCTCTGCCGGCAGCTTGTTCGCTGTTCAGGGTTAGCGTCCGTGTCTTCTTTGCCGCTGTACAGAATAATCTGTACAGTTCGCCGAGTGGGCGTGATCTTATCGAAATGATCTACTAAAGTCCGGAAGCTTCTCGAAAACTGCAAGCGTGTTTTGCGCTGAGAATTGTCTAGTGTTTTGAGGCGATAACAAAACTTGAGAAATAGAACGTGGCAATATACTGCTGGAGCCATCAATGTTCTACAAGGGGCACGGCTGCTTCCTCAGTGAGCCTCCTGACAGGGCGTGAGTAAAGCTGTCTCAGCGAAGGACGGTTGTGGAATAAAGTAGAATTGAACAGATCATCATTTCTGGAGTGAGCGGGATCTTCCTCGTCTGCATTCGCCCTGAAATATTATGTAAAAGACGTGTAGCATCTTTGCAAATGAAGCGAATATTCGTTTGACTCGGCATACAGGCTTTCTACGGGGATAGTTCGAAAAGCACCCGTAGAAAGGAGAATGCCCAGGTGGTGGACAGGGTCAAACATCTTGAAAGCAGATGGTGTCGCAGATTTATAGCTTATAGCACCATAATCGAGGCGCGTGCGCACCAAGCTTCTATATAGACTCATCAGGCATTTCCTGTAACTACCCCCCGTAGTGCGTGACAACACTTTCAAAATATTCTTTGGTTTAAAAACCTGTTCTTTAAATACTTGATGTGGAGTATGAAGGTTAGTTTTGTGTCTTATATTAGGACCAAAAACCTATGCTGCAGACTATACAGACGTTGATCATGCAGGTCAATCTCATAATTGGGATGAACGCCCCTCTTCTGGCAGAACAAGACGCATGTGCTCTTTTGCGCGTTCAGTTTAAAACCATTCTGATCTGGCCTTTGATAAACCTTGTTCAAACCTAGTTGAACCTGTCGTTCACGTATTGAGAGGTAGAACGATTTAAAACTAACCTGTATATCGTAACAAATGTGCATTAAAACGAATTGCGAGGGATAGCGAGGCACAAGGAGTTCATTTTGACTATGAAGAGTGTACAATTCAACACGGCTCCTTGCGGCACTCATGTTTCCTGTACAAATGTTTGTGACGAAACAGTTCCTAATCGAACACGGAATGTGCGATTGATCAAGTAGCTTACGATTATGTTCAACATTCTACCCCGTACACCGAAGTTTGCGAGGTCTCTCAGTATGTCAAAGCGTCACGTAGCATCATAGGCATTCTGCATATCGAAGAACACAGAAAGAAAAATTTGATTATGAACGAAGGCATCACAAATTTGAGCCTCGATATGAAAAAGGAGGTCAGTTGTAGACCTAGCCTCTCGAAATACACACTGGTATGGGTCAAGTATGCCATTAGCCTCAAGGAAGTGCATAAGTCGGATGTTTGTCATTTTTTTTCAATGACCTTGCAAAGACAACGTGTCAATGCTATTGGCCTGTAGCTTGAAACTGAGGACGAGTCTTTGCCTTGTTTTTAACTAGGGATGTCTATGGCTTCTTTCTGGTAGAGGGCACCTAGCCGGAAAAGCATACAGAATTATACAAGCAGAGAAGTGCTTTTTGGGGTTTCGATTGGGCAGTTGTTTCAGCATTTCGTATGACACACAGACGGAGCTTGGGGCAGAGTTGTTGCAGCAGTTTAGTGAGACCTGTAGCTTAGCTAAACAGAAAGGTGCATAGTATGTCTCATGAGTTGTGGATTTACGCTATCATTTCTCTTTTTCTATTTTTCTATTGTGACTTTGTATCGTTAAAACCCTGCAGTACAGTGCAGAGAGCTGGAGATTTCCTCCTAAGTGTGCGGCAATAGAGTTCGCCTGGTCTTCCTAGCTGTCACCTGGCGTGTTTACAAGTGGAATGAATGTGCTTGTCTTCCTGCTACTTCACTAACCATGCTACAAACTTTAGTTCATCTGTATAAGAAATGATGCCTGTTAAAAATTTCTGCCAGCTCTCTTGCCTAGTTTGTCAGTGCACTCTTCTACCCTGAGACTTAATTGCCTTAAACCATCGAGATTTTTGGCAGTTGGTGCATCCCGAAGCAAGTTCCATGCTTTGTTTTGTCTTTTACGTGCATCTCGGCCCTCACTAATCCACCAAGGGACGCGACGTTTTGTTCCGAATCCCGTTTGTGGGATACACTTTGTGTCAGCATCCAATTAGAAAAGCTGTAAGGTAGCCTACAGCTGCATATACGCTTAAGGCACACATCTCAGACCAACTTAAGTTGATAGCTTTCCCAAACTTTTCCCAGTCTGCCTTGTCAATCTGCCATCTGGGAGCCTGTGGAGGACCTGTTTTATCTATTGTTGTACTCAAAATTAAAGAAAATGGTCACTTCTGTATGAAATATTTATGAGTTTCCATGTGAATAAATGTGGATGTGATGAAGTGACATTGCTGAAGTCTATTTATGCGTAGGTGTTGTTAGCGAGGCTATATTATTATAGGTCCTCTTGATTTAGGAGACACGCACCAGAAGAGAAAAGGAACTGTTCAATTAGACGGCCTCGCACATCACAGCGAGAGTGACCCCATAAACTACTTTAAGCATTAAAGTCCCCTAGTACGAGATATGGTTCTGGAAGTTCATGTCTGTTCAGTTGATATTGTGGAGGTATGTAAATACTGTAAATTGCTACCTGTTTATTGAAATTGACAGCTCGAACGGCTACTGCTTCAAGAGATATCTGAAGTGTTAAATGGGTGAAGGCTGTTCCTCGACTAACTATTATGGCAACACCACTGGATGAGGTGACAGCATCATCTCGGTCCTTTCGAAAGATGACGTAATTTCGTAGAAAGTTAGTGTGTTTTGATTTCAAGTGTGTTTCTTGCACACACAGCACTTTTAGTGTATGTTTGTGTAAGAGCTCGTGGATATCATCGAGGTTTCTCAGCAGTCCTCTGACGTTCCACCTTAGTATTCATGTAATTTTAAAGTTGTGTGGTGCTGTGTGTACAAACGTGTTGCCTTAGATTACAGGGCCTTTTGGGGGCCCTGTAATTCAGGGTTTTTCCTGGCGCACTCGAGAGAGTTTTGCCTATCCTTCAGCGTCTGACGGGCCAGAGGAGTCGTGTCTATCATCTCTTGGGAGGTGGTGGATGCTGCCTGCTCGGCAGACACGTTCACAGAACGTTTGGACCGAACTGCGCTTGCATTGGTCCGAGGTTCAGCAGACACGGGGGTCTTCCAACCCTGTTTGTCAGGTGGCAGAGCAGTACACGCTGCTCCAGCCGGGAGCTCTGGTGGCACGACTGTGGCCACACTTTGTGTGACATTCGCGGGTGCAGAAGCATGTGGCGTGGCGCCCTGGCGCGTCACATCTGCGAAGGAAGGATAAGAAGGATTGTGCAGGGAAATACTTTTACGTGTCTCTTGGATAGAGTGAATTTGAGATTGAGTTCTACTATTTCTTTCTCTTTTTTCTATGTGGGGCACAATCGTGAGTAGACAGGGTGATCTCTTTCACCGTTCGAACAATGAGTTGCTTTTGAGGGGCAGTTGTCGGATATGTGTTGATTGAATGCGCACTTTGCACAAGTGGCGTGCCGTCTGCAACACTGCGATTCATGCCCGAAACGTTGACACTTGAAACATCGAAGAATATTGGGGATTTATGGTCTTACGTGGAGCTTTCAATAGCAGGGTTCTATTGATTCTGGTAGGTCGCTGGTTCCACAGGTAATTATTAAAACGATTGCGTTAAAGAGCTCATGTCACAAAAACCCACCACCAGCATCGGCCCCGTTGGTTGTGATCAAAAAATCGTCTGTGCGTCTGTGACCGAAAAATCATCTACCGAGATAGTCGTAGAACGCCGCTACTTGTCCACACGTGCGCACGCGATCACAATGACAAAGCGGCGCATTCGAAGAAAAAAAAAGTGCTCAAGATGACGAGGCACGGTAGTTTATTTGCCCTGCCACCCCTCCCTGCTTAGCTTCCAGCGATTTCGTCGGGACGAGAGAAGAGATAATGCGATTGCAGCATGCGACAAACCTTTGAAACTCCACTCGCACTGGAGAGATTCTTAAATTTTTTGCGGCGTTGGATTCGTGAGGCAATAAGCTTTTCTAATTAATTCATTCTATGGTTACTCAAAAAAGTGTTTTGGGGTCCCTTTAACGCATTTTGTTCGACAGACGTCGCGATGAAAACGAACCCATTCGGAGATATTAGCACGCGCTGGTCCAATCTACTGGGTGGGTGTTTTTGTGCGTGCGCGTGTATGTAACAAAACATAGGAATAAATATGCACTTAGCGGTTGAAGGGTGCTCAGGGGCCGGATTTCGCTATCGCGTTCAACTTTTAAAGGCGAAGCTTAAGGGTCCCCCAATTTTTAATGTGTTTTGTAGTGGTGTGTTAGTTGTCACGCCTGATCATTATTCTTTGTACCTTCACAATGTTTTCATCTTTCCATCATTCTAACAGTGCGCTTTCGCTCAGATCAATAAGATCATCATCAGAAATTACCCCACACACTGTGTTCATAGACCTGTGTGGGCCCTCTAAATCAGGAGTGGCCCAAATGATACAATTATGGATAGTTTGTCGGATTGTGTTTTGTCTCGAACCTCCAATAGGAGGTCGCCACTTCTCATCTTTGTAATTTTGTAACCTGGGCCAATTTCTTCCGTTAGAGTTTTCGACACTAGAAACGGTGAAATCACTGAGACTTTCTTTTTTCTTACCACGAATGACATGATACTTTGGGAAGTTCTACTTTGGATTGGTTAGGGTGATTGCTTCTTCGGTGCGCCACCTTTTGAGGGAGCAATCGGGAAAGAGGAGAAAACCCTTTGCCATACAAAGAGCATTTATTTCGGTGGCGATAGGGGCCACCAACACCGAGCCCAACAAGGGGACGTTACAAGGTTGATTCGCAAACACTTGGAGACACCACCCATGTGTCGCTACTATAACCTGATATATTTACCCGTAGTTGGATACCTACACTAGGTTAATCCTCACTGCCAGGAAATTGGGAAATAAATGGAAGAAAGAAGACGACAGGACAGATTAAAAGTGTGAAAGAGAGACAAAGATGACGAAAGAGAGAGACAGAAAAACGTGACTGCCGACTTCCCCTGGGTGGGTCTGTTCAGGGGGGCCGTCTACGTAAAACCGGTGCCAAAGACGTGTGACCAAAGCCGGGGTGCTTTAGAGGTCCAATCTCCCGGTGTTGGCTCAACCCCCAAGAATGCCTTTTTCCCGGACGCGGCTCAGCCACGCATGGCTAGGCGTGAGAAAGGTCGAAAGCCTGCGTTATCTCGAGTCCGTGGTGTCGCTACACACCAAATGCCTGCTTGCACAAACTCCCCTGTGGGGCACCCTTACCAAAAGAAAGAGTGTGTCGCTCTGATCCTTTTAAGACCGTGGGGCTATATTTCGCCGGTTCGCTGTACATGGAAATGTACAAATTCTCTTCGAAGAGTTACTTAGGTCGGCTCACGTGCGCTGTCAAAAGGGCTGTCCACTTAGAATTCATCTCCGGTGTATCAGCCGACAGCTTCATGCTAGCCTTTCAAAGGTTCACCTCACGTCGCGAATTACCTGCTGTTACATACCCGGACAATCCACAAACCTTCGAGAAGACTTTAAAAAAACACTTCTTCATCCAGTGCAGTATTAAACAGCAACCTTCAAGAATATTGCTCTAAAAGGAAGCTTGAATGGAAGCTTATAGCAAAGAGGCCCGCATGGTTGGGAGGCTTCTCGAAAAGAATGATAAGAACAGTGAAGTCCACCCCGCAGAAAATTTTGTTTAGCAAAGGCAGTGTTGTACCAAGTAGAAGCCGTTATCAATTCCAGGCCTTTCACATATTTGTCATAAAAAAAAACTAGTGACTCCGCCCATTTCCTTACTAGTAAAAGAATCACTGGCGTTCCCAAACACAAACAAGACATCGACATTTCAAGCTCAAAGGCTCCACTTTAACAAGTTGGATTCACCACGCACTGCTAATTAGCACTTTTAGAAATGATAGAGAAAGGAGTACCTTCTGAGCCTCCGTTCTGCACGCCACGCCAGTGTTAAAGCTCAAGATTCTGATATTTTTAGGGTGACTTGGTGCTCGTGTATGAAGGTTAAGCACCACGACAACTTTAGAAGACTGAAAGAATCAGAGCGACACCGAGGACGGGATCGGAACATCAGAGCCTCTTTTGTGAAACTAGCCGACAGCTCTGTTATACGAAGAGTTGTACAACATCTCTACCTCACTGAACTCTCGTTGTCTTAGATGACTTAAACTGCGTGCCTTTTCGGGAGGCGAAGGATGTTGAAGGATTCTTCTATTCTGCAAGAGCACGAACGCGTGAAGACAAGAAGATGAAGGTCAGCTGCAGCGTTCGCCACCAACTTTATGTCAGTGCAACAGTATGCTTTGATATAAATATATTCTTTATCCCTCTCAACACCACGCGTGACACTCGAGTCAGGCGTTGCTGACGTCAGAGGGCTCACGCGACATCCCGACGGGCTTTCCCCTCCACGCTCGCATCACTGCAATCAAGAAGGAGGGGAGGGAAAAAAGCGAAGCTCACGTACTAGGCTAAAAAAAAGGTGTACGTTCGTTTAGTTTTCTCATGCCCTGATCCCTTCCTCACTCGCCTCAGCCTCTTTTCCTCGAATTGCGCTGTCAGCGTCAAGGAGTGTATCTCGATGTCATTCGGCTTGTTGCTACGGCAAGTCCCGGTGCCCCCCTCGAACCACCGGTCCGAACTCTGTTCGGGCTTAAGTGGCTTCCACAGTTCTTCGAACAAAAAAATCACCCTTCCGTATTGCCCCTTGTTACCGTAGCAACCTGCTTTCATTTTACTCCTCCTTCAGCGTCTGTGTTTCTTCCCCGCGCTAAGTGTGGTGTGGCATGAGCTCATGCATCTTTTCTTTGAATGGTTAAACAGACCTATATCAATCTCTTTAAAGCGCCCCCTCATTTCAATCTCTTTCTTCTCTTAATTCTTGGATTGCGACAGCCGGCGACCATGAGAATTGCTTTCCCAAAATTTAAACGTTGTGTACCACTATGTTTTTGGGGAGCACGCGCACGCTATGCACGCAGCAGGAGAGTGAAAATGCACCAAAGCACCATCGGTGCGAAGGATTTTCAAGTCTTCAACTAAACAACTCCCTCATTATTATAGTGGACCTAACCTGTCTATGTATGAAATAAGCTTGATTGTTAATTTGAGGGTGACACTACAATCACAACGAGTTCCTTCGATGTCCAGTGAGGCGACATACTGATCATATTTCGCGATCACCATTATCCCCATTGCATAAATCTCGAAAAGGATCCAATCGTGGCTATATAAACTTCTACAAAAAGTCAATGATTAGCACACGAGGTGGAGCTTTAAATACGCAGTCAGATTGGAGCATATGCGTTTTTCACGTTAAGAAACTCCCTCCACGTAAATAATACCGTATGAGAACCGCTTACTGTTTGAAACGTTAAAACAACAAACCATCGTTCCCCAACCCTTCACTTACACCGAAAAAAGGCACTTGCCGGGTAGTGGGTTCCAGTTGCACTAACGTAAAATGTGGGGTGGGGTGCAGCATGCAGTGCGCGTCATGTTCTTCCACAGCAATGTCTTTAATCTTTGCTGCTTCACGTCGTCACCACTTGCAGATATTTATTGATTTATTTCGATACCGTAAAAGCTCCATTTGGCATCAGAGAGCGAGAGTGGGAGTTTTCAGTCATTATATACATGTCAAACAATGTCAACAGGAAATGATATCGACACAAGAAAATAGGAGAATAGAAAAATGCGAGAATTATTCATGACAGCGTCCCATTAAATAGATTGACCAACATCGATCGACTCATTCATTGATATGTGGAGTTTAATGTCCCGAAACCACCACATTATTATGACGACACTGTAGGGTGGGGGGGGGGGGATTTTTACCATCTGGGATAATTTAACATGCACTCAAATCTGAGCATATGGGCCTACAGCAGTTCGCCTGCATCGAAGATGCAGCTGCCGCAGCCGGGATTCAATCCAGCAACTTGCGAGTCAGCAGCCGAGTATCTTAGCCACAAGACAACCGTGGCTGCCACATTCACCAACATCAAATAAATCAGTCGAATACAAATTGATGAGTACATACTTTCTTAAATGACTTTAAAATGCATCAGCCAATTACACTGAGAAACGCTGAACAGTAAAGGCTAAAAATACCATTTCTGAAACGACGACAATTACACATAGGCTAGCACTGTTGCTTCCCATGCAAATGGACTTGCAGGATCTAGTAAAAATGTAGAACAATCTGTTAATTAGTTTCGGACAACTACGGTGCCACAAACTGTGGTTGTGATCTTATAACACCCTTCGCTGTGAAACACCACGGGAGAAAAAACGTTTTATTAGGAAATTTTATAAGCACTATAACGTTTTTTTATATCAGCTACGTTACATAAATACTGTATTTCCCCGTTCCGAAATATGTAGTGACCTAAGCAACGACTTTCGTAGTGCCAAACAGGCAAAATCGCAAAATCATTACGCAAGTGGTGAGGAAGTTGTGAAACCGGAATAATTTAATCAAAAGAATGTGATATAGCCTGGTTATGACACATCAACTTTGCCTGACAGTTGCCTGACAGGTTGGAAATTAACTTGCATACACATTGTCACTCATGCTCATTGAAGTGCAGTGAGCCAGACGCTTCACTATATTAGATATACCTTCTTGACTGTAATTATTTGTTTTTCTCTTTTCTGGAAATAAATGAACATGACGCAAATGTAAGTTTTCAGTGCTTGGATGTAAACTTCCATGCTGAGAGAGCAGTATACATGCTCTGAGATGAATTCACTGGATTACAATATGCGCATGTACACTCACACACAGGGACACGCGCATATGACGAGTTTTTTTTAAAATATCCACCATGCGGATACTTTTCTCAAAAGGTATCAGTTTTAACTTACATTAAAGCAGCTAAATTTGCATAGTAGGCCAATTCATTCGTTTTGTTTAAAATTAAGTCACACGATCAAAAGAATTCACTTCCATGTACTGATCGAGATCGGCACACCCGTTTTCCGGGTGGTAATGCTATGGCGTTACTGCATCAGGTAGTCCGTCTATAGTTAAGCTCAACGATAGATATGTGGGGTTTAACGTCCCAAAACCACCTATGATTATGAGAGACGCCGTAGTAGAGGGCTCGGGAAATTTCGACCACCTGGGGTTCTTTAGTTAAACTCAACGAAAGCGGGTCGACGCAGTGGTTTTGGATGCGTCTTCTGATTCAGGTGAAACTTTGGCATGTCACCTGCAAGATGAACACGGTTTCGTTTTACAACGTGGCATGCATACCTGTTGTGAAGCGTCCCCATAACTACGTACATTATTTACGCGCACTATGCGTTCTCGACACACACACACACACACACACACACACACACACACACACACACACACACACACACACACACACACACACACACACACACACACACACACACACACACACACACACACACACACACACACACACACACACACACACACACACACACACACACACACACACACACACACACACACACACACACACACACACACACACACACACACACACACACACACACACACACACACACACACACACACACACACACACACACACACACACACACACACCACACACACACACACACACACACACACACACACACACACACACACCACACACAAACACACACACACACACACACACATACATACATACATACACGACTATATACGTACGCCTATGGTCGATTTCAACAGATAAATAATATTCAAACCTTTCAAACTTGAATCTTCCTTCTACTCCTGTATGCAGACAGCCTTTCTTTATTGTGCTTTAATGGTTCCTATAAACACAATAATTCTCAAACTTAGGAATAGTCATCAGTTTCTATAACGTCTTGAAAACAAGCTTAGCTCTAAACGCTTTGTACGTACAGTACCAATTAACTAAATACGCAACATTATTATTTTTCTAATTTGCTTTCGTGTAGTAACGGTCATCAGAAAGTTCGCAAAATAACGGCGGTACGTTGCTTCATATATGGCCTTTAATAGCTTTATTCGCTATGATGTAAGGATTTCCGTCAGGATTACGCAGCTACGAGAACTAAGGACACTAGAAATGAACGTACGTGCATACCTTTGCCGTGACTTTTCGAGTTTTGTTCCATGAGTTTTGTAGGCATAGGATATCCCGAATAGGTTCAAAAGATATTATGAGGCGGAACACAAACACATCGTGCCAAGGAAGCATCGGATGGAATGCAAATCGCCAGCAATAACGCCGAAGGCTCCAGCTAATTCATCGCACAGCCGTTAGCAGAGCAATTGTAGTCAAAGGCAACTGCGCTTCATCGCAAGGTCTGCAATATTGAAAAGTGGCCTGATCAGCTATAACGCTACAGACAAAACGAAGCAAAATAAAATGTCATCATTCCTGGTACGGTTTACAGCTATACCGATTGTGAAGTTGCGGCTGGTTGCGCAAGTAACTCGTAAAGAAAATAAAAGTCAAACATGTTTAGTAAGCGAAAAGGATCAGAAAGCAAAAGAGGCGCTGTGCCAAACTCGAAGAAGCTGAAATCATTCTTGCCATTCTTCTCAGCTAGTAGCCTCTCAAGGTCACTGCCGTGCATATCCTGGGTCTGCCTTTGTTGAACATGTGCTTGCGCCATGCCAATCTGCTACCAAAATTTCATTTTGCCTGTGATCTTTTAGATCTCAGTTTTTTCTCGAATAAGACAGTACGTTCTTCTTCCAATTACAGAGGTTTCTATTTCAAGATTCCGCCAATTATAAAGCACTCAAATGTGTTGCGTTTATCTACATCATGTGTGCTACCCAATCCGAGTTTAACGAAACCGTGTCTTTGCGGTCTTGTTCTGTGAAAGATGTGGTGGTTTCCTAGAGGTGTCGTTCGGAAGCACTGCCATTATTCACCAGCAGCACTGTTCACTCCTGATAGTGTTTAGTCAGGTCATTCGAGAATATCTTGCTATTTACATGAGAGACAGGAATAGCAATGGAACATTCATGAATTCACTTGGAGGCATTTGTGATCTTGAAGCTTCGAAAAAGCATCCTATAACTAAGAGCTATATCAGCTTGAGAAGCGTGCGAACTAGAGATATGTGGTGAATATTCTTAGTAGAAAACAGCGTGGTACAGCAAAGAAGAGAATGAACAAACCAAAAGAAGCGCTATCCTGAACAGCGCTAGTGCTATTTCGGCCTTCTTCCTTTTCGTGCATTCTGATGTTTTCGGCTATGACTATACCATACACTGCCTGTTAATAACGCTGCAGAATATCGATGCTGTCATGGAGAAACTAACTGGGGCACTTGAATCTGATGCCGTACAGTCATATCATCAAGGAAAATAACAAAATGATAACATACGCCACTTCTGTGCCAACTAATTCCCCACAAAATAAAAAAATGACAGCATATCCACAGAGTGAATCATGATGAGTGGGGCGAAGTGTTCGTTCAGCTCGTAACATAATAATCATGACATGCATATTACGCACAGTGTATCGTATATGCCACGCTCAAGATGTACTGAGAGACATTTTTCTATGTTGATATTTACCCAAATTGCTATAGTATTTGAATAACTGCACTTTTTTTTTCTTTAACATTAGCACAAGGCGAGGCTACATCTTTCGTTAAACATTACTAAGTCAACGTTGCATTCAGTGTCTTTACTCGTAGGAGGCAATAGGAATGTAAAACGAACAGGCAACGCCAAGTATGGTGAAATTTTTTGTTGGCTCAGCCAGTACCGCTTTTTCTAGTTCGCTTGCCTGGTAAGCCGCAGACAAGACGGCGTTTGAAATCTTTATTGCCTAGTGTCCCCTCATAAATGCTGTTGGAGCACGACGCTGACTAGCGAAGCTATACTTAAACATGAGTCTACTCCCGAGGCACACATAAGGAATGAAAAAGGGGCCTACCCCACAAGATTAGTCTGTATACTCGACACTGTCAACGGCCCACTGCGCTTAGCTTGCAAGCAGACGCGTACCTACAGGCCAGGCAGGGCGAGCAGCTTTAAATAGAAGAGACATACAGAAATGTTATAGATGGAAGCTTAAGAACTCGCTTGTTTCGTCCACTTTTCCGAGACAGACAAACAAGCAAAGACAAAGACGCGAAGGCCTACGCCAATAGTACAATGTCTTCCATTGCTTTATTAAACGTTGCTCTAAGTTTTGATAGTCCGAGAATATTTAAAATACCTCTCTCTTTATCAGCACAGCGTAAGAGACAACCCCACCTGAAAGTCGACTGCCACAGCATGCAAACAGCAACGGACACAAAGGTGAACATTGTTAGGCATACCACCTCACTTGGCTAGGGGTACTATTTCTGAAGAGAAAAGTGAGGGAAAAATCACTGACGCAAAATAAACTCTACAAACATAACAAAATGTAACAAGGGAAGTTTGACAAAACGAAGAAAAAAAGACTATCATATTTCAAATAACTCTTTCAGAATATTTTAGTTATTCATTATTTGTATCATCTAAAATTCCTTGGCAATTCTATAACACTTACATAAAATATTTGTATAGAGTCTTCAATATGTCACATCATCGCAATGCGTGCCGTGAAGAGAATCTAGCCCATGCCCTCATGTTTAACATTGCAACGCCAACACCAGTACGATATCATGGCAAAGCCAACCTGAAGCATCATATTATCAAAACATACTACTGGCGATTGTTTTAACAGCCTGTTAAACCCCTCAAGTGGTCCAATATCACCGTATATATTCGCACGCGTGGTTAGTTGTGTAAACATTATGAGCATCTCTAGCACAGGCAACCCAATGCCTACTCGGCGTGGACACCAAGGACGTACTCGTCACTCCGGACCAAGCTTTCCAGCAGGGGCGCTTGTGAGTTAGTATTGCTTAGCCTCGACGTGACAGGAAAGCGGGTTAGTTTTCCGATAATCGGTTCTTCCCTACGAAACAGAACCAGCATGGCAGGCATTACTTATCCAGGAAACGATACAAGCTCAACTAATGCTACAGTGGTGAGAACAGCCCATTGGGAAAGAAAAAAAAAACAGAATGAACGCAAAGACAGGGATCTTAAATGTACGTGCTTCGCCTCGCACGTTTTGTGCTTAGCAAGGTAAGCTGTGGAAGCCGCAAGTGGTAGCTTCACAATGCTTTAGATCGGTGATGTCATCCGCTGGATAACTATAAGACGTTTGTTCACCGGTAGACTTCCTGGAAGAATTATATTAACTGGTGTGTGTCTAAGGCATCATTTTATTATGCTTCAGAGTAAATCAACCATATAAAAACAAGAATGTTTGCACTATAATAAATACAAGCTATACTGACGTATAGCTATATTACAGTACCGTTATGCAGATATGAAAATGCAAAGATGTTCATGTGATTAGATTATTCTTTAAGCTCAACAACACCAGAGTTTTCAATTTGTTTTGTACTCCTTTCTGCAACATGCCTTGTTATTGTAACTTGTTACTGGCTCGTTGAAACCACATAAATTACGTCAGATTAGTATCTCACAATTATATTGCATTTTCCTAGGGGTAGTTATTGAGGCTTGAAAAAATCTTTTGATATTTGTCACTGAAGCCGGCTAGCTTAGGCGTGGTAAGCGTGCCACAGCATTCGTTTTGTTTTGCCTACATTGTCTTCTTTCAATGTTTCTGCAAATATACATGGCTACTATAGCATCTTTGTGCTATGTTCTTTGAGTAGGCACAGCTGAAGAATGCTTCCTTGAGAACAAAGTTCGAGAAAGCAACGCGGGACAACGTTAGTAGTGCCATGCAATTTCGCCAAAATTACGAGGTTTGAGCAGCCATCAAGATGTTCCTTTCGGTCCTGCTCTTTGTTCTGGAACTGCAGGATTTCACAATGAGTCTTGACAAACGTTCTGTTTACCTTACCTGCAGTAAGGTAAACAGAACACGCTTAGTTGTCTGTGTTTGTAGCACAACATTTACCAGTCCTGTTGCAGCGGTACGGCCCCTCTTTTGAAAAGAACGCCCGCACTACATGAATCATTGCAGAGCACGCTAGTCAGGCATTACTTATCCTTGTTCCTCTCATTCACCTTCACTGTAATTATTCTAATGTATAAATAACGCGCACGCTAGTGCACGGTTCAACACTATATTCAATATGTTATGTTTTCCATCCCATTCATATTTGTTTTGCTGTTTTTTGCCAATCTGTTCATCTAATTCAATATAAAGAGCTTGCTTCTCTAGCCGAGTATAACAAGACGGTTCGTGCTGCACTTAAAATTGTATATAAACAAACTAGGGAGGACGTACGGGTGCCGGCGACCTCCGTGACGCGTTTGTCATCGGTTATGAATTTTTAATAATGTTACGGGCGAGAGAACACCTGAATGTGAGCACAAGTGGTGCATCTGCAACACCGATGAATAGGACAAAAAGACTGAATGAGTGAGTGAGTGAGTGAGTGAGTGAGTGAGTGAGTGAGTGAGTGAGTGAGTGAGTGAGTGTGGTGCTATGCGGTGCGTGAGGTGCTTTCCGTCCAGTGCTGAAAAAATTTATGCCGCCAAGTGGTAGACTTTGTGTGGCACTGCCGGGCAGAACACTAATACCTAATGTGTCAATACATCATTCATTTGGAACCGCTGTGTCTGTCTTTCTTTTAAAACAATTTAAAACCTTAGAGAATGCGTCAAGTTTACCTTGAACAATAGAAAGCTATGGCGCTTTTGCGTTTCATCGACTGCGCGGATATTGCGCAATATCAGTGCATAATAAACAAGCCCAGGTAACTGAAGGTATACGAAGCCCCCAATTTCAGTATATCCCATAAACAGAGCTGCTTTGCGACGCGAAAATTTATTAATTTAAGCTACCAAGGCAACTTATTAACGGGATTAATGTTTCCATTTCTGAATCAACAGTCATGGTGTCCCGAATTTCAAGTAGTGTAAAAATTTAAGGCATACAAAACAGGGCTTAACAGTTGATGCATTATGAGCAGCCACTGTTCATTAGTCTTCCAGACTACATTACGAAGCATTCTGGAGAACTTGCGCGTCTTCTCAAGAATAATTAGGATTAATACACTTCGAACTTCACGCTTATGAGTTATTTTGCTCTGACGGTCGCATCAAGGGCATCGTAGCCTACAGTGTGAAAGAAAAAAAACTGATATTTTTGAGGCGGGTCACACTGACGTTCGCCACGCCGCGGTAGTCTAGTGGCTAAGGTACTCGGCTGCTGACCCGCAGGGCACGGGTTCGAATCCCAGCTGCGGCGGCTGCATTTTCGATGGAGGCGGAAATGTTGTAGGCCCGTGTGCTCAGATTTGGGTGCACGTTAAAGAACCCCAGGTGGTCGAAATTTCCGGAGCCCTCCACTACGGCGTCTCTCATAATCATATAGTGGTTTTGGGACGTTAAACCTCAAATATCAATTAATCAATCAATCAATCAATCAATCACACTGACGTTCGTACTATTGCATTCACCAAGCTGTATTGTTACGTGTATAAGTGTTCTTTTGCGTTGCATGCGGCTTTAAATATTGAGCCGTTCGAAAAGTAAACACAGAATACACTCGCACACTTTGAACCATGAAAAAAGAAATTAAGGTTTCCTAAAATACATTACTCAATGTAGGCAATGAAATATCCCAGCTTTCCCAAACACATGGTGCGTTAGAAGCATATTTTGCGTTAAGAAGCATATTCATATTGGTATGCAAGCCGTCGTAGAAAACTAATAACGTTTGACCACCTTCGCAACATAATCCTGCATGTTTTATCTTATGCGCCTTTCGGTCATTTCGGGCACGACCCATGCCAGCGCTTCAAGTGGAATCAAACCAGGAACTTGGAACATTACTGCACACTCTACACAGCCTCCAGACCAGCAATGTCGCAATGGTCGACTAAATCTGCATCCGCTTTACGCCGTCCTCAACTACAACCGTTCCCCGGCAAATGCAATCAGCCAAAGTGCTGCTATAAAACCGTCGCCGTCATGCTCCAAGAGCGGTCAGATTTTACAAGACTCAACGCGACCCATTTTTATCGTCGACTAAGCGAGCACTATTCTATCTGTATCTTCCACATGATACCAGCACTCTGTGTTTTCTTTAACTTGAGTTTCTAGTTTGCTGCTGCGAGCACCCGTCGACTTTTGTGACGCGCCCATGCCCTCAAATACGTTTAGTCAGAGTGCGCATAGCAACAAGCCGTGTACGTACGCCAGCTGTTGAACAGAAAATAGCCCGACCACGCCGATTGTCCCCCGACTAGCGATTGTAGCCTGGCGTAACCCAACATACGTGCTCGGGAGGTATACTTGTGAACGATGCAAAACGCGCATTCGTGCTGACGGCGTGATAAGGATTTGGCATCACCAGTTGACGCACAGAGAGGGTGCGGAAGTTTACCGAAGCTATATGGTGCTCACCTAACCTAAATGGTATCTGAGGCCTTCTCAATAGTTACACTGAGTAGAGTATAGGAAACTGAGTAGAGGTAAATTAATTAAGGCTTCGATATTAAATTGCCACTCTATAACATATTTGTATAGGTTAATGTCATCGTGCCTTCAAAGCATGTGACAAGGACAGAGGGAGACAGGGATAAACTATTATAAACCCTTTGAGAAAACGACACCAGTGGCAGTGCGAAAATCCGAGTGAGCGCTGGCACAAGAATATGAGTACGTGACAAGCCTTCTCTCGGAATATCTCCACCGCTTATGAGGAGACAAGTTCCTTGACTGTTTGAAAAAAAAACACATAGACACCTATTCAACGTTCGACTGGTGATTGATTGATTGATTAAAACTTTATTTTTGTCCTGAGAAGACGCTGGGAAAACCCCGCGCCACCCGGCTAATCCCACGTTGGGACCGTCAAGCCGAGCTTGACGGCCCGTTCACGGGCACTCTGGACGGCCAGGGTTTGATCCTTAAGTTCGGGGCTGCGTAAAAGCGCAGCCCACCTGTCCTCGCTGAGGGCGGGGCCGATGGCTTCACATTCCCACAACACATGATTGAATGTGACTAACAGTCCACAAACGGGGCAATCCGCACTTGGATACCATTCAGAGTAGATGGTATGAAGAACCACAGGGTTAGGATACGCACTGGCTTGCAATAGTCTGAGGGTGACTGCCTGCGCCCTGCACAAGGCCGGGTGTGGGAGAGGGAATACCCTTCTTGACAGATAGAAGTTCACATCAAGGGCATCGTAGCCTACAGTGTGAAAGAAAAAAACTGATATTTTTGGGGCGGGTCACACTGACCTTCGTACTATTGCATACACCAAGCTGTATTGTTACGTGTATAAGTGTTCTTTTATGTTGCATGCGGCTTTAAATATTGAGCCGTTCGAAAAGTAAACACAAAGTACACTCGCACACTTTGAACTATGAAAAACGAAAGTAAGGTTTCCTAAAATACATCACTCAATGTAGGCAATGAAATATCCCAGCTTTCCCAAACACATGGTGCGTTAGAAGCATATTTTGCGTTAAGAAGCATATTCATATTGGTATGCAAGCCGTCGTAGAAAACTAATAATGTTTGACCACCTTCGCAACGTAATCCTGCATGTTTTATCTTATGCGGCTTTCGGTCATTTCGGGCACTACCCATTCCAGCGCTTCGAGTGGAATCAAACCAGGAACTTGGAACATTACTGCACACTCACTCTACACAGCCTCCAGACCAGCAATGTCGCAATGGTCGACCAAATCTGCATCCGCTTTACCTCGTCTTCAACTACAACCGTTCCCCGGCAAATGCAATCAGCCAAAGTGCTGCTATAAAACCGTCGCCGTCATGCTCCAAGAGCGGTCAGATTTTACAAGAATAAACGCGACCCCTTTTTATCGTCGACTAAGCGAGCACTATTCTATCTGTATCTTCCATATGATACCAGCACTCTGTGTTTTCTTTAACTTGCGTTTCCAGTTTGCTGCTGTGAGCAACCGTCGACTTTTGTGACGCGCCCGTGCCCTCGAATACGTTTAGTCAGAGTGCGCATAGCAACAAGCCGTATACGTACGCCAGCTGTGGAACAGAAAATAGCCCGACCACGCCGATTGTCCCCTGGCTAGCGATTGCAGTCCGGTGTAACCCAACATACGTGCTCGGGAGGTATACATGTGAACGATGCAAAACGCGCATTCGTGCTGACGGCGTGATAAGGATTTGGCATCACCAGTCGACGCACAGACATGGTGCGGAAGTTTACCGAAGCTAAATGGTGCTCACCTGACCTAAATGGTATCTGAGGCCTTCTCAATAGTTACACTGAGTAGAGTATAGGAAACTGAGTAGAGGTAAATTGTTAAAGGCTTCGATATCAAATTGCCTTTCTATAACATATTTGTATAGGTCAATGTCATTGTGCCTTCAAAGCATGTGACAAGGACAGAGGGAGACAGGGATAGACTATTATAAACCCTCTGAGAAAACGACACCAGCGGCAGTGCGAAAATCCGAGCGAGCGCTGGCACAAGAATATGAGTATGTGACAAGCCTTCTCTCGGAATATCTCCACCGCGTATGAGGAGACAAGTTCCTTGATTGTTTGAAAAAAAAAACACATAGACATCTATTCAACGTTCGACTGGTGATATTTTCTGTAGAGATGAGAAACGCACGTTTTAACTAGTTAGAAGTTTCGAGAACACGCTGCGCAACTTGGACATGTAATATAGCTGGACTGGTAATTATATACACTCACATTTCACTCTCTTCGCATGCATAGCAGCCGGTGTTGGTCTCTTTCCGGTGATAAACAAAACCTCAGAGGGCGATTTCCTCGCACATGTATAATTAAAAATACATTATATTCATAATAAATGACACCGGCAATAGCAGTTGCACTTAGTGAAGCTGTCGACTTGAAGGGGCTCTTTTGCGACAGCCTTATTTAGCACCGTAACGCGTCTAGTAGTGATTGCTGAGAGGATTGCAACAAGACTGATGCTGATTGGCGCACGATAAGCGAAGTCGGTCCCCATCATCACCACCACCATCACCATCATCATCATCAGTCTCACTACATCCACTGCCGGGTAAAGGCCTCTCCCATGATCCACCAATCAGCCCGGTCTTGTGCTTTCTGGGGCCACGTTCTACCAGCGCAGTTCTCAATCTCACTGGTCCCACCTAACTTTCTGTCTGCCTCACATGCGTTTGCCTTCTCTAGGAATCCAGTCAGTTACTTCTATTGACCAGCGGCTATCTTGTCTACATGCTATGTACCCGGTCCATGTTCATTTCTTTTTATTTATTTCATTGATGATATCCTTACTCCCAATTTAATGCCTGAACCACCCTGCTCTCTTCATGTCTCTCAAGGTTACTGCTAATGTTTTCCTTTCCATCGCTCGCTCCGTTGGCCTTAATTTAAGCTGAACCCTCTTTGTGAGCCTCAAGGTTTCTTCTACGTGGGTAAGTACCGACAAGATGTCGCTCTTATGGTGCCATTAATTGAAGGATTTGAAGTGACCCACGGACTCTACGCCGGATCACTCCACTCTGGCGGTGGGCAACAGAAGAGAATCTACAAATCGAACACGCGCACTCCTCTGGAGCAACTGGCAGGGTCAGAATGGAACGCGATGCGCGCGTCTCTCTTTTTGCTTGAGTGGGCACGCTGGGCGCAGCGACGCTACGCTAGCAAAACGTGAGCTCTGACGCGAGGCGCAACTGACGCGACTGGCGTCCGTTGGCACGCCCAAAGTTGGCGCCGTTTCAAGAGTTTTCATGTCACGGGGCGCTTGCGACTTCCGGTCGCATGCACCGATTTTTCCGGAGTAGAAAAAGTTGTTCCGTAAAGGGGATCTCACGACGGAGATGCTCCAGATCGGCCAATGGAACACATAGGGAGTACTCTTAATCTGCCAATGAAATAGACTCGCTTCACATGGAGCCGCAGAAAGTATTACCAGAAGTGCTCTGAATCTGCCAATGGATGACACCATTATATATCTTCCCCTTGAGGTTTAGTGGTAGATTATCTTCATGATTTTATAATGTTTGTCGAATGCGATCCACCCCATCCTTATTTTTCTAGTTATTTTACTCCCTTGGTTCGGCTCTACGGTTAATACCTGTCCAAAGTAGACAAATTCCTTTGACGCTTCAAGTGTCTCTTCCAGATATTACAAATCGCTCTTTTCTCCGGAGAAATGTTGCACATTACTTTAGCTTAATGCATATTATTTTCAGACCTACTCTGCTGCTTTCCGGGTCCAGTTCAGTAATCATGAGCTGTAATTCGTCCCCTGAATGGGGGACGAAATAAGGCAATGTTATCAGCAAATCCCAGGTTGCTAAGATACTCTCGTTAACTTTTATTCCTAACTCTTCTTAATCAAGGGCCCTCAAAACCTCCTGTAAAGGACGCGGTGAATATCATTAGAGAGATCTTGTCTCCCTGCGTTACAGCTTTCATTATTGAATGGAAAACTACGGTGGCTGCAGATAACGGTGGCTGTAGTATAAATGTTTACGTAGGCTTCCTCGATACCCTGATTTCGTAGAACCTTCATCATTGCTGAAGTCTCGACTGAGTGAAATGCGTTCGTCTAATCAATGAATTGCTATGTATAGTGCTAAATTGTGTTACTAGCAATTTTCTGTCACCTGATTGATCGTATGAATGCAGTCTATTGTCGATTAGCCGGTACAAAATTATGCAACGTCCTTTGGTTGATCAAACTCTAATGTCACCCCAATACTTTTACCTATTATTCTTAATAATAAGAATTACAATTATTTATTTCAAATCAAACAAAGGATGAAGTATATCGTAAAAATATACAGAAGGAGGTTCCGTAGTCACAGAATGAAATGAGATGTCCTGTGCAAGATCATATAGTGAAAAATACACTCAAAATGGTATTGACAAAAGTATAATATGATACAAACAAAAAAACAAATTAAGGAAATCATTCAACAAAAATCACTGCAAAAAGAAAAGAATGTAGCTAAGTCAATAAGGCAAATAGATGCAGTGGTGATTCTCACTCAGTTGCCAGACATACGTAGTAGTAATTAGACATACGGCTAGCCTAATAACGTAGAATAGTAGATGAAAAAGTTGAGTAGCGAATTATTTCTAACTCAGAGCTCAGAGGCAAGAAACTTCATACGAATGCAATGACGTGTTTTCATTACTCACCGCTTAGCATCAGCTTAAACGGATAAACATTGACCACTGTCGGCACCATACACATACACAACGATACGTTCACACGACAGGTTCAGTATATCAGAGTCCTGACTGAGGACCACCACTATATCTTGTTACCAGAGTTTTAATTACTACTCGAAAACACCAACAAAATAGGATACAGCCCCAAAGGCAGCGTCGGTCTATTCTTTAACAGTTAGATACTTTTTGCACTTACTTTTCATGCATTCGAATCACCAGCGACGTACACGCTCAATGTAACAATTACATAGAAGTAGCCGATTAGTTGGCAAAACAGGAGCACGCAAATCGTCAGTTGACAGGAAACGTCAAAGTAGGAGTGCGACTGCTCAAAATTAATAAAACTTCGACATTGTGGGCACCTTCAAGCCAACAATGTCAAAATTGAGTGAAACTGGAGGAAGTTAGGAGAGAACAAACGCGTGAGAATGAGAGCAATCCAAGGCATCAAGCCAGCCAAAGCTCGAGAGGTCTGAAGTTCGAAACCATGCCAGTTGTTTTGTTCTCTTTGGTAATGTAAATATGACCTTTGAAAAAGTTATGGAAAAGCCGAATGAGCTACCAGTCATGTGAAGATGAGAGCTGCTAGGCTGTCCGGTGGGATTCTACACTGCAAGAAAGTGCACGAGAACCCTCTACTTAGAAATAGCTCCGCAGCCTATTATCACATGACAAATTCGGTTCAAATGATGGTGCCGGATTATTCCTTTTGGTGTATTCATTTAAAACGCCTGGGAAAGAAATCGTTGAAAATAAATGTCTGAGGTGCAGCTCCACTGGCGGCCACCTGCCTGCATTGCACTTCCTCACCAGAGCAGGATTGGCCACCCTGGTGCAGTACTCAACCACTACCTTCAATAGAAAGCACCAGTCAACCCTTGGCCCTCCGCCGCCACGGTGGTCTAGAAACTAAGGAACTCGGCTGCTAACCAGCAGGTCGCTGGATTGAATTCCGGCTGCGGTGGCTGCATTTTCTATGGAGGCGAAAATGCTGCAGGCCCGTGTCCTCAGATGTGGGTGCATGTTAAAAAAACCCAGGTAGTCGAAATTTTCAGAGCCCTCTACTACAGCGTCTCTCATATACATATGATGATTTTAGGATGCTTAAACTGCACGTAATATTATTAATCACCCTTGGCACTCAGTCCCCAGCGGCTGCGAAGTAACTCTCCGAGGCTGTGGTCAGAGCTGCGACGCAGCGGAGGGTGCTAAGCATCTCTGGTTCCGTACAAGCCGCAATTGTAATCTCAAATGAGCTGTGGTTAAACGCTGGAACGCTATCTGGTGAGGCTAGTCTAGTTGTGCTATTCGAGGAATTAGAGGTCATGAAATGACATGTAATAGGGATCAGCTGAAGTCACGAGGACACGTGCACTTTGTTCAGTTTAGAAGAACAGGACACCTCCTAGGCAGCGTGGATTAGTTAATAGAAAAGAACTAGTGATGGGGCTTCTTATACAAAAGAATATAGCTAGCCTCGTTACGAAGCTAGTATGGCTTTTCATAAGTGAAGTTATGAATAATTAAAATTTAAAAAATTAAGCAGATGACGACGACAATCGTTCTCTTTTACATTTTCGGCACCTGCTGATATCAAAGACCGTTTATATTCACGGTGATCTTTTCAGAAATAAATACAAACAGGGCACTTCATCGTGGTCTTCACATATTTGATTCCTATCACTCTGTTTGAAGATGTCACTAGGATGGTTGCGACGAACAACGTCAAGATTATATCACTGTGTAAAGCACACAGAGAGACACACACTCTTTAGGTGGGGACTATTTCGGGCTTGCATGCAACACGCGTTCTACTGCAACACCAGCATTCGCTGCATGTCGCATTCTAGGGGCGAAGCTCTTTAAAGCGGCATCCATTCATTCCTCGCCGTAGTGCGTTTTGCGTTTTGACCTGGAAGGTGGTGCCGGTGAGAGATTTCTCCTGTGCGTTGTTCAACAATAAAAAATTTGGCAGCGTGCAGGTAACTAAAAGCCGAATTCTCCTGTCTCTTATTCCCTATTAGCAGCCAGTGGCATGTACATCGAGCAATATCTGACAAGAAAGGGTTGCTAGATTATACTCGCTGGGCGTAACCTCCTTGGTTTTAGAAAGGTTTAGCGATCGTTGGGCCGCAGTGCCATGAATACAGTGAACTAGTATATACCATGAACTCGAGGTGGTTAAAGGTGGGAAGTAGACACAGCGCAAGCCGTAAGAAAGTGTGTGTGTGCCACCTCTCGTTTAGTACTTGGAATGTCCGCTGGATGGCGGTGCTTCTATATAGGGAATATATGATGAAAAGATGCGAGATGGTGGTACTTGGAGTGTTAAATAAGTGGACGAACGGACACACAGACAGATGCATGGACGGACGCATGGATGACTGCAAGGATGGATGGCCGCATGGACGGACGCAGGGGCGGATGCATGGACGGACGCAGGGGTGGATACATGGATGGGCATGCGGACGCACGAACAGACAAACGCATGGACGGGCGGGTGAACGCATGGACGGTCACACAGACGGACGCATGAACAGACGGAAGCAAGAACGGATGGATGGACGGATACTTCGCCCCACTTTCCACGATTCACCCCGTGGATATGCTGCCGTTTTTTGGCTCACAAAAATGCAGAGTGTTTTCACCTTTAATTGGCAGTGTACCGTTACCGCGTTCGCCAACTAAGTGTGGTGCTCGTTGTTCTTAATGTACATCATTTAGAAACAGGCATTATTTCTCCTTGAGCAAGTATAAAAAAGATTTTGACTATTTTTAGCATTCACTTTTATATCCCCTCCTCGGCGACAACATTTCTTGGTATTGAAGCAAAGGCTATAGAGCGAAACCACGTGCATAATACGACCAGTGAATGTTAGTTCCAGAAAAGCACTTGTATTTTTAACGTGAAATATAATAAAAGTTCCTCCTTCAGTTCCAACGTGGTGCTACATGAGACAGAACGAAGCCCAAATAATCATATTTCTTTTAATTTATTACCTTGTGCGAGAAAGTCTCGCATTTCTACGTGTACCTGAAACGCTATGCGGCGTCAGCGTCTACACTTTCCACCATGTTACGAGACACTTTCCGACACTTTCCACCACGTTACGAGACAAGTGCCAAGTCTTCAGTGCTGAGAAAAGTTGTCGTCGAGCATACCTGCCACCATATGAATATTGCAGGCTACTTCACGTCAATACAATCAAAACGATTGACCTTTGTCGTCACGTCATATGAGATGACGTCACGTCCAATAACAAAATTAGCCGATGCTCGTCGCCACAGTCCGAAATCAAGGACTCAAATCAAGTTTTTTTTGTGATTTTAAACTACAACCACAGTGATTTCAGTGTTGCCACTTCGCAACGATATCAGTGCATTCCAAAAAACAGAAGAACCAATGAGAAAGACATTGTCCAGTTCTGTCTCAGGACCTTATTAGGACAGAAAGATTTTAATTGATTTATTCTTTTTTTAACTGGATGCACGATAGAGAATAAACCTCATTTGGGTCCTTCGGACCACGATTTAGCACGTTGTGGGTCGCTCCCAGTGAGAGATGAAAGACCAAGTATTTATGCTGTTTTGTGGGCCTGTTCGACTGCTCATCACTTGTGTTCGACTCCACAGCTGGTAATTATAATGAGGACGATGCGATAACTTCACCACATCATAACGCAGGAAACCACGAAAGGCTGTGGCCCAATTTACCCATATCCGCATATAAGGATAACGTATTACTAGTGTGTATTTCAGATTGTATTTTTTTAGAAAGTATATTATTCTGAAAAACTACTGTATAATATGAGACATAATAAATATGGCTCTATTTTCAGCCACAAAATTATGCCGCAATATACACAATTCCCTTTACTTGATAATAGTGCAACTTCGAAACCGAACTTGAAACTCGCGATGTAAGGTAAATATAGTTAGATCACTATATTTACCTCGATTTTTGTAGTAGTGCAGAAATTGCAAAGATAAACGCAAGGCTATTTTCTGTTAGGCAAACCACAAAAAAGGTTTCGCACATGAGCCTACAATAACATCTTTTCCTTCCATAAAGAACTATGTGGGCTCAGAGAGAGTCATTAAAGCATTTTTATCTTGCATCCTTGCAGAAAACTGGTGAGCTGTACAATATATGTCTGAATTACTGATACAAAGTCATGAAAATACACTATACTGACTATTCAACTCTTTTCAACGCTACAGCTAAATTACATGCTCAATCATAGCCCATTGAAAGTAATGACATCATCTTGTAATATTCAGAAAGTACTCAAATTAATTGGGACTACTTGAACAAGTGCTGATTCTTCAGAGTGGTCAATGCCTGTGATTTGGAGTTTCGGTGTGCTGTGGCCTTAAGGAAACAATAATGAACGTCTTGGTTCAGATGCTACGCCATGTTGATCGAAATCTTCCACATTCTCGCACAAGAAGTTTGAAACTGAGCTTATCTGCAATTCTTCTCTTTCTTTCTCGGTCAATTTTCATACGCCAAGAAGAAAAAGTTATAAAAAATTTTTGAGCTACGTACTAAAAATGGCAATCTCGACGGAATTGCGCAGCCAGGCAGCCTTCTTTGTTGATGATTATGATTATTATGATGATGATGCTTCTAACATGGTTGATACCCACTCAGGGGGATCGGCCAGGAATTGTTTCTTCTCGGTTCTAGATGGATGCGAAAAATGTTATTTCTCTCTCTCTTCAGTTCTCATTTTCTTTAGTCCTCTCTTTCATGTTTTTTGTGTGTTTGTTTTTCTTCTTTTGCTACATGATTTATTTCTTCATCCCCTTTTTTCACGTTACGTCCTTTTTCTATCTCTATTTCAGTCTATCTTTTTTTATGTCAGCTTTGGTTTCTCCATTTTTGTCTACTTCTATACGTCATTTTGTCTGCGTCACGCCAGGGGCACTGGTTGAATTCTTGCTGCTCGAGATGTGACAATAATCAAAGCACTCGAACAACAAAAGAAAGACGACTTCCTCTTGGCGCGACCGCGCGCTCATTTACCGCTAGCAAGGTGTAAGATGAAGAAGAGCATGAAGACCTATACGCAGACCGTCAAGTGAAGCGACGATGACTGCTTACGACACCCTCGCTCCTTCAAGTGCTCCATACTTGAAAGAATTCTTGTGATTACGAAGTCACACACGCAGCTAAGCACAAAGAAAACAAGCGTAAAAGAACAGCCAAACGTGAGACGTGCTTCAGGGTCTCAAAAAAATACAAGCTTTTGAAATTACAAACCCTCAGCTCATCTAGCCACGAGCCGTAACATTGCTTTGGTTTTTCTTTATCCTTAGAATTTGCGGGAGCGAAAATCCTGCAATCAGTACAATTCGCAGGCGCCGTTCACCTGTTCAGAAACTACACCAACAACAGCTAAGCATAAACATCATCAATCAGAACGACATCCACCCCTTCGTTCCACATCACATGCTTGTCATTCTGTAGTACACTATTGCTGCGTCAACGCTGTCCCCTCTCTCCCAAATGAAATTTTAATTTGATGCCCAAAACAGTGAACTCTATTTTTTATAATCATGACTTCCTTTTTCCCTCACACTACTGACACTACTGATGAACAATGGTATAGGTAAGACCAGCACTGTCGAGCCGGATACCATGGCGCACGCGGTGGAAAGAGCAGAGGTGCGGGAGGAAGGAGGTGTATGACGGCCACGCGCGATCTCTTCATGCGCTGTGCGGGGAACTTGTTGCGCTAGTCTTGTCCCCAGCCTAGGTAATTTCTGATCTCATAGTTTCCGAGGTGAAGACCAGGGAAACGCCATGCAGGAACACCCTTGCTCTTCTCTCTTGCTGAGTGCTCTGAGCCCATTATCTATCTTTTTTTTCTCTGCTTTCAGCCCGTTCTCCATCGTTCTCATACTGCTCTCTCACTCTAATCTCCACGAAGTTTGGTGAAGCCGGGCTGTGAGGGGCAAGTATGGGTTTATGCCAGAAGGAAGAGGATGTGAGCGAGGAGAAGGGCGCCACTGCCACGCGAATGTCGCCAAAAGCAGAGGCAGGAGGGTGCATGTCTAGAACCGCTTATATACTATGTTGTAACCGTGGTGGTGACGCTCCTCAACGATATTGCTTATATTTTACGTCGCGTGCTCTGTCTCTGTCCTGGCACTTACGGAAGAGCCCATGAAAGGCCTCGAGGACTACTTCCGAAAACAAAAGGAATAGCAGACTTTCCAACTGATATATCGCAAGCCTGTCATGAGAAAACGCACGAGGAGTGAAAAGGAGTGTCCGTTGGCGGACATGATACAAATGAAGAAAAGGAAAGCCGGAAGATTGAAGTGAGAGAAGCCAGTGAGGGTCACTCAGGCTATTCACGTGAAGTTGTGTTTCCGCTTTGACGCAAGCCATGGGTAACGAGAATTCATGATGGTCTATTTTCTGATTTCTCATATAAAGTTCAACGAGCTAGCCCATTCCAAGGCGCGAGGCTTCACATACTGCGCCGGAACCTGTGTTTCTCCACTAGAGGAATCAGCCGCCAACCTTCGTTTTAGGGACACTTTGATCAACTTCAGCGATATCACGAAGCTTATCAATTAGGCCGTAGGTCCTTTCCATCGCCACACGAAAAGTTATCTAGGTCACAGGCATTCTCTCTTTGCAATCTTCAGGCGGGAACATACCCTAGCCTCGTAACCTATCGCCGCTACTCTGATATTTCAGAACTTTGTCCGGACTGCCACAATCGCAGTGATTTTAACCACATGCTCTGGAGGTGCCCCTCTTTACAAAGAATAAATGAAGAATTTTCCGAAAACTCCTTTGATTTATATGCTCACGAGTCCGGTTCTCATACAACAACTCGAGGCTGTCCAGAAGGCTCACGATGCGGCGGTGAGGCTGGGCCTCCCCGTTCCTACGTGGTAGCAGCCTGCGATCCTACCCCTATAAAACGGGGTGGAATCCTTCAGGACCCCAATAAAAGTTTTTCATCCATCCATCATACATCCATCATACAAAGTGGGCTGGCTTTGTCGCTCAAGGTTCTATACCCAGTCGTATACTAACTTGGCGCCAAGTATATATGACAACCATACGTGCTTTTTAGATGACCAACCAAAGTGCACATGCTGTGAAGGGCAAACAGGAAAGAAGTTTGAAAACATAGCTTTTATTTTCTTTGAACAAGTATCAAGATGTGCCGCACAATGAATTTGTATATCAGTACTTCCCTGTCCCTACTGAGAAGTGAGATGGAATATAATATCTTACAGATTATATTAACTGAGTTTGCTTACGTACATCAATAATGATACACCAGTTGAGCCCTTAGGGTATATTTATCACTGTCGTTACATAACTGTTTTAGAGCAAAAAGGGACTGGCACAGACAGCTATCATGTTTTAAAAGTATAAATACGCAGCACACCTTCGCAAACAAGCACTTTGATGGTGTCGCACCATTGTTTGTGGAAAAGTATGAACGCTGAACGCACATGTTAGCTGAACGCGCAGGAATCCTTTCATTCCTTGAGTTTAGCGGCACTCTCCTTGGAAGCTACTCGTTTCCCTACTGCCACCTTAAGAAGGGAGATATGAAAAAGAGAAACTCCCTGATTAGGCAACCATATGAGTGTGCTTTGGGACTTCCTAGGTACGCAAGCATATAAAAAATTCCGCCATATCCACGAAGTGAATGATGATGAGTGGGCGAAGCTCCGGAAGTAAACCTGGTAAACCATGAATTCTCTGTACATTTTGCCCACTCGATTTTATTACATCGCTCCCCCTAGCATACGTCGCCGCACTAAATTGAACGATTGCCTTCAACCAATGACACGCGCCATATGTGACATCATTCCTATTTTATAAGATCTCGCGTCTTTCATCAACTACAAGTACCGCTTTCTAGTTTATAACATCTTGCATCTTTTCATCATCAGCTACAAGTACCACCATCTAGTAAACACTACAAGAACTAAACGAGAGTGTTGCGTTTAGGCACGCACAACACTGTGAAAACTTAGTCGAATGGCAAATTATCGCCCACGAAGAAAGGCCTTCACGTATACAAGCTGCATTGCAGATACTCAGCTGTCTCGAGCAACGTACTAGTCTCGCTCAACGACCGGGTTATCTTACTAGTGGCAATCCATTCACATCTTAAAATCAGACCGCTGGCTAAAAGTATACTGGCAGGAACTCATAACAAAAGAAAAAAGGCAGGGCGAAAAAATTGACTCAAAACTTTCTTTGTCGCTCAAGCATACTGTACGCTGACGCTTCTCGATAGGCGAGAGACTGTTACGGCCTTTGCGCGGTGACCGACCATGGGTAGCCTATTACTGTAGCCACCGTACAGACAGCATCAGCCTTATAGGCACAAGGAGATACCATCGCGCTTCCTCCTCAGGTAAGGCAGCTAATTTAATCTTGAGTTATCCTAAACGGGTGCTCAGTAAATACATGATGGGCTGAGTTGGCCTCATTGTGACTTATATTTTAAAAAATAACCAATGAATCCAGGAGATGCAATTGTGTATGAGTTCCCGCCAGTATTGTCCGATCCTACCAGCAAATGAGCAAATGCTCATCGCAAAAGAAGATCAAAACAGGCGCAAACATAATAAATGTTTTCATGCTTAATAATTCGGCAGATCCCACGTACCTGGGAATCAGCTTTATGCGAGGCACGCGGAAGAAACGTGACCGTGTTGCATTTTTTTATCGACAACCTTATGTAACGACGCTGAATATCTGTACAAATGTTGCACGCAGAGACATATGTTGAAGAGTTACAGACATTTACATAACCAGTGCACAACGATGTACAGCTGGAAATGTGCTGTAGCAACACCAGAAGCTGATATGAAGCGCTGATGCTCGCGAACATGCTGGCCTTTGACACTGCTACTCAAATCGATTTCAGCACGTGGCACCTCAGCACAATTGATGTTAACCCCCCGGCGTGACGGATGTATGAAAGGAGTACATAAGTAATGTTTATAAAATTGGGCAGGCAGCACTGCAACCACTATTGACGTTTCAGGAATATTAGCGTATATTTGAAAAGTAGTTCCGAGACTTGGCGTAGCTCTGTGGTAGAATGCTTGACTGCCACGCAGAAGTGCTTGGGTTTGATTTCTGCTGGGACCATGAAATTTATTAGTTTGCATTCGTCGGGTGGCCAAAGCTGCCCAATGTCAGGTTTTTCTTAACACTGACATTCATTTTATGCTTTCGTTGCGTCGGCACTACCGATGTCGGTATTGCTTAACACTCATGCGTTATCATTGCACAGGGGTTTTCTCATCGCTCCTGGGTATACACTAAGTGTCAATCCCCTGTGGCACATACTCGCCCGTGAGTATGTGCCACTGTCAGACGGGAAGTGTTTGTCGACGTACGCGACGGGATTGTTACATTATTCAGGTCTTGACCAGCACGTCATATTCGTCAAACCATCTTACCCTACCATACTATTTTTTATTCACGCCAACCTAAGGGGGTGACCACAAGAGCACCGAAACGTAAGCGGCTAGATTAGATAGATAAATAGATAAATAGATAAATGAATAAATAGATAAATAAATAGATAAATAGATAGATAGATAGATAGATAGATAGATAGATAGATAGATAGATAGATAGATAGATAGATAGATAGATAGATAGATAGATAGATAGATATACATACAGACAGACAGACAGATAGATAGATAGATAGATAGATAGATATATAAATAGATATATAAATAGATAAATAGATAAATAAATAGATAAATAGATAGATAGATAGATAGATAGATAGATAGATAGATAGATAGATAGATAGATAGATAGATAGATAGATAGATAGATAGATAGATAGATAGATAGATAGATAGATAGATAGATAGATAGATAGATAGATAGATAGATAGATAGATAGATAGATAGATAGATAGATAGATAGATAGATAGATAGATAGATACGCTCAAAGTCACGGAATTTCACTAAGAAATGCTTAGCATTTAAAAACGCGTGCATCGCGTTCCATTGTGACCCTGCCATTTGCTCCAGAGGGAGCCCTATCGGAAAAAAACGAATGGTGGGCATGGTGGAAACCACCACCCACCATTATAGTGGATTAATGTAGTGGGTGAATGGTGGGAAACACCCACCATGGCGCATGGTGGGTATGGTGGGTGGTGCAGTGCCGGCAACACTTGAGCGCAAAATGACGTCAGAATCACCGTGACGAGCTGCCACAAAAAATAAAAAAGTATTCTATAAAAACGGTATAAATAAACACCCGTCCCGTAAAAAAAAAAAAACATGGCGCCACGGAGGATCGAACGTGCAACCTGCGGATTCCCATTCGAAGACGCTAACCACTACGCCACACCAACATGCCGATGGTTGCGTCTTAAATACTTAGTTGGCGTACAAACTTAAGGTTCAACTTATGTTTGTCGTGTACACAACATAGACAAGATCTACACCTGCTACTAAAATTGCACATTTAATAAACACAAGCAACTGCGCCCTGTAACGATTGCCACTATGTTATTGGCACTAGTGTTATTTTTTTTACAATTCACAGCTTAAAGGAAAAAAAAAAACAAGTGGACTGGGGAGCAGCAACAGTTTACCGGCGGGGTCTGCCAAGTTTAATATCCGTTTCGCGCTCGTTCTAAAGGGCGACATCTGCTCACGCTTTATGACGCTTCTAGGCTCATTTCATAGATACGCCCGCCTAATTTATTTGAGTGAGTATTGCGATGCTTTTCGCGCAATGTAGAGGGCGGTCGCGCCAGCGCAATGCTGTTGCTCTTTCGCTAAAGCAACAACTACATAACGGCTTGGCCAAAACGAATGCAGTGTACCGGAAACATTACGCTATCATAATGGTTCACCAAGCACACGAATCGCCACGTCTGAGTTCTCGTACAAAAGCTAGAGAAGTGCCGGCGAGTGCGACCGGCGGCTGTCGGTGAGAAGACACTAAATTACGTTCTCTGGGAGTGCTTTAGTCGCGTCGCATCGATGTTTGTTGCTTCTTGAGCGAACAGCATACACAATGAAAAATGCTTTATTTAGGTTAATTGATGCCATATGGCTGCGCTGTATTGTCATACTTAATCGTCGTAATCGTGTATTCTGAAACCCGGAAGCACGGATAACACAATTGTACGGGCTCGGTCAGTAGGCCTAACCTTTGGTGGAAATCATGATGGTAGAAACATGTAGTGTACAGATCCCAGCTTGGTACACTATATAATTTGCCCGCCATTATAAGCCCACCCATCATCTGCTTACTGCTTCCCAGCATTATCGCGATGGTGGGCAGAGCTTCTCAGCTTGGTACACCATGTGGCCCACCATAACAAGCAGCACCCATCATCTGCTTAGTGCTTCCCAGCATTATCGCAATGGTGGGAAGAGTTTCTCTGCTTGGTACACCATGTAGCCCACCATAATAAGCACCACCCACCATATGCTTAGGGCTTCCCAGCATTATCGCAATGGTGGGCAGAGTGTCCCATTATTGCCCACTATCTAGCCTCTGCTTTCCACCATCATTTCCACTTTACCCATCATCTGTACACCATACCACCCAGTATGTCCCGGCATAACCACCATATTTTCCACTACGTCCCACCATAGCCATCATAATTTCCACCATGCCCACTATTATTTCCACCATGCCCACTATTATTTCCACTACGCCCACCATGTTTTCCAGTATCCACCATGGCAATTTTTCCAATAGGGAGCTCGTGCATTGCCTTGGTAGATTTCCTTTTGTCGCCTGCCGCCAGAGTGGAGTGCTTTGGCGCAGGGTTCATCAGCCACTCCTTATCCGCCAATCGATGAAACCATATTATCTTTAACCCCAATTAGTTCCCTGACCTACTCTGCTATCTTCCTGTCTCTTAGGGTTACACCAATCATTTCCTTTTCCATCGCTCGTTGCGTCTTCCTCAGTTTTATTTAATTTGTAAGCCTTTAGGTGGCTGTTGCGTAGGTATATGCCGGTAAAATGAAGCTTTTATACATTTTACCCTTAAGGGACAGTGGTAGATTACTGTTCGTGATTTCAGAATATTTGCCAAAAGTGACCCACCCCGTCCTCAATCTTATAGGTAATCCACTCTCATGGTCATAGTCACTGTCATTTCAGTACCTCTCCTAACCAGATGTGTTATTTTACTACTTTCAGTGTCTTGTCGAATTGCAAAGTGCTGTTTTCCGCCGAGACTGTTTCACGTAAGATTAGTTTTATTTATTAATTTTCAGACCTACTTCTTCTCATCAGTTATCATAAACTATTATTCATTGCATGAGTCAACTCATCGATGCGATATCATCAACGAATCATCAAGGTTACTAAGATACTCTGCACTGACTCTAATCCGTTACTGTTTCTAACCTAGGGCCCTGAACACCTCATGTAAACACATGGCGAATAGCATTGAAGAGATCATGTCTTTCTGCGCCATACACGTTTCCTTATTACGATTCTGTCGATTTCTTTATGGATGACTATGAAGGCCGCAGATCCGCTGTAGCTTTCTTCCAGTATGTTTAAATGAGTATTGCGATGCTTTTCGCGCAATGTAGAGGGCGGTCGCGCCAGCGCAATGCTGTTGCTCTTTCGCTAAAGCAACAACTACATAACGGCTTGGCCAAAACGAATGCAGTGTACCGGAAACATTACGCTATCATAATGGTTCACCAAGCACACGAATCGCCACGTCTGAGTTCTCGTACAAAAGCTAGAGAAGTGCCGGCGAGTGCGACCGGCGGCTGTCGGTGAGAAGACACTAAATTACGTTCTCTGGGAGTGCTTTAGTCGCGTCGCATCGATGTTTGTTGCTTCTTGAGCGAACAGCATACACAATGAAAAATGCTTTATTTAGGTTAATTGATGCCATATGGCTGCGCTGTATTGTCATACTTAATCGTCGTAATCGTGTATTCTGAAACCCGGAAGCACGGATAACACAATTGTACGGGCTCGGTCAGTAGGCCTAACCTTTGGTGGAAATCATGATGGTAGAACATGTAGTGTACAGATCCCAGCTTGGTACACTATATAATTTGCCCGCCATTATAAGCCCACCCATCATCTGCTTACTGCTTCCCAGCATTATCGCGATGGTGGGCAGAGCTTCTCAGCTTGGTACACCATGTGGCCCACCATAACAAGCAGCACCCATCATCTGCTTAGTGCTTCCCAGCATTATCGCAATGGTGGGAAGAGTTTCTCTGCTTGGTACACCATGTAGCCCACCATAATAAGCACCACCCACCATATGCTTAGGGCTTCCCAGCATTATCGCAATGGTGGGCAGAGTGTCCCATTATTGCCCACTATCTAGCCTCTGCTTTCCACCATCATTTCCACTTTAACCCATCATCTGTACACCATACCACCCAGTATGTCCCGGCATAACCACCATATTTTCCACTACGTCCCACCATAGCCATCATAATTTCCACCATGCCCCTATTATTTCCACCATTCCATGCCCACTATTATTTCCACTACGCCCACCATGTTTCCCAGTATCCACCATGGCAATTTTTCCAATAGGGAGCTCGTGCATTGCCTTGGTAGATTTCCTTTTGTCGCCTGCCGCCAGAGTGGAGTGCTTTGGCGCAGGGTTCATCAGCCACTCCTTATCCGCCAATCGATGAACCATATTATCTTTAACCCCAATTAGTTCCCTGACCTACTCGGCTATCTTCCTGTCTCTTAGGGTTACACCAATCATTTCCTTTTCCATTGCTCGTTGCGTCCTCCTCATTTTTATTTAATTTGTAAGCCTTTAGGTGCCTGTTGCGTAGGTATATGCCGGTAAAATGAAGCTTTTATACATTTTACCCTTAAGGGACAGTGGTAGATTACCGTTCGTGATTTCAGAATATTTGCCAAAAGTGATCCACCCCGTCCTCGATGTTATAGGGAATCCACTCTCATGGTCATAGTCACTGTCATTTCAGTACCTCTCCTAACCAGATGTGTTATTTTACTACTTCCAGTGCCTTGTCATATCGCAAAGTGCTGTTTTCCACCGAGACTGTTTCACGTAAGATTAGTTTTATTTATTAATTTTCAGACCTACTTCTTCTCATCAGTTATCATAAACTATTATTCATTGCCTGAGTCAACTCATCGATGCGATATCATCAACGAATCATCAAGGTTACTAAGATACTCTGCACTGACTCTAATCCGTTACTGTTTCTAACCTAGGGCCCTGAACACCTCATGTAAACACATGGCTAATAGCATTGAAGAGATCATGTCTTTCTGCGCCTATACACGTTTCCTTATTACGATTCTGTCGATTTCTTTATGGATGACTATGAAGGCCGCAGATCCGCTGTAGCTTTCTTCCAGTATGTTTAAATAGGATTTGTCGATGCCTTTATTCCGCATTGCCTCCATGATTGCTGACGTTTTGACCGAATCAAATGACTTCTCGTAATCTATGACCGCTATGTATAAGGGATGGTTGTATTCTATGCATTTTCTATCACCTCATCGATAGTATCATTGTAGAGAGAAGTATTTTCTATGCATGGCCGGTCACGCTGGGTCACATCACCGCGACCGCCGAAATTGCCTCGAACGGGGTGAGCATGCAATTCTGGCTAACGGCACCTTGCGAACCTTACGCAAACGCTCGTTGACCTCACTCTGAGGTTGTGTAATGCAGCGCTAGTGCGACCATTAGCACTCCTAATTTTGGCCTAGGGGATAAGCGTTGCGAGTTTTGCATCACAGGCTGTTTCTGGTCGCATACCAAATGAGCTTCATTCTGCACCATGCTTGAGTCAGTACCGGATTCTATGCACAGATTGTTGCTACGCTCTCTGCGTAAGACTATGAACTTCTTCCTTCTCATTATACGCCCTGTGACTTCATGTTTCCGGGATACTTGTGCTCGCTCAGAGAAGCTAATGAAACTGGCTACATTCAGTGCACGTCACGGCATTTACGGAATCGTCGTAAAAAGTGTGTTAGATAGGTTATGTTAGAACTGCCTAAATATATTTAGGTATACGGCGAGCTCCAACACGTTACGTTTCGTGGCTGGAGGCTGTGTCAGAGTGCTACGAGCAATCACACAGGGCTCTGAAAACAGAGCCAATTGTGTTCAGCGTGTCTCATAACGACTAGTTGAATACAATTCGAGTCACTGGTGTGCTGTGGTGTGCTCGAGAATGATAAGCCAAGTGCACAACGCTGTGATTACGATGGCGCATCAGGTCCCTCAGGATCAGGCACAAGGATGGCGCAACTTAACCACAAAAGCTTCAATAAGGACTGGAAACATAGCTGACGAATGCCTTACAATATGACACACATATTTAAACCAATTCCAATATTTGGTATAGCTCGTAACATCTATAGGAGCATTGGTGACCCAGTCACACTCACGGCACATGAGACCTCACGATGAAGCTGTCACCTTAAGACGACGGGGTAGTCGGGGCTGAGGCAAAGCTCTGGAAGGGTTGAGGTGTTGGCCAGCACAGGATGGACCAATCACACGAATCGGCTTCACTGAGCGATCTGTCACCTGGTAAACACCGGACCCAGGAACAGGCTGGAACATGAACCCGAGCCTTCGGTGGTGATCCATTGATTGATTGATATGTGGGGTTTAACGTCCCAAAACCACTATATGATTATGAGAGACGCCGTAGTGGAGGGCTCCGGAAATTTAGACCACCTGGGGTTCTTTAACGTGCACCCAAATCTGAGCACACGGGCCTACAACATTTCCGCCTCCATCGGAAATGCAGCCGCCGCAGCCGGGATTTGAACCCGCGCCCTGCGGGTCAGCAGCCGAGTACCTTAGCCACTAGACCACCGCGGCGGGGCATTCGGTGGTGATCCAGCTGGCTCAAGCTGGAACGCAGGTTGCTCGCGGCCAGCTCAGGATTGCTTGTTTTCTTCATTGCTTAAACCTTTATTTTTTGCTCTCACCCATGTTCAACCGTACAGTGAGGCCTCCACTCATCAACATCTTCCTCTCTCAATCCCCATGATAAACACCTGCATTTATCTGCGCATTTCAAATGCGTCAAATTGCCACCAAAAATCAATAATTTCTGTTCAGTACATGAACTTATGGCACCTGTGATCACATAGTAACATCCTTCATGCATAACATCGCGCTTTTGGTGAGCGGCAAGGGAAGGGCGAATGTCAACTAATAAGGTAAATCTGAAAAAAAAAAAAAACACCGTGTTGTTAATAAAACGCTTTCCTAAAAAACACAAGGAGCAATATTTAACTTTCTTCTAAAAGCAATCGCTGTGTTCGCTAGTAGTAAACTTGTTATAGCGGGGGCTCAACAGCGTGTTTTTTTGGACCATCTTTATGTTTGTGTTAAGCTGTTGGGTGCTGTGCTCCTTCAGTCAATAATAGGGCAAAACTGCGCACGTGGTACAATCACAGTGCATGAAACATGTCGCAATCTAGCCAATGCAGAAATCTGCTCCCAATAATGGTCCCTAGAGGCCACCCTAAGCGTTAAATTTTGCTTTGTGTCGCGGTATTCCGATTCGCACAGGCGGTCGGTTTTCGTTACTTTAAAATGTCCTATTTTATTACGGTAGCAGTTAAATGAACGCTCCCGGCAGATTCTTGCCGTTTCCATCATATCCCATATATATGTATGTATATATATATATATATATATATATATATATATATATATATATATATATATATATATATATATATACTCATCCCCTGATGAAGGGAGGTCCCCTCCCGAAACTGTTGGGAAATAAATATATTCATCCTTGTTGACAACGCTCCCGTTGTGACATATCCCATACCTTCACGAAGACTAACTGGCCCATTGAATTATTACTCCCACTTATATATATATATATATATATATATATATATATATATATATATATATATATATATATATAAAAATAAGGGAAAGAAGTGTATACCTAAGGGCTCGTTTTTTCCGTGTTTTTAACACAATAATAATGAGATATAACAGACAGTAATGCCAAGGAATGTACAGGGGAAGTTATTACCATTAATGGAATGTAAATAAGAAGAAAGAAAAGTGGATGAAAAAATTACCAACTGTAAGCAGGAATCGAACCTACGACCTTCGAATTACGCGTTCGATGCTCTATACCACTGAGCTATTACAGCGGCACTCCCTCCATCCACTTTTTTTGGGTTTATCTGTGAATTTAGAAGTAGGAGCGACAGTCAGCGCCATCTATAAGCCAAACAACGAGTGTGAAAACACTCTTATGCGCATGTTTGGCGTCACGTAGCACGTGAACTTATTATGAGCGGGCAGCTGATTAATTGTCCCTCTTATACAACCTAAACACACCAATTCTGCCAGTACGAGACCCTCGTTCAATGAAAATAAGGGAAAGAAGTGTATACCTAAGGGCTCGTTTTTCCGTGTTTTTAACACAATAATAATGAGATATAACAGACAGTAATGCCAAGGAATGTACAGGGGAAGTTATTAACATTAATTGGAATGTAAATAGAAGAAAGAAAAGTGGATGAAAAAATTACCAACTGTAAGCAGGAATCGAACCTACGACCTTCGAATTACGCGTTCGATGCTCTAACCACTGAGCTATTACAGCGGCACTCCCTCCATCCACTTTTTTTGGGTTTTATCTGTGAATTTAGAAGTTAAGCCAAACAACGAGTGTGAAAACACTCTTATGCGCATGTTTGGCGTCACGTAGCACGTGAACTTATTATGAGCGGCAGCTGATTAATTGTCCCTCTTATACAACCTAAACACACCAAGTCTGCCAGTACGAGACCCTCGTTCAATGAAAATAAGGGAAAGAAGTGTATACCTAAGGGCTCGTTTTTCCGTGTTTTTAACACAATAATAATGAGATATAACAGACAGTAATGCCAAGGAATGTACAGGGGAAGTTATTAACATTAATGGAATGTAAATAAGAAGAAAGAAAAGTGGATGAAAAAATTACCAACTGTAAGCAGGAATCGAACCTACGACCTTCGAATTACGCGTTCGATGCTCTAACCACTGAGCTATTACAGCGGCACTCCCTCCATCCACTTTTTTTGGGTTTATCTGTGAATTTAGAAGTAGGAGCGACAGTCAGCGCCATCTATAAGCCAAACAACGAGTGTGAAAACACTCTTATGCGCATGTTTGGCGTCACGTAGCACGTGAACTTATTATGAGCGGGCAGCTGATTAATTGTCCCTCTTATACAACCTAAACACACCAAGTCTGCCAGTACGAGACCCTCGTTCAATGAAAATAAGGGAAAGAAGTGTATACCTAAGGGCTCGTTTTTCGTGTTTTTAACACAATAATAATGAGATATAACAGACAGTAATGCCAAGGAATGTACAGGGGAAGTTATTAACATTAATGGAATGTAAATAAGAAGAAAGAAAAGTGGATGAAAAAATTACCAACTGTAAGCAGGAATCGAACCTACGACCTTCGAATTACGCGTTCGATGCTCTAACCACTGAGCTATTACAGCGGCACTCCCTCCATCCACTTTTTTTGGGTTTATCTGTGAATTTAGAAGTAGGAGCGACAGTCAGCGCCATCTATAAGCCAAACAACGAGTGTGAAAACACTCTTATGCGCATGTTTGGCGTCACGTAGCACGTGAACTTATTATGAGCGGGCAGCTGATTAATTGTCCCTCTTATACAACCCTAAACACACCAAGTCTGCCAGTACGAGACCCTCGTTCAATGAAAATAAGGGAAAGAAGTGTATACCTAAGGGCTCGTTTTTCCGTGTTTTTAACACAATAATAATGAGATATAACAGACAGTAATGCCAAGGAATGTACAGGGGAAGTTATTAACATTAATGGAATGTAAATAAGAAGAAAGAAAAGTGGATGAAAAAATTACCAACTGTAAGCAGGAATCGAACCTACGACCTTCGAATTACGCGTTCGATGCTCTAACCACTGAGCTATTACAGCGGCACTCCCTCCATCCACTTTTTTTGGGTTTATCTGTGAATTTAGAAGTAGGAGCGACAGTCAGCGCCATCTATAAGCCAAACAACGAGTGTGAAAACACTCTTATGCGCATGTTTGGCGTCACGTAGCACGTGAACTTATTATGAGCGGGCAGCTATATATATGTGGGAAAGAAGTGTATACCTAAGGGCTTGTTTTTCTGTGTTTTGACAGAATATCATGAGATCTAACAGACAATAATGCCGAGGAATGTATAGGGGAAGTCTATTAGATCGCATTATATTGTGTCAAAACACGGAAAAACGAGCCCTTAGGTATACACTTCTTTCCCTTATTCATTAATGAGGGTCTCGTACTGGCAGACATGGTGGCATTAGGTTCTATACGAGGGAACTATTCGTCAGCTGCCAGCTCATAATATGTTCACGTGCTACGTGGCGCCATACAGACTCATAAAAAAGAGTGTGCCACACTCGCCGCCATGGCTACAGGTGGCGCTGACTGGCACTCCACGTTTAAATTCACATAATAAACCCAATAAAGTGGCTGGGAAAATAAATAAATAGCTCCGTGGTAGAGCAGTGAACGCGTTATTCGGAGGTCGTAGGTTCGATTCCTGCTCATTGCAAGTTATTTTTTCACCCACTTCTTTTCTTCTTATTTACTTTATATTGGTTTTAATAACTTCCCCTGTACATTCCTTTGCATCACTGTCTGTTAGATCTAATTAATATGGTGTCAAAACACGGAAAAACGAGTCTTTAGGTATACACATCTTTCCCTTATAATATATATATATATATATACATATATATATATATATATATATATATATATATATATATATATATATATATAAGGGAGAGAAGTGTATACCTAAGGGCTCGTATTCCCGTGTTTTAACACAATATTAATGAGATATAACAGACAGTAATGCCAAGTAATGTACAGGGGAAGTTATTAGAACCAATGGAATGTAAATAAGAAGAAAGAAGAAAGAAAAGTGGATGAAAAAATTACCAGCTGTGAGCAGGAATCGAACCTACGACCTTCGAATAACGCGTTCGATGCTCTAACCACTGAGCTATCACAGCGGCCGTCCCCTCATCCACTTTTTGGGGTTTATATGTGAATTTAGAAGTAGGAGTGACAGTCAGCACCATCTATAAGCCAAACAACGAGTGTGAAAACACTCTTATTCGCATGTTTGGGGTCACGTAGCACGTGAACTTATTATGAGCGGGCAGCTAATTAATTGTCCCTCTTATACAACCTAGACACACCAAGTCTGCCAGTACGAGACCCTCGTTCAATGAAAATAAGGGAGAGAAGTGTATACCTAAGGGCTCGTATTTCCGTGTTTTAACACAATATTAATGAGATATAACAGACAGTAATGCCAAGGAATGTACAGGAGAAGTTATTAGAACCAACGAAATGTAATAAGAAAAAAGAAAAGTGGATGAAAAAAATTTTATATATATATATACATATAAAATTTATATATATATATATATATATTATATATATATATATATGTATGTGTGTGTGTGTGTGTGTGTGTGTGTGTGTGTGTGTGTGTGTGTGTTGTGTGTGTTGTGTGGTGTGTGTTGTGTGTGTGTGTGAGAGAGAGATCTAACAGACAGTAATGCCAAGGAATGTACAGGGGAAGTTATTAGAACCAATGAAATGTAAATAAGAAAAAAGAAAAGTGGATGAAAAAAATTTTATATATATATATACATATAAATTTATATATATATATATATATATATATATATATATATTATATATATATGTGTGTGTGTGTGTGTGTGTGTGTGTGGTGTGTGTGTGTGTGTGGTGTGTGTGTGTGTGTGTGTGTGTGAGAGAGAGATCTAACAGACAGTAATGCCAAGGAATGTACAGGGGAGTTATTAGAACCAATGAAATGTAAATAAGAAAAAAGAAAAGTGGATGAAAAAAATTTTATATATATATATACATATAAAATTTATATATATATATATATATTATATATATATATATGTATGTGGTGTGTGTGTGTGTGTGTGTGTGTGTGTGTGTGTGTGTGTGTGTGTGTTGTGTTTGTGTGTGTGTGTGTGTGAGAGAGAGATCTACAGACATATGCCAAGGAATGTACGGGGAAGTTAGTAGACCAATGGAATGCAAATAAGAAGAAAGAAAAGTGGATGAAAAAATAACCAGCCGTGAGCAGGCTGGTTCCTGCTCACAGCTGGTTATTTTTCATCCACTTTGTTGCACCATGTTTGACCATGTTGCAGTCCTTGCATATGAGAAGGTTGAACTCATCATCTGCAATTACTTACAATATGTGTGCTACTGTCGCAGATTCTTCCATGCCATTGTCCGCTTTTCGGCAAAGGGCGAGCACGTCCTGTATGTAAGTCACGTAGGACTCTGCTGACGTTTGCGCACAAGTTGCAAACTCCTTCTTTGCCGCTGCCTTTCTACCCACAGACTTGCCGAAAAGGGTGCGCATCTATTCGTTGCACGCTTCCCAGCTTCGAATTTCATCTTCGTGGTTCTCGAACCACACTTTCAAGTAGAACAGGATGTTGGCGAACATAGGAGTTTGATCGCAGCGGTAATTCTTACTTGTACGTTCGTACAACGGCAACCATTCTTCGATATCGACATCGTCAGTGTCACAAAACGCACCAGGATCTTTTAGCTGCGGAAGGGCAACAGTTGTTGTTGTAGTCGCCTCGGCGGGATCGGGTCCCTGGTTTGCCATGGTGTAAAAATCCAAACGTCGGCCACTGCGGAGCTCCGTTATATTGTGTTGTACCCCGCACTTCCACCAAATGTCACGGGGATGAGAGAATGAATGAAATAAATATATTTACAAAATATACAGGGAGAGTCAGAGGCAGCTGCAGCCAAGATGGAAGAACAGCAGCAACAACAACACGAGCACGGTCGCTTTCATCGTCTTCGTCGTCTAAGATGCTCTTTCGTTGCCGATGTCGTATCTATATATATATATATATATATATATATATATATATATATATATATATATATATATCATCCTGGAAAGAAAATAATTGCCACATCCCACGTACAGTGGGAATCCCTTTTATGCGAGGCACGAATTAGAAATGTTGATATGTCACTTTAAAATCAGCACAGCGTTATGATGTGGAGGTAAATGATGCCATACGTACATGACTTCCGCGTCATGATTTTCATGTTTGGATGTGTAGATTACTTTCGTCGTCTGTTCACATCACGTGGTATCAAACTTAGTATATGTGGAGCTAGTAAAACAGCCGCGAGCACTGTATAAGCGTGGTATGTTGTCATGTTCCTACATGACATGCGTTTGAGGATTATCACGTTTGCACCAATCATATACTTTGTCATCCATTGATGTCACGTAACACCAAATTCGGTATATGTGGAGCTAGCAAAACAGCCGTGAGCGCATCAAGAAGGGCCCAATATACTCCAATTTAGCGTTGACGCGCGCGCATGCTGGGCAGAGCGACGCTACGTTAGCAAAACGCGAGCACAACTGTCTGACGCCAGGCGCGACCAGCGTCCGTCGGCGCGGCCCGACCGCAACTGGCACGAAATGGAACATGCTGCGTTTTGCGCCATTGCGTTACCCAGACAACACTGCGTCTTCATCTATTCGAGACGGGGGGACGCCAGACGCACTGAAACACACAAGCGTCAAGGCAACGCAGCGCGGCACAAACCGGCGAGTATATGGCAAGACCAGCACCTGGCGTGGCAACACTGGCGTGACGCGACGAAATGAACGCCGGCGAGCACGCGCACCGCGTCACGTTTAAATGTATTGGCGCCTTGACTGTGTCTTGTAGTCATGTTCTCACATGACACGCATTTGAAGATTACCATGTTTGAACCAGTCATATACCTTCGTCATTCATTTGCGTCACGTACTACCATATTTGGCATTTGTGAAGCCAGCGAAACGGCCACGAGGGCATGATCAGTGTGGCATGTAGTCATCCTGTTACATGACACGCATGTCATGATTATCATGTTTGGATGTGTCATTTACCTATGTCGTCCGTTCGCGTACCGTAATGCCGAGCTTGGCACATGTGAATCTAGCTAAACGGCCGCGAGCGCAACACGAGCGTAGCATGTACTCATGTTGTTACACGACACGCATCTCATGTTAATCATGTTGGCACTAGTATCATACCTTCGTCATGTATTCACGTCCCGTAATACCAAATTTGGTATACGTGGAGCTAGCGAAACAGCCGCCAGCACATCATGAGCGTAACATTTAGTAATGTTGTTACATGACACGCATCTCATGATTATCATGTTAGCGTCTGTCACTTGTGTTCGCCATGTAATCCCGTCATACCATGCTGGTTTTGCAACATGCCATGTGAACGAAACCACCGCAAGAGCTGCAGGACCATGTAATGTAAATTATGAAATTCATGAAATATATTATGATTTTCCAGTTATCACTAGTCAAGTAAGTTTTTCATACAGTATTCTTATGCCATGCCAAGTTTGGTATTGATACCATTATTGAAATGGCCAGGAGAGCTTAAAGTCGTAGGCGGCTAGATAGATAGATAGATAGATAGATAGATAGATAGATAGATAGATAGATAGATAGATAGATAGATAGATAGATAGATAGATAGATAGATAGATAGATAGATAGATAGATAGATAGATAGATAGATAGATAGATAGATAGATAGATAGATAGATAGATAGATAGATAGATAGATAGATAGATAGATAGATAGATAGATAGATAGATAGATACCTCAAAGTCGCCGAGTTCGAATATACGGCAGATCGACTTACTGTTTACCGCAAGCTTACAGAAGGTTTTCAGAGGCTTATAGAGTGGGCAGAGCCAGTGATAAGAGCTAATGAACAGTAACTTGTGCTTCGCTGATGACATTGCATTGCTGATTTAGTCAGGGGGCGAATAGCAGTTCACGAATACTGAATGAGACAAAGATAGTGAAAAAGTCGGTCTGAAAATTAATCTCCAGGAAATATATGTAATTTACACAAGAGCACGCCTACCTAGGACAGGTGGTAACCGCGCAGCTGAAGCACGAGATTGAAGTAACTAGATGACAAAAAAAAATGGCAGCATATTCACAGAGAATGATTGAGGGTGGGGCGAAGCATTCGTACGTCCATTCGTTCTTGCTTCCGTCCGTCCATGCGTCCGTCTGTATGACTGTCCATGCGTCCATTCACCCATCCGTGCGTGCATCTGTTTGTGCGTCCGTCCCTGCGTTCGTCCATGTATCCGCCCCTGCATCCGTTCATGCCTCCATCCAAGCATCTGTCGGTGTGTCCGGTTGTCCATATATTCAACACTCCAAGTACCACCATCTCGCATCTTTTCATCATATAATCCTCATATAGAAGCACCGCCATCCAGCGGACATTCCAAGGACTAAACGAGAGGGGGCACACGCACACTTTCTTGAGGCTTGCTCTTCGGGTCTACTTCCCACCTTTAACCACCTCGAGTTCATGGTATATACTAGTTCATTGTATTCATGGCACTGTGGCTCGACCCTCGCTAAACCTTTCTAAAACTAAGGAGGTTACATCCTGCGAGTATAACGTAGCAACCCTTTTTTGTCAGATAGTGCTCAATGTACATGTCAATGGCTGTCAATGGGGATCGCAGCGTGCGCGTTAACTAAAAGCCGAACGCTCCTGTCTCTCATTGCCGCTTAGCAGCCATTGACATGTACATTGAGCCCTATCTTTTATTGTTCAACAACCCACAGAAGAAACCTCTTGCCAGCACCACCTTGGAGATGAAAATGTTATACTTGTTACACACTACAACGGCTACGAGGGACGAACGGGTGCCACTACAAAGAGCTTCGCCCCTGAAAATGGGGTGTAGCTCATTCGGCAGCACTTCTCAAATGAAGAATAGTAGCTTGCCACTAATTCTCATGAGGAAGGTGTTTAACGGCTGCATTTTGCCGGCACTTACCTACGGAGCGGAAACCTGGAACATTATAAAGACTTCCGCCTATGTTGAGGACGACGCAGTGAACAATGGAAAGAAAATGATAGGCGTCACCCTAACCAATAATAAAGGAGCAGAGTATCAGGGAATAAATGGACATCATAGTCAAAATTAAGAAGAGATGATCATGTACAGTGCACGCTGTGTGAAGGCAAAATAACCACTAGACTTCAAGAGAATGCAAGCAGATCAAGGGCAGATGGAAAGTTACGTGGGGAGAAAAAATTATAAAGATAGCGGGTATAAATTGGCAGCAGCAAGCACAGGACTCAGCTGACTGGTGGGAAGTGGGAAAAGACATTGTGGGCGTAGTCGGTGTCAATATATATATATATATATAGATATATATATATATATATATAAATATATATATATATATATATATATATATATATATATATATATATATATATATATATTTATATATATATATATATATATATATACATATATATATATATATATATATACGTTTGAGCATCGAACGCGTTATTCGTTCGGTTCCTGCTCACGGCAAGGTATTTTTTCACCCACTTTTCTTTCTTCTTATTTACTTTCCATTTGTTCTAATAACTTCCTCTACATATTACTCAGCATTATTGTCTGTTATATCTCAAATATATTGTGTCAAAACACGGATACACGAGCCCTTGGGTGTACACTTCTTTCCCTTGATTGATGATTGATTTGTGGGGTTTAACGTCCGAAAACCACCATATAATTATGAGAGACGCCGTAGTGGAGGGCTCCGGAAATTTAGACCACCTGGGGTTCTTTAACGTGCACCCAAATCTGAGTACACGGGCCTACAACATTTCCGCCTCCATCGGAATTGCAGCCGCCACAGCCGGGATTTGATCCCGCGACCTGCGGGTCAGCAGCCGAGTACCTTAACCACTAGACCACCGTGCCGGGGCTAACTTCTTTCCCTTTTATATATATCAATATATATCAATATATATCAATATATATATATATATATATATATATATATATATATATATATATATATATATATATATATTTGAAAGATGGCAGAAAATATAAATACAAAGAAGACACAAGTCAAAAAACGCGATGTTTTTTTGGGTTTCGGCCGGGGTACCAGCCTTCCTCAGAATAACAGGAATGATTGTGGTGTTACAGCCTATATACACTGTCGTGGCTACCATGCTTCTTCGAAGAATGACGAAAAATAGTATTGTGAATGCTGGCCTATCACAAGAAAAATGGTGATTATAGCTCAGTGGATACCCAGCAAGTGTGCTTGTGCTTGTAGCAGTTACACAAAAGAGTGTTTAGAAAAGGCTATGAAAGGCCACTCTTTACATTTTCGCTGTGACTGTGCTGCGCATAACGCGCAGACCTAGTAGTTTTTTTTTTTTTTCAGACATGTCCCTTTTCCAAAAACCAGCGCCACTTGGTACCAGCGTACAGCGCCATGCCTGATTATGGGCCCAGTATGGCGCTCGTACCAGCGCCTGCCAGCGCTAATACTGGGACGCTGAAGCGGCAGCGTCCCAGTACTCTGCGCAAAACGACTTCACAGGGTTAAAATGGGCGCGCCCATAAATAAATAAATATACAAATAAATACATACATACATAAGTAAAGTAGTGCGCATTCGCATTAAAATTGATAAAATAAAAAAACAACAGGCCTCTTGACGGGATTCGAACTTGCTATTTCATGATTTCGAACCGAGTGCTCTATCCACTATGCCACGCCAGAATTTTTTTTAGGGGCGATGCTCCTTATGGCGGCACCCGTTCGTCCATCGTAGCCGTTGTAGTATGTAGCAAGTATAACATTTTCACCTTCAAGGTCGTGCCGGTGAGAGATTTCTTCTGTGCGTTGTTTAACAATAAAAAATAGTGCTCAATGTACATGCCAATGGCTGCTAATGGGGAATGAGAGGCAGGAGCATTCGGCTTTTAGTCAACGCGCTCGCTGCGATCCCCATTAGCAGCCATTGGCATGCACATTGAGCGCTATCTGACAAGAAAGTGTTGCTACGTTATACTCGCTAAGTGTACCTCCTTAGATTTAGAAAGGTTTAGCGAGCGTTGAGCCGCAGTGCCATGAATACAATGAACTAGTATATATACCATGAACTCGTGGTGGTTAAAGTCGCGAAGTAGACCCGAAGCGCACACCATAAGAAAGTGTGCGTGTGCCACCTCTAGTTTAGCCCTTGGAATGTCCGCTGGATGGTTGTGTTTCCATATGGGGAATATATAATGAAAAGATGCGAGACGGTGGTACTTGGAGTGTTGAATATATGGATGAACGGACACACTGACAGATGATGCATGGATGGACGCATGAACGGACGCAGGGGCGGATACATAGACAAACGCAGGGATGGACGCACGAACAGACGCACGCACGGACGGGCGGATGGACGCATGGACGGTCACACAGACGGACGCATGGACGGACGGAATCAAGAGAGAATGGACAGAGGAATGCTTCGCCTCCCTCTCCATCATTCACTCCGTGCATATGCTTCCAATTTTTTTCTTTTATGAATGAAATAATCACCAGTAATATACACCCAACATACTTCATCAGAAGTCAGGCAAACGCACATGTAAGCGTCAAGAACGGGAAGCCATTCTGGAACGGTGTCAAAAGTCTCAACAACACTGCGCCCTTGAGCAGCTGCTTCTCGGAAGAAAGATCTCGTCGACCTTGGTGGCTCAGCGTGTCTATCAATCAGGTGACTTTTCCATAGGGAACCAGAACATGTAAGTGGGGGCTCTAATTTGACTATGTATCCAAAGAACGCGCCGTTCAACTTCATGTTTACAAGTTACGCAGTCAAGACAGACACGATATTCCTTTCCAAATAACAATTGCGTCTTGATTCGACAGTGACGAGTGGCTTCCGGGCACCGACTGACGGGTGAATATTAGCAAAAGCGCAAAGTATTTTGAAGCATCGACATCTTAACTCTGACAAATCTCAAATTGACTGGAGGAGCAGCCACATATTGTCAGCTGTTGCTGCCGATAGTTTTTTTTTTTCTTTGATAGTCGGTTCTCGCACTTGCTACTGGTCAACATGTGAAGATGGTTTAAATGTCTTATTTGGTAGAAATCCACGCACACGAGTGACTATTGAGATTTTTTTCGCGCGAGCGGGGATGTAGCAGTACACATCCGGCGTGCCAGATTACATGCTTGCAATTATATCGATACCTGCAACTAAGACACCGCCGAAGAAATGACTATTGCAATCCGCTGAAATAGTATGCCAGTATGTTAGTTCACTAACGCGTACCAAATTACCCTCTTAAAACTCCCTGTTCTTACATACGAGTCAAAGAAGTACCTTATGCTGCGCTCAGAAGGAAGCTTTCGGTGACAGCCTATACGTTGCTGAAAGCACGACACATCGATCATTGCCGCTCCTTGTGCGGGCACCACACACGCGTATAAAAGGTCAAGTTAGGCTTTGAGATGTCTAAGCTGTACTTTACAGTCATTCTTACACTTTAGAATTGTGCCTCCTCAAAGTGAAAAGCGCCGGCAGCATGTATACACCGACGCGGCTGGCACGATAGGCCTCGCTGGGACGGGGCACTGGGTAAGGCTGCTCTCGAAGCAGCTGAGTTGCGATGCTTGAAGTTCCTGCTTTTGGGCTTTGCAACATTTCTAACTGTTACCTAAACTGTACCTGAAGTAAGTGGAACGTCAATCAATGCCAGAAATGCATTTATAGAGTGGCGATGCCAAGCGACAGCCGTTTTTTTGGCCTCCGCTGGCAGTATACAGCGGGCGTGCCAGTGTACAGATATATGCAGTTATATTATTAGCAACAATTGAAAAAAACACCCATAGACATACCATTTCAATCCGCTGGAAACGTCTGCCAGGGTGTCAGTCCACGAAGGCGTACCAAATTGCCAACTGAAAATTGCGTGTTGTTACATATCAGTCAGAGAAGAAGCGGCTAAGTGCGGCCAGCAGCTTTCAATGACAGCCTGCGTAGCTGAAAGCACGACGTTCGATCGTCAGTGCTCCTTGGCGAGCATCGACACAAGACAAAATAGTTGATTTAGATTCATGGATGTCTAAACTATACTTTACAGTTATTCTCAGACTTTAAAGTTGTGGGTACACGAAGCGAGAAGCGCCGGTAACATATATACCTACGCGGGTGGCACGACAGGTTTAATGCTCGCTAAGCCGGGCACTGGGTAAGACCGCTCTCGACGCGGTGAGTTGGGATGGTTGAAGATTCTGCATTTGAGCGTCGGAACATTTGTAACTCTTACCTGAAATAAGGAGAAGGATAAGCATAGCAAGACTTATGCGGTGTGGTGGAATCAAACGACAGCTTTATTTTTCGCCTCTGCTGGGAAACCTTGCGAAGCAATCGAGAGAGCTCATTTACGTTTCGCAAACTTTGCGGCAGAAACACTTTCCTGTTTCAGTTAGAAGTGGCGTTTAGCTCCAGGCTTACAAACACTGAAACTTGGAATCGTTACAGCAATACACGGACGATAGGAATATGGCCGCTATACGCGGGGGCATATGCGAAAAAGGTGCATTATAATTGCTGTGATACGTACGTGTGCCGCAATTATTACGTATGCTCGGTATCTGTTAGGGTAGCATCTTTCCATGCCATCGAATCAAGCGTTTTCTATTTAACGACACCGAAACATACCACGGCAAACGCTACAATAACGTACACACTGCGCTGGTAGAAACAGTGCGAGCTCCAGTATTCAGCAGCGCTTGTCAGTGAAAATTCCAGCTTCAAGCGCTTTGCAATGCGCACCAGCATCACAGCGGTTGAGCCAGCACCCCTATCAGTGCTCCCAGTGCGCTCAGCGAAGTTCCAGTGATTACAAGCGTGTAATAGTGTCTCCAGCGTGTACCAGTGCCAAAAAACGTACTGGCATCCCGCTGTTTTTGCAATAGGCGTGGTTTTATATACTAAACTTCAGCATCGCTGCCAGCGTTAGGTCAGCGCAAGTTCACTCTCCTGTCGTCTAAAACATACTTGAACAAACTATGGTCCTTGCAAGCCTTAATAATTATTCCTCAGAGGCATCAGTTTTGAAGACATGGGGGTGGTCAGTTCTTCTCGAAATTTGTTTCACGGGAAGCTCGTGATAAAAAGATTTTGTTTGAGGAGCATCTTTTATATAATATTGTTACCGTATTTCAAGCATTTATAACTCTTTTTCTTTAATGTCACTACACAGTGCCCCAATTAGGTTAGATATTCGTATTACAGGGCAACGAAAGCAGGATTTAAAAAAATGGCAGCATATCCATAGAGTGAATGATGGAGAGTGGGGCGAAGCATCCGTCCGTTCATTCGCTCTTGCTTCCCTCCATCCATGCGTGCGTCGTTGTGGCCGCCCGTGCATCCATCCGCCCATCCGTGTGGGCATCTGATCGTGCGTCCACACGTCCATCTGTGCGTCCGTCCCTGCGTTCGTCCTTGCATCCGCTCCTGCGTCCGTCCATGCATCCATCCGTCTGTGCAGCCATCTGTGCGTCCGTCCATGCATCTGTCTGTGTGTCCGTTCGTCCACCTATTCAACACTCCAAGTACCATCTCGCATCTTTTCATCATATATTCCTCATGCAGAAGCACCGCCATCCAGCTGACATTCCAAGGACTGAACGAGAGGAGGCACACGCACACTTTCTTACGGCTTGCACTTCGTGTCTACTTTCCTCCTTTAACCACCTCGAGTTCATGGTATATACTAGTTCACTTTATTCATGGCACTGCAGCTCAACCCTCACTAAACCTTTCTGAAACCAAGGAGGTTACACCCAGTGAGTATAACGTAGCAACCCTTTCTTGCCAGATAATGCTCAGTGTACATGCCAATGGCTGCTAATGGGGAATGAGAGACAAGAGAATTCGGTTTCTAGTCAACGCGCGAGCTGCGAATTTTTCGTTCTTTAACAACACACAGGAGAAATCTCCCACTGGCACCACCTTGGAGGTCAAAATGTAAGACTGGTTACACACTACTACTACGACTAGGAGGGACGAATGGGTGCCGCTATAAGGAGTTTCGCCCATAAAAGTCAGCTATACACTCACCTATAATCATTACTCATTAATATTTTCATGAGCTGGAGTCCGAGTGAGTCCAGAAGAGCGAAAGTTTACTTACTTTGAGTTGAAAGGGTTCTGCAGAAGTTGAAAAAAAATACAGAGATAAACACGCCTGCATACATCCAACTAACACTTGTAGCTTGACTGCGTCAATCGAGGCGTATGCATAATTTGCCTCAGTGCTATGCAGTGTCGAATGTGTTTCGCCTTTGGAAGTGGTTGGCACAACTTCCCCCGGAGAGATAGAACATTTAAACTTGTTTAGAAAAAAGTTGTCAATATTGAGTACGAGGTACTCTACTATGGGAGAGCATAAAGCCGTCCCGTAGGCCTCAAGCCAGCGTCAACACATCGAGTAGAATCACACAAAACCACACACTTAGTGCGGTACGTTCAGAAATCGAAAAAATATTGGCAAGTCCTACGTATCTGGGGATCCACGTTATGCGAATCACGCGGAGGTAAGGTTACCTTGTTGCAATTTTTTTATTGAGCGACACGTAATGAAAGGACGCTAAATATATGTACACGAAGGTTGCACGCCCAGAAATATGTTGATTAGTTGCAGATGTTTATATAACTTGTTGTTTGCAATTGCACAACGATGTAAACTGGAACATGCGTATTAGCAACGCCAGAAGTTGATATGAAGCGCTGATGCTCGCGAAGATGCTGCCCCTGGACACTGCTACATAAATCAACTTCAGCGCAAGGCAGCTAACCACAATTGACGTTAACCCGACGTGACGGCTGTATCAAAGGAGCACATATATAACGTTTAAAAAGTGGGTAGACCGCACTGCAACTTTAATTGAAGTTTCCCGAACATTAGCGTCTATTTGAAAAGTAGTTCCGAGACCTGGCGTAGCTCTGTGGTAGAATGCTATGCTGCCAAGCATAATGCTTGGGTTTGATTCTTGGTGGAACCCTGAAATTTGTTTGTATTCGTCGGGGGTGTCAACGCTTCCTGTGTCAGATTTTTTTAACACTGACATTTACTGTGTGCTTTCGTTAGGTAGACGCTACCGATGTTGGGCATCACTTAACGCTCAGCCATTAACATTACCCATGTGTGTTCTCGTAGTACCTGGGTAGATACCAAGTGTATATAACTTATTTGTGGCACATACCCGCATACGAGCACGTACCCACCCGTGGGCATGTGCCACTGTCCGGCAGGAAGTGTCTGACGACGTCGCAACGGGGTTGTGACATTATTCATTCCTTGAACAGCGCGTGCGTTATATTTCTAAACCATCTTACCCTCCAATACTAACTTTGGTTCACGCCAAGTTAAGGGGGTGACCACGAGAGCACCCCAACGTAAGCGGCTAGACAGACAGACAGACAGACAGACAGACAGACAGACAGACAGACAGACAGACAGACAGACAGACAGACAGACAGGCAGACAGACAGACAGACAGACAGACAGACAGACAGACAGATAGATAGATAGATAGATAGATAGATAGATAGATAGATAGATAGATAGATAGATAGATAGATAGATAGATAGATAGATAGATAGATAGATAGATAGATAGATAGATAGATAGATAGATAGATAGATAGATAGATAGATAGATAGATAGATAGATAGATAGATAGATAGATAGATAGATAGATAGATAGATAGATAGATAGATACGCTCAAAGTCGCTGAAGTTCGCTAAAAAATGCTTCGCATGTAAAAGTGAGGATTGTGGGCCTGATTTTTCATATGCAAGCTTGAGAGACCACAATGCCATTGGCGCACGGTAAAGTAGCACGGAAAAATGTGCAAGCGAAAAATTGGACAATTTAGAACGTACGTTGAAATTTTTATAGAATTGCGACGCTGACAGTGTTACAAAGAAACTAGCATGAAAATAAGAATAAATGTAACCGGAGTTGATTGTATTGTGGGTAATCACGAGGACAAAGAAACGAGCTCCGCTAATGTATAAAAAGTATTCCGAGACTGCACTGCCAGCGTACAGATGCAACCTCTGGCAAAAATACAGATGCTATACCTCTCGAAAAAAAGATGTCATTACCATCTCAACAAGGAGTGTTATGCTCAACTCTAAGTCCACGCTTTCATGACTAAGAAAACAAGGAAGCAAATTAACAAACAGACAATTTAATGTTGCAGAACACAAAAGCAAAATAAAAAAAGAGCCATGTGAGGGCAGGATTGATAATATTACTTCAATGTCTTGCCAGGAAAGCCACAAGAAAAGTGATCTAGTGGCTGCGGTAGTTTCAAAATCAGCGTTTCCATGTCGCTTTTCTTTACTTCTTTGGAGCTCATTTACGAAAGCCTTTCTAATTGAAAAATCTCGCAAAAACTTTTGAGCAGCTCGGCAACGATAGGCGGCATTGTCTCTTTAGGAGTGAATAACAGTCAACGAGGAAAGTTTGTTGAGCTGTATTCCCCAACACGTCTGTAGTTGAGCACATTGCGCATAGAGTTTTCCGCCGTGGTCGTAAAGATGACAAAGGTTCCCCCGCGGTCTTCGGGTCTTTATGAAACGAGGCGCTGCAACCCGAGTTCCTGCAGAATAGAGAAGCTGTATACTGCATTAGGAAGTTCTCCGTAGCAAAGGCTTTGTGCATTCATCTCAACAGTAGTTCCGTGTTGGCTTCAACATCCGCCAGTCTTAATGTTAGGGACGGCCTTCTGCGCTCCCTTAGTAGAGTCCCAAGAACTTTAAATTGTTAAACACTTTTTCTAAACACACATACCTACAGAGATTTTGGAGAGTTTAATTCTCCTATAATGTGGAGAAAAGCATGAGGGCGCAGAAAATTGTCACGAACTTTTCTTTGCGCAGCTGTGCATGTGCTACAGCAGTGACTACCCGAACAGACTGAAACTGGTGGCCGCGCAACTTCTATAAAGTGCCTTTTGCGCTAGCTTCAAGCCCTGCACCTGAATTGCTTCATAACTTAAAAGAAGGCATTTCGCGCCACAATTTCTTGCACTGTCGGAGGTAAAAGGATGGTGGAAGAGATAAAGCTGAAGCGGAAAGCTCGAGAACAGAGTGCCGAAGGCGCGGAACTTCCGCAGTGAATTGCATATATACATGCCACATGGTGCAAAAAGAAATTGTGAAGTTTATCATTTGCTTCGGCAAATTTAATATTGTCTCGACTACATGTTGGTTCGGAAGGATTTCAAACGCCGTGTGTCGTAAGGCTGTCCGTTAGAAGGAGACGGAGTATTAAATTTTTGTGGAAACGTAGTTAAGGTAGAAGATAGAAGGCAGGTGCTTTCTGCAATAAACCTTTCAGCGTGCAGGGGGCTAAGCATCGTAATCAGACTTACGGATGACACCACGTAATGCAATCGTTACACAGAGAAACTTTGCGCAACTGTTAAGGAAGGAAGAAAAAACAACGGAGAAGGCAGGGAGGTTGGCCTGGCACATACCCGGTGAAGTTAGCAAAAAAGAATAACAGGCAGTAAGAAGGGAGAGAGAGAGATAAAGATGCAAGGAAAGGTAGGGAGGTTAACCAGACGCACATCCAGTTTGCTACCCTGCACTGGGGAAGGGATAAAGGGGAGAAAAGAGGTTGCAGAAAGATGAGAAGGTACACACAATCACGAGCACACTCGGAGAGCACACACAGTCTACAGGCGGTCGCTCAGGTTTGTTGACTTTAGGTAAAGTAGCAGTGCTTTAGTTGCTTTTTACGTAACTGAGGCAAATGCCCAAGGTCCTAGTATCTTCTGCACACAAAATGGTCCGGGGTCAAGTTGATTCAAAACCATCCGGAGCTGGCATCGCTGTGTGTCGTAGCAAGCGCAGCTGCACAGGACGTGTTCGATGGTCTCTTCAGCTCCGCAGTAGTCGCATGTAGGAGTGTCTGCCATACCAATGCGAAAGGAGTACACCTTTGTAAATGCAACACCCAACCAAAGGCGGCATAACAGTGTCGCATCGGAGCGAGAAAGTTGTGATGGTAGCTTTAGCTTGAGCGAAGGACCCAGTTCATAAAATTGACACCTTTGGAAGCTGGTACACGACCAGATCGTGCGTGTGAGATCTCGAGCCAGCAGGTAAAGTTGTCCTGCTGCATCATTCCTAGATAGAGGAATCGGGACTACACCGGTTTCTTCATGGGCTGAGCGGGCTGCATCATCGGCTAATTGATTTCCGGTAATACCGATATGTCCAGGCAGCCATTGATATATAATATCATGCCCTCGTGCTAGAGCTTCATGATGGCAATGTCTTATTTCTTGTACCAATTGGTCATGACTCCTCCTACGCATGGCAGACTGCAAGCTCTGAAGCGCTGCCTTCGAATCACAGAATATGACCCATTTTCCTGGACGTTCTTGAACGAGATATTGTAAAGCAGCCCTTATAGCAGCAAGCTCTGATGCCGTAGATGTCGTCATATGCGACAACTTAAACTTGATTGTCATTGCTGCAGCCGGAATTACAGCGGAACCTGATGAGCTGCTGGACGAAACGGACCCATCAGTGTATATCTGCGTTCGGTCTAAGTACAACTCATGTAATAATAGCAGTGTTGCTTGCTTCAATGCTACTCTGGAGTGATTGCTTTTCTTTTTGATTCCCGGAATTTCAAGACGTACTTGCGGCTGGTCGAGGCACCACAAAGGACATGCCATTCTCGCAGCTGGCGTATATCTGATGGAATGCTGTTTAGGTGCTTGGCTATGACGTCTGAAAACGTAGCAAGTGTTAGTCAGTACCGGCAAGCTGTGGCGCAATAGACCAGAAATAGGGCCCTGTACAGCTGTAGCATGGAGGCCACAGAAGTGCCCCATGCTTTCCCGCACAAAAATTTCATTATATGCACAATAGATAGCAGTCTCTTCTTCAAGTACGCACAATGTGGGCTCCACGAAAGACTTCTGTCGATTATTATGCCCAGGAAACGATGCGTCCGTGCATATTTGACACACTGCTTATTGATGTACACAGGGTATGGCGTCATTGGTTTGCGTGTACACGCCATCAACGCGCACTTCACAACTGATATATTTAGGGCTTGTTTCTGAAGGTAGGCTGTTGTGAGGGTCGCTGCCCACTGTATTCGTGCACGCACCTGAGGGTGAGTAACTGCAGCACTCCAGAGGCAAATATCGTCGGCGTATATGGATAGGCACACCGACTTTGGCAGAACCTCCCCAGATCAATGAGGGCAACATTCAACAATGTGGGGCTTAAAACACCTCCCTGAGGTACTCCGCAGTAGGTGTAATGTTGAGCAGTTGTACCCTCATATGTTTGTACGAAGAAACCCATGCCAGTTATATAATCTTTTATCCATTGAAACATTCGTCCACCAATGCCCATTGGTGCGAGAGAAGTGAGGATGGCATCGTGAGCTACATTATCATATGCACCCTTCACGTCAAGAAAAAGTGCCACTGATATGCGCTTGCGACTTTTTTCTTGGTGAACAAATGTCGATAAGTCAAGGACACAGTCAATGAAGGAGCGGCCCCGACGAAAGCCTGCCATGCAAGAAGGGTATTTGGTGTATCGTTCTAAGTACCACTCGAGACTAAATAGAACCATTCTTTCCATCACTTTTCCGAGGCAGCTTGCGAAGGCAATAGGGCTATACGCTGTCAAGTTCAATGGTGATTTGCCCGAATTCAAAAGTGGTATTAATCGACTTTTGCATTCTCGGGGAACACTGCCGCTGAGCCAGGAGTTGTTGAAGCATGTTAAAAGTTCTTTTCCGGCTTTTCGTCCAAGGTGTCCCAACGCACTATAAGTAATACCATCAGGACCTGGCGATGACATGCGTTTAGAAGCGACTAACGCACATTCCAGTTCTTCCATGGTGAATGGAATGTCTATTTCTGGTAATCGCGTCTCAGGAACGATCACGGCGTCGATGCTCTCGTTCATAATATTCCCGGCAACTCTCGTGCAAAATTCTTCAGCCACCTCGAGTTCTGTTTTTCCATGACTGAGTGCCAAAGCTTTGAAAGGGTGCCGTTGTTTCGGAGAGGAGCGAAGACCACGAACTGTTCTCCAGATATATGACAGCGGTTTATGAGGGTCTAGAGATTTGCAGAATGCTTTCCAGCGTTCGCTCTCCAGTTTGTAAATGCGTCGTTGAATCTTTTTCTGGAGCCGCCTTGCTTCCCTCAGATCGTAAATTAATCTTGTGCGTCTGTATCGTCGTTCAGCACGCCTTCGTATAGCTCGTAATTTTTCCAGTTCGATGTCAAACTGTGTTATTTTAGACGAAAATGGTAATTTACATTTGGACGCTTGGATAGCTTCCGCTATGGTATTTTCCAGGCAGCAGGCGAGGCCTTCTTCGCAAGCGTTCTCAACACGCAATGTAAACATCGACCAGTCAGTGCCAATTGCAGCACCGGAAAAGAAATTCTTTATGATACCATAGATCGTCACGTAGGTGGGTATGTGATCACTCCCATGAGTCTCAATATCGCAAAACCACTTAACTTTGTGAGAGAAGCACCGTGACACCAATGTCAGGTCAAGGCAACTGCCATACGTGAGACCCCGCAGATATGTTGGGGTACCATCGTTCATGATGGAAAGGTCGTAATCGGAAGCGAATGTAACATTGTTCCGGCCCCTGGCATTCATCCTAGTGCTCCCTCAAAGCATGTGACGGGCATTGAAGTCACCGGTGATGATCCAAGGCCCATCGGTCCTCATTAGGATGTCTTTTATTCTGTCGCAGTCAAATCGCGATGACGGAGATATATATCCACCAATAAGCGTGAACGAAACTGCATTCTTCTTTACACGAAGACACACGTACTGATTGTCGTCATTTGAACCTATTGGGTGCGAAAGATAAGTAAAGTCTGTGCGAATGTAAACAATTACTTTGCTTCGCTCTTCGCAAGCGGCTGAACAAAAAGCTTCATAACCGGACAATCTATAAGGCGTTGATACGTTTGGTTCACATATGACAAGTATAGGGAATTGATTGGCCCGAACAAATTGGTGAAAGTCCGAGATACGGGACTTCATGCCTTTGACATTCCACTGGAAAATCGACGCACTTTTAACTTCAGTGCGGAAGATGAGATTTTGTTGAGCCATTTGCTTATACGAAGTTAGCAAGAACTCGATTCAGTGCATCCAGTATTTGCAGTGCACTCTTAGCAGACGGAGATTGTATGCTGCTCAGTAGCGTGCGAATCGTGGCAATTAATGATTGCACGATTGCAGTCACTTGCCTGTCTTGGTTGGAAAGATCTCAAACCGGGATCGCGGACTGGCCGTCATGAAACTCCTTCGGTTCGCTTGATGCTGCTTTCCTTTGAAGTGCAGGTCACTCTGTCGCAGTTAGGGTATGCTCACTGGCTTTGTCCTTTACAGCCTTTCCCACGGCATGTGGTCTGGGAGGCAAAGGAGGTGGTACTGATGAGGGATCTGGCAAACGTGTCGAGGAGGTAGCGGGCGTCCTCGAAGACCGACGTCGACGTGAACGACGCCTTCTGACTTATAGCTGCGGCTTCTCGATGAGATGAGTGATCGCGCACCATCTCCTTCAAGATAGCAATTTCCTTCTGAATCTACGGGCACTCCTTCGATGTGGCTTCATGGGATCCATTGCAATTAGAGCATTTCTTGACAGTTGCGACGCACTTATCCGCTTTATGGTGCTCGGCGCAGCGGTGGCATACCACCGAATCCTCGCAAACGCTGCTCACATGTCCAAGTTTCATGCATTTACGGCACTGGAGAGGCTTTGGAATGAATGGCCGCACAGCATATCTGAAGTACCCCACCTTCACATGAGAGGGGAGTGATGCGCTCTTAAACGCAATCTTCACACAGCGAGACTTGCCTAGCCGGGTAGTAGTAGTAGTAGTAGTAGTAGTATTTTTATTTACAGTAAGCCGGATACAGAGCTCACTGCAGGGGCAAAGGGCTAAAGGCGAACAGCCTGACAAAGGCCCTTGTCCCTCCGCAGTCCGTGACAGTGCAAAGCTTAGACATCAGCACTGACAAACAATATATATATTCAATACATTGGTTTCAAGCAACCTGAAATTGTAAACACAAAATTCAAACATAAATAGCATAAGAAGTTTACATAACACAATTTAAGAATTAGAGGTCACTCTCGTTGAAATTCACCACTAAGCAATATCAATGAAACAACTCAAAAACATACACAAAATGCATGCGGATACAATGAATTCCGCTGTATACACTCGTATAATTGACATAGAAGTTTATGAACAATTTAAGCATTTGCAGAGGCATGAGACTCCATTACGTAGTTTCCATAGTGTAGACCGGTGGTTATGAATAAGTTATTCATTTGTTTCTTGAACGTCGCACTACTAGCCCTAAAGTTCAATTGATCTGCAAGGGTATTTAAAACCTGAGGTACCTGGTAAGCAATACTTTGTTTTCCATATTGGGTTCTTGTTCGAGGAGCTCGTTTCTTTTGTGACATCAACAATTAGAGTATCAGTTGTTGACTTGACAGGAAATTGTAAGTCATTATTGGAAATAGCCTCATCTATGTCGTAGATCACGCCGGTTACTACATCACATCCCAAGAGAACATGAGAGCGCACCTGGTTGCCGTCCAAATCAGTTACACTGCGCAGAACGCCCAACGCACTTGCGTGCAAAACGTCAACAGCCAGTATATTCTTTCTGGCGTTCACTCTTATGTCCGTGATCTCATTTGGCACGAGCGTTTCCAGAGACCTCGACACAGACTGTCTGTTAAGGCGTTTCATGCTGACGGTAGGAAGTGCAGGCAGAAACAGGATGATATAAGTGTTCGATTTTGGCGCTTCACTTACAGTTTGAATAGTTGAGGATGAGGATGTCCTCATGTTCCTCCTCTTCGCTTTGCAGCTCAGCACAGGTTGGAAACCATCGTCTGAGAAGTCCTCACTGCTGAGATAGTAAGCATGAGTATTTTCACTGTCGCTGTCACTCGCTTGTCCCATCCACTTCCTGGAGGCGGCCGCCGCTGACGCCGCTGGTGCCGGCAGGCGCCCGGCGTGATCTATATCCATCCCCTCCAAGGGAGCAGCGAAACTAAGCAGTAAGAAGCTTCCTGTTATTCTTTTGTGGTTCCTGTGGTTCCCGGCTCACATGGGAGAGGTATCGGAGACACACCGCAACCTAAACGAGACGGCACACGCCAAGGCGTGCGAGCTCGTGAACCGCGCCGGCGACTGTCCTCTATGGGGAAACACCAAAGACCGTTTGACGACTTAAATTGAAATTACCAAGGCTTTCCGCCTGGCGCGCCAAACCTTCCCTCTGCCCAGCGAGAAGCTGAACAGGATGCAGGCGGTGTCTTTACGACAGCTGCAGACGCACACGTATCCCAACCCATCGCTGTTTAACAGACTATACCCCAATATATATCCGACGAATATATCCAAGATATGCCATAGTGAGGTTGCCATATTAAATAACATGCGCTGGGACTGCGCTAGAAATCCGCAAGGTACTAAATTCGGAACCCTTCCACTGCGGTTGGCTGCTGCCCTGTGCAGCCCTAGCCTCGGTGACCAACTCTGGGCTGTCCAGGAGGCCCGCGAGGCGGCGGTCAGGCAAGGTCTTGACGTCCCCACGTGGGAGACCTAAGGTCCGGTCAGCGAAAGCTCTGCCGGGCTTCCAATAAAGTTCTTACCAACCAACCAAGTAAGAAGCTCAATTATCTAAGCAAATGGCATTCTTTGGACTAAAGCACTTGCGCTAACAATTTTAACTCTCCTTCGCAACTGTCGAAGATTGTTTACGTAGAAGAACAAGGATTGTGAAAGTGTACCTCAACTTCATGTCCCAAGCTTTTTGAACGTTTGACAGCGTGCTGAAGTACAGACTATTGTGAATCTTCGACAACTGCAAAAGCATGCGTAACAATTTTACACGGCTACATACAAACAGATTTTTTGTACCTCTTAAGAAACAGCTCGTAGCTTTGCCACACACAATCTTATAAATCTAACGGAAACGATAGAGGGTTAAAAAAACTTTATCTTTACAGATTTTGCCGTAGAAAAACCTGAAATCAACTCCGTGGGCCCCCGCACGCGCTTCATCAGCCCACTTCTTACCCTCCATGCAATGAATCGAGGCAGAAGCCGGCACTGTGTTGCTCCAAAACTCCTAGCATATCAAGCACCCTCGGTCCTTTTTGTGCTAATCGTGTGTGTGTGTGTTTTTTTTTGAACTCTTGCAATTCATTAATTATTCGGTGATGGGAGATCACATATGTTATGACGAACCTTCTTCGCTCTTTTTGCCGTTCTCATGTAGAATTGCATTAGAATTTGGCGGTGTTCAACTTGGTCAGCCGGGCTTCGTGAGGTGATAAATTTCTAATTTTCTATCGCTTCTTATTTTGAAAATTTTGGTATTCCTTCCTTTTTTTAAACCATATCTTTCTCTCTCGATATGAAGACAATCTCGTGTAAACTCCATTCTAGGACAGTTTTATGAATGGCTTGGCTTGAAGAAATTTTTATTTTTTGTGCGCCCCTTTAGAACATCTTTGCGAATGCGGAATAGCCACCTCAATGTACCGTGAATTGAGTGAGTTCTGTCCTCAACAGCGGCCAGCGTTCTGGTTTTGTTTTCCATCCATGAAGCTCCATATAATAATTTCTTGCACATCGTGACCCTCCTAAACAAAGAAATATATTATATAATCAGTTCGAGTGAATGGTTCTACTAATAAGACACTCTCTAAAGCACTTCAATGTCTTTTTGTTGCGCTTTGCATCTACTACATGCGCTAGTTTTTTATTAATCCGCTGTGGCAACGTGAACCAAATAAACCCATATTTTGGTGGTATGTAACTAGTAGTGTAATGTAACACTATAAATACGCAAATTGTACAGATGTTGGGGTAGCTTCGTACACAGAGCCGAAAATTTGGCTGAGAAAAATTTCACCCCTTTTTGTAGGATCTCGAACACACCCACGCCAACAGCGTAATTTTCCTACGAGAACGCGGTGATCATTTACAAAGTTTTACATATAAAAAGCTAGAAAACTACCAGCACCTATAACTGATTTATAGAAACAAAGAGAAGTACTTTTTCTATTAGCTACGGAAGTCGGCAAAGTCAAAATGTCGCGTTTTGTCCCGTGTCTCATGTAAGACCACCCTACCCTAATTACATAACAAGACGAAATATGCATTGGTTTAAAACAAAAACATGTACGAAAGCTACACATTCTGTAGTGTTATAAAAAAGCATGTGGTAGCTCAGCATAACACAAATGAGAAAAAAATGTACCTTGACAGGGTAGAATTCACGAGCAAACAATAAAAAAACAACCAAGAAGGCAAAAGAAATAAAGAATCAGTAGAGTTTACAAAGAGACTATATAAGAAACCTTAAGATTTCAATGATCGCTGATATGATAACTGTGCAGGTGAAGCTTCTTAATTGACTTATAGATCATTCTGTGGTTCCGTACCTACAAATAAAACAGTTTCCGTTGTTGCTTCGAGACCTCGGATGTAAACTGTTGTGATGTGACATTTACCGAAACCCTTCCGGCCTCTGACAAAGAAATTGTGGGTAGTCAAGAATGAGGCAAATGACGATACTATGGTCGCAAGGGATAAGCTTATTTGTTGTGAGCATATTTACCTCGGCGAACATGAATGTAGCATGAGCGTTATAATGTGCCGAAGGGATATGATGCGAACAGCATCATTTTTGATGTATTGTAAAGGTGCCATAATGACCGCGATATGTGATTCTCCAGGATGCTAAGCAGTATCTAATGTGACGTACAGTGGTTTTGTCCTTGCGGTTGAGGTAAATGACCCAGATTTTCATTTATGGGTAAGCTTTCATACTGTTAAGAGCTCGCGTTAAATTCGAAGTCCCGAGGTTCATTGTAAGTTACATCAAACTCGAAGACCCGCAATGTGAAAGAACGAAGTAATCATTGCATGACAGCTGGTGATATTCAATCGCTCGTTCTTATCACACCATCCCATGCATCAGGCATTTGAAACACGTCAATGGTTTTTTACGGAAAATGGCACTGAGAAGAAGCAATGGCCTGTCGGTTCCAACACGTATAAAATTTATTCGCTGTCTCCCAGGCGAACTAATTTTTGCGTGGATCTTCTGTTTACAACCATCTTTGCTTGAAAGCCGTTGCGCCTGTTCGAAAGAAAATGCCGGTACCAGAATTTTAGGTACTCTTTTGTGTAAACGAGGGTCAACACGTCTGGACTTTGAAACCATGCCGCAGGTAATGTTTGTATTCGTCATATAGTACATTATAGCATGCTTTTTCGCAGGGGAGGCCGACTCCTTCACTTGCGTGTAATCAATGAACTCCTGTAACAAATCCAGGGAACCTAACAACAATATACTTTACTGTATACCACAGAGCAACTATACTAGTCTCAACCTCTACCACACAGTAAGCTCCCACTAAATGTTGTAGCATAGACTTATTGCCAGCTTCTTGCTATCCTTTTGCATAGTGAGCGAGATACTGGGTCTCAAAAACCACAAAAGATCACCTTTTTTTCACATCAAGGTACACTTTGTTTTGTACGTACGTATAACGTTTAACAAAATCACAACCTTCTGCTGAGATCCGTATAACTTGCTTAGCGAAAGACATCGCTTCTACACCCCCCCCCCCCCCCTCACAATAAACCAAAACTATAACAATACGAAAATGTCTGCCACAGCTCTATCACCGTCCACTAGTAGCAACGTTGCCAGGCGCCGGTATAAAGGAAGCACGCCAGCCATTATCCCCGCATAAGCCATGCACGCTTGAGGTAAAAGTGCATGTACGGGGCATCTTGGGAGCTCATCTAGTCATACGCGCTAATTTTTTTCATGTATTCGTCAACAATGGTTGCACGAAAAACCCGAAATCTTGTGGTGAAGCAACGTTGTCGATAGACACGGGCATAGATGAACGTTGCTCTCACAAGGCACGCCCACCACGTTCTTTCGTTATGGGACCACATGGACGGTTTCGGGAGAAAACCGATTTCCCGAGAAACGGTTATATTTCATCTTCTCGTAGGCTGGAAGGGAAGCTGTCACATAATGAACTAGTTTCAGTAGCAGCGGTTGAACCCTTCGGGTTGAAGTGGCGTAATGATCCTTTATTCGTGGTCGTAATAATCGTGTATGACCTGTAGCGCTAGCCCACGACCATGAAGCACGTGAGTTATCCTTTGAGGATGAAAACATTTTTATGAGCCGCTATTTTTCAGAAAGTTTTGTTGAAGTAGCACTATAAAACTTTTGGAGGGTGCTGGAGCTTATCTTTCATGAGTAGAACAGGGTTGCGACATGGGACCCTGCGCTTATGGCCATCCACCATGCCCCCATGGAAAGCAACCTTTGCACGCGTAACATTGGCCGTTTCAAACTGTCCAAGACTGTCTCCTTGATGTACCCTTAAGTACCAAATATTCCATATAGTTCTTCCTTTTGCTCATTGCCGAAGTACAAACTACTCACCCTTGATTTGTTACGTACGTATGCTCAGCTGCACACTTTATAATAAATGGTCAACTTAAAACCACCTACTCGGTACGCTGTTCACATAGTTAGGCACCTGCTACGATTCTAAGATCCTGCCACACAATTTTACATGCGTCAAGGAGACTTCTTTCACTGCGTGACATTCATATAGTGTTTTCTTTTCTTTTTTGCAATGCAGTTCAGCAACGAAGAGGATCTGTGGTAGAACGCCTGCTTGCCACGCGGACCACATGGGTTCGAACCTCACTTCGACAGAAAAAATTTTTCTTTTTTCTTTATTTAGATTTTTCTCGAGCTTTACGCGACGTAGATAATGATTTTTTTGCTCAGAATTATGGACGCCGGCACCGACGCCGGAACTTCTGCTAAATGAGTTGTTTAACGCTCCAGTGTTAATATTACTAGCACCTCCTAAGGTGTCAGTTTTCTCTCACCCCTGGAGATAGCTTGCAACGCCCTTCACTTTCTTTTTTTCGTGCTTACAGGAGATAAATAAATGTGTAATACGTCAACTGGTAAACTCAGCAAAAAGTGCATGCACAAGCACGTCGCTGAATTTCGCATATACACGCATGTTTAAGTGTGGCCGGTACTTGGTATTAACAATATTTTAAATTCTAATCGCACGAATGAGAGCCATGTGCCCCTATTTATGTAAAACAGCAGGCACAAGGATACCTGTGATCACACGCAAGCGTAAAAATGACTAGAATTCTGGAACAGTCAATATAAAAAAAACACATGCGAAACCTCAGCAGAACTAATCTGAAAAAAAAGGGGGGTCACAAGGCACCTCCAACACATCCCACGCTGTGCGTGTGAAAAGATGAAATGCGAAGCATTCAAATCGGAGGCTTGGTCAAGTTGGGAACTCAAAGTCGGTATATTGTACGGAGAAAAACAGGAAGAACGATCTGAATGATCTCGTGCTCTTCCACTTTCTCTTATTGCCATATATAAACGCCTTCATTTATAGAAAATTATGGGTTTATTGTTAGCTTTGTTCCCGTGTTCGGTCAATGGCACCGGCAGACAGTGATGCTTATGCAATGCCGCGCTGCGCCTGCCACTTTAATTAAACTTTTGGTGATAGTGCCACGCTATGAGCGAGGTTTTTCCCCGTACCACGTGAGCTCCACATGTGCCTGTGACCAAAATGAGGCTGCGGAAGAAAAGCAATATTATTGATATAGACAATGCGACCAGTCAGTATCGGTAAAGCTCCTACACCAGTGCCGCACTGGTCAAGGGTTGTCAACAGGCTTTCCCAGTAAGAAGCAGCTACGTTTTCTGAGCGCCTCCGGCTTTCGTATGTAATGTAATGTACTGTTGTGGGCCTCCACACCAAAGGCATTTGTTTTCATTCACGAGGGTATAGGGACGCAAAACTGACCTTATTGCCCTGATTGCGTGGCAGGGCATGAAAGATTTCCGTCAACTCTTCCTCGATGTCCTTCACTCTAAAAAAAAGGGAGCGAGAATGGAGAAACGGGCTCCGTTCCTCCTTCGGCGCAGCGACTTCCTCCCTTTCGGGCGCTTTACCTGTCGCGCCCTCTCGCGGCAAGGACCAAAGGAGCAACGTTTCTCCTTCAGCGTTCAAGTTACTCCTCAATCACGGGGGTCTTGCTCGCGCGCATGCGCACGCCAAGCCTATAGCCGCCCGCGGCCAGTCGCGAGCCATTGTTTTAACCTAAGATTGTTGTAAGCAATGCAGGAATGACGTTTTCTTTTGTTTTATTAGTATAGAGTAAAAGCCTCTCTTTTATTTTATCATCGTCAGGCACTCGCACGATGCTCCGCACACTTCCATGTGTGTCTCGTGTTGTTTCATACTACCAATTTGTCACGAATACAAAGAGCTCTGCTTCCCAAGCAGTCTTGCTTTATCGATTACCTTAGAGTGTAAAAAAATAATGATTTTTTTCGGTGTCGACATACTTGGTAAGCCCGCGCATTTTTAGTTTCACACGGCACCAACAGCACTCATGAATTCAACGAGGCGCGTAAAAAAGCATCACACTTATTTTTTCAATAGTGTAGGAAACCTGATACCACTCTACAGTCCATGCGTGAAAGTACGATCATATACAATTGATAGAGTTATACGTGCCACTACCACCATATGGATGTTCTTTGCAGTTTACCCCCATTCGAATACGGCCGCCGTGGCCGGAAGTCGTACCTGCGTCCATCAGCATAGTCACACGACACCCAATAAGGCTATGCTACCCCGGCAGGTGAAAGCACAAAGGGAAACAGGCTGCGAAGTTTCACCGAGCGTTTATTCGCCAGACTAGATTAAAACCATCAGAAACATTTTAAACATCATCATAACTAAACGTTTGTGAAAAGTGAACCAATGACTTCTGTAGGTTAAACCAAATTCTCAACCGCATTCGTTTTGAATTGCCCATGCCAGCACTGAGAAGTAGGAAGGAATTATGCACGCGAGCAGTATGTCTTTCTCGTCCATGATTCTCCTTTGTCGTGAGAAACTCAACACAAAATGCACTTCTAGTAGCAGCTGTGCACAGCAAGTAAGTACTAACGCTCACTCACCTTTGTGAAAAGAGTATTCCGAATCCAGAGTAATAACCACCACAGCCACAGCGATAACAACAAAATTGTGGCACGCACTATGATTGCAAGTTGACACGCGAGGCGAATCGCGAGAGGCATCTGAAGCAGAAAAGTATGCAGGCACAACATTCTATAAAGTTATAGTAAGCTTGCGAACTGCAGCGATAGTTCCTCCACTCAAGTATGAGAGCTCCCGCGACGCCAACAGCCACTGTCATGGCTCACGAAAAAATACCGTCGGATGCGAGGTCATCGCTTATTTATCTCGCAAGACCCGTGTTGTAACGTACGTATACACTGCTAGGACGGTCGTTACCGCATTAAAACATTGTCATTGAAGGGCTAGTGGTGTACTACATCCATGGCTAACGGCCACACTTGTGGTACGCACGTAAAAAGAATATAAGCAAACGTTAAGATGAAACAACTAAACGAGGTCGACGTGACCACAGAACACCTACCACGACGGAGACAAAGTTTGGTCTGCATGCTGCGCCCTCTCCAAGTAAGAAGAAAAAAAAACGTGACCTCCGAAATGGCTAACGCGTGGCAAGTGTTTGCACTCTCAGAGGCTTCAAAAAAAAAGTAACTGTGGCAGTGGTCGACAGATGGCGCAGCATTCGAATTGCCGTGGGCATTCCAAGCACGGCTTGGGGCATCCGCCTTCGTGAAAACCTGATAAGCTCTAGTAATTATTCCGTTCATTACTGTGCAACCATTGATTAACTAAGGTTTACCTAAGCATCAGATACAATATATTTACGTGTGCGCATGTTGTGGTATTGATAAAAAACGTGAAAAAAAGTGTAAGAAAACCTACTTGTAACCTGTGCCACTCAGGTCAGTTGAAATTCATCGCTATATAAGCTGGCGCGCTTTCACAGTAGAGTGTGAGTAAACACGTCGAGGTGTGAGCCGTTGGTTTTGAATGGTTGATTGTGCTCTTGTTGCGTACTTGTTAGCGTATACGCTAGTGTACTTGTTGCGTACTATTTGTGTACTATGTGACCATGTGTGCATGTGTGGCTATATAGATTGCATTTAGCACATAATAGGCTTTCGGTGTCCGTAAGTGGTCTTGAATGGGTTGATGCGTAAAATATCCGCAAGGAAGCCGTGATAGTAGGAAATAACAACAAACGTCGTGGCAGTCAACTTTTTTTTTTTAACTTTGATCAATCCCTCTAGATGGCGCCACCTACCACCTACTTCATTGCTTTGACGCTCTCACACCTCCAGCCATTTATATATCGTTGAACATCTATCTATCAAAGCTGCACTACGGATTCGGAATGGTTTCGCTGCGATCGAGTGTACGGTTTGGAGGCACATCTCGTGACCTGCGGACCCGTAAGCGCATGGATAACGTCGCTACACTATGTGAATCTGCGAGAAATAAATACAGCAAGCCTAGCATGCACTCTTCAGGTGAAGGCTCTGCAGAAACCGTGTCTTTCGGAGTGAACGTGGCTTCGCTGACCGAACGAAACGTACTTGCTCCATCGTTCTCTTTCGCGATGTGTTCACCGCCACAGGTTCGTCTGCTTGTTTTTATAACAATTTCGTTCAATATCAAGCTCAGCGGTACCGTTTTTTGTAACTTTCAGTGCCGTGTACTCCTTACCAGTCGAGAATCGTTGCATTTGCTAAGCCTACTCGCTTCGTCGGGGGGCAGCTTGTTGATTTTCATAAGGAGAAACGTGTTTCTCCGTGGATGAGGGAGCAACGTTTCTCTATTTGAAGACGAACATTGGGGACATCGCCGTTCTTCCCTAAATGGAGAGTACGTCACTCCATTTTTTTTTAAGAGTGTTCAAGTAGTCTAGATAAGGTCAATGTGACCACGAATTGATTCCCATTGTTTTCAGTCACCCTTGTATCCTCTTAGACTTTACTTTCAACCTACTTGATGATGCCCCACCTGCATGGGCAGAAGAAATGGCCCCACTAAGCCATGCCGGGTAAACAAAGTATCAACTTGAAAGGGAAACACTGCGAATCAGTGACGTGTTCCGCATTCCCCATTACCGTCGAACAATTAGCCGGAATAGGCCGACTTTTTAACGAACGACGAAACTGGTCCACGCCGGTTCAAACTTTAAAATGAGCGACAGTAGCGGATACGCTTATAAAGGTCAGAATAGAAGTAAGCAGAACACAGACCATATTTAACAGTATGAACGTTCCAATAATTTATTACATACAGAGAAACACTGATACATAAATGAATGCCATAGTCGTAGTTTGCGTGAGAACTGCTTCGTCATCTAGCAATATTTCATGGCGATATGATGCCGTCATAAAAGCCACCGTCGCACTCACCAGCCCAAACCTGTCGTGTCAAGGTTACCTCCTGTTCGCGCCTCTTTCCGCATACGCTCTCAAGTGATTTAAGGTGACATCGACGCGGGTATCCGATGTGCAAAAGGTATAGAAACACACCTGCGAATTCTGCGAAATTGCGGCTCCAAAAATTTGGGCTGTTCCCGCAGAAGTTTACACGATCCAGCGTCACATTCTAAGATAAGGGCACTCTTTAAACCAAACATGTGTTCAGCCCCTTATAGCGCTACACGCATGCACCGTTTAAAGCGCTGCATATGCTTTACGTTTTGCCTTATACTGCACGTAACGGGTGATATGCAAGCCACGCCTGGCATCTTTCTTCAAGGACTGGCAAGGCGAGAATTGACGAAGCCAGACGTTATGCGGCGAGCACTTACTTACCTTCAGGTGTCATCGCGATTGCGCGAGAAGCTCGATGCAAATGACCCACGCTCAAGGAGTTCCTCAGCGCTGTGGTTCCGCCATCTCGGGGCACTCTCAGTCCGTACCCTGAATGCGAGAACAAAGAGGTTGCACGTTACGTGTCTGTCGCAGGCTTCGTGCAAGCCGCTAAATAATACTGATTTTGACGCTGCACCTGATAATCCCGAAAAACTATCATGAAGATGAATTCTGACGTTGCGCAGAACTGCGGGAAAAAAAGGCACTTTTGCATTTTCGGAATTACACTTTTCTGTTGCAGCCGAGCAGTTGGCTTCAGATTGAGCCAGCGTAGCCTAGCGATGAACGCGTAGCATAGGTTACATACGAGCGTGATAAGCGCGCAAACAGTTTGAAGTACTATAGCTGCGTTACACTGTGGCTTTTCTTGTGAGCGACTACGATTGGCTTTCCGTTTTTTTACGGGGGAAGCCTATGGCGCATCTGTGATTTTCTGCGATAAGCTGTTAAGCGTGGCTGGGAGCAACAAACGCCTTTGCTAGGCA